>CM037091.1:52879312-53479312 GCA_020916435.1 Oxytropis ochrocephala | reverse complement strand
ATCTTCGTTGATTCAAAATTCATTTGAAGATAAATAAGAGGATCCATTAAAAAGAAGAGGCTGGAAGTATTATTGGGGAATATACTTTGAGGTTGCAGGCGGAGATGGAATAGAATAAATAAGTTGAAGAAGAAATTGGTTTTACAGCGTGAGGGAGGTTGCCATAGAAGGTTGGAGATGATGATGATGAAGAAATTGGTTTTATAGTGTGAGGGGGTTTTGTGGGGTTCAGTCTTCACACTATCGAATTGGTTCGAAGCACCGTGCTCCGAACCAGGTTAAAATACTGGCGTAAAGGGTGTTTCATGTAAGGGTATTTTGAGAATATTTAAGGGTAAGAGGTGTCTACTGAGTAGCTAGGGGGTTGGAAGAAGCATCGGCCTTCCATTTCACCTTGAACAGCACATCATTAGAGTTTAGTTGTAGTAGTTTTCAATTCAAAACTTCACCCCTCTCATCTACCAACTTCTTGCATGTGGTTCATCAAAGTCAGTGACAAGGGGATTGCATGCGTGTTTGGTTGTTGGTTTAGGTATTTTTGGAGTGCTATCTTGGGTCTAAGAGCATTAGAAGTGAGGTTGAAGCTTGGGCATTCTTAATTTATGGGAGATTAGTAGCTTGTTCTTGTGTCAAACAATTTCTCCTACTTGTGCGTATCATTAATTTCAAGAGGTGAGTTCTTCACCTTCAATTTTGTGTGTTTGAGCAAGTGAAAGTTCAAATGTCAATTTTTGGGAGTGTTGATATATTGCATGTTAAAATGGAAACTTATATTCAGGTATTGACATGTTCATAAGTTGATGAAATGTTGATGAGAATGATATTTAAGTTCTCTTGTATGTGTATTTCGTGACTTAGCTTGTCTATGTTTTTAACTTACCATATGAAACTATCACTAGTGGAAAATATGGATTTTACATCAGCAATTAATAACGGTTCACACTATAACCGATATGAAAAAAGAGGCGGTGGCATTTTTGAAATTATGAGCAAATTATCTATATCGGTTCCTGTTTTAACCGATATGGAAACTCTATTTTACTCTAATCCATATCGGCTCCTATTCAAACCGATATGGAAACTCGATTTTACCCTTAAAATTTTATTCACCCACGCTCGATCGTTCACAAAACAATGAAAGGACCTTTGCCCTACTCGCGTTCACTCTCCTTCTCACTCTCTTCGTCAATCACCTTCTCGCGCCGTCCTCACGTTCGTTGCCCTCTCCCGCGCCGTCTACTTTGCTCTCCTTCTCGCGTTGTGATCCACTCACTCTCCTTCCCACTTTTGCTTTCGTTCGCACCGGGTAATCCTTTCCCTTCTTGCGGTTCCTCTTCCCCTCCTCTTGCGGTACTCTCTTCTCTTGTTGTACTGTTATTTGATTTTGCTTAGTTTACTATCTTTGTTTTTGTTCTTTGGTTCCCCTTCTAGCTTAGTGTACACAAAAAATTAGGTTAAATTTCTTTGATTAAAAAATGTTGCTTGTTACGAGTGCTTTATGGTTAATGAAGATTGGTGGTTCTTCTTTATTTTTGGTCGGTGGAATTGAAAGCAGGACACAGTGATTTTGAGATCTTTCCGTCGGTTGTCACAAATCAAGTCTTTATGCAGTGATTAGTGATTATTTGATGGACTTTGGTTAGGTTATTATCGAAATTGTCTGTTATTGTTGGTGTTATTGATGTTTTTTGATAAGCATTGATTTGGTATTCATAGATTAATTTGTTTGTTGCGTTGAAAATTTTGTGTGATTTTTGGAAAAAATATTGTATTCTTTTGGAATCTCTGCAGAGCTTTGTTAGAATTGTCTCGATTTTGAAAGTGCGAGAAGAGGAAGATCCTCGGCTAAAGCAGAAGATAAGAAAAGGAGGAAAGAAAAGCTACTCCAAATAAAGGTCTCAACAAGTCATCTGATATGAAGGTATAGTAATAATCTTTTTACTCTCTTCTTGAACAACATCCAATATGTTTGTAAAACCTCTCCATTTCCTGTCATACAAGTTTGTATTGCTATTGATGATTTGATTGAATAGAATTAGAATTGGTAGTAGGGTTTATCCTATGGAAGTAACTAATTTCAATTTGTAGGGTTGAAAACAGAAGTTCAGCAAAGCTTTTTCTTGCAAGTTTTTTTTTTGGGTGGCTGTAGAAGGAACAGTTCCTTCTTGTTTGACTGTGTGCTTAGGCAAGTGGTTTAGACTCATGGATAATTACTCCTTCTAGGAGGTGCAATGCAAGACCTGGTTTGGGAAGGGGAAAGGATAAGTGAGTTTAGGCCTTTAGCAAATTTAGCATTGTAATCCTTATTTTGCTTTGCAAAAAAAGCACATTTGTTGGTATCAATAGTCCTACTGACTTCTCAGCCACAACACATTCCATTTCCACCTATGTCGATTCCTTGTCTTTATGCGCTCTTCAACTTCCTCCACTTTTGCCAATTTGGCCAATTTGTTTTTTTTTGCAAAACTTACGCTTTGCATTTTACAAGAGTTGTTTTATAAACTAATTTTAATTTGAAGTTCTCATGAGCTAGTAGTCAATCCTTTGTTTTTACCCCTTTACTTCATTCAAGTAATGTTAATCAAGCTCTTTTCATTGTCAAAGAGTGCTTAATGCTAGCATACTACTAATGGTATTGATATGGTTGTGATTTCTCTCTGCTTTTGATGTTTTTGGAATTTATTTCAAAGATAGGGTTTGTGTTTTTGAGTTATTTTTGAAATTTAGATGTGTCATATCAATATGTTACTGTTATCACATATCGGGGTTTCTCTTTGCTTCTGTCTCCACCTATTCTTGAATAATGAGTTATTACATTAACACATTCTTGATTCTTCCTCTCCTCAAGATCAAGGCTACCAAAGTGACACTTGATATGGCCTCTTTTATGTCATAAATATGGCACAAGTTCATGCCACTTCTAAGTGCCAAGTTGATCCAACAGTTTACCAATAATATGGGATGAATTTTCCTATTAACCGTGTCATTCCCATATTCTGCTTGACTGTGCATCGGTTCATGTTCTCTTTTGCTTTTCCTTTATTTTGGAGACAAAGACATTACGGATGCATAGTTCATGAAGATTAGATTCATATCTTTGTCATCTCCTTATATTTTATTCTTTATTTCTAAATACTTCGAACTTTAATTTAACTATGAAACTACTCATTTTCTGTTTTGGTCATTCCCATATTCAGAGGCAAGGAGGAGAAAATGGCTCGAGGCTAACCCAGAATCGTCCAACAACGATAGTCCTGTAATTTTTGACACCTCCATCGTACCTTGGTGGGCATGGGTAAAAAGGTTCCATCTCCCTGAAGCTGAACTACTTAATGGTAAGTTCTTTGCATTATAAAATGAATCAAGAGAATAAAGATTTTTGTTTCTTCAATGAGAGTAGAAAAAATCAACTTTGCTTACTTTTCTTCTTGAGTATCATGCGGTCGTGCTTGCATGATGATAGGATTCTTTATGGCATATTTTGTTGATAGCTTATTTGGAGTAGGTCTAGTTGATCAAATGGGAAACTTTTTCTCGCAAAACTCTTACTGTTCATAGCGATGATCGGAGTACTTCTCATCCAGAAAGAACGAGGATCTTGACAATCTCAAGAAGCTATTTGACGAGACTACATTTTATGACAAGCAATGGCAAGCAACTTGGCAAGATGAGAACTCCAGCACTTCCAAAAAAGAGTAGTGGTATAGGTGTTTTGTAGTTCTATCGCACTGCCTTCTGTCTCTTAAAATATAGTGATTTATTATTAATCTTGCTAGTGCAGAAACAAGACATGAATATGAATATGAGTTAGACATTGTATTTCAATTCCCTCTATCATCCTAATGCAGAATGGCATAGTTTTTGTGTGTGTTTGCAATGCATGACTTTTCTTATGTCTGTGAAACTAGAATGTAATATCATGCATTGGAATGCAGAGCTCTGCTATTCAAGTGGGGAATATATCCTTCATTAATATTCAAGGAAGTTCAGCCACTGATTGAATCACTTATGATTTGAGTAGTTACTAAGGATTAAGACATTATGCATATGCTTACTCATTAGCTGCTTCTTGCTTCACTTATGGTTTGAGTAGTTACTAAGGGCTAAGCTATTATGTATATGTTTACTCATTAGCTCTTTCTTGCTTTTTAGTGGTTAGTAAAATATAGATAGTGTGTGTATTAGATTCGTTTTTTGTATTTGGATATGGATATTGAGTATAATTTGAGATCTTTGTATTTTTATATAAATATTGTATTTGTTGTGATTTTTTGTTTCTTTGTATATCCAATTGAGGAATTTTTTATTTTTTATTTTAAAAAAAAAAAGACTTTTCATATCGGTTCCTTTAAATAACCGATATAAAAAGTGATTTTCAATATCAGTTCAACTAAGAAACCGATATAAAAAAAGCGTTTTATAGGTTTAAAAACTGACTTTCCATAACGGTTCTACTAGGAACCGATATAAAAACATTTTCCATATCGGTTCTTTTAACCGATATAGAAAGCGCCTGTTTTTAATATCCCCTTTATCTATATCGGTTACAGAACCGATATGAAAAACCTTTTTTAACCGATATAAAAAGCCTTTTTTCTAGTAGTGTATGAATATGTGTTTTCTTTTCAAATGAAGATGACACTTGATGATTTTGGTACTCTGGTTAAATTGACATTATTTTCAAGAGAGTGATAATTGTTATATATATATATATATATATATATATATATATATATATATATATATATATATATATATATATATATATATATATATATTATATATAACCATGGATTGTCCACCTAGGCATCCACCTAGGCGTCCATGTCACTATTTACGTCAGCACAATTTAATTCCACCTCAGCAATTAACCGCGTGAGTCACTGCCACCTCAGCATGTTATTTCGAAATATAATACAAAAAAAGCAGAAGCTGGGGATCGAACCCATTCCCCCACACTACCACCTCCTAACATTGACCATTTGAGCTACAACAATTTCATGTTACTAAAGCATATTGCATAATGTTTATCCTATTATTTCTTTTATTGCAAAACTTTTTACCTACCTTTTATATCTATTTATTATTTATTTTGATACATGTATATTTGTTATTATATATTACTTTTATATATTATATTTATTTACCATCTAATATTTTGTATCACATTCCATAGATTTTATTCTATATATTTACTAACTAGAATATTATTAAATATGAGTTTTTTTAACAAGCGGATGATCGCTCGAATTTATTAATAAAAAAAAAAAAAAGCGAGAAAAGCGAAGGGGACTGGACCAAAATCATTGCCAATGAGAAAAGATCAATATTAAATATGAGTAATTTTATCCATTTCAACCTTTTTTAATTCTCATCTTATAAATAATGTTATATATTAAAAATGTTTGTCACATATTTTTGTATTGACTTTATGCACATACAATTAGAATCAACAGCTTGATGCACATACAATTAGAATCAATATAACTTTGATCGATCAGTATATTTGTAGTTTACAACGTTTGTGCTTAATATCCTTCTATTCACTACGTTGCACTTAGAAAACAAGTAGAGAGAATAAACAAAATGATGAGAGAACATTGATCCTACGGTTTGTCAATATCAATCGACTTAGTCAAAAACAAGCTACATATCCTTATGCAAAGGTATATTTGCTATATATTTGTAAGTTACTATTTACTAATACTATTTTAGACCGTATAATACTTATAAGTAACTCTTGTTGTAATAACATCTCAATATAAAAATACCCCCGAAATTATATACACTGCGGTTGTCACTACTAAAGTATTATTTGATTTCACGGGATCTCAAAATTATAATATATAATTATATATATATATATATATATATATATATATATATATATATATAAATCTAAATTTAATTTCCTACTATTATACAAATATTTAAAATAGTTGAAGTAATTATCTTACGGTGTCTAAACAAATGAATTTCGACCCGTGCTGGCACGGGTTAATTATACTAGTTATATATAACCATGGATTGTCCACCTAGGCATCCATGTCACTATTTACGTCAGCACAATTTAATTCCACCTAAGCAATTAACCGCGTGAGTCACTGCCACCTCAACATGTTATTTCGAAATATATCACAAAAAAAGCAGAAGCTGGGGATCGAACCCATTCCCTCACACTGCCACCTCCTAACATTGACCATTTGAGCTACCACAATTTCATGTTATTAAAGCATATTACATAATGTTTATCCTATTATTTCTTTTATTGCAAAACTTTTTACCTACTTTTTATATCTATTTATTATTTATTTTGATACATGTATATTTGTTATTATATATTACATTTATATATTATATTTATTTACCATCTAATATTTTGTATCACATTCCATAGATTTTATTCTATATATTTACTAACTAGAATATTATTAAATATGAGTTTTTTTAACAAAGCGGATGATTGCCTGAATTTATTAATAAAAAAGGAAAAAAGCAGAGAAAAGCGAAGGGAATTTGGACCAAAATCCTTGCAAATGAAAAGATCAATATTAAATATGAGTAATTTTATCCATTTCAACCTTTTTTAATTCTCATCTTATAAATAATGTTATATATTAAAAATGTTTGTCACATATTTTTGTATTCAGCTTGATGTACATACAATTAGAATCAACAGCTTGATGCACATACAATTAGAATCAATATAACTTTGATCGATCAGTATATTTGTAGTTTACAACGTTTGTGCTTAATATCCTTCTATTCACTACGTTGCACTTAGAAAACAAGTAGAGAGAATAAACAAGATATGAGAGAACATTGATCCTACGGTTTGTCAGCGTCAATCGAACTTAGTCAAAAACAAGCTACATGTCCTTATGCAAAGGTATATTTGCTATATATTTGTAAGTTACTATTTACTAATACTATTTTAGACCGTATAATACTTATAAGTAATTCCTGTTGTAATAACATCTCAATATTAAAATACCCCTGAAATTATATACACGGTGGTTGTCACTACTAAAGTATTATTTGATTAGTTCTTATGTAGTTGTTAAAGTATTTTTATTTATGGGTTGTCACTACTAAAGTATTATTTGATTTCACGGAATCTCAAAATTATAATATATATATATATATATATATATATATATATATATATATATATATAAATCTAAATTTAATTTCCTACTATTATACAAATATTTAAAATAGTTGAAGTAATTATCTTACGGTGTCTAAACAAATGAATTTCGACCCGTGCTGGCACATTCCAAATATTTAAAATAGTTGAAGTAATTATACTTATTTACCATCTAATATTTTGTATCACATTCCATAGATTTTATTCTATATATTTACTAACTAGAATATTATTAAATATGAGTATTTTTTTTAACAAACGGACAGATTGCCCGAATTTATTAATAAAAAAAGGAAAAAAAACAGAGAAAAGCGAAGGGGGGACTAGACCAAAATCTTTGCCAATAGACAAGATCAATATTAAATATGAGTAATTTTATCCATTTCAACCTTTTTTAATTCTCATCTTATAAATAATGTTATATATTAAAAATGTTTGTCACATGTTTTTGTATTCAGCTTGATGCACATACAATTAGAATCAATATACAACTTTGATCGATCAGTATATTTGTAGTTTATAACGTTTGTGCTTAATATTCTTCTATTCACTATGCCGCACTTAGAAAACAAGTAGAGAGAATAAACAAGATGACAGATAACATTGATCCTACGGTTGTCAACGTCAATCAACTTAGTCAAAAGCAAGCTACATGTCCTTATGCAAAGGTATATTTGCTATATATTTGTAAGTTACTATTTACTAATACTATTTTTTTTAGACCGTATAATATTTATAAGTAATTCCTGTTGTAATAACATCTCAATATGAAAATACCCCTGAAATTATATACACTGCGGTTGTCACTACTAAAGTATTATTTGATTAGTACTTATGTAGTTTTTAAAGTATTTTTATTTATGGGTTGTCACTACTAAAGTATTATTTTATTTCACGGGATCTCAAAATTATAATATATATATATATATATATATATATATATATATATATATAAATCTAAATTTAATTTCCTACTATTATACAAATATTTAAAATAGTTGAAGTAAAATTCGATCCCAGGACCTTGGTTAAGCTGGAAGAGACCCTTACCATCTCATCAAAGTCTGGATTCGATCTCAGGACCTTGGTTATGTATTACTATTTAGAGTTTTAGATATTAATCTTTATATAATCTTAAAGATTTTTATATAAACATTGCATCTCTGAATAAGACTAGATTTTTCATATTCTAATAATCCCTCAAGTGTTAGTTTGATATTTCCGGTTTATAGTTTCTTTATAGGAATATACAAAATACCATAAGGGTTCTTTCGCAATATATGTACATATATTAAATCAAAA
Organism: Oxytropis ochrocephala; assembly: GCA_020916435.1. Classification (NCBI taxonomy): domain Eukaryota; kingdom Viridiplantae; phylum Streptophyta; class Magnoliopsida; order Fabales; family Fabaceae; genus Oxytropis; species Oxytropis ochrocephala. Next base: position 53,470,860 of record CM037091.1, on the reverse strand, counting down.
TTAACATTTAAATAGTCAAATAGTATATAAAATATTCACTATATATATATATATATATATCATAATGAATTGATAAAAGCCGGTGTACAAAGACATCGACGTGTCATATAACACACGAAAAATACAATTGCATTTTTAAAGGTGCCAAAAAATAATTTAAAATTTTATGGCAAAATGAGATGTATACCCGTATTGCTTATAACAATAAAATCGAATTCCCACGAGTTCACGCTTAGAAAACAAATTATGAATGATATATTACAAAATAAATGTTCCTTTCGCCATTAGTAATAGTAATGTGCTTTTCTATATACTCATTCAGAATACATTAGATGATAATCATATTTTCATCGGTTTCAATTTTCGTTTGAGTACTTTGTTTGAATACTTTTATATTAATTTTCCTTCATTTAATTATTACAGAACATTATAAGACAAGAAACAAAATCATTTTCTGGACAAAACCCTGTTATTCTATTTACTCTAGAGAAACTGAATTGATTGAAATCTCTTGAATTGCATTGATTGAGAAACACTACATATATACGGTTACATCAATGGAAGGAAGTTGTGAGAAAAGCACAAAAACTAACTCAGAATGGCTGAAAAAGCAGTAAAAGAGTAAAGTTCTTTGAAGCAAAGTTACAATAAGGCCCCTGTTGACTCTTCCATTAAGTCAAAGCCAACTATTAACAAAACTCTCCCTTAAACTAAATGCTCCTTTGAGAGGATTATTTAGTTTACATTAGTGGTATTGATTTGATGAACTCCAAGCATCTTCCTCAGCTTGATGAAACTTTCTCTGCTGAGAGGTTTTGTAAAAACATCAGCCACTTGTTCTTTTGTACGCATGAAGAAGTGAGCTTTATCCTTCCACTCTTTACTAGCTCCACGAGGTAGTGAAATCGACTTCAATGTGTTTCTGCGGACCAGTGAAGTATTGGATTTCTTTGATAGCTTGATTCTTTGAGCTATTGTCACAGTAAATCTCAGTGCAGTCTTCATGATTCAGTCCCAATTCATTCAATATTTTCTTTAACCAAACACCATGACAAGCTGCTGAACATGCTGCTACAAATTCAACTTCAGTGGTGGAGAGTGCCACAATTGGCTGCTTTCTTGAAGACCAGGCTATTGCACCTTTGCACAACAGGAATACAAAACCAGATGTACTCTTCCTATCTTCTAAGTCTCGGCAGATAGTCACTTGTCCGGTATACCTGTATTTTCTCGATTCATCACCTTGTTTGCCTTTCTCATACTTGATTCCATAATCCATAGTTCCATGAATGTATCTCAACACTTTCTTGGCTGCCAGCATGTGTAACTGTGTAGGTTTACTCATGAATCTGCTAAGCAAGCTAACCACATACATAATGTCAGTGCGGTGGCGATTATATACATTAAAGCGCCAATTAAGCGCTTATGCGATGTGTCATCAACCTTTTCTCCTTTCTCATCCTTATCAATTTTTGTTCTGGAGTAATTGGAACAATCACGAAAGTGCGATTCATCATGTTGAATCACATTTCAATATTTCTCGCAAAGATACCTTCTTTGACAAATTTGAATTGATTCTTTTCCCTGTATCACCTCAATGCCCAGAAAGTGTTTCATCAAACCCAAGTCAGTCATTAGAAACTCTGATTTCATAGAGCTTTTGAACTCTTCTATCAGATCAGAGTCATTTCCAGTGTAGATTAGATCATCTACATAGATACTCACAATGATAATCCCACCTCCTTCACTTTTCTTATAGAACAAGGTTTGCTCACTTTGGTGGCGGTGAATCCTTCTTGATGAAATAAGCTTCTATGCGATTGAACCAAGCTCTAGGTGCTTGTTTCAATCCATAGAGAGCTTTGTGTAATCTGTATACCTTTGATTCACTGCCTTTTACCACATACCCCTTTGGCTGTTCCACATAGACAACCTCATTTAGCTTTCCATATAGAAAAGCAGATTTCACATCTAGCTGATAGACCTCCCAATTTCTCTGAGCAGCAAGAGCCAAGATTAATCTAACAGTATCAAGCCTACTTACAGGAGCAAATACCTCATTAAAATCAATTCCCTGTTTTTGTGAGTAACCTTTTGCAACTAATCTTGCTTTGTATTTGTCTACCTCTCCAAGTTCATTCAACTTGGTCTTGTATATCCATTTTACTCCTATCACCTTTGAGTCTGCAGGAAGATCAACCAGCTCCCATGTTTCATTCCTGACAATGGATGCTATTTCCTCATCCATAGCTTGCTTCCATTTCTTGTCTTTGATAGCCATTTCAAAACTAGTTGGATCAGTGTTCATGTCATTTGTGAGGCTTCCCTCTCCTTCCTCAGCACAGATGTTGAAGTTTGTTTCATAATCACTCCACCATACTGGTGGTCTTCTAACTCTGGTGTCATTGTCTGCGTGCTCAGCATTTCTCTCTTCAGCAGTAGACTCTTCACTCACACCTTCATTTTCACTGTCAGGAGCAATCTCTTGAACATCCCTGTTACTTTTCTTCATCGAAATATTCTCTTGAACCTCCCTGTCACTTGCACTGTCTTCTTCACTGGCTTCACTCTCTTGAATCTCAGCTTGAGTCATGTCTTCTTCTCCCCAGTCTAACTCAATCAGTAGCTCATTCTGTTGCTCCTCATTCCAATCCCATTTGCCATGTTCTTCAAACACTACATCTCTGCTTACTATAATTCTTTTTTCAATAGGATCATACATCCTATACCCTTTTGACTCATCACTGATTCCAAGCATGATACACTTTCTACTCTTGTCTTCCAGTTTACTCCTTTTTACATCTGGTACATGCACATAACCGATGCAACCAAATATTCTAATCTGTTCAACAGATGGCTTGTAACCTGTCCAAGCCTCTTCAGGTGTCTTTCTCTTCAAGGATAGAGTAGGACACCTGTTGAGGATATACACAGTCCATCTTACTGCCTCGGGCCAGAAACTTTTAGGTATATCTTTGTAGCTTAACATACATCTCACCATATTCATAATACTCCTATTTTTCCTCTCTACTACTCCATTTTGTTGAGGAGTATATGGTGTAGTTAAGTTTCTTTTTATACCAGTATCTATGCAGAATTGATTAAAGTTGTTTGACACAAATTCTCCCCCTCTATCAGTTCTAAGACATTTAATTTTCAAGTCTATTTCTAACTCTATCATGCTTTTAAATGCCTTGAAATGATCTAATGCTTCAGACTTTTCTTTCATGAAATATGTCCATGTCTTTCTAGAGTAATCATCTATGAGACATAGAATATACCTCTTTCCACTGTTTGATGCTGGAGTGATTGGCCCACACACATCAGCATGAATGAGCTCTAATCTGGCTTTTGCTCTCCATTTGCTCTTCTTTGGAATTTGCTCTCTATGCTGCTTCCCTTTCATACAATCAGGACACACCTTGCTCTCTTGTGCTATACTTGGCAGACCTCTTACCATGCTTTTCTTCTGCAGAGTAGTCAATCCATGGTTGCTCAAATGTCCCATTCTGCAATGCCACAAATGAGTCACTTCATCACTTGATACTTGAAGACATTTTGAGGTGTCATGCTTTTTGTCTTCCAAGTTCTTTGCAAACAACTTGTACATTCTATTTGATGCCACCTTTGATTCCAGTATTAGACCTTTCTCAGGATGATAGACTCTGCAATTTCCCTCTCCTCCTTTGAACAACACAGTGAGACCATTTTCTTGGAGCTGTCCTATACTTAACAGATTACTCTTGAGTGCAGGAATGTAAAATACATCAGTGATAAGATGAGTGGTACCATTCATCTTTACTTTTATATTCCCCTTGCCAGCAACTTGCAATTTCATGCCATTTCCTATTCTTACACTCTGTTTGAAAGTTTCATCAAGACCTTCAAAACTAGTTTTATCTCCACTCATATGATTTGAACACCCCGAATCCAAATACCAGACCACGTCCTTATCTTCTCCCTTACTCTCAGTATTTACCATCAATAATGTCTCTTCTACACTATCATCTGTTATTCTATTGTTTACACAGTGTACACTACAGTTTGAGTCAATGTACCATACCTGAGACTTCTGTTCTTCATCATCAGGTGAGGATATCTGAGAGTTCTGCTCTTCATCATCAGGTGAGGATACCATAAGTAACATTAATTCTTCACTTTGTCACCTCCAAATAGTGCGGCATTAGTTTCTTTATCCCATTCGGGACATTCGTTCTGTAGTGCCCTAGTTTTTGCATTTGTAGCATTCTACGAGTGTCACGTGATTGCCTTCCTCTACCTCTTCCTCTGGAACTTCCCTTCCTCTACCTCCACCATTTGCGGACCCTCTTTCTTGAGCAATGAACTTTGAACTTGTTCTTGAGCGATTCTTTCCAAAACGAAGATAATTTTGCTCATGAACAATTAACGAGCTATGAACCTCATCTACGAGACATCTTTTACGTATCCTTTGATTTCTGCAATCGAGCACGCTATGTAATTATACTTCTCGGTTGAGAGATCTCAAGATTTTCTCAACAATTACACCGTCCTCCATTTTGTCACCGTGAATCCTCATCTTGTTCGCAATTTGCATGACTCGAGGAATGTATTCACTGATGGTTTCGCTCGATTTCATTTCACATGCCTCAAACTCCTTTCTTGCTGCTTGAAGCGTCGATCTCTTCGCCCGATCATTTCCTTGAAATTTTGCTTTCAGTGAATCCCAAATTTGCTTTGCAGTATCTTTCTTTAGAATTGTTTCAAGTGTAGGTCTATCGATTGCTTGAAACAAATAATTCTTTGCCTTCAAATCTTTGAGTTTAGACTCATCGATTTTCTTCTGTATCGCCTCTGTCACTGGTACTCCTGGTGTTCCTTCTTGAATGCCATTCTCAATCAACGACCAATACTCCTTTGATCGAAGAAAATTCTCCATGAGCAAGCTCCAATGCTCATAATGTCCATCAAGTTTCGGTATTGATGGCTGCATGTAGTTGTTTTCATTTCCATTGTTCGAATTCGCCATTCTTGCGCGCTTGAAGAAATTGAAATTTCTTCCGAGAAGATCTTGATCAAGGCCCCAAGGTAGGGCTCGTGATACCAATTTGTTATTCTATTTACTCTAGAGAAACTGAATTGATTGAAATCTCTTGAATTGCATTGATTGAGAAACACTACATATATACACGGTTACATCAATGGAAGGAAGTTCACAGTGAGAAAAACAGAAAAACTAAGCAGAATGAAAAAGCGAGAAAAAGAGTAAAGTTGCTGAAGCAAAGTTACAATAAGGCCCCTGTTGACTCTTCCATTAAGTCAAAGCCAACTATTAACAAACCCCACATCCCAATTGAAATTGTAATATATAATTTTATTTTATATATATATATATATATATAAATCTAAATTTAATTTCCTACTATTATATAAATATTTAAAATAGTTGAAGTAATTACCTTACTGTGTCTAAACAAAATGAATTTCGACCCGTGCTGGCACGGGTAAATTATACTAGTATATCACAAAAAAGCAAAAGCTGGGGATCGAACCATTCCCCTACGCTGCCACCTCCTAACGCTGACCATTTGAGCTACCAGAATTTTATGTTAGTAAAACATATTACATAATGTTTATCCTATTATTTCTTTTATTGCAAAACTTTTTACCTACTTTTTATATCTATTTATTATTTATTTTGATACATGTATATTTGTTATTATATATTACATTTATATATTATATTTATTTACCATCTAATATTTTGTATCACATTCTATAGATTTTATTCTATATATTTACTAACTAGAATATTATTAAATATGAGTTTTTTTAACAAACGGACAAATTGCCCAAATTTATTAATAAAAAAAGGAAAAAAAACAGAGAAAAGCGAAATGGGGATTAGACCAAAATCCTTGCCAACAGAAAAGATCGATATTAAATATGAGTAATTTTATCCATTTCAACCTTTTTTAATTCTCATCTTATAAATAATGTTATATATTAAAAATGTTTGTCACATATTTTTGTATTCAACTTGATGCACATACAATTAGAATCAACATACAACTTTGATCGATTAGTATATTTGTAGTTTACAACGTTTGTGCTTAATATTCTTCTATTCATTATGCTGCACTTAGAAAACAAGTAGAGAGAATAAACAAGATGACAAAGAACATTGATCCTACGGTTGTCAACGTCAATCAGCTTAGTCAAAAGCAAGCTACATGTTCTTATGCAAATGTATATTTGCTATATATTTGTAAGTTACTATTTACTAATACTATTTTAGACCGTATAATACTTATAAGTAATTCCTGTTGTAATAACATCTCAATATGAAAATACCCCTGAAATTATATACATTGCGGTTGTCACTACTAAAGTATTATTTGATAAGTACTTATGTAGTTGTTAAAGTATTTATTGTAAAAAAAAAAAAGTATTTTTATTTATGGGTTGTCACTACTAAAGTATTATTTGATTTCACGGGATCTCAAAATTATATATATATATATATATATATATATATATATATATATATATATATATATATATATATATAAATCTAAATTTAAATTTCTACTATTATACAAATATTTAAAATAGTTTAAGTAATTATCTTACGGTGTCTAAACAAATGAATTTCGACCCGTGTTGGCACGGGTTAATTATACTAGTATATATATCTATTATATATACAAATCAAAATGAACCAAAGGGCCAATATTCTGAGTTGTCATTCATTGAGACCATCCACATCAGATTCGTAAAAATTCGGATTACATGGCATTATTTTTGTTGAGTTGTCATCTTACATGGCTGCATACGTGGTTCTAAAATTATGACCAAAATAAATGTAAATAATTTTAGATGACAATCTATTAAGTAGCTGCTAGAAATCATATATAATCCACACTTTAAAGAATGGAAGGTTTTCAAATTTCGAATTTAAATAGCAACCAAATCACTAAATGTTGATTATCACTACCTCTGTATAATTTGATTATACCACTAACTTACAAAGGAAGCTGTCTAAAATATGAAGAAAAAATAACAAACAATAGAAATACCACAACCAATCATTAATTAAGCACTACTGTCGGGACAAAAGAAAATACGTTATATGTTAAACAATTGATAATTAATTTTAATACAAATTTAACATTAAATTAAATCAATCACATTTTTGTAAATTATCACAGGAAAACCATTTCCATTATTTTCATCTTCTTTTACAATTCACGTTTTTAGACTACAAACTATAACATAAAATAAAAATTAAATTAACTAAATAACAAAATGACATTATTGGAATTCAAATGACCACCGTTAAATATCAAAATTAAAAACCACATTATTAGAAATGACAATATTTCAAATTTTAAAATTAAAATTAGATTAAAATATAATACAGATGATGAGCCATAAAAATCTGATTCCCCTCATTAAATGGCATAATGCAGAAATTATGACCCACACAACCAGGAATAGCAACATTTGAATTTACAAGCAAGCATTAAAAGGTACACTAATTGTGCGATTTTTATGACCTGGATCCTTTCAATTTCAAATTCAAATTTCAAAATGAATCATGCACCAATTGCCATATACAAATACTACCACAATAGCCATCTTCCGGTGTTACTTATGTTATTGCTATGTGACACAACACATAACAATGCAATTAGCAACTGTGACACAACAAAGCAAAAAGGCAAATATTCAAGAAGTGATTGAGATTTGCTGACACACATATTCTAATGTAAATCACTTGAATGATTTCAATCGTCGTACCTGTGATAGTAAGCTGATCACAATTGTATGCAAACTCTCTTGATAATTGTTTAGTTTGGGAAATTTAAAGCTGATGTGAACACAACATTATTCGATTGTTGTAATTTAAATCTAAAATCATTAATCAAGCTAATATCCATCCATGTTATTACTAAATCAAAGACACACACTGCGAAACATTTTCAGAGTTCTTAAACAGAACCTAATTAGTGTGCAACAAAGGTGAAAGTGGCTGACAATTGACTACAACTTTAAGTCAAAAAAAGAAAGCCCAAAATCTTGATGAATGTATTTAGCGACACCGTCATTTGCAAATCGAAATAGTAATGAACGAAACAGAGTTACAAAGGTAGAAAACCTAGAATTCATTTTCAAATGGGTTGTGGTACATGATCTGATCATTGAAGTACAAAGTCGCTCTCTCATGTGTACATTTCCGGAAAACAAAATTCGAGAGAAGTCGATGTGGGAGAAAGACGTGTTTCTTGATGTCTTTGAGGTTCAAATAAGGAATATCTTAATTTTCTTTTTCAAAAAAAATTACATTATGGATAAAGAAAATTATTATAATAAGTAGTCAATTATTTTTTTGAAGGAAAGTAGTCAATTATTAAAGTACAAGATAAAATTCGAATCTGCTTGAAAATATAATTAGTAGGTGGAAAATGTATTTATTATAATCAGTTGTCAATTATTAAATTATGGCAAAATATTTATTATAATGATAATGATTAGGTGGAAAATAATAAATAAATAAAAAGCATACTAAAGTTAACACCTAAATCTATCTTACAATATACCGACGGTAAATATTGATATACTAATTAAAAAAAATTAAATACTAATATTTAGTATTTTTTTTTTTTTGCTTAAATACAAATTGTGTCAATCACCTACTTCCCAGTTTTTTTATTAATTAATAAATAACTTATTTTTCATTGTCAAAAATAAATAAATAACTAATTTAAAAAAAATCACTCGCTTTCTAATTAATGGGTTCTTTGTTTGCTCGCCTATTTGTAGTCTCTGAGTTCGAATGATTAGTCTTTGCAATTACGCGCAAATGATATACAATTTATATGGAAAAAAATTAGTTTTGTCTATAGTACTACTACTAACAAGTCGACTGGAAAACTAAAAATTTGTAATTATACATACTCAACTTTCTTTTTTTATAAGCATTTTAGATAATCAGTTATTCATACAAAGTAAATGTGAAGTATTTATATATTACAATAAATCAAATTATATATTATTGAATTAAATCATAGTTTGCTTATATTAATTATCCTAACGCGTGTATTATAATCTAATATAATTATTTAACATTTTTCTCCTACGTGACTTAATTTAATCTAAAGTTAAATTTGTAAATTAAAAAATAAATGACTGAAATAATATTTTAAAACATAACTATATTAACTTCCTATCCACTATAATTTTTAATTTTAATATAATAGGAAAAATGTTACCCGTGCATCGCACGGGTTTCATACTAGTATATATATAACCATGAATGAGCCACATAGGCTGCCCAGTCACATATTCATGATAATTAGTCAGCATGACACTTCAATTCCACGTTATCAAATTGCCACGTCACATATCCAATCATCCCAAATCAATTTTCCCTTAACAGCCTTTTAATACTTTTGAATTTTAAAAGAAAAAAAACCGATGCACTTATGTCATATCCCTTACAAAAGTGTTATTTGGACAAAAAAATTTAGACAAAAATAGACAAAAACCAACTTTCAACACTAATTAACCATGTTTTTTAGACAATTAGTCAACCTGCTTTTCACAGTTTTTGAGGCGTTGATTAAAAACTTGGTTAATTGATCACATGGCTAATAGTCTAAAAAACTTGATTAATTGGTGTTGTAAGTTGGTTTTGTCTATTTTTGTCTAAATTTTTTTGTACATATAACATTGTTGTATCCCTTAATCCATATCATAACCAACAATGTTATATGTACATATAGATTTTTAGACAAAAAATCGACAAAACCAACTTACAACACCAATTAACCAAGTTTTTTTAGACTATTAGTAAGTGATCAATTAACCAAGTTTTTTAACGCGCCAAAAGCGTGAAAAAACAAGAGGTTGGTAATAATTCTAAAAACTGATTAGTGGTGTTGTAAGATTGGTTTATGCTCGATTTTTGTCTAAAAACCTATATCCAAATACCATTTTTGTATCATAACCGATCCAGTTTGCAAATTGTAATATCAGAAATCACGCACAACTAAATGTGCAATTAGCTTAATTATATTTATTAAATGCTCTTGATTGTATTGTCTATCTTATAAACAAATCTGGTCATTTTTTGTAAATGTCTCTTTCATGTAATTGTCGGGTCTAAAAGGCTATCAGCCAATGTCCACGTCACATACTCTAAAATTGATCCTCATGCTTTAATTATCCTTATGCGTTTTTTATTTAAATACTTTGACCGAAATTGATTTAAAAAAAAAACAAAGGCTACACCGTAGTGACATGATGCACAACGCATAAATTGCTTTCGTGTTATATTGCTTTTGCAACAGGTTCAAAATAATTAGGCAATTTTCGAAATTCCAATATAAATTTATGATAACAAAAACGTTAAATGCCATTATCTGTCTCATTAAAACTAATTAAATTTGTTGTCTGTTGACCAATAGTTGTAACAACTCACACCTAATTGACCAAAAATATTAGCTGTTGCTTTTCTCACACCCCCTCCTACTCAAAACACACCTCATAAGGGTGTGAAATGGCCAAAAGACCAGCCAAAACGTTTTTTTTTCAAGAATTTTCACGTGTTTGAACACGGGCCTTCGAACAGGTTCGAATGACATCGTTCGAGTGTGTTAAATTTTGACTTCACACCATTTTGGGTGTTTTTCACCTGTTCGCATGAGGTCATGCGAATTCGCATGACCTTGTTCGAACACGTTCGAACGACATCATTAGAGTGTGTTAAATTTTGACTTCACACTCTCTTGGGCATTTTTCACCTGTTCGCATGAGGTCATGCGAACGCGTTTCAGAACGTCGTCGAACGATCATTAAACACGTCCTCACTGCGTTTCACGCAAGATTATTTTTGGAATCAAATTTGTTAAGGGGTGTGAAAGAGTAAGAGGGGGAGTGGGAAAAGCAAAGCCAAAAATATTTTCAGTATAGGGTAGCAATCAATTAGTGGAGCACACATGAAACCAGATCCACGTTTCATGCTATCAATAATTAATTTCTTTAATAATTATTTAAATCCCACACACCTGATTTATTTTGTAGTCCTATTTCATAAAATTCAAATACTACCCAAGAACATTTGGATGGGATGGTAATTGTTTTTCTAAATTTTTAACCAATGTTAGGATCGAATCCAAAGATTGGGTATACAAAGAATGTTAAATCTTGAGAGATACCGAAAATGCCCCTGTAACCTTAATGAATTACCCAATATGCCACAAAGTAACATTATCAGTCTCCCTTACTATTTGTATCACAGAATATTCGTAGAGGGCGTGGCAGACCAAGGAAAGCAGACACAAGTCCCGGGAAGGTAGCTCAGTTAGCGAGCTAAGGGACATAAAGGAGTGCACCATATGAGTGCAAGAAGGAGGTCCCGGGTTCAAGTCCCGGAAACTAACATTTCCTCCACCCCCACTAACAATTGCCTATCTAAAAAAAAAAAAAAGGAAAGCAAACACAAATTCGTCAAGTCTGAGTAACACGCCTGAAGGTTAGATATATGTAAATTCTAAATTTGCGGAAACAATCCATGTATCCTTATTATTATTTATAGGTTTAAATGAACTCTTCGTCCCTACAAATATGTCGCATACCCATATTCGTCCCTGCCAAATACTCCATTTGGTTAAAATAGTCCCTGCAGAAATTTACTGTTAAACCCGCCCTTGAAAATTAAAAAATTATTCATTTTGTCCCCTACAAATACAGTGAATGTTTATTTTCGTCCCTGCAAAATTAACAATTTAGTTGTTCGGATGACTAATTTTAAATAAAAGGACTGTTTGCAGAGACCAACATGAATAATTTAATTTTTCATCAAGGGTTAATTGAAAACTAAACTTTTTCCAAGGCCTTATTTAAAAAAAGTTTCCTTAATGTTTTTTATTTAAGGTCTGATTTTTTTGCAAGAAATAATTTACCAAACAGCTATATTTGTAGGGACGAAAAACATATTTAAACCTTCTTTATAATATTTATAAAAGCCATCGCTCATATCTTTAATATAAACAAAAGATATAAACTTTTTAGTGGGTCTTATTTAAAAAAAATTATTTATTTATTTATTATTTAAATTTTTTTTGTTGCCGATCACCTCTTTAACAAACAGCTATATTTGCGTGTGACGAAAAATATTTTTAAACCTTACTTATAATATTTATAAAAGTCATTCTTAGAAATTCAATTCATCCATGCGTAATGGAATGCTTCCTTTTAGAAATTTCCTATCTTTTGTTTATATTAAAAAATAACCCCATTATTTATACCTATGTGGTAAACGGCAAAAAAACCAAACAAAACAAAAAAAAATAATTATTTTCCTAAACAACCCACCTTTTAGATTAAATACCAAACTAAGCCACTTTTTTTTTTCTTTGGTGAACTCGCCCCCCCCCCCCACCCCTAGTTCACCAAAGAAATTTTGCAATTTTTTTTAAAATCCTTTGTAGAACTCGCCCCCCCCCCCACCCCTAGTTCTCCACATGGTTTTTTAATTTTTTGATTTTCTTGTATTTTATTTTATTAAAATCTAAATTTATTTAATTTAATTACAATAATTAATTTAAATAATTAGAATAATTAATAAAATTATTTATAAAATAATTACTGTAAAAAATACGGTAAATAATTAAGATATTAATAAGTGAAACATAATTTAATATTCGATAAGAACAAAAAGGAAAAACACGAATTGCAAAAATACAAGCATAGGAAATTTAAAACGAAACAACAGGAAAACATAATACAACCTAGTTCTACTTAGAACTACTACTACTACCTCTAATTCTACGGCGGATGTGTTCGACAGATTCTCGTGTTTCGACGAACAATTCGAGATAAGGTTCAATGAAACCTTGGAATTCTTCATGTTTCTCAAACATTTGACGAACGTCTTCGTCATTCTTGATAGGCTTAAGGCACTTACGAATACGATTAGGTGGGTTCCATTTCACGGCGTAGGGGATTCACATTCGATTTTTTTAATTTCTTGCTCAACACCATCTAGTTTCACATTTTTTATTAGTTTTTCTTTCAATTCTGCGAATGTGATGTTGTTCTTAAGCCTGAAATTTTTAGTTTTTGATTCACGACTATGAATCAACGGACGTAATGGTCGCCCCAGACTGTTAGTCATCTCATACTCAACTTTACGAGTGCGTAAGTATGGGTTGTTGTGGTGCGGGTGGTGGTGGTTGAAGAAGATGCATGATCTCTTCCGAGTTCGTCTTGTGTTCACATACACTCTAAGATTTGTCGCCCCATCGGAACGTTAGCTAGATGTTCCATCATTGCGCGGACGCGTCCTCGCCGCCGGATCTCCATGATGAATCATTCGATACCCCATCATCTCTACAATTGAACTTTTCAAACGTATGCGATCGACGTCTTTACGCCACGCTCCTGCAGGCGAATCTTCCTCTCACCTTCTCCCGCGAGTTGGGCGAATGTGATGTCCTTATTCATCCTGCATAACACATGGTTAGGACAACGAAACACAGCGCCATGTTCGTCGGTGGTGACAGTTCCATTGTGATAAAGGGCGGTTAGGAATTTGTCGTTTGAGTACTGGGTTTGGCACAACTGCCATTCCATTGTAGCGGGTGGGGCGATGGTTTTTGGGGAAGAAGCAGAGAAGAGAAGATGAGTCAGAAGGCAAGGGTAGGTTGAGGGTAAACTGGTGGTGTTAATGTTAGTGTAATTTGAGAATGTATTTATAATAGACGTGATCGTGTGTGAGCCGTTGATCTAGGGTGATCATAACCGTTAATTGTAGGGTTTAGTGTCGGCAAAATCTACGCCGTTAAATTGTGTCGGCAAAATCTTGGCCGTTTAATAATGTCGGCAAAATCTAGGGCGTTAAATAATGTCGGCAAAATCTAGGTCGTTCAATAAAAAAAGACCCCAGCACTATGCACACTTTGCACAATGCAAAGATGCACACTCGCACTATGCACACTGCGCACAATGCAAAGACTGCGCACAATGCAAAGACTCGCACAATGCACACTCTGCACAATGTACACTCTGCACAATGTAGCACTCTGCACAATGCACACTCTGCACAATGTACACTCTGCACAACGCATTATTAAAGATTGAAGATAAAATATTTAATAAGTGATCCAACTTAATTAAATGTGACTTAACATTAAAACCTTAAATTTAATAATTGACAAAAATACCACTTGTTAATTTTGAAATACAACTTCTGAAACTAATAATACATTAAACAACATTGACTAGTTTACATTGCGGTTAGGGCAGTTATTTTTGTTGTGACCCTCATTTCTACAAATTCCGCATCTTTTGGTGCGGGTTCCCGTTTCTCTTTGATCCATCTCTGCACGAATAATACTTTAGATCGTGGGCCGCCCTTTTTATCTCTTCTTTTAGTTGGATCATCTTTGTAGTTCAATCGTATTGAAATCGGGCCATGAGGTCTCGATGAGCAAGGGTGGGAACTCCACAATGTAAGTATTGAAAACATGATGCATTTTGTAGGGTGGATCAACAAACCGCAAGTGGTCGTGAATCGCATTTAGAGCATCTTTGCGATGGCATGTGAACATGGGTAATGAAGGGCCCGGAATTCCCCACACTCACGGAGTTTTGATCGAAGTCGACCACAAATGTGGTCGCAGTCTACCACTTTGTGGTCGTTGTTCTTCCCGAACTCGGAACAATTGCTCGCACGATCGTGAATTGCGACGGTGTGCGTTTGTGACACTTTGATGTTTTCAAGCAATGTTTTTCATCAATGTTTGAGAGAACATTGTTCCGGATGCCATCATCGCTGTGCTTGTGTTCCCCGCTTCACAAAGATCTCGTTCATCCTAAAATATGTTGCATCTATTAATGAACGGATCGGAGATTCCGCACTTCTTAAGGACATTGTTGATGCACTCTGCAAGGTTTGTTGTCAAGTGCCCCAACGGCAACCTCCATCTTGCGATATCAACAATCGCTGCGGGTTAATGTCTTCAACCCAATTCACGCCATCGGGACCTACTTCGCAAGCAATTTTATTTTTGTAGTGATTAGTGATCTCTCCGTCATTGAGTATCTTTGAAGCAAGTAAAGTAAGATGTTGGTAATTATGGAATGCAAAATACATAATAAAAAATTAATAAAGTTTCAAAGATATGACCCATATTGATTGAGATGTTTCTGGCAGGAGTGTTCTTAAAGTGTCTCATGAAGTCTCGCGTGCTATGTGGCGGATACGTATCACGTGTTTCCAGGTTGGTGTTTACACGCCTAACAACACTTTTGATAGACTCGTGTCTATCCGATATCAAAGCGAGTCCCTCCCGTGGTGTCACAAATTGTCTTAAACGATATAGGAAGAAATACCAAGCCTCCATTGTCTCACTCGACAACCGCATACGCAATTGGGAAGGTTCCGTTTCTTAGTCTTGTGCGATTGCCAAAAGAATGACCCCCTTTGTACCTACCATACAACCATGTTCCATCAACAGACACCACTGGTTTGCAGAATTTAAAGCCTTGTATGCACGGGCCAAAACTCCAAAAGATGCGGTGGAAAACACCTTTGTTGGTGACTTGTTGTTCGTTCTCATAGAATGGTTTGTACTGCCAGTCGATAACTGTGCCTGGTATATAGTGAGAGAAACCCACTAGGCATCTGGTTACCTCCTTGTAAGAGTCTTCCCAATTACCGTATACTTTTTCGATTGCTTTTTGTTTAGCAATCCAAGCCTTCCTGTAGGAACTCGTGTACGTGAATCGCTCCTTGATGTGTGCAATCAACACAGCCACTGATATTGTTGGGTCCTGCCTTACAAGTGGAAGGATATGAGAACATATGAAGGAAGACGTCATCTGGAGGTGATCTTGGGAAATATTGGATGTTGTACATGTGTGTGGGTGAGTCAACTGTGTAATCCCCCACAAACCAGATTTTGCTCCGAGCCTCACAACACACCTCCACAAACACGTATCGTGAACACAAGAAATCTCCCAAACTTTAGTAGTAGATCTGTTGACTTGGTATGAAATGTAATTGTTTAGGTGATATGTTTGGATGAATTCCATGGCTATTTCTTTTGTGGGAAATTTCATTTTGAGTTTCATTCGTTTGGGTCTTCATTTGATAAAAGTTGGTTCCGGTCCATGGGATGGGCAAACTCTAAATCATAAGGTTTCGGGCTATGTCGTGACATTTTGAAAGTGTGGGACAGGCTCGCGGAATGCAACACCTATGTTGGGGGTAGTTTGAATTGGTTCTGGCGTCTTCACGCTCAGAATTTCATCTTCATCATCGCTTATAATCCCCAACGTCCTCATTATGGACACCAACAAACATAGTAGCGGTGGGGTATTAGTTTCTGATTCTTTGGAGGGTTAGTTGTATTAAGGTCAATGGGGTTTTTCGAGGATGATGGCGCAGAGTGATGGTGATGTGTAGAAGGACTATAATGCATGTTCGTTTGGGATGATGAAGGATTGAAGTGAGGGTAAACAGGTGGGATGAAATCAGTGTATGGTTGAAATGTTTGTTGAGAAAAAGGGATGGTGTGTGGTGGTGGAGATGGAATAGAGTGGGGTTCACTTACCTGAGTATAGTTTGAAGGAGCATCAACCAAATCTGCGTATATTTCTGGTGTACAGATACCTTGACCTCTACATTGTTGGTAATGCTCCATCATCATTTCAAGTTGTTCATCGGATGTAATTTCGAAACCCGCATAAAAGTCACAACCAGCTGTGAGTGTTGTGGGGTACCGATATGTAATACTAGAAACCATTTGGGAACGGTCAGGAGATATTATTTTTTCAATGGCTTCTTTAACTTGAGGTAGTTTGAATTTAGAGCTGAGTTTGACAAGGGTGTAGTTTTGACATCTAAACAACAAACCCCGAGTATCTGATTTTTCTACATAACCATTGTAAAACACGGTGATAAAAACTGGGGCTGGAGTTGGAGCCATTGATGAAGTTGGGAGCAGGAGGGTGTGTTTGAGTTTTAGTTGGTAGTAGGAGGATTTGTAAAGGTCTGGTTAGTGGTGAGAGATGTAGTGGGTATTTATTGAAATTATGACGGTGTAGATTGCCTTGAGGGGTTTTGGTTTTGAAGGCCAGGATTGCACTGTGACTTTTGACGGCTACGATTGCACCGACAATTTTAATGGCCAGGATTCCACCGACAGTTTTGAATATTTCAATGTGCATTGTTCATAGAGGACCAGCTTGCATTGTGCAGAGTGAACTGTGCATTGTTCAGAGTCCACTGTGCAGCGTGCATTGTTCAGAGTGAACTGTGCACCGTGCATGTGTATGGACCTGACCATTATCAGAACAATCATGACAACCACTAAGGCATCTTGACAAAGCCTAGTGGACAAACCCCAGTGGCCCCCTTGTCTCCCACTATCAGAAGGTGAAATGCATGTGAATAATTATTGAAAGTCCGACGGTTTAGATTGCACCGACAATTTGAACGGTTAGGATTCCACCGACCGTTTTGTTTCTTGCAATCCTACACCCATTATGGTCGTGGCAATGTAGGGTATATTTTGTGAAAATAATGCACATAAAAAATTAGGGGAAAAAAGTAGGGCAAATAACCATGTTAATTTTAGGTGAAAAAAATGATTTTTAGCACACTTTCTAGT
Source organism: Oxytropis ochrocephala (assembly GCA_020916435.1). Lineage (NCBI taxonomy): Eukaryota > Viridiplantae > Streptophyta > Magnoliopsida > Fabales > Fabaceae > Oxytropis > Oxytropis ochrocephala. The sequence continues at coordinate 53,453,197 of CM037091.1, read as the reverse complement.
AAATAAATTACTCATGAAAACATTTTTTAAATTTTTTTTTCCAACACAACACTTTAGTATTACACTTTCTCTACAAGGTATAATATTTACAAAATTAAAATAGAAATTTAATTCTTGGGAAAAATGTTCCTAAACTTAGGTAAAAAACCCTTTTTTATACTTAGTCAACACCTACAAAGTAATACAATAACTATTAAATCAATGAGACCTCATTTACTTCAGGACCTCTCCTATTCCTGAAGAAGAAGATCACACAACTTGTTTCAAGAAAGAATTAATTTAAAAAATGTGGCTTGAATGGGAAAAAATTAGGGCAAAAAACCATGTTAAATTTAGATGAAAAAAATGATTTTTAACACACTTTCTAGTAAATAAATTACTTATTAAAACATTTTTAAATTTTTTTTTTCCAACACAACACTTTAGTATTACACTTTGTCTACAAGGTATAATATTTAAAAAATATAATACAAATAAAATTCGTGGGAAAAATGTTCCTAAAGTTAGGTAAAAAACCGTTTTTTATACTTAGTGAAAAAAATTTCAATCTTCAATTCCTTTCTTCTACACCTACTAAATAATACAATAACTAAAAAACCCTTTTTTATGCTTACAGAAGTGCATAGTTAAAACTGTAGTACAATCTACACCGTTTAAACTGTCGGTGCAATCTGGGCGTTAAAACTTTGGTGCAATCTACACCGTTTAAACTGTCGGTGCAATCTGAACCATCCATAAATATCAGTTTTCAAAAAAAAAAAATACTTTCGTGGGACAATCCCCAGTGGCCCCCTTGTCTCCCACTATCAGAAGGTGACATAATTGCATTTTGGAATCCAAGACCCATTATTGCGCTTTTGTCCCCACCAACCACTGAACAATCTTTAGAATTCATTGGATTCCCCACAAAACCGTGTGCTCAAACAAAACCATGGGCTGAAACAAAACCATGGGCTGAAACCATCTTTCAATACCATTATATATTCAACCATATATTCATTGCTTTCATTCAGACAAAAATCAAACCATCTTCTCTTCTCTGCCTCTTCACCTTCCACAAGCCCTTGCCTTTCAACCATCTTCTCTTCTCTCGCTTTTCATCTCTCTTGGTCTAACACGCAACCGACTTTACTTTCTTTATCACTCTCTTCATCTCCATCCAAAAATGTCTACCCTACTAAACCAAGCTAATCATATTTCCAACTATCTCAACAATGACCCCATGGATGTTCATCACAAATTCACACTTCCCACACCAGATGAATCTATACTACCTTTGATAGAAAGAGTCGGGTTTGGTAAAATTCTTTCAATTGGCTCGCTCAAAATCCAACCGGCCTTGGTGGCAAAGCAATGATCGAACTGGAGACCGTAAACACACACGTTTCATCTTCCAGTAGGGGAGTGCACAATAACTCTCCAAGACGTCCAGTTGCAGTTGGGGCTTTCTGTTGACGGAGATGCCATTACTAGCAATACCTCAAAAACTTGGCCTGAACTATGCGAACGATATTTGGGTAAAGTTGTCCCACCTAATGGAAAAGATGGCCACTGTCTCCTGTTGAGTTGGCTACGTCGTGAATTTATGGAGGTTCCACAGGGGGCTTCCATGACAGTTCTTAAACAATATTGTAGGGCTTGGTTGTTGCTTTTGATCGGGGGGTACATACTCCCAGACAAAACATCAAACAGAGTCAGCATGAAATACCTACTCCCCTTGATAAATTTCGACAAAATATCCAAATTTAGTTGGGGTCAAAGATGCTTGACAAACTTATACCGGATGTTGTGTACGACATCTACAACGCACTGGAAAGGCTATGGGTGGATGTACTCTTTGTTACGATCTTGGAGTCAGTGTACCGCATGCCTTTCCTAGCACCGTCTTGCACACTTTCATATGATTGGCCACTAGCAAAGAGGTAAAAATTTGACACTTTTTTAAAAATACTAACAATTACATTTGATCTTTATGTTAACTGTTCCTTTATCTACTAGATGGGCAACACCACCACTTAATCACACCGGATGTCCAAGAGACCTTGTTTCGCATGCTGAACAAGGATCGATCACATGACATGTTGAGGATTTTAAGTGGTTGCCTTATGAGGATTTCAACCTTCCGGTGACGCGATACGTAGGGCTCGGCCATATGGACTACAAACACACGGCTATGGTGTGTTTCCATATGGTGGAATGGCACCACGCAGATAGGGTTAAATTGCAATACCGACTTCTCGCAAGAGATACCACCAACCACGGATTTGACTCTTTGCACGTAATCACCATGCGAGGACAAAGATGACACCGATTGGACTCGATATCACACTCATTTGGATCGATCGTTGGAATGATAGAGAAAATCGGTGTGTTGTCGGTCAGCCCTGCTATGGAACACCAAAGCAGTCTGATAGATACATGCGCTGGTTTTTCAAAAATTCTCGGCCATACATTTCTGTCGACCAACAGCTAAGGGATCCTCGTCTTCTTTGGTGTTGTGGCCGATGTGGAAGAATCGGATGAAGAACAACCACCACCTCCCAAGAACTCAAATCGAACGCCGAGAGCGTAATCAGTAATCGTTATCGACGTCCGCACAAATCAAGATCGAACCAAACAGCGTGTGAGACAGAAGAATATGTGCCCCACCGCCACTCTATCTCACACACACCAACATCTCAGACACTGATATGTTCGACTCTCTGTTTGGTTTCGCCGCCGGTACACCGGAGTCTGCGATTTATGCTCGTGAACTTCAAGAGAGGGCCGCGGTGCTAGTTCTTCTTCATTGCCACAATATTATCAATACCCACCTCCTCGAGCCCTACTGCTAGTTAGTTCTTCATCACCGGCTCAATATTATCAATACCCACCTCCCCGAGCCCGGCGTGCAAGTTTTTCATCGGTGTCCGAATATTATCAATACCAACGTGCCCCCGAGCCCCAACCCCAATTATTTCGCACCCACCTCCTCGTCACGATCGAGGAAGAACCGAACAACCACAATGGCGCCAACGCCCACAACGTAATCCCCGCCCTAGAGCGGTGTGGAACTGGGTCTCATCTTCTTCGTTAATACTTTAATGTATTATTAGTTTGACAAGTTGTATTTCATAGCAAAGAAGTTGTATTTTTATGACTTATTAAATTCAAGGTTTTAATTAATGGTCTACATCTTACCGACATCGTTTAACGGCCTAGATTTTGCGTAATTTTTAATATCTTCATTTTTTACCCAAATTATTTTATAAATAATTATTCTAATTATTTAAATTAATTATTGTAATTAAATTAAATTAATTTAGATTTTAATTAAATTAAATACAAGAAAATCAAAAATTAAAAACCAGTGTGGATAACTAGGGGTGGGAAGTAGTTCATCAAAGGATTTTAAAATAAATTGCAAAATTTCTTTGGTGAACTAGTAGTGGGGGGGGCGAGTTCACCAAAGAAAAAAAAAGTGGCTTAGTTTAGTATTTAATCTAAAATGTAGTTGTTTAGGAAAATAATTATTTTTTTTGGTTTTGTTTGGTTTTTTTTCCCGTGGTAAACACTTGAACAGTTGATCAAAGCAATAATGCCCCAGTTGCATCACAGATTGGATCACAGTCATGTGCCCCACGAGTAAACGCTATATTCAACAATGCAGTTTGTTGTTCAAAAAAAAAAAACAATGCAGTTGCTGTGACCCGTGGACCAAGTAATTTTACCGACCAGTGTGTCATGGAAGCATCGGGACAGCAATCATTGTTGCATTCATGTTTTACCAAAGTTGGTGCACAACCCAGCGCAGCAACCAAAGGTACATATTTATTATGTTTGGGCTCTCTTCTGGAGTATTTTTTAACAAAAATGATATTTGGACATTTTTTGTTAGACAAAAGTAGACAAACACCAACTTACAACACCAATTAACTAAGTTTTTAGACCATTTAACCAAGTAATCAATTAACCAAATTTTTTATACGCCTAAAAGCGTGAAAAAATAGGCCATTAAATAGTTTAAAAAAGTTGGTTAATTGGCACAGAAATAAGTTGTGTTTTTACTTTTATCTAACAAAAATGTCCAAATAACATTATTGATTTTTTAAAGAGACGCTATAGTTATGAATTGGTCTGCAACACCTTGGTTGTCTATCAGACATCTACGCCGTAGACAATAAATTCGTTATTATCGGTCTCCCTTACTGTTTGTCTCAGATAATATTCGTAGAGGGCGTGGCAGACCAATGAAAGCAGACGCAAATTCGGCAAGTCTGAGTAACACGTCTGAAGGTAGGACATATGTATATTCTAAGTTTATAAACACAATTCATGTATCCCTATTATTATTTATAGGTTTAAATATCCTATTAGTTACTACATATATGTCTGACATCCATATTAGTCCCTGCAAAATAGTTTTGGTTAAAATAGACCGTTCAGAATTTAGATTTTTTCATTTTGGTCCCTGGAAATTTTTTCTTTTAAATTAACATTTGAAAAGATCAAAAATTGTTTTGCATGGACCCATTTAGTACAGTTAATATTCATTTTCGTCCCTGCAAAATGAGGGATTTAGCTGTTTGGAAGGCTTATTTTCAAAAAATTGCAGCTTTTTTTGGGGACCCAAGTGAATAATTTAATTTTTCGACTCCCGTGATTTGGAAACTAAACATTTTCCCAAGCCTTATTTAAGAAAAATTTATTTAATGTTTTTAGTTTCAAACTTTTTATTCTTCATTCTTAAAAAACATATATATTAGCAGGGACGAAACATATATATGAACATTAGTTATTATACTTATAAAAGTCACGGTTAGAAATTCAATTCACCCATGCGTAATGGAATGATTCCTCTTAGAAATAATCTAATTGTTGTTTATACTAGAAAATGACTCCGTTATTAATACTTATGTGGTAAACACTTGAACAGTTGGTCAAAGCAATAATGCTAAAGTTGCATCATTGACTGCATCGCAGTCAAGTGCCCCTCGAGCCAACACGGTTGTCAACAACGCAGTTGCTGTGACCCCTGCACCAAGTCATTTTACCCACCCGTGTGTAAAATGATTTGGGAAGGACCGTACAGGGTCGTAAATAAGACCGACAAAGGGGCTTACGAACTAGAGACCATGGATGGGGCGACCATCCCCAGAACATGGAATGGTGACAAGCTCAGGAAGTACTACGTTTAGTACACCCAATTTGTAACCATGAACAATTCATGAATAAATGGCAGGCTGGCGCTCTTTTTCCCCACTAGGGTTTTTTATAGAGGCCTGTTCTTTAAAAGTTCACTTGTAATTTAATTTCATGGAACCATGCGCGTAGCAGTAGAGCGACCGTCGTGCCATCGAATGGCCCATCCGATCTCCATCGCATGGACTAGTGGTCAAGAAATGACCCACGAACGAACGTAGTCCGCCGAGCGGCCTACACCGAGTGCCATCGAATGGCCAAAGGGTCAAATAATGTCCCGCAAATAGAGGTAGGCCGCCGAGCGGCCTACACCGAGTGCCTTCGATAGGCCCAAACTAAGGCCGCGACCGGCCTAAAACGAGCGCGCCTTCGAAAGGCCCAACAGAGCGCCTTCGAAAGGCCCAAATAGCGGCCAACAATCGGCCTAAAACGAGTGCCTTCGAAAGGTACGAATGATAAATAAACTTAAACACGAACAAGCAAATTTAACAAAAAGAGCGCGATTCATTACAAAATAAGGACGCCCGACCGATGCAGAGCGTCCCAAAATATTCAACCGCTCGAAGGCGGAACAAAGCATAGAACAGAAGTTACAAAATGCATTCACCGCTCGCAGGCGGGCAAAAGAAAGAGGCGGCCTACTTCTTAGGACGACCAAAGACGGTCAACCGCTTCTGGATCACCTTGCCTTCATCGTCCTTCTTCAGCGGCAAGACGATCTCCTCGCCTTCGACCACGTGCTCGGGCCTCACCGCCTTGCTATCGAATTGGACGCCGCGGGCAACATTCAACACTCTCATCTGAGCGACGACATTGTCAAATTGATAGATGGCCTCTCCCCTTGCCATCCCGGCTACCTCGGCGATCTTTTCAGCAATGGTGGCCTTCTTTTCCTCCTCGAAGCGGGCGATCTTGGCCTTCAGAGACTTCTCTTGTTCAACAAGCTCTTTATTCCTGCCCGCAATTTTGGTCCTGCCATCCACAGCCAATTGCTTGCTTTCTCGGCCGCTACCAACTTGGCCTTGAGCTCATCCAAAGAGTTTATTTCAGGTTCCAACTCCTTCAGTTTGCGCTGGACGGCGCCTCTTTCAGTCTCAGCACCTGGGACAGGAAATGAACATCAACGAACGGTCTCGAAACCTTAGTAGAAAAAACAAAAGGGAACTTACGAGATTGCTCGATCTTCAACTTCTTCATGACCTTGCTGGCCGACTTACATAAATCGCCACAAAAAGTCAAGGGATCCGTCTTGAAAGCTTCATAATCCTCCTCAGACATGGACAATTGCCATACTCCCTCTTTATATAATGTTTATTTTTTAACCTATTTGAGACGTTCTTCCCGCAAGTCGTCATCGAACACCGCACAACTGTCGCAATGTTATGTACGATAACAATGAGTATCGGCGTAAGTATTTGGTGGTGTATCAAATTCATTCACATTGCCATTTCGTTATGAAAAGCATATTATTATTACAACATTACCATAATTGACTCATACAGCGCAATTCATGTAAACAATCGCCTTCATAAGCAAACTGTTTTGTTTGTACAGCTGCACTTGATTTTGGTCTACCAAACCATAGATGCCGCCACTGTCATGCTTTGTTTTGGTTCGAAGAAAGGGCCGTGAAGAGTACCCGTACAAGTATTCCGGACTTTTCGATGTGTTGCATGAAAGGCAAAGTAGATATCCCGTTGCTACAAGAGCCACCGTGGTTGTTGTTGAATCTCATTCGAGGGATTGATAGTAGGGGCAAACACTTCCGCTACAACCTAAGGTTGTATAACAGTATGTTTGCGTTCACCTCAATGGGGGTGTTCACGACCATACCGAGCGCTACCCTAGAGACGCGGTATCAAGAGCAGGACATGAGGGACTGAGATCCGAAAAGGACTGCTTATGCTCGGCTTGGTCTTCCTTAGTCGGACCCCATTTCATACACTCGGTTTATCTGCTAAGCCGAGGCACCTCTTTGTAACCGCCGCTTTTATTATGTAACTGAAACTTTAATTATGTAACGGTCCCTAATCAATGACCTTGAATGTATTGTATCACTATATATTTCGCCCAGAGAGGCTAATAGAGGGTTGAGCAATTTTTCTACTTACGCGAGATTGTTCATTGTGTTCTTGATTAATTCATTCCCAGAAATAGTTGAGAACATTGGCGCCCACCGTGGGGCCTGGTAAAACTTTTCCTACGTCCCACTTTACAAATTTTTACTGTTCATTGTCACTAGCACTATGGTGACCATGAGAAATGTAGGTAATGGTGGTGCTTCGTCTAGTCTTCGGGATCCCGAGATCGAGCGTTTGCCATGCGGTTGTTCAAACACCGCAAGCCAGAACGCGCACTCAAGCCCGTCGAATGAAGAACAAACCATCCGTGCCCAAGCTTTGGAAGCAAGGAGGTGCGGTGCGAGCCCACCACCGAGATGAGACACTTCGCCTGTGTCATCGATGCAACCGAACACCTTTGTGAGTGTTTCAACCATTCTCTGCTTGCCATCGGTGCCGCCGCCTTTCCCACGCTTCTTGAGAGCCGCCCATTGCCACATATGATGGCACTGGGACCCCTTAGCCACGTCGATGCCTTCCAAACGCAAATGATGATCGCTGGGGAACCGACGCTATCGGCTTTCAAAATGTTCGCCGGGACCTTAGCCGATGTAGCTCGAAATGGTTGAGGGCTACCGAACGCAGCTCGGCCACGAGCTTTGAAGATCCGCCACCGCCGTGCAAGCAATTCTCGGCAAACAAGAAAAAGCGAATGCTAGCCGAGGACATGTTCGATGTGCGCCAAGAGCGGGAGTCATCGAAAGCCTACTTGGAGCGTTTCAACAAGTCGACGGTCCTCGTAGATGATCCTGATGAGCGATTTTTTGTAAAGGCATTTATGAAAGGTATTCGCAATGGAACTTTCAGTGAAGCCCTTTCCCTGTGGAAGCCGCGGACAATGGATGAGATTAGAGTCCGGGCAGAGAAACACATTGACGCAGATGACGTGGCCCTCGGGAAGGATGAGAAGGACATGCAAGCACCACCTAGGCGTGTGATTTCACCGAGGCGTTCTCCACCCGTCCGGCATGCACCCTATGATCGGCGTGATAGAGGTGCGCATGCAAAAGCAAAGGGGCGACGCACCCGTCCTCCAAACGCAGAAATAGCCTTCACTCCTTTGAAAGCTAGGCCGTCAGTGATTCTAGATGAAGGACTTCATGAAAGGTCGATACGCCGGCCGTCACCTTTCGTCGGCGTGATGGGTAAGAGTGTAACTTCTTATTGCAGGTACCATCGAACCGAGGGTCATGACACAGACAATTGTTGGACTCTCAAGCAGCAAATTGAGCAACTCATCCAGCGCGGCCAACTTAAAAAGTATGTCAAAACAGGAGGTGATGATGGGAAGCCGAAGGCAGTGGTCCCCTCAAAGCCGACGACCCAGCAATCAAATACACAAGCCAAGAGAACTGAAAGAGGCAAGCGCGGCGAGCACGAAACAGCAGAAAAGGGAAGGGTCAACACTATATCGGGCAGATTCTCTGAAGGAGGAGCCACATCCTCGTCTCGCAGGAGATATGCCAGATCTCTTGTCGGTTTCCTCTGCGGAAACCGCTTATGCTGTGACTGATGCGGAATACCCCGCAATTTCTTTCAATGCGCAGGATTTTGAAGGTGTGCGGCCTCACTCAGATGATCAAATAGTAATCTCTGTTACCACCAGTGGTTATTCAATAGCTCGGTCTTTGGTAGATGGAGGCGCCAAAGAAACGTCATGTAATCGGTCATGCTTCAAGGTTTAAAATTACCGGTGGAAGCACTAAAGAGCTGTCCTGGAACTCTGGTTGGATTTTCTGGTGAACAGGTGGAAGTCCGCGGATACATGGACCTCAGGACAACTTTCGGTGAAGGAGAATCGGCGAAAACTTGTACACACCACTCAATCAATCAAGTTGAAATTAGTACATATTCAAAATTTATAATAACTACGAGTTATTGTCACCTCTTTCATTGGGAATGAGTTATTGGGGTGATCAGTCCCTCCTACTCACGCATCCAATTTAGTTAAGGTCACAAAACTACGTCTTTTCAAAATTTACACCTTTCACATTGAAGAACTTTTAACGCAGTCCAGAGTACGAAGGCGTCGTCACGACTCCTACTCCGTTGACGTCATTAAAATGCTCTTCTAATCACACATACCTCACTTAATACAAACAACAGTCACAAGCAACTACAAGCAATACTACAATCATCAGCTGCAAACAACCAAACAAAATCTACAACAAAGTCTCTGTTGGAGATCGACAAGGGATCTACGAGACACTACGATCGACAAACTTGGCCGGATTGCATCGAATCGCTCGATACCAACATGTAACACCCCCTTACTCTTAATACTTAATTTATAAAATCAGAGTTCAAAAATCGTTTTCTTTTCAAAGATACATCCTCAAGGGAATGCTACGTTCATCAAACATCACTTTCACTTAGCCAATAATACTTTTCATTAATAAAATATAATTGCGTGATACATAGCACGACTTAAATGGGGCGAACCCTCAAAATTCTAATACATCAATCTATTACAGTTCAACACTAATCTTAAACAACTAATAGACTACCCTGCTCCCCAGTTCGACGTCACATAGCAAGACGCCACAACTAGACTGAGGAAAGAAGGACCTTCACTCAGGATCACCTGCACGTTGCCGACATAAGAAGCAACATAGAAAGCAGTAGGGTGAGTCTCTTTTCATAAATAATAAAATGTATGATAAACATTATGCTAGAGAAAGACAACTAGCAACACTCCGACTCAACCAACCACACAACACACCAAGTTAAGGCACACCAACTCCTAATCATCAAAGACACCAATGTGCATGAGTATATGCGTGCAATGCAATGCAACCCAAACTCCAGGGTATAATGCATGAGGATCCATCTCTTTTAAGCCACTCAGGCATATCCGTCGCTAGTGATACTCGGGCATCAAGTCTTTCGTGATCGAGACCAAAGTCTATAACAATCGCCGATGCATATGAATTCATGAGACTCAATGAACAGATGCATTCACTCAGAACAAACAACTCTTTTTGTGCAAACCGCATCGTCGCCTTACGTTGCCTAGTCCTCTTAGACAACCACCATAGCACAAATGCTATTTGCCCACTCACAGGCACCTCAGCTCCTCAGGCAGTGAGCCACTCCATCACTACGAAGGCCTCACAACGCCTAGGACTGAACCATAACATAGGGACTAAACTGGACTATGCCAATTCGTCCCCTTAAACGACTCTTGACGTTAAACGTCACTCACGGTGGCGCCTAACAGCTCTACGCTGTTATGCGTCAAAAATAGGTCACCTCGGCACTCTTAGTCACCTCGGCACCTTCACTCTTCTCGGTATGCTCGCTCGTCACCAATACTCAACTCGGTGGCACCACACTTGGCATTCCACTCGTAAAGTTCCCCACCTCGTCCTGGAACCTCACGCCTAGGATCTCGTCTAGTCCCACTACTTCTCTCGTCTCGTCTTATGCCTAAGGTTCTCGACTACACCTTCACCTCATCTCGTCTCACCTTACGCCTACTGTCCTCGACTAGACACCACGCGTCACATCGTCCCAGCTCACGCCTAGACTTAACGTATCATTGCGTAACTCTACGCTCGCCTCCCGTCTCATCCGAGCTCACACCATTTCGTCACTATACCCGTTTACGCCTCTCGCCTAAGTCCACGCCCTATCTCAGCACTCTCGCATCACCTCGGTACTCTCACCAAGCACCTCGGCACTCTCGCATCACCTCGGCTACACTCACCGAACCTGGTGCAAGGGGCACGCCACATTTGGCGCCCACACAGAGACCCTCACGGCACAAGGGCATGCCACACTTGGTGCCCCTCACCGTGAGCCACACCCCCACCAAAACACAATACGCTACACACACCAAGTACTACGCACACGCCTCATCAAGCACAATGCGCACACCATCCCGAACACGCACTCACTCCACTGTACTCCTACAACACCACCTCGGTTACTCTACACTTGAACACACCACACTTAAACGCAACACCTCGCCTCGGCTACTTCACCTAGGCACACTACACTTAAGCACAACAACTCATCTCGATTAATATACTTAAGTACACAACGTATACAACACTTCAATATAACTACGACCTTCCTACATCTCGGCCATGCTGACTTCGACGAACATCCCCTGCACTTCAGCAGCCACACTTAGGCATGATTACACTACCCTTAACACCTCTACACCTCGACAATACATACTTCAATCATCATACACTTCACTTAAATAGCTACACTTAGGCATACTTAAATCTGCACCTTGACACCTCACTTAGGCAGCTACGCCTCGTCATCCTTCACCTCGGCTTCTACCTCGGTTACCACCTACATTTACACTTAGGAACATCACCTCCTCACCATTCACCTCTACAACTACCTCGCTTTCCCTCGGCTATACTCACAGCAACTCGGCACCACTCAGTACCTCGGCGCACCACGCTACACCTCGGCACACACACCCTATCTTCCATCACACCTACACTTCCACACATACACTTCGGTATATACACCATATACCTTGGCAATACTAGTTTAGACGTCCATGCACTACACCTCCTCAACTACACATAGGCCTATTCACAACTCACTTCATCATCTACACTTAGTCATTTCACACCTAACCACACAACTTCACCTTGATTACTACACTTAGGCACAATACACCTAAGCACTCACCTCAGCCACTATACTTCACAACACCTCGGTACACTCTTTTGGCACCTCGGTTCCCTACACTGCGTCACGCTAAGCTTCACTACACTTACTATTCCACGTACCTAAACCTCGGTACACTTACCTCGACAGATACACGCTGTAACATAACGTCTGCACTACAGCAACTACGCTTAGGTATATATACACTCCACTTCGACCACTTCACCTCGGTACACATACCCCTCACCTCGGTAGCTACAAGTCGACACATTACACCTTGGTTTACACTCCCTTACCCTTCGTCTCCTATACATCATCACTTACGCTCCGTCACCTATATTCGACACTTACGCGTTGGCACATATACGCCCCACTTCGGCAAGTACAATTCGATACCTATACTTAGTCCAACACACCCTTATGCTTCTACGTACGCTCCTTCGACTCATGTATATGTCGACACACACATCTCTCGACACTTACATACTTCGACACACACATCTCTCGACACTTACATACTTCGACACACACATCTCTCGACACTTACATACTTCGACACACACATCTCTCGACACTTATATACTTCGACACACACAATGAGTTTTGACACACTTGTAGATAGGCATCTACACCTCGACCATTAGGTCTCTCTACACGCCTAGTCTACCTCTTCCTTCCCTTCTCTAGTTCTCACGCTATGATCATACTTAAGCCAACTACTAAACACTTTCCCTTCACAACTAGTCCAACACTCAGTAAGGACTTCACGAAGGTTACAACACCCACACAAGCTCACTGGGACTGAGAGTTTCTCAGCTCCCATTCCTCTCCGTTGTCTCTCATAGGATCTACTCAATATCAATACAACACAACTCCACTGGAGTGGAACTAAGACACAACTTCAAACACCTCAAACACACAAAACATACAAGGCAGCTCAGAAATCATTCCTAGAGTCTACTCACGCATAACACACATCATATATTCTATTATAGATGAAAGAGAGAGCCCCCTAACCTCAAGAGATTGAAGAAGTAGCACTCTCTCCACCAAGCCTTCCCAATCCACCAAGAATCACCAACATTCCAGCTCCTCCTCCTTGGCATTGAGCTCTTCCACGCCAAGCTTCCTCTTCCTCTCTCTAAAAGCCATCTCACCACCACTCTCTCTCTCTCTTACTTTCCCTTTGCCTTTTCTTAGATTTGGTGGTAATGGACTCTCCACCATCGACCACTACACCTTAAGCATGAATATGGGCTTAATTCATGGATCATGGGCCTAACTCTCATGGGTCTCTAATAACTCCCTCCATTACTTGCACTACTTCCTCCTTTAATTAAATTACCACTCCCCTTTTACTAACCACCACTCCTCATTTAAATCAAATACCTCCTAAATATCCTAAAACTCCAATTAATCCTTTGACTTAACCAAATGTTGTAAGCCTTAATGAACCCACTAAATAAATAATTGAATTATATTTGGGGCGTTACAGTACCAGTCTCACGGCTGAACTAGAGGATCAGTTGGTTAAGTTCCTCTCCAGCCACACTCACATATTTGCATGGTCCCCTCAGGATATGCCAGGTATTGATCCTAACTTCATATGTCATCGGTTATCACTAAACCCATCTATGATACCTGTAGCCCAGAGAAAGAGGAAGCAGGGCGGTGAGAAATCTGAGGCCATACAGGAGGAAACAAAGAAGTTAGTAGCTGCGCAGTTCATAAAGGAGGTCAAATATCCAACGTGGTTGGCTAATCCGGTGATGGTCAAGAAATCCAATGGGAAATGGCGAATGTGTGTAGATTACACAGATCTTAACAAAGCATGTCCCAAAGATCCTTATCCTTTGCCAAGTATTGATGGCCTAGTGGACGGAGCTTCTGGTTATAAGCTTCTGAGCTTCATGGATGCATACTCCGGTTACAATCAAATCAAAATGAGCCCGGAAGACGAGGAGAAAAGCAAAGCATTCATGACCGCGGTGTACAACTATTATTGTGCGTGTAATGCCTTTCGATTGAAAATGCAGGTGCTACATATCAGCGTCTAATGGACAGAGTCTTTGAGGCGGAGATTGGGAAATCTATTGAAGTATATGTGGATGATATGGTGGTTAAGTCGGAAACCGAGGAATCTCACCTGGCGAATCTCCAAAAACTTTCTCATCTTTGGAAAAGCATGAGTTGCGTTTAAATCCTGACAAGTGTTCTTTCGGAGTTCAAGCGGGGGAATTCCTAGGCTATGTGTTGACTCACAGAGGAATAGAAGCCAACCCGGCCAAGTGCCGAGCTATTAGAGAGACCGAGTCCGACAAATGCAAAGGAGGTCCAAATTCTCATTTGGCCGAATAGTGGCACTCTCAAGATTCCTAGGTCAAGCGGTGACAAAATACGACCTATGTTTCAATTGTTAAGGAAGAATGCCCGGTTCAATGGTCGTGAGAATGCGAGGAAGCATTGGAGGTGATAAAGCATACCTAGTTTGCACCACCAATTCTAACCCCTACACCGGGGCGTTTTGTTATTGTATTTATGCATTACGAGAACATCTTTGGAAGTGCGATCTTAGTAGAAGAAAGAGCTAAAGAGCAATGCCCCATCTACTTAAATAGCCTATGCCGTCACTCACGGAGAATGTGGAGAGGTCCCGAGCAGAGGTACCAAAAGATTGAGAAGGTAGCCTATGCCGTCACTCTGGCGGCCAGGAAACTTCGACAGTACTTCATGAGCCACTCAATAATTGTCAAGACAGATTTGCCTATCCGCCAAATACTTTCCAAGCCGGATATTAGGAAGAATGGTGGCATGGTCGGTTGAGTTATCGAGTATGATATCGGTACTAGCCCGTGAGGACCGATTAAGGCACAAGCTTTAGCGGATTTTGTGGTAGAGATAGCGGTGTGGAGCCAACGATCGGATCACAAAGCCGAGTATTGTTGGACTTTATCGGTAGATGGATCGTCTAACCTGAGAGGGAGCGGAGCTGGAGTCACGTTGGAGGGACCTGACAACGTACTCATAGAGCAATCACTTCGCTTCGGTTTCAAGGCCAGCAACAATCAAGCAGAATACGAAGCTCTAATTGCTGGCATGAACTTGGCAACAGACATTGGAGTGAAACACCTCAAAGTTCGCAGTGATTCTCTGCTAGTCACCGGCCAGGTCACAGGGGCGTTCAGTACCAAAGACGAGCTACTCGCCAAATATTTGTCTAAGGTACAAGAGCTAAAACTCAAATTTGTTTTCTTTGAACTAACGCATGTTCCTAGAGAACAGAACAGCAGGGCCGACATATTAGCCAAGCTAGCAAGCACTAAAACACCTGGCAATAACCATTCAGTAATACAAGAAATGATAACCCAACCCAGCATCAATCAAATCCAAGTCTTCTCGACCGAGATTGATCCTGATTGCCGGATGACCAAGATTCTTGCTTATATGCAGGGTGAAGAACTGAATGTGCCAGATGATGAGAAACGAAAGCTGGTGAAAGCGGCTACCAATTACACGATGGTCGAGTCAGAACTATACAAAAGAGGTTTCTCCATGCCGCTCCTTAAATGTGTTACAGAAAGCAAGGCCCAAGAAATACTCAAGGAGGTGCACGAAGGAGTGTGCAGCAGTCATATTGGAGGCCAAGCATTGGCCTCAAAGATTGTATGAGCAGGGTATTATTGGCCCACAATGAAGAAGGACGCGGTTGAATACGTCCGCCGATGTCACAAATGTCAGATGCATGCAAAAATCCCAAAAGCCCCTCCAACCAATCTGCAATCAGTATCCTCGGCTTGGCTGTTCGCAGTTTGGGGTGTCGACATCCTCGGTCCATTTCCACACTAGTGGAAAAAAGGGTTTTAAAGTCGGATATTTTGGGCTTTTAAAGTCGGATGTTAGTCCGACTTCTATTAAGGCGACTTAGAAAGTCTGATATTTTTAAAGTCGGGTGGTACTCGACTTTAAAAGTAGGTTTTAGGTCGGATTAACGTACTCCACCCGACTTTAATAGTTTGTTTTATAGTGTTCGTGGAACACTTTTTAAAGTCGGATTACATAGCCATCCGACTTTGAAAGTTTTATTATAACGTCGGATGACATGAATATCCGACTTTAAAAGTAAATTTTAGGTCGGATTAACGTACCCACCCGACTTTAATAGTTTGTTTTATAGTGTCTGTGGAACACTTTTAAAGTCGGATTACATAGCCATCCGACTTTGAAAGTATCTAAGCCATTTCCCTTCTTTCAGAAACCAATTGTGTCACAATACAAGAATTAGATGATTACTAGCCTTACTTCTACAATTGAGGTAGAAAGAAAAACAATTGTGTTAGCTAAAATAGGACAAGGGCTTCATTGTCAAAATATTTACCAGTAGTCTTTGCTGAGAGAGTGGAGAACTAGCTTGTTAGTAATCTCAAGAAAGACTCATTGCGTTAGGAAGGTCTTGTTTGTTAGCAAACACAAGCAATCTTGCATCTCTCGGTTCATCCTGAAATAACAATTAAAATAAAGGTTTTTAGTTTTGAACATGTTGTCATGAACCTTTTAAACATTGAGAAGTGAAACACAAGTCAATTCAACCAAAGAAACACTAAATTTGCGGATCCTTCCTCCCGACCCTATGTCATTGAAAAACCGGGTACTATGTACTTTGTTCTTTTTATCGAGATAGAATTCAATACTCAACAGATATAGAGAATTAACTAGTTAAGAAATAACATAACTCATCAAGATTAGGGAAAAATCAAGAGAAGAGACACATCTCTTACATTAGTTTCTGCCTCGATGTTCGGTGTGCGATCACGATTTGCAGGAGCTGAGAGTTCTTTGCTCAAGTCAACTTCCAAACTACAGCTCATAATTCAAATGACTTAATAGAGTAATAAAGAAAGAACAAAAGAAAAGGAATAATACTAGCACAATTGAAGGCTTGATTAAATTCGATTGAGCGATAACTGTCAAGGCTCATGACTCTATTTAAGCTCAGAAACCCTGAAGGCTCTTCCTGTGCACAGGAATTTTATTTATGTTAGAACCAACTAAAGAATAAAAGAACAGCATCATGAAAAGCTAAAAATGTTTTGTGCCATTCTCATTCCTACATGAAAATGGGATACAGTAACTACAAGAAAGAGAACAATGCCAAACAAAGTAACTGTTCTCCATTCTCTTCAACAACACCCATAATTTTGTTTAAATGAAATTATAAGAGCATTGGATTTTGATGGGCATTACAGTTGTGAGTAAATATGGCATATTTAACTCAATTTGGAGAGTAATGCCATGTGTTTGGCCTTTATTATATATCCTCATTGGCTGGAGCTGAATGTTTCTGCAAACTAACTAATAGGATGTGAATAAACATGTAACCATCAAAAGACCATACAATTTTACAGCACAACAACATAGTACTCTGTTCCAGTATTTTAATAGACATTGCAACAATAATTCTGTCAAGCTAAACAGAATGGATTAATACCTCATGTCTTGACTTCAATTTTCCAGCAACATCCATTACTTTGACAATGTTCGCCAAGCTAAACGGATTTTGAGTAGCCCGCAATTGCAAAGAAAACATTGTGGAAGTTAAGCCACTTCCGTATGAGAATAATATCACCCTCTTACCTTCCTGAAAATTGTAAATATTTATTAGAAATCAGAAAACATTGTCTCGGGGACGCTAAATGTGTCATAGATAGTAGCCAGAAATTCACCAATGTGGTATGCTTGTTGTGAATAAGGGATACAAATGCTGCATAGAGAGACGCGGTGTACATGTTTCCAACTTGCTTTGGTATCAAAGTAGTTGGTTGTACCTTCTCATCATATAGAGGCTTTGCAACTTGCTGAGAAGCCTTCAAAATCAATAATATTGCATATGGTCAGCAAAAAAGTTTCTATACTGTCCATTTTTAAAAATTTCTAAAAGAAACAGAAGATTATTTTTGCTTATATAGGCTCTCATACCTTTCGAGATCACGGCTTTGGTAGCTCTCATCATCAGATAAAGTTGTAAAAGGTGCCAGCTTTTCTTTGGCAACCTCATCCAAAGCGCTGCAATCACAATCAACTTTTAAACACAGATGCATTAACTGAATAAAAATTAAACAAGTTTTCCAGAGAACGGAAAACGATCATAACCTGGGATTCCTCAAGAAGTCACTGAAGAGTAAGCTTTAGCGAAACTTTTTGCACAAGCTGCAGAAAGAAAGAAGTATTAGTGTAGAAACAGACATGCTAAAACAGAAATCTACATATCAACTAAGGTAGATACATCAATAAGATACAAAAATGCAGAGCATATAGGGGAGCATTATTAGGTGTCTTAGGTAGTTTGTACATTAGAGAGAGCAAATGGTTTTCCTCCAGTTTCTCACACCTGTAAAAGTAAATATAGTTAGGTACTAAATATAATAAATCAAGTTCTCAAGAAATTATAGAGACTTACTTGTGACAGAAATGTTTATAACAAGAATCAAGAGCCTTGAGGTAACAAGTTTGTGAAAGCTTTCCATCAACAACCTACAACATAAAAGTAAGTGGTTAATGAGTAGAAGTATTAAACAGACATGAACAGCAATGTTAATCCTTCATAGCATCTTAAAACCAAAATAAGGTTTCATGGATGATTTGATAAACAAATGGGAAATGCAGTTGGAGGATATTATTCAAATCATATGATCCCAAACTCAAATGCTCTGACAGCGACGAAAAGCTTACCGGATATTCACTAGCAAGATCAGGTTTGTAAAAATCATAAACATGAGCCATATGGCTTCCCCTCAATTTGCTTTCAAAAGAAATGGGAGCATCAGGACCAATTAGCATGGCAATAGCAGCAGCTCCTCCGGTAGGTCGAGCAGGTCCTTCAGCATAGACCTGAGAAAGGAAACAACGATTAAGCATGCTTGGCAATTAACCTCCCAACATTAAGACAAAACCTAGGACATGTCTTTTTTGAGTTCAGAACTTGTAGTATTCTTATAATCGTGTATAAGAAAGACAGCGGAAACCATATTTTTTTCCTAGATTTCTGTTTGTTTCCATATTTCTGGAAAGAGCAGTTCTAAGATTTCTAGATTTCTAATACTTGTAGTATTCTTAGAATCGCGTATAAGAAAGACAATGTGCATGATTAGAAAATAATCTTACCGCACTGTCAGTGCAGACGACAAGTCCATAGCGTCCATCCCATGAATTGCTCTCCACCCAATTGACACAATTGAACAAAGCAGCAGTTCCTCCATAGCATGCATTAGTTGAATCAACACCTTCAATGTCAGTGTTTCCATATTTCTGTTTGTTTCATCCAAATAAATGAACATTGTATTAGAAATCTAGGAAATAAACTATTTGATCAAGGAAATAACAAGACAACAGAACCAATCCACATCTAATTATAAACATTACACATATCCTACTTAAAATCACCAATTCTATTCCCATTTTTTACTAGTGATAGTTGTCATATTCCAAAGATGCGATGAATATGTATTAAGTTAAAAAAATATCATGAATAACATAAGGGATGAAATGAACCTCGATTACAATTTTAAGAAATTTGCAACTCCAAATGATAGAGCAACATATGGACCAAAACGAAATTAAAGACAAAATCGGTTTACAAATCTGATTTCCAGATTTAATTCCATGATAGAGCAAAATTAATTTTTAAGATTTTATTCCTTTCAACGAGAAATCGAAGACACATAGAAGACAAAACTATCAATTTCAAACTATAAGCCAAATCGAACAAAGACAAATATATCTAACCTCTCGATCTGGACCTTCAAATAAACTTCTAAATCTGAAATTGATGAAGAAAATGAGATTCAAACTATGAAGCTTCAAGATCTCAGAGCATTTGAGAACTTCATAAGCTTTTGCACAAAGAGAAAGCGAAAAGTAAAGCAAAACTATGAAACATAAATTAGGGTTCACCTTAACAATGAGAAGAGGAAGCCATGGCAGAGAGAGAGAGAGAAGGAAGCCAAGCACATACCAAGCTAATACAGAATCGTTACCTAAATAGAGCAAAACGCGAGCTTGAGCAACTTCAAACTTGAACCACGAATCGATGACCTCAAACCGTTCTCGAAAATTTGTAAAAATAAAATAAAAAGCAACGAATCATTTTCGAACTCAACACGTGAATAAGAGAGATCCAAATCGAGATTGAGAGGAAAGCGAAAGCGAGGATGGATAATGAAATCGAACAAGAGAGGAAAACGAAAACGAGGATGGATCTGAAATCGAACAAGAGAGTGAGATTGGTAGAGAGAATCGCTTGTTAGGGTTTTTTTTGCGGTGAGTGAGTTATCGTTTGGTAGAGAGGCGTTTTTTTGTTTATGCCAAAAAGAAAAAAAGAGTCCACATTTTAAGACGGATGAAATTTTGTTCGCCTCGGTATGTTAGTGCTCGACATTTTAAGACGGATATTTTCACATCCTACTTAAAATCACCAATTCTATTCCCATTTTTTTACTAGTGCCACCAAAGACCGGTCAAGTAAAATTCCTGTTAGTGGCTGTCGACTATTTCACAAAATGGATAGAGGCAGAGCCGGTAGCCACCATATCAGCAGAAAGAATAAAGAAGTTCTATTGGAAGAGAATTATATGCCGATTTGGAATTCCTGCAACCATCGTAACTGACAATGGAACGCAATTTGCCTCAGAATCGGTAGCCAAGCTCTGCAACACTTGGAATATCTACCAAGCCTTTACCTTGGTAGAACACCCTCAAACCAATGGGCAGGCAGAGGCTGCTAACAAGGTGGTATTGGCGGGTTTAAAGAAGAGATTGGAAGATTCTAAAGGAAATTGGGTCGAGGAACCGCCTCTAGTACTATGGTCTTACAACACTACGCTTGCAGATCTTCTGTGGGAAACTCCTTTCCCGGTGACATATGGTAGTGATGCGCTCATCCGGTGGAAATATGGAACCTAGCCCAAGGAGAATATTGACTACCACAAGACTGATCCAATGAAGACCGTGCCAATCTAGATCCGCTCGAGGAAACCCAGAAATGGCTAAGGTTAAAGAGGAAGCAAACAAACAAAGCGGCCTAAAAGGTACAACTTCAAAGTGAAGGGAGGACATTCAAGGCGGTGATTTAGTTTTGCGCGAACCACAAGAGTGGGGTGTGGGTAAATTGTCTCCCAACCGGGAGGTCCATTCGTGAGTCAAAGCCGTGCTCGGGCAGTATGCGTTCAAGTTGGAGAAGCTCAATGGAGGAAATATCCCAAGATCATGGAACGTCGCTAACCTTCGGTTCTACTATAGCTGAAGAAGACAAAACCCTCGGCTTTCCCAACAGGGCCGAGGAAGAAAAACCGATTCTCTATTATGTATTACCAATAAATGTATTTTTGAAGGGAGCCTATAACTTCCCAAATGTACTGTTACTAATTGAATAAAGAGAATCGAAGATTACGAATACGTTTGAAATGTCAAATCTATTTGCAATAATAAATCTATACAAGCGTGAATGCGTCGGAAAAACAAAGTCCCGAAACGGCAAGGACCGAGTAGTTGGCTCGATGTTGACCTCGGGCACCGAAGACAAAAGGACCTACCAAGTGTGGTCCGAACTGACGAGTTCGTGTACCCCTTGGAGGCATTTCACATGACTATGAGGCGGTTAACTGAAAAGTAAGCCGCGGAGACATGAGAAGAAACCCTCTTTGTACAGCAACACACCGACCATAACTCGCTGAAAAGCAAGTCGAGGGATCGCGTTTGCTCAAGAAATCAACGAGTTTCTGGCAAAGAGAATCAAAAACAAGACCGCGGTAGATGTGAAAACATCCCGCGGCACAAACCGGACGATCTTTCACGTAACCTCCTCCTGCCATAACACAGGAGGGGAAGCATAAGCGATGCAAGTCGCGTGGACGAAAAATAAAGCTGTAGAAGAGCGATAAAGACGAGTCGTGTAGTAAAAACACAAGACGTAGCAGACAGCAGTAATGCGGTATTTCCAAAGATAGACGCAAGCGATTCACAAAACAAAGTCATGATGAATTCGAGATAGCGGGACAAGAAATAAAAGCGATCAAAATAAAAGGTAAAGTGCCAAAATACACAAAGCTTCAAAATATGCATATTACAAACTGCAGGTCGTCAAAGTCTAAATAAAACAAATCAAACATGAGGACCCTCGAATTGAGTCTTCTCAGAGTCATCGGCCACCTCCCCATCACCGGTATCTCATTCGCCGGAGTATCACCTGGCGACAAATCATTCAAAACTTTGTCCAGTCCATCCAGGTCCGAGAGACAAGATTGGTGTTCACTTCGGCTCCATTAGCAGGCGGCGAGGTTTGGTTATCAGTGATGGGGGCCATGATTTGGCCGTCGATCACAACATTATCGGGATCAAATATCTGAGGATCCAAAGCAGGAAAGTGAACTTGTGCTTGAGCAAGAGCCAAATAAAACCCGCGGTCAAATTCTGTTACCACCTGGGAAGCATAATCAGCCGCTTCCCCCTCTCAGCTCTCTTGGATCGTTATCTGTTTGTAATGAGTTTTGCCTTGTGCTCGGACAATTTCGCTCTTTGGCGCGAATCCTTCTTCAATTGCTCGTTGGCCTCAGACAAGCTCTTGATCTTCAAATCCATTATCTTCTTATTATGTGATAACTCATATTTATATGAGTTATTTATACTCACTCACGAATAAATCATGCAAGTTCTCTAGCAATACAAGGTTTAATTAATTAGTTTTATAATGATTTCTGAGTTTAAGTGAATAAGAGTTTAAATAGATAAATCTGTGCATTTAGGCACCAAGTGGTGCCCTTGAGAGCGTTTTGATGCTTTTTTGTGTTTGTGCAGGAAATTCAGTGCTGAACGTTACCACGTCCCTCACCACGTCTACCAGAGTGCAGCAGAGCAAGGGTGAAAGATCTTAATTTTGGCGCGCTAAGCAATGATAGTCAAAGATATAAAAGTCAGAAGATCTTCTAGTCCCCATAAGTCGACGCGTGAAACACCGTAGTTGAGCGTCGTCGAGAAAACAGCGAAAGCAGGCTTGGTAGGTGAGTTAGTGAAATCAGCACGCGTAAGCAAGGTGGCTATTTAATGAAGGCTTAGCTCTCTCTCAAGGCATCACCTACCACGACCACGATCATCATCTCTTCCATACACCTTCAGAAACACTTCATCTCCATTCCCCCATTAAACTCAGAATTAGTTTTGTAAAGAAGATCCGGAAAGCAGGACTTACGTATTTTTCTTGATGCGAACTTAGTTTTATTTTCGCTTTGTTGTAAAGCTCGACGTTGTAACTTCTATACAGACGTACATCTTTGAAAGAGCTACTTAGTTGCATCTTGTGCACTTAGTTTCTTTTGTAATGTATGGTATTTGGATTCTAAATCCACTTCATTCTCAGAAAGATGCTCAACATGAGCTAAGCACTTTGTAGTTGAGTTGTTGTTTGCTTATAATGAATTTCTAGTCAAATGTTATAAAGTATTGGCGTGCATGTTTTAAATCTTTGTGTAAAAATATTTCCAAACTTGTTTTGAGGTTGGCCTCTTAAAATAGGTAGATTCATAAGTACGGACATGGTCTATGAAAAGAAATCAAAGATTTATATGAACGAAGCGGTGCACTAAAGACATTTAGGCATTTTTTATCTAAGTCTAGACATAGAACGGATAAATAGTTCATAGAACATTCTTTGTGGGTACTTAAAATACGAGAGTGGGCCTATTTAGAACCTAGACATAGGACCTCTTATACTTGAAACTCGGCGTTTTGTCTTTGAAAAGCATAGCTCTTTTTGCAACAGCGTTCAGACGTGGCCACGTCTATACAATATAGCATTTGTACGTTATAACGTGTAGACGTTGTAACGTCTGACTAGAAAGGATTTATTTTGCATACAACAACTCAGCTCACCTCTCATTCCATACTCACAACCAACATTTGTTTACTTGCTTTAATCACATTTTTAGCTTTAAAAACAACTCTTATTGCCGATTTGATACTTAATTCTCTTGTGCTTTGATCTTGAACTTTGACAAACAAACCAATCCTCGTGGGAACGATCTCCTACTTAAATCCACTTTATTACTTGTACGATGTGTATACTTGCACTTTAATTGCGGAAAAATCATACTATTACACAAACGCGAACATTATGCTCATGCTTCTTCAAGTCCTCTTCCAGAGACTTTTTCTCCTGCTGACAGGTACTCAGGTCTTTCTCCACAGGCTTCAGCCGGTCTGCATGACTGCTTCTTTCAGCCATCAATTCCCCGTAAGCACTCTCGAAATGGTGAGCAAGCATAGAGGTCCAAAGACTATAAGTCTTGATGGCTACCAAGCTCTGCCGCGGCCCCATCTTCTGCACCCGCTCCACATCGCCAGGAAGAGAAACCTGATTAAGAGCCTTTGTCAGTGGATACCGCACATCCCAAGCAGTCTTCATGGAGCCACTTGTCGTCCCATCCTTTACCCTCTTTACTTCTAAAACTTTCCGCCAGGATGCATCTTCCATGTCCTCGACGCCAGCCGGAGTATTGGACTCAAATGATTTAGATTTACCCTTTGCCGAAGCTGGAGAGACCCGGGGATCACGTACGGACTTTGGTTTTTTAGGGGGAGGTAGTTGAGGAGACCGATGGGAACTGGATTTCCTCTTCTCTTTTTCAGCAGCAGCATCTTTGGCAGGAGTCTTCGCAGCATCAGCATCGGTGTTATACCCTTGCTTTCGTTTTTGCTCTTCACGAATCCGGCATCTATCCTCCACGCTCAGCGTCGACATACCAAAGAGTCCTGCAGAAAAACACCAAACGTAAGATCAAATCATGAAACCTCGTTATGGGGTAAAATGCACAAAGTCAAAGTATTTACTTAGGTATGTTATAAGTCCGGCCGAGTCGTCAACTTTCTGTATAATTTGGGACGCCCAGGGGTGTTTACCCGATTGAACATATGACCAAATCCGGTCCACATCCTCCGGTCGGTGGGGATAAACTACACCTCTCAATTGTAAATTTGTTGTTTGGATGCGGGGTCGAGAAAGGGAAAGTACTCGACATTGTTCTCATCAACTAGCAAAACGGATCACGAGGTCGGCTTCCGGTAAAAAGAAGTCATCCTTGAAAGACTTATAACTACTTTTGAACACTTTCATAAAAGGCCTACGGGCTAGGGATACCCAGCGAGGAGGATCTTTAACCGAAGAGTGCACAAAATGAAGAAACTTCTCAGCGGTAACCGACACATTAATACACTCACACATAATCTCAAAGGCGCGAACGTAAGCCCAATTTGTTTGGGTGAAGTTGAGTTGGAGCCACATTCGATGAATCAAGTACCGCACGATAATATTCGAGAGAAGGAACTCTAATACCTAAGTGCTCAAATAAAGTTGTATACATATAAGTGTAGGGCCTAGTCCCGGCCTCCGGGCAATCACATACTGCCTCATCCGGCTCAATCAAGCCAAGAATTGGCGGTGCCTTCGTCAACTGGATGACAAAGGAGCGACCCGGATCGTTCCAATGACTCCTCACCACCGAATGTGAATGGGAATCCAATACCTCTAAGTCAATGCTCTCGAATAATTGCTATGGTCTTCAACGTCCTCCCGGACCATTGAAGATCGGTTCGAAATTGCCCACAGTGGAGCGAGGGGTTCATCATCGAGGCAAACACGGTGTTCATGCTTTGCTCGCACGGTTGCCTAATGCATCTAAACGACAGTGTGGGCATTTTCCACCAACGCAGGAAGCATTGCTACACCTAATTTCAGAAGTAACTTCTCCCTCACTCTCGCTACTAATGCTTATTATAGAATACATGAATAAATTTTGCAGGAATATCTATGAAGTTCGCCAAAAGACAAAAGGGAAAAAGCAATAGAAACTACCAGGAATAAGGAGGATAAGCGTACCTGGTGATTATGGAATTACTCAAAGCGAGGAAGGTGCAAGAGTTGGCGCCTCCTTACACAGCAAAAACGTCGTTTGAGCAAGAGGGGAAGGAAGAGAGCGAAAGTGGAGAAGTGTGGTAGGTGTAAAAAAATTTCAAATACATTAACCGTTCAGGTGTCAACAATCAACGGCGGAGATGCGAAGCCTTTCAACTTCAACGGACAAGTGGTTGACACAGTTCCAGAGGATCAAGGAATAATTAGCAGTCATGTCAAAGGTCACGTAATACAGCACGTGTACACGCATCAATAATGACGTCACACATCGCTGCGGTATAGTCAAAAAGAATCGGTAAAGACGAAGGAATAACTGGAAAAACATCCTTCACAAATATGAGCATACACATATTTTCATACATATCTTCATTGATAAATACACTCACTGGCATTCAGGTTACATGATTCACTAACATAAGTGGCCGGTCTAAGACCGAGTCTAACAAAAGCTAAAATTACAATTGCAGGTTTTACTATAGAGCTATAATCCGCGGTCACCAAACCCATGAGATCCTCACCGAGAAAGTCCAAGCATTCAGGAAGCGAATAAGCCTAGGCCCGGCGGAGTTTCTGTAGATCCACCGGAAGAAGCACGCGGCCACATTTCTGTAGATCCACCGGAAGAAGCGGCAGGGCACGCCGGGGGAAGGCAGGGAATTCGGCAGCGGTCTGGCGAGAGTGGTCCATGGAAAAATTCCCCAACATTGGGCCTCATGGAAAATTCATCCACATTAGAGAAGGAGAAATTAACCATTAAGCAGCAACAACCCCTCCCACAGACAGCACCACCTTTGGGCTCTCCACACAATCTCAAACAAGAATCACTGGATCAACGGCAGCGAAGAACATCCACAAATGCCGAAAGTCTACAACTCCTTCTTTGAGCCCTCCAACAATCTTAAAACACTGAGGGACTTTAAGATTGTGTGCAGAGCCCAAAGGGGGAGCGGCGACCTGACAAAACCAACAAGCCATAAATATCGCAGTAGTTTAAAGAAAGGAAACAAAGAGACCCAAAGGAAGGAAGTGAGTAATAAGCGCAGGATACCATGGTCCCCTTTATAGACAAGAAGAAGAGGAACCTTCTGATGAAGAGAACAAGTTACAAACAAGAGCATTAATGAAGTGCACAGAAACGCTTGCAGCAGTCAAACGCAACTCCCAAGGGAGTCAAAGCATTACTAACAGTCAAAATCAGCAGGTAACGTCAACTACAGCGTTCGGTTTCTACTCAATAACAAGAAGAGCCGGGAACCGACGCGCAAAGCGTATTTTGGCGGCGACTTCATGATCCACATTCATCGCTCGAGGATCGTGTTCACGACCATACCGAGCGCTACCCTAGAGACGCAGGTATCAAGAGCGGGACATGAGGGGATCGAGATCCGAAAAGGACCGCTTATGCTCGGCCTGGTCTTCCTTAGTCGGTCCCCATTTCATACACTCGGTTTATCTGCTAAGCCGAGGCACCTCTTTGTAACCGCCGCTTTTATTATGTAACTGAAACTTTAATTATGTAACGGTCCCTAATCAATGACCTTGAATGTATTGTATCACTATATATTTCACCCAGAGAGGCTAATAGAGGGTTGAGCAATTTTTCTACTTACGCGAGATTGTTCATTGTGTTCTTGATTAATTCATTCCCAGAAATAGTTGAGAACAGGGGGGTAAAGTGATATCACGTCATGACGATGGCAACAGTCCGCCAAATTTTATTTTGAATGGACAAAACTATCATCGTATTGGCAGTCTACTACCCTCTGTCGGTGGTTCGCCAAAATACGCCCAATTATACATATGGGACACTCAAAATGAGGTTTTCAATCGGATGAGCCATTTCAGGTAAGTTCACATTTTTCAAGTAATACTCAACACTATTAGTGTATTAGTTTGTTATTTTAAACAAAATATTGAGCTCCATATTTAGAAGTTTACTAATCATATGCTCATTTCATTATGTTAAATTAAATGCATACTTTACTATATAGACAGTGTAACTAATGGGTTCCCCTTACACGGCTGCAGGTCGAACAAGGACCCTCACGTGCTGGATGAATCGTTTGTGCACGATTTGAAAGACATGGTTGATCAATACAATGTTTAAGCACAGAAATACAGAGAAGTTAGGGACCTACAACAGCAGGACCCAACTCAAAAAATCAGTCTGAGGTTGATCAGAGATCGATCAGCAGATCCACGGACCCATAATACTCCGACGTGTGATGAGGTCACGGCTTTAATAATTGGGGATGATGCACACATTGAGAATGGTAGGGACATAATCGTGAAACACACGTCCGGTGCGTTAGAAAGGATTCATGAAACACATACAGCTCTTTTGCCATTACAGTATCTTTTAATTTTTCCTCGAGGTGAGGATGGGTTCCGAGAGGGCATACCATTAAGGAAAATGTCGGACCACGAGCGATCGGTAAGCAGACAAAAGGTGACATTGAGAGAGTTCATATCATTCCGAATTCAAGAGAGGGACGTTGAATTTGGGCAGATTGTAAACTCAAGTCAATTATTCCAGCAATTCCTGGTTGACTGCTATACCATGGTAGAGTCTTCCAGGCTACGGTACATCCGCAACAATCAGAGGTCCTTACTGGATTACAGGATGCCGTTACGCGAGGTGAAACTGATGCATCGACAATTGGAAGGCTAGCCATTTTGCCACCTTCTTTCACGGGAGGTGCGAGGTACATGTTCAATAATTGTCAAGATGCAGTTGCCATCTACAAGATATTCGGCTATCCGGACTTATTTATTACAATTACATGTAACTCAAACTGGCCTGAGATTATCGATTTTGTGAAGCCCCGTGGGTTAACCGCAGCTGGTAGACCAGATATCATCTCACGCGTTTTCAGGATGAAGCTGGACCAACTGCTTACTGACATAAGGAAGAACGAGATGTTCTGTAAAGTTGATGTAGGTATATGATTTATTTTTTATCACATTTTTAACTTAATAATTATTTGTGCATTACTTTAGTTTTTCGGTTGTTGTGCATGGTAACTAATCGTAAACCTCCATATAAAAATTTACAAATGCTTTTGTTCTTTGTTACTAGCCTTTATTCCTTATGTTTTGTTGACTCAATGGTTAATAAGCATGAAAGTTTAATAAATGATTAGTTAGTAACTACTCGATAGTAATGTGTTTTTCGATAATCACATTTGCATGTTGTTTTCACGCAACGATGTATACTATCGAGTGGCAAAGAAGGGGGTTACCACACGCCCACCTATTGATATGGTTGTCTGCGGGGAACAAACTTGCAACAACCACAGACATTGACAGGGTCATATCGGCTGAGTTGCCGGATCCGACAATATATCCAAATCTGTATGAGGCAGTATCTGCATTTATGTTGCATGGACCATGTGGCCGTGCTAACCCTCAATCTTCGTGTACAAAGGGAACACAGTGTACGAAGTTCTATCCTAAACCTTTCTTGGAAACCACAAAGATTGATGAAGATGGGTATCCGTGCTACAAACGACATGACACAGGCATAACGGCTGAAAAGGGGGGTACTGTCTTTGATAACAGGTTTGTTGTCCCATATAATCCTGAGTTGCTGATGAGATACCGTGGACATGTCAATGTTGAGTACTGCAATAAGTCCAATTCCATCAAATATCTCTTTAAATATGTAAATAAGGGTCCAGACCGTGCTACACTTCAGGTGCTGCGTAGTACAGACAATCCTGAGGAACCTGTGGATGAAATTCGCCATTACTATGATTGTATGTATGTATCCCCTTCTGAGGCGGTTTGGCGTATTTTTACATTCGATATCCATCAAAAATGGCCTCCAGTTCAACGATTGTCATTCCACCTACCAAATGAGCAAACAGTGTTTTTCGATGATGATGAGAATATCGAGGATGTGGTTTGGAGGGCACAACACTATGACACAATGTTCCTGGCTTGGTTTGCTGTAAATAGAATGTATTCAGAAGGGAGGGACCTAACTTATGCCGAATTCCCAAGCAGATTTGTGTATAATTACACAGATAAAGTGTGGCTTTTAAGGAAAAAATGGTGCAGTGTTGGTAGAATAAACTATGTTCCCCCCGGAATCGGTGAGAAGTATTACATACACATTTTGCTAAACATCCAAAAGGGGTGTACCAGTTATAAGGCTCTCCGAAAGGTCAATGGCAAAGTTGAGCCAACGTTTGAAGAAGCGTGTTTTCAGCTAGGGTTGTTGGATGATGATAGGGAGTTTATAGACGGGATTAAAGAGGCAAGTAAAATAGCATCTGGTAATCAATTGCGTATATTGTTCGTTGCTTTGCTATCTATGTTCACTATGCACAAACCAGACGTTGTTTGGGAATCGACATGGAGCATTTTAGCTGATGGCATTGTGTATGATGCCTGTAGACGGTTAGAGAGGCCAGGTACGTACATTTACATTTTTAGTAGTGGTTGATTTTATTCACAACTATGTGCTTTCATTAAAAAAACAATTTCGATTCCTGAAATTATCCATCTGTGATATTGATCTTTGTTGTCATCATTGTGCAGGCATTCGTATAGCGGATGATGTATTGAAAAATATGTGTCTGTTAGAGATAGAGAAATTACTCCAACAGAATGGCCACTCATTTTCTACTTTTTCGATGCCATTTCCCAATGTCAATGCAGGTTTTGAGTTCCAAAACAAACTTATAGCAGATGAGCTAAGTTATGATAGGGATGAAATGGCGCGCAAACATACTGAGCTGTTCAGGCATTTAAATGAAGATCAGAAGAAGGCGTACGATGTGATCAGAGACTCAGTAATAACAGGTGTAGGAGGGTGTTTCTTTGTAAATGGTTACGGTGGTACTGGGAAGACATGTCTTTATAGCACCGAAACCGCCGGTCTACGTTCACTAGGCTACATTGTCCTAAACACGGCTTCTAGTGGAATTGCAACACTATTACTTCCAGGTGGTAAGACTGCACACTCGACATTCGCAATTCTGTTGGTCCCCCGTGATAACTCCACATGCAGTATAAACCAAGGCAGCCCGAGAGCACAACTCCTTATACAAGCCAAGCTGATAATATGGGATGAGGAACCAATGCTGCATAGAAATTGCTTCGAGGCACTTGACCGGACTTTGAGGGATATTATGTCAACTGTCGACCCGACAAATAATGAGAAACCGTTAGGAGGAAAGACTGTGGTTCTGGATGGCGATTTCAGGCAAATTCTACCAGTAATCCGGAAAGGATCTAGACAAGTCGTACTAGCTGCTGCGATTAATTCATCCGAATTATGGTCCAGCTTCAAAGTCCTCAACCTTACTGTTAACATGAGGCTCGACAGTTCAACGTTATTATCAGAGAGAGAAGAAATTAGGGACTTCGCAGCTTGGTTGCTTAAAATAGGTGAGGGTTATGAAATAGCTAATGATCATGGAGAGATTGATGTGGATATCCCCGAAGACTTATTAATTTTGGATATAGCCAACCCTCTACAGTCCCTTATTGACTTTAGTTATCCTTCATTCTTGGACAATATGAGCACCGATCATTTTTTGAAGAGAGGGCTATATTAGCCCCAACGCTAGAATCCGTGGAGCAGGTTAATGAATACATTTTGTCCCAGATTCCAGGTGAAGTAGTTGAGTACCTCAGCTCGGACACTGTTTGCCAATCAGATGAGGATAGTGAATGTCAGAGTGAATGGTTCACACCGGAATTTCTAAATGAGATTAAGTGCTCGGGTATTCCCAACCATAGATTGGTGCTAAAAGTAGGCATACCTATCATGCTATGAGGAACATTGATCAGTCTGCCGGTCTATGCAATGGTACAAGGTTGATGGTCAACCATCTTGGGAAAAACATAATAACAGCTACGGTCATCACAAGCAAGAACATAGGTGACAGGATCTTTATCCCCAGGATGAACCTTATATATACCGAGTGATGCTGGTGTTTCATTTAAATTCAGACGCAGACAATTTCATATTTCTGTATGCTTTGCGATGACCATTAATAAAAGTCAAGGCCAGTCACTCTCACATGTTGGTATCTATTTGCCAAAACCTGTATTTACACATGGCCAGCTATATGTTGCACTATCCCGTGTGAGGACAAGAAAGGGTCTGAAGCTCCTTATACTCGACGAGGAAAAAAACGTTCTGCGGCGCACCAAAAATGTTGTATATCGAGAGGTTTTTGACAAAGTGTAGATTATATCAGTGTGTGGAATCTTCATCGTTTTTCGTTATTGTTGGACTATTTTCCACGCATAATACATGTTTTGCATAGTTAGCATCGTACATGTTAAAGTATTGATTGATGACTTCGAACACAGTTTCAGAGACTTTTGGTTTCACCTAGAGTAAATTGGTATATCTTTAACTAATAATTACTTCACGGGTTCTTACCAAAAAAAATTATCATCAGAATTCTCCCTAAATTGCTATTCTCCAGAACCATATATTTTTGTAGTCTACTGTTCATTCAAGTATAATTCGCTGTGCAAATTTGGTCTATTTTGGCAAACATTCAACTGTTTCCATAGGCACGTTAATTATACTGCATGCATATAATCATTTTAAAACAATTAAAATATCCTTACGATGTATTAACTACATTTATATAACACCCCATCATATAGATGATTGGATTAAAATATCTTATCTTATATACAACATTTATATAACACTTTACACGTGCACAGCCTATCCTTAAAAAAAGGCGATGCATACTACATGTACATAAGAATTTTTTAAGTAATAGACCTATATATTATCTCCCCAACCGTATTCATTGCAAAAAAGGAGCTTCGTATCTCTTATGACAAACAAAATAATAGCATTCAACCATACTAAGTTGAAAAACTTAACCTGTTAATTGTATTCGATACAATTGCATGTTTGCGTTTAAAATAAACTATATTTCAGTTTTATTTCAATATCGACCCTTCTCTATTTTCTGACAAAATAGAAAATTGGACCTTTAGACAACAGAGATGGTCCTATTTAAGTTTTAAGTTGTCTATAGTAATTCAATATGTATATAAGAGTAGTTACTTTTTAAACTATTCTTAATTCACAACCACTTTATATCTTAAAGTCGAAGTAAAGACAACGTTTCTTCGAAGAAACGCGTGTGCACCAAATGAAACTACCGAAGGCGACAACCAAATTTTTGATAACGACCCAATCAACCAACCAAGATGCTACGTTCACATAAACTATAGACCCGTGCAGCGCACGGGTATACATACTAGTGTGTGTGTGTATATATATATATATATATATATATATATTATCCTAACATTTTATTAGTATGAATTATAACTAAATTGTTGTTGTGGTGAAGATGCCTTAAATGGTATCAGAGCCATTTGATGGGTGAGTTATTAGTATGAATATATTATCCTAACATCATTTTATTTGTGTTATATTATAACTAAGAATGTTTTTAGTGTTTTCTTAAAATCATCATCTTTTCCCAGAAAGAGGAAGTATTAAGATGATTTCGAAAATTTTTGCTAAAAACATTCTACATCTTTGATTTGGGAGAAATCCTTCTATCCCTTTGGGTTGATAGTTAAACAGTTTTCTTGTTTGCAAAGATGACAAATAAAATGATGGGAGTATAGTATATTCATAATTTCAACCGACTCATCTAGTTCTCGATTCGGTTAAGCATCCGAACCACAACAATAATTCAAACTTTAACCATGGAATTAGATGATTATAATCATCAAGATAATTCAATTAAAAATGAAGAATTAGCTGAATATCCAAAAAATTTGGATCAACTAAACAAATGGACAATTCCTGCAGTTCCTTCTAGCCAAATATATAAATTTGGTCTTTTTGATCTCAAATCAAGATATGCTGTTAAGACCATTGAACAGACTGTTCAAGTTTCTGAAAATACTCAGACCATAAGATTATTAAGTAAAAAAGATTTACTTCCTTTTAAAGACTATAATTTTATTCATATTGGTCTTGTGCAAATTGCCTTTAAACCATTAACTTTGCTGGGGTTAAATGCAAGTATTCTTGCATATGTTAGAGATGGTAGATGTAGAGATTTCAAGCCTCTCTAGCTGCTTTAATTGAAACAAGTCTATGTCATGGACCTGTTTATTTTAATGTTTCTCCAAATTTGAGTTTGTCTTTATCTGACAGAAATATTCTAGATGCTATACAATTCACTATCAATACTAATGGGTATAATTTTACACCAGGTAGTGAAGTTATAACAATATGTTACAGAGTTTATTATAAAGTTTTAAATACACTTAATCCAAAGGTTAAGCAAATATCTTTTCCAGGGACAACAACTCTTGTCCAAACTAATTTATTAACTTCTAATATAGTGACCAATAGGTTAATTAAATGGAATGAAATTAACTTTCTGAGTCATGGTCGCTACCACAATGTGATAGAACCTAAACCTATCTTAAATAGAGAGATAGATCAGATTATCCAAACAAATGAAGGGGATATAGAGGTAAAGTTTAATCCTCAAAGGGTTAATAAAATACCAAGAAGTTTTTTCGCAAGGCATTACATTAGTGAGTTCTATACAACTCCTAGTGAACTACATAGATCTTCTACTTCTCGTCCAATAGAAGAAATAGAGACAGAGAAAATATTAGAATTAGTGAGAATCAAATTCCACATGGGATATATCAAAACCCACCCAAAGTAGGGAATCTCCTACTCAATCAGAAATGAGTTTTCATTTATGAGGTACATATTAGATTACTCTCCGGTAGTGGAATGAGAGAACTCGTTAATGATGAGTTCCAACAGGATAAATATGCCCAATTTAGGGAATGGTATTTTGAGAAATTCTCTCCTCTTGAACTTAATAAGTTTAAGGATGATTATTATGAAGAAATGACTATAAAACAGGATTATATTCCTTTTGTGAAATGGTTTGTTAAGTATTTTACTAATAAAATCAAAAATGAGATTGATAATGAGATTCTAGTTCTTAATTCAAAGAATTGGGAAACTATGAAAGGAGAAAAAATTAGTAGTATTTTTCCTCCAAGACAACCTATAAATTTGGGTCAAAACGTAGAAGCTAATGCTTTTAATAGTTTACATAAGGTAGAATGTAACCAAGTTACTATCAAAGAATTAAATTCTTTGATAAAAACCCATAATTATACAAATGCTTTTCTCAATTGTTTAGGAGATCAATTTATTTCTCTTGAAAAAGATTTATCTTCGTTGAAGGAATTATTTGAAAAACAAATTCTTCAACAAAAAATGATTTTTGAACAAACTAATGAGTCTAAAGCACCTCTGATTACAGAGACTCCTATAATACAACCTCCTTTACCAATAAAAGGTTTCAAAATGGAAGATAATACTTCTGAATTTATTCATATTTTGCAAGAACAATTAAAGAATTTAAGTTTAAGTGTTTTATCTCAAGAGAGTGTTTCTGATAGCTCTGAGAGTCCTTCTGATTTTAGAAAGGATATAAATAATATTGATGAACTAACAAACATGTTTGCTAACCAGGATATTAACCAGGATGTTAATATTAATCCTATTTACACTTCTAAGGCCATAGAGAAATCCTTCTATCAATATTATTTAATCCCAGAAGGCCTCTTATAAGGGGGATGAATTGTGACTTCAAAATAGCGATTAAAAAAAGAATACTTAAATAAAAAATTAATGAAATAAAACAAAGTGTTTAGCGAATGATTGAGTTAAAATAAGAGACTAATAATAAGCAATAATCAGAATAACTTGCAAAGAAAAGTAAAAGAGGTGAAAGGGAAAGAATAAGACACACAAAAATTTATCCTAGTTCGGCCACTCCTGAGACCTACGTCCAGTCCCCAAGGAAAAATCACCAAGGGATTTTAATCACTAAAGCACTAACTTTTATAACAGGTTCAGCTAGAAACCTTTACAAATAAAGGTGATTTCCAACGGGGTCTCCTCTATTCAAGAGATTATCCTCTTGATGAATTTATAGGATCACACCCCAAAAACAATTACAATTGAGAAGAAATAAAGAAGATTACACCCAAGTGTAGATAGAACAAATTGAAGCTCAAATAAGATTACACAATAAACTAAATAGTATAAAAGCTCTCAAGAATAATAAATCAAGTGTAAAATAAAATGTGAGTGATTAGAGAGTATTATTGCTTAGAAAATTAGGAGTCAAAAGAATGTGTGTTGGAGAAAGTGTCAAGAAGGACTCCTATTTATAGTGAGAATGACAAATGCTAAAAGAGGAAGTCAAATAAAGACAATGCTGTCAGATTGCTCCATAATCGATTATGAGTATCCCATAATCCGTTATTGGGGCGCGGCTGACAAACGCAGGAGGACTCCGCAGGCATAATCGATTATGCTAGATACCATAACAGATTATGCTAGCTTGTGTTGCGCAAGATTTGGCTTCCGCAGTCATAACAGATTATGGCTAAGACCATAATTGATTATGCTAGTTAAAAAACCTGTTTCCAAGCTAGAAAGGCCCAAAAAATTATTTTTGAAATAACTCTTTTTCCAAAAACATTTTATTGTGAAAGATCTATTATTTTATGAAAATAATTTTTGTGAGTGTATGATTTATTTTCAAGAGAGCTTTTCTACTACTCACATATAGGATCCTAAATGAGTGAAAGACTAGTGCTTCTCGAAGGTTTCGACGCGTAGAATCCGAATACGATATCCGTTTCTCCAACCGAAGACCGTGGTGGTCGGAATGTGCGAAAAACAGTCCGCCCAGATTTGAAATACGTGACAAACGGTGTTTCTTTTGATTAAACGGAGGCTGGAAACGGATTCAGGAGGGAATTTCGAGTTGGAATGTGAAGTTTGGAGTTCTCCGTGGCTTGAAGGTGGAGAAGCGAAAATGGTGAAAGAACCATAAGGGTTTCCGCTTTTCCTGTATTTGCAACGTGAGGAAGAAGAAGAAAGCTGGGTCGGGTTGAGAAACTTGCTGCAACAGCGCATGGGCCTTGGTGAGATTCAATTAAAGTGCGCTTAGGAAAAGAAGGGGGTGTATGCGAGTAAAATAACCAAAACCCATTTTAAACACTTTTAAATCCTAATATCACTATAACTATTATTTTTACACCACCTCAATAGACCAAAATAATTTTCTAAAGAAATAATATCTCAAACGCTAATATTGTATAAAAACAAACTAAATATATAATAATAATCATATATCACAAATAGCATATAAAAATACCATATTTTTATTTCTAATATTTTTCCACAATCTAATCCCCAATAATTTATTAAATAAATATCCAATAATCTTCGGGGCGTTACACAAGTTACTTCTTTTAAAACTGTCAAAAACACAAAAATATAAGAGCAATTGTCAAGAGATCTTCTAGTTTGATCTCACAAACTCAATATTTAAAACTAGTGATTGTTTGCTAAAAACACCAGCAAACAGTATGTAAACTATATCGAATATAGGAGACAACCCAATGCGGGTAAGATATATAAAATATATCGAGTCGGGGTGACGACCCTATGTGTTAGCATGCTAGGTGAGGGAAGTCATTAGCCCTTGACCTAAGCCCCTATAAACATATGTTATGTTGTTAATAGGATTTGCGCTCCAATTAGCCAAGATGGGGTTCACCCAAAGCTTTCGGAGTTGGTGATGTGCTAAAACTTTTAAATGTGTATATTGTGATTTTGTCACTCGAGTTTCTTTAGGTTGTTGGTGACATGTCACAAGTGATTAATAAAGAGGATAGTGCATAGCCATCAAGAATTGGGCTATGAACTATAGATAAGTAATTTAAATTATACATAGTCATCAAGAATCGGACTATGAACTCTAATGTAATTCATTTATCGGATTACACGTGATTGATTGTATATTGTAATTCTTTTTGAATTACTAATTATGGTTTTATAAATGGACCGAGTGATAGGTAAGGGGTCACGGTAAGACTCACTGAGATATGTTATCTCACCCTATCATATGTTGTTGTTTTACAGAGAAACAGGGAAATAAGTTCCTTTATGGCACGAGTGGATGGCGTGCACGAGAAGAAAATTGAAGATGTAGTTCTTCTTTTGTTATTTATGTTTTTCCCTTGTTATCTTTGTATCCGATTATGACTTGAATTTGTTTTAAGTTATTGTAAATAAGTATATCTAAGCAGGAAATTATCTCTGATGTATGCTAAACTGTGCACTCTAGTATTTCTACTAGATAGAAATATGAGGGTGTTACATTTTGGTAGTCTCTATCAATCAATAAAGCTGACTTTTCTGTTGAGAAATTACTTCTTTCCTTGTTTTAGGATAAGACTACGCCCCTCTCCCCTAACTCTGACATCGAGCTGGCCACTCGACAGACGATGGGATGAGGCGAGGCAGATAAATAACGCCTTCCGCGATCCCGTACACATACGTTCCATCGCGTGGCGCAGACGAAGCCCACAGCGGCTCAGGTCCACTACGACCCACACTTGCTTCGCGTCGTCGGCCACTCTTAACTCGTCGAAAGCCTCCGAGACGGGTGACTGATGGCGCGAACCGGCCCCCCTTCTGGTTTGCCTCCGCGGGCACGCCAGAGGCTAGGGGAAGAAGTCCAAGGGGGACTTCGACTCGTGCTTTAACCAGCACAACCTTCTCACGTACTGAGGACTCCACGTCCGATTGCGCGACCGAAGGAAGAAGCTCTCAGCGGCTTTCGTCCCTTTCGATTACGAGCTTAAATGCTCTATCGAGATCTTACTTCCGAGCTTAAATGCTCTAGCAAGGGACAATTGACTTCGAGCTTCAATGCTCAGTCAAGATTTACATGATTCTGAGCTTAAATGCTCTGTCAAGCTTTTTCAGATGGACTCGAAGAAAACAAGCTCTCCCAAAAGAGGACAACGACCGTCGACGTTTCCTAAACCCAAGCTCACTCGTGCCCTCAAACCTCGGCTTGGGGGGCCACTATTCTGACCTGGGCCAAAAAGCCCCAACGGATATTGGGCCAGGTTCAATGATTCCCAAAGCGCTCGACCCAAATAAGCGCCTCGGTGCCAAACGCCGCACGCTCCAATCAAGTACTCAGGGCCGACGATCCAGATCTGCCGCTCAAATCCGAAGGACAAGACCGCATCCCCTCGTCTATAAATAGAGGCCCCGGTCTCCAAATCCAGGTACACTCTAATTCTTGCACATTCCGCCTATTCCTCTACTGACTTAGGCATCAGAGTGTCTGCAGATACCCCCCACCCGACGTGGGAAGGCGAGCAACTCAGAACTCCTGAGAACAACACCTCAACGCCGACTACGATCTCCAATCCTCGAGAAGCGGAACCAACCTTGCTCCTCGATAAGGTACTTTCCATTTCCAGGACCGAACAGAAATCCTCTGGGATCACATTGCTAACCAAGTAATTAACAAAATCAGCATACCAAGGCTCCTCTACTCAGAATTAATAGCATTGACAGTTGTTGTTACTGCAAGCAATTGTTCATCAGGAAATTGCTCTTTGATTTCAGATTCAAAAGATAATGGATTAGCGTTAGGAATTCTTGCTAAACGGTCTGCAACTTGATTCTCAATGATGAGATCCTAAGTGCGCTAAGCATGTGGAAGGAATCTTACAAAGAAAAAGAAAAATATTCAGCTCCTAATCATGGGTTAACAATATTTTCTATTTTATTTTTAATTTTAGTATTTTATTTTAACAGAATAATTATATGTGTCTTTTGGTCTTTCCATAGTTAGTTTTTGGGTTTTAAAGTCTTGTTAAGTCATTATGATGGATAGTGGAGTTTTGATGAGGACATGGAGACAACAAACTTGCTAATCAAGAAAGACAATCAGAGCAAAAGAGAAGAAGAAGAGTAGATTAAAAAAAGCAATTTTTATTTATTTATCGCTTTTTGTTTTTTGTTTGTAAGTCTTTTTTTCTGGTTCATGATGGATGGAAGCCGAATGGATTATGAAAGATACATTAAATATTTTATGATGGATCCTGAGTATGTGAAATATCTTTGTGAAAATAGGCTAAAAGAAGAGGCAAAAAGAGTAGAAAAATTAGCCATCAGAGAAAGTAAGAAGTTGAGAGAACAAAAAATAGAAAGAGTGATTTCTGAAATATTATGTGAGCATTATAAAGAAAAAAATGTTGAAAAAGTAGAGAGAAAAGTAAATGTAGAGAAAGATGTGGAGGAAAAGACGAATATTGAGAGAAAAGAAGAGGCAATGAAAAATAATGGGTTAAATAATGGGTGTATTGGTGAGAAAAATAAGGACTTCAAGAGGAATGTGGATAAAATATCCAAATTTCAAAAAGAAAGAAGAGAGAAAAAAGAGAGATTCTTTTTTCAATAACCCATTAATTTTTGTTGCAGATTCAGATTTGAGGACAAATCTTCTTGAAGAAAGGGAGATTGATGAGATCCTAAGTGCCCTAAGCATGTGGAAGAAATTCTAAAAAGAAAAAGAAAAATATTCAGCTCCTAATCATGGGTTAACCAATATTTTATATTTAATTTTCGTATTTTATTTTAACTGAATAATTATAGGTGTCTTTTAGTCTTTCCTAAGTTAGTTTTTAGGTTTTAAAGTCTTGTTAAGTCATTATGATGGATAGTGGAATTTTGATGACGCATTCAATGTCAATTAGTTTGTTTCCATTAAAATTAGGATTTGATATTTATTAGTATATTTTAATTTCTAGTGTTTCATTGAGTAATTTGGGCACAGGATTCTTTTG
Organism: Oxytropis ochrocephala; assembly: GCA_020916435.1. Classification (NCBI taxonomy): domain Eukaryota; kingdom Viridiplantae; phylum Streptophyta; class Magnoliopsida; order Fabales; family Fabaceae; genus Oxytropis; species Oxytropis ochrocephala. The sequence goes on along the minus strand of CM037091.1, from coordinate 53,412,589 downwards.
GGTTAATTGGACTGAGGTTCTCAATATATTGCAATTCATTTGATGAAATAAACAAGTAGAATTTTGAGTTAAAATTTAGAGACGTGTCTCTATGGTTCTCTGAGTCGTTCTTAGAGCTTATCGATGTGTCGTGGTGTCTTCCCGACTTATCGATCGGTCTTCCATCCTCGATCGTGGTGTCTCCATCACTCCCACCTTCATGACTCCTGAAATAGTCACCGACGACTCCGAGGTTGCCATCACTCAACTCCCTTTTTGTCTCTAATTTCAAGATCAATTTCATGCAACAGCAGTACCCGTCTAATCAACCTTGGCTTGGCATATTTCTTAGCAATGAGGTATTTGATAGAAGAATGGTCAGTAAAGACCACCACCTTAGCTCCCACATGGTAAGATCTAAACTTGTCAAAGGAAAACACTACTGCCAACAATTCTTTCTCAGTAGTTGTGTAATTCAATTGAGCATCCACAGCAGTTTTGCTAGAATAGTGTATTGAATGAAACACTTTGCCTTGCCTTTGACCAAGTACTGCTCCTATAGTATAGTCACTAGAATCACACATTAGTTCAAATGGCTTACTCCAATCGGGTGCTATGGTAATGTGTGTTGTTACCAAAGCTTCTTTTAAGCGTGTTGAATCTTTGCCCGACATTTATCATCAAATTCAAACGTAGTATCATGTCAGAATAAAGATACATAGAGGTTTGGAGATCTTGGAGAAGTCTTTGATGAATCTTCTATAGAACCCAGAATGTCCCAAAAAACTTCTAATTCCTTTAACAGATGTGGGGGAAGTCTTTGATGGATCTTGGAGAAGTCTTTGATGAATCTTCTATAGAACCCTTCTTTGGAATCTTATGCCCCAACACGATACCTTCTTGCCCCATGAAATGGCACTTCTCCCAATTGAGAAACAAATTGGTCTCTTCACCCAACACGATACCCAGAAAAAATGGCCATCATGCACCTAATATTCCTCTCTTTCCAAATGTAAAGCCAAAGAAACAAAAGATGAGGAAGATGCACTCTGACATGTCCTTGAAGATCAAGAAAGACGTGACCAATCAATTGGAGGCAAGATTCTTAGAGGTCTTGTTGCATCAAGAATGGGTAGCTAACATTGTTCTCGTGCCCAAAAAGGATGGGAAAGTTAGGATGTTCGTGGATTACCGAGATTTGAACCAGGCCAGTCCAAAGGACAATTTCCCACTTCCTCACATCAATTTACTTGTTGACAACACTACTAAGAACCACTGATTCTCATTTATGGATGGTTACTCTGGATACAACCAATCCCCATGAATGTTGAGGATAAAGAAAAGACGACATTCATTACTTCATGGGTAACTTCATTCTTGCTTATTGTTCATTTGTTTCTGCATTCATGACTGATTCAATTAACATGTTCATTTGTTCTTGCGATTTATTCATTTAACTTATGTCTCAAGTAAAATGGCTTAAGTCTAGTAAGCTTCAAGACGAGTGTGCCAGTAACACTTTAATAATTGGTAAAAAGAAAAAATGGTATGAAAAAAATGATGATTAAAAAGATAAAATAAAAAAGTCAAAAGAAAAAAAGAAACAGAAGAAAAAATGAAAAAAAAAAAACAAGAACTCAGTTAACTATGAATTTGGGAGAGTAAACCCACCTCTATCACTACAAAGGCGAGGAAACTAAAAAGTCTCAAGGTTTTCCCAAGTAATTTCGCATAAGGTTCAAGAGGAGTGTTTTCAGTCAAAGGGTCCAATGTTATGTTAGGTCGACATTGTTTTCAAGGAAATGGTAAGAGGAAGTAGGCAAAAGTTTGATTTGTTAAAGATCCTTAGTTCACAGTTGTAACACCCCATTTCTACCCGGCATTTTATAATAAAAATCAGTGTTATAAAAATTCATTTCCAAATGGAGTGCTACACTTATTTCAGCACAACAATAACAAGTATAACATAAATACTTTATTTCAACGCTATAACACGCAACACCAACTCAAAGGATGGAATTTCTCAACACTTTATTAAATAATTCCACGCACCATAAATAATAAATATTACGTAGCGGAAACAGCAATATAGTCTCAAATGGACAACAACAATCTCAAATACAACGTGGAAATATCAGCAAAATGATTCAATAGTCAATAAAGAGTAAATGACTAGAATCCTAAACCCATCCCCTAGGTGCTACGTATCAGAGCAGACCGACTCGGGGAAGTGAAGGGACTAAGCCTTCACTCATGGCTACCTGTGGTAAACAACAACAGAAAATGGGTGAGTCTCAAACTACATAATAGAGACTATAATAAGCAGTATATTTAAATCATAGTATCACACACATATAGACATACAACAACATTATTCGTATTAATCAGCAACCAACAACACACATGACTTTTATGAGAATGTATGCAATGCAGTCATGCATGTGGTACCATTTGCCCCCATGGCATCATCATCAATCAATTGAGTCCCCATGACTCTGGCCCCCATGGTCTGGCCCCCATGGCCTCATCATCACAATTATAAACGTCGCGACCGCAGCCGAATGTATGCATGAGACTCCATGAACATGCCACACACACAGTTACACATCATCAATATCATTCCTCACCTCATTGTTAATTTCCATGTTAGCCCCCATGGCCCATGCCTCCATGGCATCATCACATCTTAGCCCCCATGGCTCATGCCCCCATGGCATCATCCTCACTCATGTCCCAAGGACCAATCACAACTAGAGGACTCAACCTCACTCAAGGACCTAAAACACCCTTTAGGACCAAAACACCACTTAGGGACCAATCTGTCACCTTTAGGATCAAAACACCACCTAGGGACTAAAACAGCACACCTAGGACCAAAGCTGTCATCTAGGGACCAAAACCACACCCTAGGACCAAAGCTGTCACCTAGGGACCAAAAGCAAAGACCTAAGACACACTTTGCACCACCAGCGCCAAAAACCCCACATTCAGCGCGCCTGTGCACACCAAAGACACAGCGCCAACTCTCCCATTCTCGCGCGCCCGTGCCACACACCAAAGACACAGCGCCAACACAGTGCAACAGCAGGCAGCCATTTGGCGCCGTGCGCCGCCTGCACACACACACACACTGCACACCTGCGGCGCCACCCTAGCGCCATGGCGGCGCCAAAATGGCGCCCCACACCTAGACACCCACGCACACACCCACCTGGCGCCACAACAGGCGCCACAGGGCAGCCATTTGGCGCCCTGCACTTGGCACAACACACCGAGCGCATTGGCGCCACTTTGGCGCGCGCACTGGAGACACAACACGATCAAGACATGAACGGTGGGACATGCGCCATTCTGGGCGCCCACATCGCGCACACACACACACCACCACAAAGCGTGCATCTGGCGCCATTATGCCAAGAACTTGGCGCTGCAAGTGACACCTGCACAAAACACACAACTCAACCCATGAACAGTGCACAGGGCGCCATGTTTCCAAAGAAATTGGCGCCAGCAAAGACACACACACACACACCTCGCGGTGACCAGCGCCATTTCTGCGGGAAATTGGCGCTCAGATAAACAACACAACACGAACCTCATCAAGCATAGATTACCACGAGCGCCATTTCTCTAGGAAATTGGCGCCCTAGGGTACCTAAAGGGTCCTAACTCAATTTTATCCAATTTGTCTCAACTCTAATCATCAAATACAACCCCAATCCACTCTATAATCATACCAACACATTCAATTTCACATTTTACACACCAAATCATGCATCAAAACGAAATCAAATTCATAAAACCCTAATAATAAGCCCTAAATCGATTTCATGCTCTATTTCCCTTTCACATTCATCAAAACAACATACAATCATCAAATTCATCATCAACAAATACTAATAAGGACTCTATGACCTATATACGACCTATTATACTCCCTATTATAGAGTGAGACTCCCCTTACCTTAAATTAAACCGTAGAAAACCTTCTTTACTGAGACACCACCAAAACCACAACAACAAGAGCTCCTTCCTTTCCTTCTTGCTTGGTGCGATGCTCTTCTCTCTTCTCCCTAGGGTTTGCGCGCCGTTCTCCTCTCCTTTCTCTCTTCTCTCTTCGCAAACTTTCTTTCTTTTTCTTTTCCTTGCACAATGATGCGAAATGCATCACTCCCAGGAGCCTAAGTCATTGGGCTTGGGCTCTTGGGCCTATAGTTGCAGTTCCGGTATTTCCAATACCACTCCCTTCAATTAAATAAAATACTACATTATAATTTAATATAATTAAAATAAGTGCAACACTTTAAATAATTTAATCAATTACTCAATTAAATCATTTAGGGTGTTACAACAGTGATGATTCTAATACTGAAACAAAGGTATTCACAAGTAAACATGCATTACAATTTTATTTTCGTGCTACCTATTCATCTCTTGCAGCTGTTTTTCATGCGAACGGTTCAGCCTGGCATTGTCTTTTATTTTCGTGCTACCGATTCAGCTTTGACACTAGTTTTTCAAGCTAACGGTTCACCCCTGGCATTGTCTTTTATTTTTGTGCTACCGATTCAACTTTGGTGCTATTTTTATTTCATGCTATCGGTTCCGCCCTAGCATTGTCTTTTAATTTTGTGCTATCGATTCAGCTCTAAAAATTGTTGTTTTCATGCTACCGGTTCAGCCCTGGCATTATACTTTTAAATTTTGTGCTATCGATTCAATTCTGACACCGTTTTTACTTTCATGCTATTGGTTCAATCGTGGCATCGTCTTTTAAACTTTGTGCTACGGATTCCGCTCTGGCACTGTTTTTACTTTTACGCTACCGGTTCAGCCCTGACATTGATTTTTTTAAAAAAATTTCGTTCTACCGATTCAGCTCTGGTGCTTTTTTGTTTTCATGCTATCGATTCTGCCCTGGCATTATTTTTTTCAATTTTGTGCTACCGATTCAGCTCTGGCACTGTTTTGTTTACATGCTATCGGTTCAGCCTTGTCATTGTCTTTTAAATTTTCTGCTACGATCTTACTCTGGCACTACTTTTTAATTTAATCCCGATGCCGCACCTTTAGTTCTACTGGCTGAAATTGAGGTTCATATTTGTACTGCATTTTTTACCACGATAATACAAAACCCATGGTTTAAGCGTGTTATCTAGTAGAGGAGCAACTGTGAACACCCAATTTTAACCAATACCTATTGTTTATTTTTTTTCTTTAATAAAAAATAACTAAATAAGCCGCTTTTGCATTATATTAAATTTTTATGCGTGTTCATCACGTCGCTATTCTAGTGTTATTTCGTTTTTAGTCCGGTGCATTTGTTTTTTTACTTTATTACTATTTCTTAGTGAAAAAATTTATGTATATATGCCAAAAATAATAATAAGAGGAGGTGCAGGAAATAATTAGTCCAAGTGTCTCTCTATGTACATAACGTGGCCTAAAAATGCCAAAGTTACAAAAAAATCACAAAAATATAAAATCAATATTAATTAATTTACAACAATTCCAAAAATACCAATAAACAAAAATAACAAATAATATTAATAATAAATAACGAAAATTCAAAAAAAATCAGAGCAGTTGTTCTAGCTCTGCTAACTTGGCTTGTGCTGTCTGTTCTTGCTCTCCAAGACTTCTCAACAAGCCCAAATATCAGATCTGAAAAAAAAAACAAATAGAATCAGAAATTAATGACCAAAACCCTAAAATTTATCTATAAAAAAGGATAAATGCATCGCAAGACAGACAAAAGCTGCCAAAATCACCTAAAAAATCAATTAGGGCTTCACATCGAAATCCTAATCACCCAAAAAACACCTGTTCATAATTCTGAAGAAATGGAGAACAGAAGCAGTAGGAACAATGAGAAAAAAGGGACAGATTCTTTTTCAAACCAGAGGTTAGAGGAGACTTTCGTTTTCCAGGAAGACAGGTTGGTATTTCCACTGTCTCAAATGCATTTTATTTTAGCAAACAACTAGTTAGTCAAGTTCCTAAATGATGCTAATGATCTCCTTTATGTAATCTGTTCGTTTTTGTAAGTTGGCTGAGATCTAAAAAAGGGTACAGTTTGATAAACCTAAAATTTGAAGGGTAAAAAATTAACAAATAGATTTTTGAGTTAGATTTGGAATTTTAGAAACCATAAAATGAAATTAGGAGAGGATAAAACTAGTACGAAATCAGAAATAGGAACAAAGAGATGGAAAAGAGGGGGTGAATTCGAACCTGACCTCTGCTCCGGTGAAGTGGTCACCGGCAACAACGACATGCGCGCTTCTGTCCGGCGTGGCACTCTCTCTTCGCCGTTGCCGTCTCCAGCACCTGCCAAGGCCGTCGGGAAGCGCTTCAGTCTACCAGGAGCACTGTCGGGAAGCCACCCCCACTTAATATAACACACCCCCTATCCATAAACCCAACTAATAAGCCATTCGCAGCCCACTGCACAAAAACTAAAACAAACTAGGCTCTAGTATTCGCACCCCATATTTTTATTAAACAACCCCCTCCAACTAATTGCACTCCCATTTGACTATTACACCCCGTTTTCGTTTTTATTTATTTCTAAAAAGTAAAATAATGCTAGTCTAATTTAGAATATGTATCCCTCTTTTCATAAAATAACAAAATGGGCTGGATTGAGTTGTACATCTTGTCAATCCTGCAATCCTGACTTTAGAGACTTTAGTTATACAGCTTTGATCTTAAACGCCTTTCAAAATTAAAAATTAATCAACAAACAAACTTTTTTTAGAAACTACGCAATCTTTAATTCTCCGTCAATGGAGATATTTAGGAGCGGGCCTCCCTGTCAAGCTAAAATTAATGTTTTTTTAATCCAATCAGTTTCTTTTTTCCTATTAACACCTATTTTTGTCAAATAAATAAATAAAATGGGTATGATTGAGATGTACATTTTGTTAATCCCGCAATTCCGCAACTTGGATCTTAAACCCCTTAAAAAAAACAACCATCCAACAAATTTTTTCAGGAAGAACTACCTGACTTTTGAGTTCCTCATTGCACCTGAGGATACGTAGGAGCAGGGCTTCCCTGTCAAGTTAAAAATTATATTTTCTTAAATTAGTCCCTATTTTATTTCTTTGTAAATAATCACTTTTTTCACTTAACATTATTATTTTATTTACCTTTTTTAGGGGTATAGGAATATTTTATGACTTAAAAATAATTCGCACAATCAGATTTAGGATAACTGTCTTACGAAAGATGTACTAGGGGTGCAATGAAATTAAGTTTTCGCCCTTCCCTATACATAATCGACTCTTGAATCCGACCTATTTATGCAAACAAATAATTCTTAAGTTAGGTTTTCCTCAATTTTTCCATTTAATAAATTGGGTTGCGACCCCGAAAAGAACATAATATTGAGTCGTCTAGGTCGAGATCACGGTCACGACATTTATCTTATGCTGATTTTAAAGTCTAATTATTCGTAATTATTCGTAATCTTGTACTTTTGAGATCACGGTCAGAAAGTAAATAGAAGTTTAATACGTTTAATAATTAACCATCTATATTTGTTGATATTCGTATCTTAAACTGATGTGGAACCCTTATCCTAAAATGAAGAATCCAAAATAATGCTTTAATATTAATGTAAACTGATTATTTTTTTTCTTTAAAAAAGTTTCTTAGCAAAAGAATAATTTACTTAAAATATTCATTTCACCTACTTTTTCTTCAATCCACTCAAATATATTTCACATCTCTTTTAATTAAAAGAGTAACTAAAATCAAATAATTAATGACTTGTTATATAAAGCCATAAATTTGCTTTTATTCTCTTTTGTTAACTTTTTATTCTCGTTCATACATGAATTTTAGAACAAATGTATAACCCTTTACTTAAATTGATGCATCTCGAGTGATTATTTTAACTTTAATGTATCTTTCCTTCTTTCTTAAAGTTTCCAATCAAGAATACTAGGGGATAACCCCGTGCGATGCACGGATTTATTCAAATACTTTTTTAGAGGAATGTAAAGATGTAATTATTTTATATATATATATATATATATATATATATATATATATATATATATATATATATAATTAGAAAGAAAATAGTAACAATTTTCAACATAATTTATTAAGATAGCAATTTACAAATTAACCTACATATATAAAAATAAAAATTTAATTTAATATAATTTAGTTTAGTACTACACGATGTTAAGAACTATTATAAGGACTAAAGTCTATAACTATTGTAATGATATTAGTAGAAGCAAGTAGAAATTTAAGGAACTCAGATTATTCACCATTTTCATACTAAGGTTTTAGAATTACAATGAATTATTAACCGCTTCTCTCATGCAATATACCAAATTGGGAAATACTTACGTTAACTAATTTAGAGCAACATGAATATAATTTTGGCATAGTTATATAATCTAATTAATTGTTTATTTATATTATTCAAAAAAATTACCCAACTTTTTTTTGAGGGAAATTAGTACAAAAATATATTAAAAACAACTATTTTATATTTTCAAAGGAGGATATATGCTTTCATTTAAATAAAGGTTTATAAAAAAATTAAAAAGCAAGCATGAATGCAAAATATTACACAATATTAACAAACCAATATGTGTCAAAAAAAATAGACCTTCACTTAACAGAATATAAACACAAATGATTCAATTTCTTAAAGAAAATATTACTTTATTTAAATGAAACTATGAAGACTATCTTTCATAAAATTAACTTCAATGCATAAAATATTCAGTTTTTTTAGTTACACAAAAAAAAATCTTAAATTTTTTTTTTTTATATTTTCTGTTGACAACTCATTAAAGATCTTCATAAAAAAGTTGTTGAAAAAACTAAGCTTAGTTTAAAACTCAATAAACTATTCAATACATTACATCTTTTAAAACCAAGTTTTTAGTTTTAGGGCCTAAACTTGATAAGATGTTTTTTTATATTTGCAGTTTACAACCCATTTTAAAAAGCTTCATCGATAGTTGTATAAAAAAACTAAACATAGTTTTATTCTCAATAAACTACTCTGGAACAACATAGTTTTACTCTCAATAAACTACTCTCAAACGGAACAAAAATAATAATTTATTGTCAGTAGTTATGTAATTTCAATGGACAAACTCACTATTTCTAGTTTATTGATTACACTTGTGTCAATAATTTAAATTACCCCACACTATCATAAGTTTAATTAACACCGATACTATCAAAAATAAAAACAATATATTTTTACTCATTGAGACTAATAACTTGGAATTAAAATTTTATTAGAAGAGGTATTAGTAAAAGTTGATGAATTAGAATTTATTTTCTATAATTAAAAATTGACACAAAATTGTAACCTATTTATTAAATAAATTTACTTAATTTTATGTTAAAAAAATTAAAAATCAAGTGAATCTTATTTATGTCGTCACTATTTAAAGCAGAACACTCTAACCTTTTAACACGTGGTAAAATAGTAGGTTGAATCTTAAATTAACCCAAATGAACAAACTTCTAGGCTAAATAAAAGATAGGAAGAGAGCCAATGAAATGGTTGAACATCCTATAAACTAAGTTACATCAATGCATAATGGTTACATAAAAAATAATTTTAAAGGTCAACTTATTATTTCTTATTTCATCTAAACTATTATAATTGATAAATATATTTATTAATTCAATTAATTTAAATTTTGACCAATTCTAATAATAATATAATTTCTATGTAAATAAATATATAATTTAAAAAAAACATTTAGAATAAATAGTAATAAATATAAAAAACAAAACAATAAAAAGTAACTAATATAAGAACATAAAATTGAGTTTAGAATGAACACATAATTGAGCTCATAAGTCTCATGAATTGAGAATGAACATTGATTAATATAAAAAAAATCTTGTTTTTTTATATTTAATTATATATTAAAAATTAAAATCAAAGTCTCATTTATACAAAAATTATGATTAAATATAATATAATGTGTAAATTTATTACTATGTTGGAATTTATTAGTAGTAGTGGGTTGGACACAAAGGTAGGAATTAATAAATAATAAAAGAGAAGTTTTTTAATAGACAAAAATAAAAGCAAACATTCAAGAATTATTGTGGAGGCTCCATTGGGGATTCTTTTACTTATATGTATAGATAGAAGATATAGATATAGATAAACATTTCCCTTCATTGTGTTATGAATAATTTTATGTTTAATTCCTATTAGCAATCCATAATCGTAGGTTTTTATTCTTCTTGAGAATGCTCATAGGCATCACAAAATATTTTATTCCACTAAGAGTAGCATTTAATAATAATAAGTTAGTGGTAATAATGAATTTAAGTCTCATTTAATTGTAAATTATAAATAAATATTAATAAAATTAAAAAATTTATTGAAAAATAAATGGAAATGATGTGGAGCATCCTAGAGCTTGTAAAAAAGCTTCCTTTAGATATTTATATAGATAATATACCTAAATTTTTCATTCATCTCCCTTTGCCTCAACCAAAACCTATTACAAGTTGCCTCATACCTATAAAAAATGCAAGTGCTTAACATCAAAATCAAATCAATAATAATTTCATCTTTATGAAACAATCAATTGTTTTATTGGATATGGATGATGGCAAAAATAACGATGAAGATGGAGACGGCGAGGGAGATATTTTCATGAAAGTAGTGCTAACCCTCAAAATCAAATCAATGAAGTACCAAAGGTATGCCACAATACTAATTTCTCAACTTGATTTATAATTCATCCCTAACTCTACGTACCTATATGCATAGTTTTTATTTAGCATTGATAGAAATGGATTACCATAAACTTTTCTATTTCGTACGTATTTTCTTAGATCATGTGGCTCATCTTTAGATTTCATTCTAGATTCATTTCTCCCTCATTCTTTCCTCTCAATCTCACATTTTTAGGTTTGTTATTTTTCCGTTTTCCTTATATATTGTAGAGTTGATTCATTTGATTACATCCCATTTAGGCCATAAAAGTTTTCAATCCCCCAAGGGGTTTCTCCAGATAGATTGTTATTAATTACTCCCTCCGGATTCGTTTTTAAGCAAAAAAAACTTAGATTCATTGAATAAATATTGTATCTAGCCTATAATATAGTCCAGAAACATCAGTTATTCAATGAATTTAAAAAGTGATTTTTTTCTAAAAAACAAGACCGGAGGGAATATATCTCTAGAGTCTTTATTTGTTTATGAATATTCATTTTGTTCTAAATTTTAAAATAGAAAACTTCCTTCTAAACCTGATAACTCTACCTAGAGCCTAGTCAAGTAAAAGTGAATTTATAGAATTTCACCTATTTTTTATAAGCACTTTAACCTATTTAATATTATTCGTGAAGGTTGAGGTTGAGTTTGAGGTTGAGGTAACGTGTAACTTTTCTTTTGTGGTTTAAATTATATATCATAAAAATTTCATGTGGGCTGAGGTATCCATTTTCCTATTGGGATGGGATAGACACATTTTTATGAGTATGTTTTTGTTAATCACATATTACTAATTTCTTTTTCTTTCCTCATATTTTATGTGTTGTAGATATACCTTGCGATCATACGTTTCTGCCTCCAAGTCGGAGCGGGGTTGGAACTTGCAAAAATTCCAATGCAAACGTCAGTGATCAAAAGTAGGTGAGAGGTCCAAATGAGAGATGTGTACACGATGTTTGGGGATGGTCTTTGTCAGAACTATAGACGATGGGGGTTACCCTCAAGCTTTTTTCGCTAGAAGTTGTTGGATCGCGAGAACGATCTCGACCATTGATGGGGGTGGCACACAGATTATGCATTGTGGGCCGCTGGATTGCTCGTTGAGTCGCTAATGGGCCACAACGGATTGGGCTGGGCCAAATCCGGAACACCTTCTTCTAAAGCTATTGAGTGATTCACCAAGTATTCTAATTTGTGTCTTAGTGATGTCTTTGAGATGATGCTAGAATCTTTACCTGAATCGTTAGGAGCAATTGCCATATAGTCTTTATATGTTATAGGTGTGATTTCGGTTCCTACTTGACATATAGTTTTTGAACTCTCTTGTTCCTTCTTGTTTTTGGATCAATGAGACATCTTGTTCGCTATTGTATCATGTTGGGGTTGTATGTTTTGTGGGTGGAATAACCCTTTTACTCCTTTAATAATATATAAATATAATTTGCCTATAAGCTTTCTTATATGTTTTAGATGTGATTTCGATTCCTACTTGGCATATAATTTTTGGACTCTCTTGCTCCCTCTTGTATTTGGATCCACAAGACATCTTTTTCGAAATTGTATCTTGTTGGGGTTGTATAATTTGTGGGTGGAGTAACCTTTTACTCCGAAGTGCATAGAACAGATTCCACATAACTTCACTTTTCGATATCTCATAGATTGGATTCCACATAACTTCACCTTTCGATATCTCATATCTTAAGGTTTGGTAAAGCTGTGATTACTTGGAGCCTTTCGAGTGGGCTCATGTTAAAATAATGGCCAGAAAATTTATAATATATATGATGTTAAATTTTTAAACATCTCATTCATTATTAGAGCCTCCTAAAATTTGTTCACTCTTTGTCTTAAGGTTTGGTAAAATGTTTAATTTGGTGTTAAGGTTATGCGTTTGTAAATATTCCATGCCCGAGTGAAACACATGGTTCCGTGGAAACAATGAATTACAATAAGAAGAATGAATCCATGTGCCATATCACTCCCCCCTTTCAATTGGTGACTTTTTTGACCCATCTATAAGAAGAATGCATCTATGTGAAGTTTGCAAGGTTAGTTCTCTTGGTTCTGATTCACTTTAAGATTTTGTTGATTTCTTTTATGTTTTGACCAAAGGTTGCACAAAGGTTCTGATTCTCTTGTTTTGACCGCGATTGCATTTTGTAGATTTTGGTTGAACAAAGTTTGTGTTTTTGTCAATTTTACTAAGCAAAAGCTGCAGGTTGTGGGGAAATAACATATAAGCATGTAGATTCCAGTAGTGTGGGTTGTTAACACCAACAATAAGTAGGATTAGTGTGTTAACACCACCTATAACTCATACTCGTAATTCTTTAAGACAAACTCAGAAAGTAGGAATGGGAGTTGAGAAATTATAAGGTATAAATTTGCATATTGTTGTTACTTGGCTTGCTTTTATTTCCATTGCAAGATGAAGAGCACATTACCAATTTAACACCTATCTCTTGAAACTAGTATCTATGTGTATATCTCCGTGTAGATTCTAATAGTGTCAAGCGATCTTTTAAGTACTCACTTACTAACAGGGGCAGATCTAAGGGTATTTGAGGGTGTTCAGTTGCACACCCTAAAAAATAAAAAATTATAAATATCAATTTGAGTCCCTTTAAAATAATTTTTTTAAAAACTAACCCGTGCAATTTGTAAAAATATTTATCTTTGTCCCTAAAATGATTTTAGAGCATATATGTCATATTTTAATCCCGATTGTTGTTGGTGACATGGACAGTACTATGTCTATGTAGAATGTCAACTTGGATTTCATTTTCCCCAACCTCAATGGCATTCTCCCTCATTCTGCAAGCAAAGAAGTATCCCTAATTCTGCGATCATCAATTTCTGAAAAAATAAAATGAAAATCCCCTTATTGCAACTCAGGTCAATCCATCCATTTTATTCCCATACATACAATAGAAAAGAAAATACATCTACATTCGAATTAAATAATAGAAAAGAAAAGCTTGATTCACTCATCTTGTAACTCAAACATGCCTTTAGAAGAATCAATAAATCAAGTGTTGAAGGGGAGAAATATAAGCACCTGGGCAGAGAAATCAGGGAGATGGTCTCTGTCATTACAAATGGTGTCAATGATTTTCACAAAACAGGCTCCACATGCTTGGAGAATGAGGATGACCATTAGGGCAGGGGAAAAAATTAGGGATTTCAATTTCTCTCATTAAAGTTGGCATTCCACATAAGCACTGTCCATGTCACCTATTGCCACCAAGACTAAAATGTGACACATCGGTTCTGAAATCATCTCAGGGATCAAAATAAATACTTTTACAAATTTCAATGGCTATTTGTAAAAAACAAAATTATAGAGATTAAAATGGATATTTGCTATATTCGGGGACCATATTGATATTTAAGCCAAATAAAAATAAGCACTTACCTTCTTACACTCTGACTTCTACTTAATTCGTAAAGTATTTAAAATAGTCTCTAAAGTTTTAATAAATATGTCTTATTAGTTTCCGTAAGGGACTATTTATAAAATTATAGGTAGAATTTTGACGGATATCACATACTTTATAGACAAATTGCAATAGTATACAAATTCTGGCTTAGAATTTCTTCAACATCAATTATACTTCTTGAGTTTGTTTTGGATGAAACGCGAGTAAAAATCAACTTGATGTGAAGTAGAGCAACCAGTTAAATATCGTGGATACTCAAAACTAGGAATTTATTTTGCTGGTGTAGTAACTAATGAGAGTATCTTTGGGAAAATCTGAAAAATGAGTATAGGAAACTTATGAAACGTTTCCTGTACACATTCCCGCTTTCTCCCTAAGATGCTCTTCTTCTTAAGTTCTTCCTCGGCGTGACAAACCCCCTAGTTCAAATTGTAAAGGAGAACATAGTCCACCTAGGTTCATATGTATTTTTCATTTTGTAACTCTGTATTGTATGTTTTTATATTGTAGACTAATATATTGTATATTAAAAGAATTTATTGTAATACTCTTAATAATTATTATTGAGTTTTACGGTCTTATTTCTTGTGATGTTCTTGTTGTTATAACCGTGTTTATATTTTGGATTCAACAACTGTTGTTGAAATGAGAAATTGAAAAGAAGAAAAAAATTTAAATTAAAAAAAAAATTACGTTGGGGTTTCATTAATATACGACTTAAAAAACCCCTCTAGTTGAGTTGATTTAAGTGTTTAAAATGATCGAATAACGCCAAATATTAAAAAAAATTGAAAGTCCTGCCATGGAAACTACACGGCTTTATAACTAGTGTGAAAAGTTCAATTTAATCTGTGTTGTATCCTTAACAATAGTAGTCAAAATTTAACACATTTAATAATTAATATTTTATTAAGTAATAATTTGTTATATAAATGCAACTCAGACCAAAATTTTTCGTTAACTTTCTAAACTCGTTAATATACAAATCTCAAACTAATGTATAACCACTAACCTAAATTGATGAATCTTAAATAATGTTTTTTTTTGACAACTCCTAAAAATGTTATTAATAGTAGTATATTAATATTCATATACATTTCTTCTTTCCTTTCTTTAGTAAAGTTTCCTAATTATGATTTACCTAAATCTTTCATTCATCTCCCTTTGCTTCAATCCATTCAGGGAAAAAAATATTTAGACTTAATCTAAAAAAAAAGATTTAATAAATTTTTATATAAATGCAAATATTTAGCTGTGATATCTTTTGTGAACCTATACTCGTTGAAAATTGGATCTTACATTTAATGTGTATCCCTTCTTTCATAAACTTTCCAAACAAAAATATTATTTAGTATGAGACTAAACGTTGCCATTGGAATTTTAGCATTTGGTATCAGAATTTAGTCCAGCTTAGGAAGACCACTGATTTAGATCACTTCTAGAACCGTCAGCCAAACAGCGTGTTCGAAGGATCATGTAGGGTATACTTTTGGTATTTCGTTGATTTGAATTTGAGAGTTATTATGACTTTCGAGAAAATATATCCTTCTTCATCTTCATCTTCATCTTCATCGTAATTGTTGCCACTAACCATATCCAATAATACAGTTAGTTTTATATAAAGTTACAGAGATTTGACAACTTATCTAAAAAATTTCATTGACATTCATTTTATATAGATACATGACAGCTAATAATATATTTAGATTTAGGGTGAAGAATCATCCAAATGCTTCGGTCACATGGCGTTAGGCATCATCTACAACATAAGTTAATTAACCAATGAAACAATATATCTTGTCTTTAATTTACATCGTTTAGTAAGATAGGAATGTAACATTTCAATTGTTTCTTTATGCATAAGTTTTTTTTATGAGCAGGACTTTCATTAAATAGAGTCACATACCTTATTGCATATGTTTCAGATGTACTGGAATTTGGATTAAAAGTTGATGATATTAAAAATCTATTTTATTATCTTAATCTGTTCTTATTCAATTTATTAGCTCCATTTTATTATCACTTTGTTAAGTTTGGCCACGATCGGCGTTATTTCTTGCATTGACTTGATTATTATATTTGGTCTCTTATTGGGCTAAGTTTATGAGTCAGATCGTCATCTTTGATCGGATGTTGGCAATTCTTTAATGGGTTTTTTTTTGGTACCCCCACCCATTCCCCTAACACCCCCACCCACCGTGTGAAAATACCAAAATACCCCTGACTCTTTACAAAATCACAATTTCTTCACACAATTGGTCATACCTACGTTTGACCACCTTCACTCGCATATACGCCAGCTTCGACGTATATACGATCAGCCCAGAAATCAACCAATCGTATATACCCCACTGCACTCTATATACGATTTAACACTTTTACTCACCGTATATACCCCTATTCAGGCGTATATACGATTAGCAGAAATTCATCCACTCGCATATACCCCCGAAGACCCTATATACGACGAAGAAAAAGTAAGCATCGTATATACACCTGTTTTGATGTAAATACGATGAGCAATTTTTTTTTTTTTTTTTTACTAATTTTTTTTTCTTCGCTTGCAGTGTCCGGTAGGCATAGAGGGAGACGTGAGGTCTCTCCGATCAGAGAGATAGGGGAGTCATCTACTGCTCCGAGTACGAGGACTCGGAGGCATAATCAGCTCCATGCTTCAGCACGGAGACAGAGAGCAGCACACCGAGCCGGTGAGTATGAGCACGAGGCGGTGAGTATCACCGAGGCGGTGAGTATCACTGAGCCACTCGAAGATCGGCCACTGGAGCTTTCTATCTCGGGGATTACCTGCAGCAGACGCAGCAGGAGGATTGGCATAGGGGGAGGCCGGTTTCTCAGTATCATTCCCAGCCTACTCCTCGATATCATCCACAGTATCCCCAGTATGATCCCCAACCTCTTCATTACCATCCCCCACCTCCCGAGTATCAGCAGCAGCAGCCCCAGGCTGATGCTTATTACTCAGACCAGTCCATGTCTGAGTATCATGAGGTGCCTCAAGAAGATCGGAGGAGCCTCGGCAGATGATCGGGAGGAGCCTCGGGAGAGAGCCTCACCTCTCTTTTCACCGACTTGGCGAGATCATGTCTGCAGATTCTATACTACGTGACCGGTAAGTTTTGCATTTTTGCTTAAATAATTTATTTAAGTCACATAGTCTGCAGACTTTTGCTTACATTATTTATTTATTTTTATTTCAGGAGTATCAGCGTGTTGTCAAAGTATGGGCTCATGGCAACAAAGTCCATACTAGACTCCATCTTCATTACCCTGACCTACTACAGCGCACCACTGTGGTCAGGGACTCCAGATTGGCCCCACTTCTCCAGACCGGCCACGCCACAGTAGACCATGAGTTGCTGTCGGCTTTTATTGAGAGATGGCACTCAGACACTTCGTCATTTCACTTGCCATTTGGTGAGATGACGATCACCGATGACGTCTCTTGTCTGCCGCACCTTCCCATCCGGGGAACTATGCCACACCTCCCGCCTCCTCACTGTTAGCTCGGAGTTTGCCACACACTTGCACGAGACATATTTGGGTGTGTCACGGGTTGAGGTCGCTAACAACACCGTGGGGGTCCATATTACTGACTTCAAATGTTGGAGCGGGTTTATGAGCATAACTTGGAGGAGGGGGTGACATCACGATTCTTTGTCGGGGCTTATCCGCCGCCCGACCTACAGATATCTTCACCACGAAGACCGAGAGAGCAGTGGTGAGGCTAAGTGGTTGATCTACTGGATGATCCGAGTCCGAGGTTCTTGGAGGCTATGCATGGGTGTGCAGTGCACTAGCTGCCATGTATGAGTCCTTGAACACTGCGTCTTCGAGGACTACGCAGCAGTGTGGAGGGTATGCCAGCCTATTTCAGGTATACATTTTAACTTCTTGTATTTTTGTTAAATCGCACTGACTTTTGGTAAATTTTTGTGAATTAAATATGTTATTTATTTTTGCATTTTGTGCTTGGATTATGTGGTATTTCCCCCGGATGGTGGATAGGTTGGCTGGTCATATCCCGGGTGCGGAGCCACTGGCTGGGCGCTACAGGAAGAAGAAGTCAGACCACCTCAAGCTGAGCCACTACAGGAGGATGCTTGATGAGATGAGGCCAGAGGATGTCTGCCGCGGCCATTTGAGGAGCACAGGTGGTAGACCCTTTGAGCGGATCTCCCATCACTGGGGCTTCATCACCGGGTGATTTTGAGTTCCTTACATGCACGATAGTGCTGCGTCGGTTTGGGTACACGCAGATCATCCCACGTGACCTCTTAGTGGCCGTCCGAGTCATATGCGATTGCGTGTTTGGGATCGTCCACTTCATGGCATCTCATGGAGGACATCTGCGCGCACTACTCGGGTTGCTCGGAGGCCGGATCAGTATGACGTAACTACTTAGAGTGGTACGTCAGGGCTTCTATCCCAGACTATTACCGGCTCCACCATCACCACCATCACCTAGAGCTCACTGGACACCTCCCCGAGATACGCTACGGACGATCATGACCGGATTAGGGAGCTTGTGAGGCTTGTAGAGAGAGGATTCGTGGCGGCGACATCGCGCATGGCGGTCCGGCGTGTCGGACAATCCATAGGATGGTGGGGATGGCGCACCGGATGACGTGGTCTGGGAGCTTAGGCGACGGGGCGAGGGCGAGGGGACGCCGTTAGGGATTTTTATTTGTTTTTGATGTATTTGATATTATTTTGGCACTTTATTATATTATTAATTTTTTTGGATGTTTTATTTATTTTACGAGTTTCCATGAATTTTTGATTTCATTGATTCGATAAAACAAAGTTACACAAGCGATAAAACATAAACAACTTGAATAAAAATAGACAGATAAAATGAAAATACAATAGAAACTACTGAGCTGGTGGAGTTAATCGACGAAGGATCTCAGCGACGGTCCTTCTGGTTTCGACGTACAGATGAATGTAACTCCTCCATTTAATTGTTATATGAATGGACATCATGTCTCGGACGTCATCCTCGCTGTTGACATCCATGGTAGACCAGTAAATACCTCCACTAGTCGTTTCGGGTTTCCGATAAACAATACGAATTATCTCATGTTCGTCGTTCTCTGGTTGAACCATCTGCAGTAGTTTCTGCTTAAGAGCAGAAAATGATATATCGTGTTTTAACCTACACGAAACAACATCTCTCCCATCGAAACTTATACCATCATCTTTCAAGATGATGCCCTGATGATCAACAAACCCCATATTAGAATGAACGATAGTGAGGGAAGAAGGCTCGTAGTATGACATTAGCGAAGCCTGCATGATGTTCACTTGTGATGTGTGAGAGAAGGAGGAAGTTGAATTTTTGGTGTGAAAATAGTGATGGTGGGAGTGAGTATTTATAGATGAGGTAAAAGATTATCAACCGTTGATTTTGGCGTGCAATCTACACCGTTGATCAACTTTGAAAGCGAAATCATGACCGTTAAATTTTTTTTTACAATTTAAAAAAAAAAAAATTTAAGACGCATCGTATATATGTCATTTGGGACATATATACGATGCGTAGTTTTAACGCATCGTATATATGCCCTGAAGAAGTATA
The DNA here is from genome assembly GCA_020916435.1 of Oxytropis ochrocephala. NCBI lineage: Eukaryota > Viridiplantae > Streptophyta > Magnoliopsida > Fabales > Fabaceae > Oxytropis > Oxytropis ochrocephala. The sequence goes on along the minus strand of CM037091.1, from coordinate 53,392,842 downwards.
TATGATTGGTGGTGTTAGGGGAATGGGTGGGGGTACCAAAAAAAAAACCCTTCTTTAATTCCACTCCATTTTATTTCGTCATTTAGTTTATTTGTCATAGAATAGCCGAGTGTCGAAGGGTGCATCTTTGACACTCTCCACGTAGCATTTCTTGCCATGACTTGATATCTTTTGACTACTCCCACTATAACACTCTCAAACTTTTAAGCATGATTTTGACTGAAATAAATAATTGTCGCGCGACATAGTACTTAAAGATTGTTATCTAATACATCTACTATCTACTATCTACTATATACTATAAATATTATCAAAACACCCACAACCAAATTTACTAAATTACCTATAACTCAAAAAATTATCACAACATAATTTAAGGGGTAAGTTAGTAATTTACTTATAAACAGAGATGCAACTAAAACGTCACATCGGTTTGACCAAAAAAAGTCACATCGATTAATAAAAAAAACTAAAAAGTCGCTTTCAAAAATACAAAAGTGACGTTGAGAGAGAGATAATATAAACAGAGAAAGAGAAGGGAAAAAGAGAGAGAGAAAGCGCATGTGAGAGAGGGTTGGAGAAACAAAAGGAAAAAAAATTAAAAAATACTATAAATCTACTATCTTGTTATAAAATAAGATATAAAAGAAAGAAGATATGTGGAGAAGATGAGAAGAACAAGAACAAATATGTGGAGAAGATGAGAGCTTTTTCTATTCTCTTCAAATCTCAATACACATAGTAGATAACCCTATATATAGGGTAAGAAAAGATTAAAGAAAGATCACACTTAAAGAGTCACTATCAATCCATTACAACAAGGGAAAAAATAAGAGTGATTTCTGAAATATTATGTGAGCATTATAAAGAAAAAATGTTGAAAAAGTAGAGAGAAAAGTAAATGTAGAGAAAGATGTGGAGGAGGAGACAAATATTGAGAGAAAAGAAGAGGCAATGAAAAATAATGGGTGTATTGGTGAGAAAAATAAGGACTTCAAGAGGAATGTGGATAAAATATCCAAATTTCAAAAAGAAAGACGAGAGAAAAAAGAGAGATTCTTTTTTCAATAACCCATTAATTTTTGTTGCAGATTCAGATTTGAGGACAAATCTTCTTGAAGAAAAGGAGAATGATGAGCACTACAAGAAAATTTTGTTTTAGCCACCAGCATTTGCCACGGAGCTTATTCCGTCGGTAATTTGCCACGGATTTGCGACGGCATGTGTAAAAAGTTTGAGAGCAAAATTTCTCACTAGGGTTTGCCACGGGTTTGCCACGGACATGTGAAAGGCCAAAAATTTGCGACGGAGATGCCGTGGCAAGTCCGTGGCAACCCAATGATGAAAATAAAACACCCACGATAACGTTGTTCTCACTTTCCTCTCACTCTTTCGGCCTCTCACTCTCATCACTCTCATCTCCGCCGATCTCACTCCCATCTCCGCCCTCACTCTCATCTCCACCGATCTCACTCCCATCTCTGGCCTCACTCTCATTCTCGCACTCATCAAGACCCCTCACCTGCTGCGTCATCCCTACCTTCTCTCCTCTCCCGCGACAACCATCGCCACCAACCACCGTTGTTCTCCTTCTCTCGGTCGCCTCTCCTCTCTTCTTCTTAAAAGGGTAAGTCGTTTTCTTCTACTCTTCTTCTTGATTGCAGAAATATGAGAGGAAGAAGCTACACTCCATCGCCGCCACCACATTACGGCAGAAGAGGAGGTGGAAGAAGAAGTCCTAGCCCTCGCGGCCGCTTATGCTCCCCGTGCTCGTGATCCGGATCTCCCTACCGGCCTTTCTCGTCAGTAACCTTCGCCATGATTGCGAGCACGTTCTTTTCCCTTTTCTTCTCACTTTTAGGGTTACACGAATAATAATTAACGAATTCGTTTATGTTGTTATGTTGCGGACACGAAGATCTTCGTGAGACCTTTTGGTCAATTTGGTCCTCTTAAGGATATTTACCTTCCTAGGGATTATTACAATTGGGTGAGTAGACTAGTATTAATCTTTTATTAGTAATAATAAATTCTTCTTTTTTTAAATTATGTTGCTCTTTTGTGCCCCAATTTTACCTCAATTGTCCACTTTCAAAACATGCAAGATTTTATTTAGGGGTTTTGGCTACTATTGTAATAGTAAGTTTCTTAGGTTTAGCAGTGATTTAGAGTTTTGAAGACATCTATCAAGTAATTAGAAGATGTTATTGGTAATTGTTCCCAACTATTTCCCTAGAGTAGGATATAGCAAGAACAAGGAATGTAGTGAGTAGAAAATAGAATGTTCGTCCCCTTTCATTGGCCTCTAGGGCGTATATTTATATACTGATTATGTCATAAATGCTCATAATGGTACATGAATGCCCCGAGATCTTAGGCGAGATTCTCGGGCTTGCCTAATATATCTAGTAGGTCTTTTCGCTCGAGGCCGGAGCCCTTCGAGGCGTCGGCCCTTTGATCGGGATGTGGAGTGCGTGCGTCGGTCTTGAGGTGTTGCCGACGGAAGCTTCGTGATGATGAGCGCGCAGGACTTGGTCTTCGTCTTCTCGAGCCCGGATGATCGGCTAGGAGGCGCGTCATATCCGAGCCTTCTCCGGTGGTGGTGGGAACATGATCCTCGAGCGGCGAGCACTTTGTGCGAAGTCGTTCTAAGTATCTTCAACTCATCCTCGGTTCCCATAGTCCCTCATTCCGTGCGTTAAGGAGATTTAGCCTTGTTTGCTTTCAGCGCCTTGGATTCTGGTCCTGCGTGGGTTTTTGTGCTCCTTTGACCCGGTCGATTTTGGATCGGGCGTGGGTTCTCGCCGCCTCATAAGTGCGTTTTCTTTGACTCGGCGATTTGACTCTCATGAGTTTCCGTTACGCCATAATCATAACTCCTAGGGGTTTTTGCTCTTCCCTTGTATAAATAGGGGTTTTTTGTTGCTTTGGCTGTTCATGGCTTGGTTGCGCATGCTTTCCTATGGTGAGATCGCGTCCCCTCCTTTGAGTCTTTTGAACAACCCCATCCATTGCAGGTGTGTGGGGGTTGTCCAGAGGCTCAAAGTGGGGGTTATTGATCTTCGTGAACTCTGGCTCTCTTCTTCTTGTAGGTGGCTTTGCTTCTGACTGCTGGAGTTGTTCAAGAGACTCAAAGAGCGATCGGCCGGAGTATTCACCGACCGCTTCGGGAAGGGGACACCTCACCATTGCAGTGCGGAGCCTCGTCATAATTGGCGGCAATCCTCGAGTGGGCTTTGGTGTCGCTTTGGTGCGGCGGGGAGTCGCCTCTGTTTACGCTTCGAGGCCGATTCGAGAACATCGGATGTAGCAAGTAGGCGAAGCTCGTCGGGAGATACTTCGAGGTTGGGCGGTACTCGCAAAAAAGAGCCGTCGTTGCCGTATATATTAGTGGTTCATTCTTTTGTAGTAATTGGGAACTTTTGCTGCTATTGTAACGTCACATAATGTTGTAATGAAAGTAAACATATTTAATTAGTACGGAAACCTTCCCTTTTATTGTTGTTCTCCGGTTGTCTGGGTCTTCTTTTTGTCTGCGACCGATTGCGTCTTTCTGCTTTCTAGACTTATTCTTAGCCGAATGGCATTACGGTTCCTTTTTCTGGGCCGATGGCCTATAGGCCGATGTCTACTGATTGACGCGTTGTGACGTGGCGTTTGATTGATTTGATTTTTGGCGGGAGGTGCCATCATGACTTCCTTGGGAACTGTCGCGTCCTTTAAGTGCTCCATTGGGGGCCAGACACGTGTCGTTTGGGATTTGAACCGTTTCAAATAACCACCGTTGATTTTGTTGGTGGGTTTTTTAGCCGTTGGATTGCTTTACTCCGAAAGGGTCTTGTTTAACCTTCGTGTCTCTTCGCCTGGTTTTCTTTTCTGTTTCATTTCCTCTCCGTTGCTGCTACCGTCTTCACGCCTCTCTTCCATTGTGTTCCTCTTGTGTCTTTCTCCTCCTTCGGTGGTGTTTGTGGCTTGCCTGCATTTCTTTCTTTAAGGCACGCGCTTCTCGCATTTTCCCCTTACTTTGTGGCTTCTCTTATTTTCGTTCCGCTTCTCTTGGGTTTGTATTTCTTTGCATTTGTTTCTGCAAAATAGAGATGGTCTCGATAGTTGAAATAAGTAGTGATAGTGAGAGTGAGGTGACCTCACGAATATAAGTGTCCCAATCCCAATTGTACCGCTTCCTTAAATGTGGTTATTGTTCTCTGCGCAACATTCGCCGTCGAGTGATAGGGGAATGGGCGATTCTTATAATGATGAGTTCCCTTACGATTCTGCGCAGACCGGTGATTTATCTGTTATGGCCGAAGACGAGAGTCCTAGCGGCGAACGATCTGGGAGCGAGGGACTTTCTTGGGTAGATCAAGAGGTGCTCGACTAGTACTCGGAGCTTCGCACCGAGGCCTCCCTTGCTGGTCTTCGGCAGGATCTTTGTGCCACCCTGCGGACGAGGGATCGGCCGTAGCTAGTCCGGTCTCCTTGGAGGAAGCTGTTTCAAATGAGTGCATTCCGGGGAACGATGTGTATACTTACGCTTATCAGACCTGGTTTGAGCACTTGGGGGTTCGGTTGCCTTTCTCCCCCTTTTACTGCCAGGTGTTGAAGATGCTTCACGTGGCTCCGACGCAGCTGCATCCCAACGGGTGGGCCCATATGAGGGCCTTCGAGATCCTTTGTGAGTGCCTTGGGGAGGAGGTTTCGGCCTGCAAGTTTTTGTATTTCTTCCGCTCGTCAGTGAAGGACCCGGTGAAGGTGGGTATCTTTGTGCAATCATCAGCGCCGTCCTCTTATGGCTTTGTACAAGAGCGATTACAAGTATTTTAAGCATTACTTGGTTTCGTTTGTCACCGGGGCCGAAGTGTCCTTTCTTTCTTTGGTTGATGAGGTTGGTGATGAACGGCCCCCCTTGAGTTGGGACGAGGCACCCCAAGGATAAGTTTTTACGTTGAGAGAAGGGTGCTTAGTTCGGTCCGAGAAGCGGAGGTGGATCAATTTGGATGGTTGGGTTAAGTCCTCGGGTATGCTGAAATCCTCCCTGTTGTTGGGCTTAGTGGATGACGCCGAGTCTTTGATAGACTATTTAAGTAATTCTCTCGGGCATATTCCCCCCATTTTTTTTTTTTCGGATTGCTTTTCCTTAACCATTGTTTTTCCTTTCAGGCGGTTTTGGAATGTCTACCCTTAGTGTTGTTGAACGCAAGAAGTACCGAGAGAGGCAGAAGAAGAAACAAGGGGGAGTTCCCGAGCCTTCTCCTTCACCTGTTTTAGAGCCGAGTTCCTCTTCTAGCCGAGGCTCTCCTGTTGCCAAAAGTCCGGTCAAGGTTCTGCGGTCGCCTCTGGTGTCGGAAGGTGCCACTAATGTTCAAGGTGCAAGTAGTCCTCGTCCTCCTCCCTTCTCGGAGAATCCTGCTGCGAAGAGGCGTGAGTTAGTCTTCTTTGTTGAGATCGGTTTGCAGCTTGTGTGGAGGGGTTATTGATACTTCTTGAAGAAGGCGTGCTAAAATGGGAAAGAGGCCGACGGCGGAACCGCCGGCCGAACCTATTCGGTCAACTTTTGACTCAAGGTATCCTCTGAACCAATGTTATGAAACTCGACCCGGAGGTCGACCCGAGCAAGTCACTGGGTCACTGGGTCAATGGTCGGACCGAGGGGTCACTAGTTGACCCGCGTGACCCGTGACACCACTAAAACCTGATAAAATTAGGCATGCTGTATATTATATTCAGATATCACAGAACTATAATTTTTTTTACCATACAATTAAAATGTACAAAAATTCAATACTCATTCATCAAACTCAAATCAAATCCATAAACATAATAGTCTCACAAATCCAAATGCATAACAAAAGCACCCAAGTCAAATCCATAACATAAGTACCTAACATGACAACAATAGTCTCAAATCCATAACATAAAGTACCTAGCAACAACCATTAAACAACAATAGTCTCACAAATTCAAATGCATAAACATAATAGTCTCACAAATACAAATTCAAATCAAATCCATAAACAACTCCAATATTTCAAAATTCAATCCCAGGGTGAAATTCATCATACTCGGGCATCCATGTATTGTCATCGTACATAGGATCTTCTCCATCTCCATCTCCAACTTGTGCATTCTCATTGTTCATGACTTCAACTTGTGTAACAACTTGTGCATCTTCATCCTCATCCAAATTCAAATGATCTATGACATTAAATAAATATATGTCAGCATTTAACATTTAGGGATAAACTTATAATCACAATTAAATAAAAAACATACCAATAACATTTGCAGATGGTTGGGTACATATATTTGGATTTGCCAACTCATTACGGAATGCCTCCAACTCCTCAATAGTTAAGAATGGTGGGTCCTCCTCCACTACCCAATTAGAATGATCATGAATTGTTTCCAAATTGACAGGGTCATAATTTTGACAGGGCATGATTCTAAACTGAAATTAAAGATTAAAGAGAAAGAAAAACAGATCCAAGTGAGAAAGGTTACCTGCGAAGTGAGAGGTGGTGGTGGCCCTGGTTCTTCGCGCGTTCTTCCGAACTGGAACTTGAGAAGTGAGAGATGGTGGAACTGGAACTGGAGAGCTTCGATTACAGAAGAAGAGAGATTTGCGATCGAGAGAGATGGTGGAACTGGGTAAGGGCTGCGCGTATTCCCTTCTCACTTCTCTCCCTCTGTTCTTCTGCGAGAGAGATGGTAGAAACTTTCACTGTTTCTAATTTCGTTTATCAGGTTTAAGTTTAAAAAAAAAAAAAAAAAAAAATCAAACGCGTCGTTTTGATTAGTTAAAAAAAAACAAAAAAAAAAAAACAAAACTGCAACCCGAGCCGGGTCAAACAATACACCGGGTCACCGGTTCGAGTCCAAAAACCCGCGGGTCGCTACGGGTCAAACCGGGTCTGAAACATAGCCGATCCAACTAGCAACTCGGACCGATCACATCACCGCTTTCGGTCCGGACGGTCCGACCGGCCGGTCGGTCGGGTTTCATAACATTGCTCAACTCGCTTCAATGCCATTCTTGGTGCAGTGCGGTGATGTGGAGAAGGTAGCCACACTGGGAATTCGGCAAGCGCTGGTGGCGGTGAAGACTTACGCCATTATGCCTTGGTGCTTGCTCACCTTGCCGAGGATGCCTTTAACAAAGCTGCTGGCGATCAAGGTCGAAAAGAGGCGGCTTGGAAGAAGTCCGAGGAGGAGTTGGAGGTCCGTAAGGCGCCGACAAGAGCCTACTGGAACAAGAGTTGGTTAAGTGGGACACGGAGAAGCGTCGGCTTGAGGAGAGGGTGTTTGAGTGATCAGAAAAGAGAAAAGCCGGGAGAGTCCTCGGAGAAGCGCAGCAGAGAGTGGAGGCCGCGCAGTCGAAATCGCTAGCAAAGAACGGGGTGCTCAAAGGAATTTGGGATTTGTTCCCCAACTTGCTGTGGGTGGGGACTTGGCCGCTATTGACGAAGTGAAGGCCTCCGTCGTGAAAGTTTTGACAGTGGTTTTAGCAGTATTTGGATCAGTGAGGCCATTTTCCCGAAGTTGATGTGGGGCGGCTTGATCGACAAAATTGTGGTGAATGGGCGAGCTTGTTGATGAGGAAGTTGCTCGAAGGAGTTGTTGGCGGCGGCCTACGCGGTGCCTTGCCCGATTTTGGCAAAGTTGATGCAATCGCTATCCGATGCAGAAGTTGGGCGGGTTTTGGGTGTGGCGAGGACCATGGTGAAGATCTTCCTCCTGCTCCCTAGTTTCTCCTGTCAGAAAAAGACAAAGTCTTGTAATAACATTTTGTAATAGATTCGGGTTACCTTTGTTTCTTTTTATCATGGCTTTTTGGACATCGCCCGTTGGGCCGTTGTATAATTTCTTTCTGTTTTCCTTTGATTGTTGTTTTGCTTAGTTTGCCTAACTGTTTTTGCGCTTTTTGGAGCGTCTTATTTTACTTCGGTTTTGTTTCACCGGTTATGTTTGCGCCTTTTAGTTAGACCATTGCCTGAAGGTTGGTTGGTGGAGCTCTTGGGACGGCGGCATGGCGCTGGCACTTGTCACATTTTTTCACATATTCTAAGGCGTCCTTTTTGAGGCTCGGCCAATAATAGCCGGCTCTAAGGGTTTTTGCTGCGAGGGCTTGTCCTCCTATGTGGCTGCTGCACACTCCCTCGTGGATTTCTTTCAAGACTTTTTCAGCTTTCTCACCGCGGGCATTTGAGGAGCGGCACGGAGAATCCCTTTTGAATAGCTCGGTCTCAATGAGGATGTACTTAGCGGCCATCTTCTAATTTTTTCACCTCCTTTTCCCGCAATCGCATTGCTCACCCCGCAAATAAGCAATTATATTGGTCATCCGACTTTTTGGTTCCTCCTCTATTGAGAGGACTCGTGTTTTGGCTAAGCCTGGGTTCGAGAGTGACTCTGTATCACCGAGTGGTTGTTGCCGTGCTTTTTAGTATCGCTAGTTTGGCCAAGATGTCGGCCCCTTCCATTTTGTTCCCACAGGGACATGGGTTAGTCGGAAAGACGTAAATTTAGATTTAAGTTCTTGTACCTTGTCGCAATATTTCTTTGAGTAGTTCATCTTTGGCGCCAAGGCGTTGGTAACTGTCCCCGTCACTAGGAGGAGTCGCCCGCACCCTCGTGTGTTTGACGCCGAGGTCGGTATACCGCAAACCCCGCGATCGGTGCTTCGTATTCCACTTTGGTTGTTGGTGGCTTTGAAGTTGAACCGAGAGATTGCTCGATGAGGATACCATCCGGTCCTCTAAAGTTATCCCAAAGCACCACTTCCTCGTGTTGGAGGATCCGCTCACGCAAAGTGTCCAAAAGGGGTGGTGTTGGGCGACCTCATTTTCTCGCTTCTACCAATTCTCGCCACGAAATCGCCGGTGCTTGTGCTTTGATGGGGCCCCGGGTACATACTTTATGTCAAACTCGATAATTCAATAGACCACGCTACCATTCTCCCGCTAGATCCGGCTTTGCTAAGACTTGGCGAATTGGCAACCGATTTTCACCACGACCGAGTAGCTTTGGAAGTCTCGCTGAGTTTTCTTCTTTGCGAACGCATCGCATAGCGGCTTTCTCAATTTTTGGTATCTCATTCGCTTCCTCCACATTCTCACGACGTAGTATATTGGCAACCTGGCTCCGTCTTGTTCCTGCACGTAATCGCATCGCAAGCGTCTTTGGAAACAATGCTAGGTATAGTAGTAGGGTATACCTTGCTTTGGTCTTTGTGAGAATTGGAGGTGATGCAGTATCGCTCGAGCCGTTGGAGTGCGTGCTCACATTCTTCCGACCAGCTGAAGCTTGAATTTTTCCTGAGTAACTGGAAAAATGGCTTTACTCTGTCCGCCGAGCGCCCAAGGAATCGGGAAAGCGCTCCTATTTGGCCTGCTAGGACCTGCACCTCCTTGGCTGTGGATGGGCTTCTGGCATTAATTATTGCTCGGCATTGGGAGGGGTTGGCTTCAATACCTCGGTGAGAGAGGATGTAGCCCAGGAACTCTCCTGCTTGGACACCGAACGAGCACTTTTCTGGGTTGAGCCGAAGATCATATTTTTCTAGTAGCTTGAATATCTTGGCCAGATTGGTCACATGATCAGGGTCTGTTGCAGATTTTACCACCATGTCATCGGCGAGACTTCAATGGTCTTGCCGATCTCTTCTTGAAGATCCCGTCCATCAACCGCCGATAGGTTGCGCAATGCGTTTTGCCGAAGCCGAACGGCATCACCTGGTAACAATAGTTGGAACGGCCGGTCATGAAGGCAGTCTTTTCTTCATCGGTGTGGCTCATCCTGATCTGGTTATAACCAGAGTATGCATCCATGAAGCTGAGAAGCTTGAAGCAGATGCTTCGTCGACGAGGCCATCAATGCTCGGCAGGGGATACGCGTCTTTTAGGCGTGCCTTGTTGAGGTGCAGATAGTCGATGCAATCCTCCACTTGCCGTTGGACTTCTCGACAAGTACTGTGGTTCGCCCACCATGTTGGGTACTTCACTTCCGGATGAATCTCACGAGAGCAACAACTTTTGCATTTTCGCTTTATGGCCTCTGCTCGCTCTCTTGCCCTGTTTTCTTTTTCTTTTGGGACACAGGTTGAATGGAAGGGTTGGTGACAATCTATGACAGATAAAATTTGGGTCGACACGGCATGTCTTGGGAGACCATGCAAATATGTGGGCGTTGTCTGCGAGGAGCTTCGAGAGCTGGTCTTCAATCTCCGCCGAGAGTCTCGCTTCTATCTTTGTCTTCGATGTTGCATCGGGCCTATCGTAACTTCTTTTAGATCACTGCTTTGGACGTGGCCTCTTTCCTTCTTCTTTCATTTGGGTCATACATTCGGGGTCCAGTCGAGGAAACTACAATGGTTGCTTTTCCGCTCTCGGCCCTTTCGAAATTTGTTTTGATCTTTGGCGCTTTCTGCGTAACACTTGCGGGCCATCGCCGGTCTCCCTTCACTGTTCCTACTTCCCGTTGGGCGGGGGTATTTGAGGCGAGATGAGGATAAGAGATTGCGCCATTAGCGTTGAGGTGGGTCCGCCAACAATTATGTTGTAAGAAGATTTTGCGTTCACCACCATGTACCTCAAAGACTGCTTTGTTTTGTGATCCCGCCGCCGAAGGTTGTTCTCAGTCCGGGTAGCCTCGGACCTCCACCATTCACCGCAAACCGGCAAGTGTACAGGTAACTTTTCAACAGCCTCTCGGTAGCTTGAGCTCTTTGAAACATTTCCAATACATCACGTTGGCGGAGCTTCCGCCATCTACAAGTACTCGGGTCACTTTGTATCCGCTGGTGGTGACGCATATCACGATGGTGTCGTCTGAATGGGCCGACTCCATTGAAATCTGTGATGTCAAACGAGATCGGCGGGTAGATCGGACTGGATCTTGGCAAAGACACTTGTGGAAGCCCGACATGATAGATAGGGCGTATTTCTTTTCGGCCGAGGATGAGGGGCCTCCACCGGAGAATCGCCGAGATGGTGTTGACTACTCCCCGGCCGCCTACTTCATGGCCTTCTTTCTGCTGTGCCTCCTTTCTTGGTCCTCCTCTCTTGGGGTTGTCTTCTCCTTGGGCTCTCTCGCCCGCCTCTTTCTTTGTTCATCCGAGAGTACGAACCTCTTGAAACCTCATTTGGATGGTTTATTTCAATCTGGCCGCTTCAAGGTCCGGCAATCGCGTCGGTGGTGTGTCCTCCTCCGTCTGTGGAACTCGCAATAAGCTTCGGGATACTTACCCATGGTGCCGACGAACGGAGCCGGTGCCGTGATGATTCCGTCGATGAGACCGTCGTTCGAATGGCGGATGGTCGAGCCCTCGAGCGGGTGTAAGTGCTTTCGATGAGACCGTCTGCTCACAGCGAAGCTCTCCTCCTCCTCGGGCCGCCGAGGCCGGAAGGGTTCAGTCGGCCTCCTTGTTCTCGGGAGGCGATCGGGGCCTTCGGGTCCTCTACCATCTCTGGCGTCCTTGGAGGCGGCGGTGTCCTCGGCGCCGATGTGCTTGTGCGCTCTTGCTCGACCTCGCCCATGTTCCCGGGAGTGGTGATAGATAGTGCTTCACTAAAGGTCCCATTTCGAGGCCCTTCATGAAAGCCATCACGAAAAACTTTCGTCCGGTCTTCCACTGTGCATCGTGATCTTATTGAAACGCTCTAAGTACTTCTTCACGCTCTGTTGGTCCTTATGCGAGATCGAACAAATCTCCCGTGGATAAGCTTCTTCTTGTTGGCGGATAATTGTTGGGACGAAGCGGTGGCAAGGTCCTCGAAACTCGTGATGGATCGAGCGGCTAACCCTTTGAACCACTTGAGAGCAACGTCGATCGGTCGCATACTGCGAACATCTTGCGGCCAGATGGCGCCATTACCTCCGCCGATCATCATGCCGGTCCGAAGGCGTCAAGCGTGACTCTCGGGGGTCTCCCGCTCCGTCATAAGTCCTAATGGCAGCTCTCGAAACCGGGGAATGGGTACGCCTCGATCTCCTCGGTAAATGGCCGAAATGCCCTCGTGGGCGCTCGAGTGGTATCCGCCTGTTGTTCGGAGGCGACTAATCGTTCATGGAGCCGAGCCTCCTCGGCTCTAGCGCTGGCGAGCGAAAAAGTCTTCTTCGTTCCTTCGTGCTTGTTTGGCATTACGCTCCTGGAGTGTTCTCACCGCTTCCATCAACTCGAGTATCCTAGGATCTGTGGTGCTTGTGGAGGCACCACCGTTATTCAGGTTCCTACCATGGCGAGGTAGGGCTTGGCTGCTGACGACGTGGGGTGGGGAAGTTCTCTAGGGCCCCACGGTGGGCGCCAATGTTCCCAACTATTTCCCAGAGTAGGATATAACAAGAACAAGGAATGTAGTGAGTAGAAAATAGAATGTTCGTCCCTTTCATTGGCCTCAGGGCGTATATTTATATTACTGAAGATGTCATAAATGCTCATAATGGTACATGAATGCCCCGAGATCTTAGCGAGATTCTCGGGCTTGCCTAATATATCTAGTAGGTCTTTACCGAGGCCGAGCCTTTTCGAGGCGTCGGCCCTTTGATCGGGATGTGGTGCGTGCGTCGGTCTTGAGGTGTGTTGCCGACTAAGCTTTGGTGATGAGGGCGCAGGACTTTGCCTTCGCTTCGTCTCAATTTCGGATGATCGGCTAGGAGGCGTGTCATATCCGAGCCTTCCTGGGTGGTCTGGGAACAGTAATGAAGATTTCAAGCAACTTGACTTTGATTACATTATGAAGATCTTCCAAGTCTTGAAGATTTTTCCACTCATCTTAAATTCATGACGCAAAGGTCAGCAGCCTAGTGCTTGCTTGCTTTATTATAATACTAATCATATCATTGGGGGCTATTTTCGCGGCGTATTAATTTTCACCGAGCTTTTATGCTCTGCATGGTTCTTTCTTGTTTCGATTTCGCGCTACTCCCCTTTGTGACTGTGTTTTGGATTTTTCTTTTTTTTCAACCTTTTCTTTTTGCAGAAATCCCCGTGGATTTGGATTTGTCCAGTTTGTTGATCCTGCTGATGCAGCTGATGCTAAATATCAAATGGATGAGACAATTCTTCTTGGTAGGGAGCTCACTGTTGTCTTTGCTGAGGAAAATAGAAAGAAGCCAACTGAAATGAGGGTCAGAGAGAGAAGGTAAGATTTTCCTCTTTATTTACTTTGTCAATTTTGGATTTTATCTTGGATGAGTACGTTTAGGACATATGAGATTTATATATGGGTATAAACATATGAGATCTATATATGGATATAAATGGGAATGGGCGGAACTCCGATTCATAGTACCTTTCATGTTAGTAGCTGCATAAGGGAAATGCTATGCTTGAATTTGTTGTCTGCAAACTATTGCGGATATAGTTGATACTGATTCCTTCTCTTTTTTCCTAACAAGTCTATCAATCAATGGGTACATTTTACCAGGCCAATTTTTGATGTCCTAAATTTGATTTGATTAGACTATTGAAATGGCCTTGTTTCCTTTGAATGATTGCTTTTGTTCCATGTTCATTACAAATACCGAAGAAAATTATTTTAACTTTCATTTCAGTGCTTCGTTGCTTTGTTCTTTTAAGCTGAAAAGGACTTTTATGAGGCCCTATTCAAAAGATCTAAGGTTTTTTTGTTATGTTTAATATTCAAGAAGTTGTGGATGAGCTACGTAAAGGGGAGCAGGGAGAATGTCCAATATGTCTTGAAGCATTCGAAAATGCAGTGTTGACGCCTTGTGCTCACCGCCTATGCCGGGAATGCCTCTTGGCAAGTTGGCGAAATTCTACTTCTGGTTTATGTCCTGTTTGTAGGTATTGTCGAGTTAACCTTTTAGAAGTTTTGAATTCTTTTATTTCAAATTGATCAACGAAAGTATAAGATTGTTTTTGTTGCAGTAATTTCACATGAATCTTGGTTATATTATAATCTCCTTGGAAAATTATTTCTTTTACAGGAAAACAATCAGCAGGCAAGATCTTATCACTGCCCTTACTGACAGTCGGTTTCAGATTGATATTGAGAAGAACTGGGTAGAGTCTTGCAAGGCTACTCTTCTTTGAATGAACTTGACAATCTTCGCTTATCAGGCTCTAAGAGCATTGTTTTCACTTATGTCCAGCTATTTAGTATTTGCTTCAAATAAGATTTCAACAGCAACTTTTATGAAACTATATTGTTCTTTGGCTTTTTTATATCTACACAGAGCTGGACATAAGTTAGAAGCTGCTATTGAACAGCTTGGTGTTGATGTTGCTGGTAAAGTGGCTCTTGATTCTGGGTTGTCAACTGGAGGATTCACTGACTGCTTACTTCAGTATGGTGCATCACATGTTTATGGGGTTGATGTAGGTTATGGACAGGTAACTTGCTAAATATTACTTCATAACTTCATATTTTCTATTACTTTGGAGGTGCAACCGGTAGGGAGTGGCAAATGTGACTTGGGGAGGGGGAATTGAGCTTCTGGCATCATCATCTTACTTAAATAGGTCTTTAAGATTCCATTGCTGCCAATTAGTCTACAAACTCATTGGCTGTGCCTGTGTGTTTTAAGCTTTCGGGTTTTAAATGCAAACTCAGCTATGTACCTTTTCTTTTATTTCTTAGTCTTGAGGAAAATATGGTTGCTTATTCTTTGTGTTGTATGTTTAGCATATGTGGTTATGCTTTGAGGCATTATGTGTGTATTATAAATTATTCCCGTTGTATCTGCTATCTTTGGTGTAGTGGTCTTCTGCTATAGCCTCTAGCCTTTTTGGAGTTGGCTGCTCTTCAGCATGTGTTGGGATTTAGTACACCTCAGAGACTTTCTTCTGGTGTCTTGAAATTAAGTACAATAGTTAAGTAAACAGAAACACACATCAGTAGCCAGAGATATCAGGAGATAAAGGTGGCTACGATCTTGTCTTTTCAGAATATAATATATGTAGATTAATTCCGTGAATAGGACTGGTTGATTTGTTATATTAGCTCTAAATCATTTTTTATGATAAATTCATTAATTCTTTGTTGTTTTTGCTTGTGTGGGGTGCACTAGATGGGGTCATAATTCCAGAATCTTAACTATAAATTTCTTCATTGGCGCTATTTTTAGTCCTGTTTTGTTTTCATTTCTAAAATAAAATTCTCTCAAAAACTTATAAGGAGCTATTTGGTAAAATTTACAAGGAAAATATTTTTATTTTACTGAAATGTAATTTCCAGACATGTTCTTCCTGCATGCGCCACATTGAACACGTACGTTTGGAGTTTTATTTATGAGGCTCTTTTCCTTCTGAACTTCTGCAGTACTATCTTTAAATTTAACAATCTTACCTTGGAGTCTTATTTTGTGTGTCTATTTATTTCATATTTATTTTTACACGCTCTTGTTTTCTTATGGCCCTTCCCTATTTGCAATGTTTTATTGCATATCAGTGGTTGCTTAGTGACTGATTCTCTCTTGATAATGATTTTAACTTATATATAGGTAGCAGACAAAGTTCGAAGAGATGAACGTGTATCTGTTATAGAGCGGACAAATTTAAGATATCTTACGGAACTCCCACAAAATGTTGATTTGGTGACTCTAGACCTTTCATTCATATCTATTCTTGTGGTAAGCTCTCAAATCAGGTTAAATATAGTCCTATACTCCTTTTAGTGTGTGTGTGTGTAGCTTTTCTGTTGAGCTGTACATAACATGGCACAGTTCTGGAGATTGTATAGGACTGGCCAATTTAAACAGTGATTTAACCATATATAGTTGGAACTAAAGTTGGTCGGAAAACGGTTTTCCGAAAACCCATCAGTCTTTGTTCATCCTTTCCACTAGAGTTAGTCCGAACTCATTTGGTAGAACGAGTGGTTTATGGTGAGCTAGTTGAACCATAGTCACGTAATTCTTCTAACACATGAAGAACCGCGAATTGGTTCTCGCGAACCGGTTCGCGGTACTTTGGCGAATTGGTTCGTCTATAATTCTTTCGAATTGGTACCGATTAGTATGTTTGAACGAATTACGAACCAAAATAGCGTACCGAAGATGTATACCCCCCACGTACCGAATTCTTCGAGAGTTGCGTACTGCGTACCCGAACCCGTACCACGTACCAAAACGAATTGTGAATTATGTGACTATGAGTTGAACTGTACTGGTTTTGGTGGTTGGACAGAGCACGTTTTTTGACATGAGTCACATGACAACATTTTAAGATAGCATGTTTTAATTAAAATGGCATTTAAAGCTCAATATGGGACCAATGTTTGACATCTGTATAGTCATTTATTTAACAAAATAGACATCTTGCAATTTTGCTATTTTTATTCTAAATTTTAACTCGCATGATCTATTTCTTTGTACTTTTAACAGGTCATGCCTGCTGTGGAAGGAAGATGCTGCATTAGTGACATTTCTAATAGCATTGTTTTCAGCTAGTGGACTGCTTTTCTAGACCTCTTGCAGATTCCCTTCACAAGGTAAGATTCTTTGCTTGATTAATTGTATTTTAGGAAAAATGTACTAGTTGGAGAGATTCTGAATGAATTTGAAATCTTCTAAAGAGCTGTTCACATAGTCTAAGGAAGTTGATGTCAGCTTCAAGGATTGCTGTGATCTTGTGACATGCTTCACATTTATGTATTTAAAATGAAAACAGGAAATAAAAAAATCACAAACCAAATAGACTTTAAGTGTTTTTGAAGAAATCATATTAAAACAGACAACCAAACAGATATTTATTTTTGTGCAGTCGATTTTGAATGAATTGAATACAATAAAGTGTTTGCAAAGTGAGTAAGCAAACAGGCTTTGTCGCAATCTGTGGCAAGTGATAATATACTTATATACACAAGACTAAATACACATCACTTGACAATTGAGATGTATTGGTAATTTCTATTTCAAAGAAAAACGGAAGAAAACTGTAATATAAATGACTATTGCTTTGTCCCATATAGATTCACTTCTGAAAATTTTGTCCAACATTGGTCATGGTCATTCAAAGTGAAAGGTTAGGTTGAGCATGTGAATTAAATTAAATCTACACTGTTGTATTGAGCAGAATCAAATAAAATACATGTTTTAACACAAGGGAAAATCAGAATTACCTTGATTTCTAACAACTTCTTCTCCATCATAGAAAAGCTTAAAGGTAGGATATGTGTAATATGCTGCTAAAATTGTGCTAAAGATATGCCTAATATGCTGCTAAACTGCTGCTGATGCAATGTCAATTATTGATTCAACATTACAGATATATATATCATGTGTTGTGGGATGTCCTCTGGAAGGAAAGATTGCTCCAGCAAAAGTAGCATACGTTGCTAAATCACTTTATGAAATGGGCTGCTCAGAGATTTCACTAGGAGATACAATTGGCGTTGGTACACCCGGTAATGTTTCTTTCTTTTGTTGTTACTTATGTTTTTTGAGCAATTTCAGCCTTGGTTGCTATAGTAATGCTGGTGTATCTGTGTGGCATGTTAAAAGGCTATTGATCATAATCTTGTTGATTTAGCTCCTTTTTTTAATGGAAATTAATGGTGTACGACAGTTTCTTATCTGTTTTCGTAATAAACAATAGATCATAGAAGATCAACTAATTTTCTGGTATCAAAACCTTCAAAGCTGTTATGAAGTTGTATTTAATGAGTTCTTTCATATTAATCTAATATACTTACTTTACTTCTACGGTCTTATCAGGTGTGTTTTGATTTATCGAATTTTCACGAAGTGACTTGAACTTTCTCATCTTTACGAGTCATTGTCATTCCTATGCTCGAAGTTGTTCTGGACGTTGTTCCAATTGACAAGCTTGCTGTCCACTTTCACGATATTACCAGTTTCCTACTGCAACACTATTATCAGTTTCCTATTATACTTTGTTTAGTAACTGCTAGCATCTTATATAACTAAGATGTTTCTCACAAAATAAATATACATATAACATATTTATATAAATATATGTGATATCTTTGATGTAAATAGATTTATCTTATTTAGCTAGCTTAATTTTATGCAGCATGTATATATGTTTGAAGATTTAAATTTTTTTTATTTTTGCGACGGATTTGTCACGGATTTGCGACGACTTTGCCACGGATATTTGCGACGGATTAGCGACGGATTTGCGATGGAAACATTTGCCACGGAAATTCCGTGGCAAACGATTTGCGACGAGCGTTTTTGCCACTAATTTTTGTCCGTGGCAAATGTTGTTTTGCCACGGAAATTTGTACATTTGCCATGGAAATGTCCGTGGCAAATCACCGATTTTCTTGTAATGGAGATCCTAAGGGCCCTAAGCATGTGGAAGGAATCCTAAAAAGAAAAAGAAAAATATTCAGCTCCTAATCATGGGTTAACCAATATTTTATATTTAATTTTCGTATTTTATTTTAACTGGATAATTATAGGTGTCTTTTAGTCTTTCCTAAGTTAGTTGTTAGGTTTTAAAGTCTTGTTAAGTCATTATGATGGATAGTGGAGTTTTGATGAGGACATGGAGTCAACAAACTTTGTAATCATGAAAGACAATCAGGGCAAAAGAGGAACTACAAGATCCAAGTCATTTATGACGCATTCAATGTCAATTAGTTTGTTTCCATTAAAATTGGGATTTGATATTTATTTGTATATTTTAATTTCTAGTGTATCATTGAGTAATTTGGGCCTGTGATTCTTTTTGGTCAATTGGACCTGAGGTTCTCAATATATTGCAATTCATTTGATGAAATAAACAAGTAGAATTTTGAGTTAAAATTTAGAGACGTGTCTCTATGGTTCTCTGAGCCGTTCTTAGAGCTTATCGGTGTGTCGTGGCGTCTTCCCGACTTATCGATCGGTCTTCCATCCTCGATCGTGGTGTCTTCATCACTCAACTCCCTTTTTGTCTCTAATTTCAAGATCAATTTCATGCAACAGTAGTACCCGTCTAATCAACCTTGGCTTGGCATCTTTCTTAGCAATGAGGTATTTGATAGAAGAATGGTTAGTAAAGACCACCACCTTAGCTCCCACATGGTAAGATCTAAACTTGTCAAAGGAAAACACTACTGCCATCAATTCTTTCTCAGTAGTTGTGTAATTCAATTGAGCATCCACAACAGTTTTGCTAGCATAGTGTATTGAATGAAACACTTTGCCTTGCCTTTGACCAAGTACTGCTCCTATAGCATAGTCACTAGAATCACACATCAGTTCAAACGGCTTACTCCAATCAGGTGCTATGGTAACAGGTGTTGTTACCAAAGCTTCTTTAAGCGTGTTGAATGTTGCCTGACATTTATCATCAAATTCAAACGTAGTATCATGTTGTAACAGCATACATAGAGGTTTTGAGATCTTGGAGAAGTCTTTGATGAATCTTCTATAGAACCCAGCATGTCCCAAAAAACTTCTAATTCTTTTAACAGAGGTGGGGGAAGTCTTTGATGGATCTTGGAGAAGTCTTTGATGAATCTTGTATAGAACCCTTCTTTGGAATCTTATGCCCCAACACGATACCTTCTTGCCCCATGAAATGGCACTTCTCCCAGTTGAGAAACAAATTGGTCTCTTCACATCTTCTCAGTATATCTTCCAAGTTCAAAAGGCATGCTTGAAAATTCTCTCCAAAAACAGAGAAATCATCCATGAACACCTCCATGGATTTTTCAATGTAATCAGAAAAAATGGCCATCATGCACCTAATATTCCTCTCTTTCCAAATGTAAAGCCAAAGAAACAAAAGATGAGGAAGATGCACCCTGACATGTCCTTGAAGATTAAGAAAGAGGTGACCAATCAATTGGAGGCAAGATTCTTAGAGGTCTTGTTGCATCAGGAATGGGTAGCTAACATTGTTCTCGTGCCCAAAAAGGATGGGAAAGTTAGGATGTGCGTGGATTACCGAGATTTGAACCAAGCCAATCCAAAGGACAATTTCCCACTTCCTCACATCAATTTACTTGTTGACAACACTACTAAGAACCACTGATTCTCATTTATGGATGGTTACTCTGGATACAACCAATCCCCATGAATGTTGAGGATAAAGAAACGACGACATTCATTACTTCATGGGTAACTTTATTCTTGCTTATTGTTCATTTGTTTCTGCATTCATGTGTTCCGCATTCATGACTGGTAAGCTTCAAGACGAGTGTGCTAATAATTGGTAAAGAGAAAAAATGATATGAAAAAAATGATGATTAAAAAGATAAAATAAAAAAAAGTCAAAAGAAAAAAAGAAACAGAAGAAAAAATGAAAAAAAAAAAACAAGAACTCAGTTAACTATGAATTTGGGAGAGTAAACCCACATCTATCACTACAAAGGCGAGGAAACTAAAAAGTCTCAAGGTTGTCCCAAGTAATTTCGCATAAGGTTCAAGGGGAGTGTTTTTTGGTCAAAGGGTCCAATTTTATGTAAGGTCGACATTGTTTTCAAGGAAATGGTAAGGGGAAGTAGGCAAAAGTTTGATTTATCAAAGATCCTTATTTCATGCTATCGGTTCAAATTCACGGCATTGTCTTTTAATTTTGTGCTATCGATTGACTCTAAAAATTGTTGTTTTCATGCTCTTTGGTTCATTACGGCATTATCCTTTTAAATTTTGTGCTATCGATTCAATTTCGACACCGTTTTACTTTCATGCTATCGGTTCAATCGTGGCATCGTCTTTTAAACTTTGTGCTACAGATTCAGCTCCGGCACTGTTTTTACTTTTACGCTACCGGTTCAGCCCTGACATTGAATTTTTTTAAAAAAATTTCGTGCTACCGATTCACTCCGCGCTTTTTGTTTTCATGCTATCGATTACGCTCGCATTATTTTTTCAATTTTGTGCTACCGATTCACTCACGCCTTTGCTTTTGTTTACATGCTATCGATTCAGCCTTGTCGTTGTCTTTTAAATTTTCTGCTACGATCTTACTCTGGCACTACTTTTTAATTTAATCCCAACTACCGGCTGAAATTGAGGTTCATATTTGTACTGCATTTTTTACCACGATAATACAAAACCCATAGTTTAAGCGTGTTATCTAGTAAAAAATAAGTACAGAGGGGCAACTGTGAACACCCAATTTTAACCAATACCTATTGTTTATTTTTTCTTTAATAAAAAATAACTAAATAAGTCCCTTTTGCACATATTAAATTTTTATGCATGTTCATCACGTCGCTATTCTAGTGTTATTTCGTTTTTAGTCTGATGCATTTGTTTTTTTTACTTTATTACTATTTCTTAGTGAAAAAAATGTATATATGCCAAAAATAATAATAAGAGGAGGTGCAGGAAAGAATTAGTCCAAGTGTCTCTCTATGTACATAACGTGGCCTAAAAATACCAAAGTTACAAAAATATAAAATCAAAATTAATTAATTTACAACAATTCCAAAAATACCAATAAACAAAAATAACAAATAATAATATTAAATAATGAAAATTCAAAAAAAATCAGAGCAAGCTGTTCTAGCTCGCTAACTTGGCTTTGTCTTTATCTGTTTCTTGCTCTCTAAGACTTCTCAACAAGCCCAAATATCAGATCTAAAAAAAAATCAAATAGAATTAGAAATTAATGACCACAACCCTAAAATTTATCTATAAAAAGGATAAATGCATCGCAAGCAGACAAAAGCTCCCAAAATCACGTAAAAAATCAATTAGGGCTTCACATCGAAATCCTAATCACCCAAAAACACACTGTTCATAATTCTAAAGAAAAGGAGAAAAACGAAGCGAGGGAACAATGAGCGAAAAAGGGATGATTCTTTTTCAAACCGGAGGTTAGAGGAGACTTTCGTTTTCCAGAAGACAAAGTTGGTATTTTAAGCTGTCTCAAATGCATTTTTTTAGCAAACAACTAGTTAGTCAAGTTCCTAAACGATGCTAATGATCTCCTTTATGTAACACATTCGTTTTTGTAAGTTGGTGAGATCTAAAAATGGTACAGTTTGATAAACCTAAAATTTGAAGGGTAAAAATTAACAAATAGATTTTTGAGTTAGATTTTGAATTTTAGAAACCCTAAAATGAAATTAGGAGAGGATAAAACAAGTACGAAATAAGAAATAGGAACAAAGAGATGGAAAGGAGGGTGGTCGAACCGACCTGCTGCTCAGTGAAGTGGTCACCGGCAACAACGACCTACCCGCTTCTGTCCGGCGTGGCACTCTCTCTCCGCCGCTGCCGTCTCCGGCACCTGCCAAGGTTGTCGTGAAGCGCTTCAGTCCACCGCGAGCACTGTCAGGAAGCCACCCCCACTTTTAATATAACACACCCCCTATCCATAAACCCAACTAATAAGCCATTCGCAGCCCACTGCCCAAAAACTAAAACAAAACTAGGCTCTAGTATTCGCACCCCATATTTTTATTAAACAACCCCTCCAACTAATTGCACACCCATTTTACTATTACACCCCGTTTTTGTTTTTATTTATTTCTAAAAAGTAAAATAATGCTAGTCTAATTTAGAATATTTTTCCCTCTTTTCATAAAATAAAAAAAATGGGCTGGATTGAGTTGTACATCTTGTCAATCCTGCAATCCCGACTTTAGAGACTTTAGTTATACGACTTTGATCTTAAACGCCTTTCAAAATTAAAAATTAATCAACAAACAAACTTTATTTAGAAACTACACGATCTTTAATTCTCCGTCAATTGAGATATTTAGGAGCGGGCCTCCCTGTCAAGCTAAAATTAATGTTTTTTTTAATCCAATCAGCTTCTTTTTTCCTATTAACACCTATTTTTGTCAAATAAATAAATAAATAAAATGGGTATGATTGAGATGTACATTTTGTTAATCTCGCAATTCCGCAACTTGGATCTAAAAACCCTTCAAAAAAAAGCAACCATCCAACAAAGTTTTTCTTGAAGAACTACCTGACTTTTGAGTTCCTCATTGCACCTGAGGATACGTAGGAGCAGAGCTTCCCTGTCAAGTTAAAAATTATATTTTCTTAAATTAGTCCCTATTTTATTTCTTTGTAAATAATCACTTTTTTGACTTAACATTATTATTTTATTTACCTTTTTTTAGGGGTATAAAAATATTTTATGACTCAAAAATAATTCGCACAATCAGATTTAAGATAACTGTCTTACGAAAGATGTACTAGGGGTGCAATGAAATTAAGTTTTCTCCCTTCCTTATACATAATTGACTCTTGAATACAACCTAGTTACGCAAACCAATAATTCTTAAGTTAGGTTTCCTCAATTTTTTTTATTTAATAAATTGGGTTGCGACCCCTAAAATAACATAATTTTGAGTTGTCTAGGTCGAGATCACGGTCACGATAGATAACTTATGCTAATTTTAAAGTCTAATTATTCATAATCTTGTACTTTTGAGATGTCGCGTGTCTCTTTTAAAATCATGCATTTCAGAAAGTAAATAGAAGTTTAATACGTTTAATAATTAACCATCTATATATTTGTTGATATTCGTATCTTAAACTGGTGTGGAACCCTTATCCTAAATTGAAGAATCCAAAATAATGCTTTAATATTAATGTAAACTGATTATTTTTTTCTTTAAAAAAGTTTCTTAGCAAAAGAATAATTTACTTAAAATATTCCTTTCACCGACTTTTGCTTCAATCCACTCAAATATATTTCATATCTCTTTTAATTAAAAGAATAACCAAAATCAAATAATTAATGACTTTTTATATAAAGCCATAAATTTGCTTTTATTCTCTTTTGTTAACTTTTTATTCTTGTTCATACATGATTTTTAGTACAAATGTTTTACTTAAATTGATGCATCTCGAGTGATTATTTTAACTTTAATGTCTCTTTCCTTCTTTCTTAAAGTTTCCAATCAAGAATATAATATACCTAAATTTGTCATTCGTCTCCCTTTGCCTCAACAAAAACCTATTACAAGTTTCCTCGTACCTATAAAAAATGCAAATGCTTAACATCAAAATCAAATCAATAATATTTTCATCTTTATGAAACAATCAATTGTTTTATTGGATATGGATGATGGCAAAAATAACGATGAAGATGGAGATGGAGATGGAGATATTTTCATGAAAGTAGTGCTAACCCTCAAAATCAAATCAATGAAGTACCAAAGGTATGCCACAATACTAATTTCTCAACTTGATTTATAATTCATGCCTAACTCTACATACCAATATGCATAGTTTTTATTTAGCATTGATAGAAATAGATTACCATAAACTTTTCTATTTCGTACGTATTTTCCTAGATCATGTGGCTCATCTTTAGATTTCATTCTAGATTCATTTCTCCCTCATTCTTTCCTCTCAATCTAACATTTTTAGGTTTGTTATTGTTCCGTTTTCCTTATTTCTTCAAGATTTTATTTAGGTTCTATTCATTACATCCCATTCTTTGTTTTCTAAATTTCGTAGAGTTGATTCATTTGATTACATCCCATTTAGGCCATAAAGGTTTTCAATCCCCCAAGGGGTTTCTCCAGACAGATTGTTATTAATTACTCCCTCCGGATTCGTTTTTCAGCAAAAAAATAAATTAGATTCATTGAATAAATATTGTATCTAGCCTATAATATAGTCCATGAACATCTGTTATTCAATGAATTTAAAAAGTGATTTTTTTCTTAAAAACGAGACCGGAGGGAATATATCTCTAGAGTCTTTATTTGTTTATGAATATTCATTTTGTTCTAAATTTTAAAATAGAAAACTTCCTTCTAAACCTGATAACTCTACCTAGAGCCTAGTCAAGTAAAAGTGAATTTACAGAATTTCACCTATTTTTTATAAGCACTTTAACTTATTTAATATTTTTCGTGAATGTTGAGGTTGAGGTAACGTGTAACTTTTCTTTTGTGGTTTAAATTATATATCATAAAAATTTCATGTGGGCTGAGGTATCCATTTTCCTATTGGGATGGGATAGACGCATTTTTATGAGTATGTTTTTGTTAATCACATATTGCTAATTTCTTTTTCTTTCCTGATATTTTATGTGTTGTAGATATACCCTGCGATCATACGTTTCTGCCTCCAAGTCGGAGCGGGGTTGGAACCTGCAAACTTTCTAATGCAAACGTCTGTCATAAAAAGTAGGTGAGAGGTCCAAATGAGAGACGTGTACCTGATGTTTGGGGATGGTGGTGTAACTATAGACGCAGGAGGGGGTTACCCTCAAGCTTTTTCTGCTTGGAGTTGTTGGATCAGCGAGGAACGATCTCGGTCGTTGATGGGGGTGGCACACAGATTATGCATTGTGGGCCGCTGGATTGCTCGTTGAGTCGCTAATGGGCCACAACGGATTGGGCTGGGCCAAATCCGGAACACCTTCTTCTAAAGCTATTGAGTGATTCACCAAGTATTCTAATTTGTGTCTTAGTGATGTCTTTGAGATGATGCTAGAATCTTTACCTGAATCGTTAGGAGCAATTGGCATATAGTCTTTATATGTTATAGGTGTGATTTCGGTTCCTACTTGACATATAGTTTTTGAACTCTCTTGTTCCTTCTTGTTTTTGGATCAATGAGACATCTTGTTCTTCGCTATTGTATCATGTTGGGGTTGTATGTTTTGTGGGTGGAGTAACCTTTTTACTCCTTTTATAATATATAAATATAATTTGCCTATAAGCTTTCTTATATGTTTTAGATGTGATTTCGATTCCTACTTGGCATATAATTTTTGGACTCTCTTGCTCCCTCTTGTATTTGGATCCACAAGACATCTTATTCGAAATTGTATCATGTTGGGGTTGTATAATTTGTGGGTGGAGTAACCTTTTACTCCGAAGTGCATAGAACAGATTCCACATAACTTCACTTTTCGATATCTCATAGATTGGATTTCACATAACTTCACCTTTCGATATCTCATATCTTAAGGTTTGGTAAAGTGATTACTTGGAGCCTTTCGAGTGGGCACATGTTAAAATAATGGCCAGAAAATTTATAATATATATGATGTTAAATTTTTAAACATCTCATTCATTATTAGAGCCTCCTAAAATTTGTTCACTCTTTGTCTTAAAGTTTGGTAAAATGTTTAATTTGGTGTTAAGGTTATCACTACAAGAAAAACTCAAAATCCAAGACAAAACTTTCTCGCGGATTTTAATCCCTCAGAAACTTTCCGGCGGATTTTTGACATTTGTGGGGGATTTAATCCCCTAGAAACTTCCGGGGGAATTTGTAACATTTTTGGCGGAATTATAGCATTTCTGGCGGATTATAAAAGAGTAATTAATTCTCGGACAAAAAAAAAATTTAATCTGCCGAAAACGACAAGTAAATCCGACGGAAACGCAAAAATGAAACAAAGGGATATTTGAAATTCAAAATCGCGCGGAAATGCAAGCCAATCCACCGAAAATGACTACTTGATCCATGCGAACTAATTCCGCGAAAAGGTCATCAATCCGCGGAAATGTCGCCTCGTTTGACGCGTGCATTCCGCCGAAAATGTAGCAAAATCCGCGCAACAACACAACGGCTATTTTATTCACCCCTTATTTATTCCGATTCATTCATTCTCCACTCTCTCTTAAACTTCTATCAAATTGTCAAATTCTCCACTCTCTCTTAAACTTCAAATTTCTTCACTCAATCTTCTATCAAATTCAGCTTTTTTTCTTCTCTTCTCTCAAACTTTTGAAGGTTTGTTTTA
Organism: Oxytropis ochrocephala; assembly: GCA_020916435.1. Lineage (NCBI taxonomy): Eukaryota > Viridiplantae > Streptophyta > Magnoliopsida > Fabales > Fabaceae > Oxytropis > Oxytropis ochrocephala. The sequence goes on along the minus strand of CM037091.1, from coordinate 53,366,243 downwards.
GTTTATACTTTATTTTAGCTTATGCTTTGTTATAAACTATTAGTTACTAATTGTTGTGTTGTTTGTTTAGGAGTTGTTTGAGTTTGGTGAGCTCTGTTCGTTTATTGGAAGGACTCGGTTTAGCATCAAGTCGAGTCTTCTCAAAGACCACCGGTTAGTTATTGAAGTTATTAGTTGTTTCTAATATAAATGAAATTACTTATTAATCAAATCATATATTAATTTTTTTAAAAATACATAAAAACGAAATAAAATAAATAAAATATTTATTAAATTTTAATTTCTATTTAGAAAATACGAAATATAATGATAGAGTAGTTAAAAATAAATTTAATGTATTTATTAATTTTTAATATAAGTTGATAATAATTTTTAGCTAAATGCGAAATACAATAATATATTAAATTTTCGAAAAATTCATTGTATAATCCTTCTTTTTATTAATTTGTTAAAAGTTTATTATATTTTTGAAAATCATTATATTATCATTTTTTTGATTAAATTGTTAAATTTTATTATATTTTCGACAATCATGATAATTTATTGTTAATAAAAAATTAATAAAAATTTGATAGATTTGTTAGTTAAATGTTATTTATATTGTTAGTACTTAAAATGACTAATATTAACAGAGTGTATGTGTTAAATGTTGTTATTTATGTGTTAAAATGTTATTTATGTTGTTAGTTAATAGAGTGTTAGTTAAAAAGACTAATATTTACGTTTACGATAACATATTATATCAAATGTTTGAAATTTTTAAATTCTATTTATATTATAATTAATTAATGTAATGTTTAAATTGTTAGTGTATGTAAATATGTGTATATGTGTATGTGTGTGTATGTATGTATATGAGTATGTAATGTTTAAAAGTAATACTTATTGTTTATGATAATTTTTATTGTAGCACGTAGTACTAGGATTTAGAAAACATGGATCGTAGTTGGATGTATGATCGATTATTTCATGGAAGAAGCGATTTAAAGAGACGTTTTGCAGAAGGAGTAGAAGAGTTTATTTTTTGTGCTAAGCGTGACGAAGGATTTGCGCGAGAAGGGGGAATTAGATGTCCGTGCGCGAAATGTTCAATTCGATTTATAAAAAATGAAGATGAAGTCAGAATGCATTTGTACAATAATGGGTTTAGCGATTATTGGATATGGAGTAAATCACGGTGAAGTAGCACACGGGTATTTGCGCGTGAAATTTGTTCTGCTGGTTAATGTTCCGGTTGAAGTATATCTTTCAAGTACTAATGTTCCGGTTGAAGAAGTAGCTTCCACATATGGATCTGGCCAAATCATGCAACCCGCATTAGATGTTTATCAGGGAATGATATCTCATGCCGTTGGAGTAAATTTGGATTTTGAAGAACCGGAATATGATGTTGAAGAAGTTCCTAATGAGGAAGCACAATTGTTTTACACGTATTTGAGTGAGACAAATAAACCATTATTTGAAGGATCTAAAGACTCAAAATTATCAATGTGTGTTCGGTTGTTGGGTCTTAAGTCTCAATTTAATGTTGCCGAGTTGTGCATGGAATATATGACCAAAATGATGTTGGATGCAACCCCTATTAAAGGACTTTTGCCGCAGAGTTATTATGATGCTAAAAGACTGGTATCGAAGCTTGGCTTAAAATCTAAAAGAATTGATTGTTGTGTGTCTGGTTGCATGCTCTATTATAATAATGAGTTTGGCATAAATGATGGAAATTTGACGGAATGCAAGTTGTGTGGAGAGCCACGCTATCGTGTCGACCAAGAGAGGATGAGCGAGAGGCAAACCGGTTCCACAAAAAGCAATGTTCTATCTCGCCGCTTATACCAAGGCTACAGAGGATGTTTACATCAATGGAGACCGCGGGTAAAATGACGTGGCACCATGAAAATAGAAACAATTACGGTGAATTACGTCACCCATCGATGGTGAAGCTTGGAAGCATTTTGATCGTGTTCATCCAGCATTTTGCGATGATCCACGCAATGTTCGGCTTGGTTTATGCTCGATGGTTTCACACCCTATATTCAAGCATCGGCATCACCATATTCTTGTTGGCGATTATTGTTACCCCATACAACCTTCCACTGAGAAATGTGTATGTCTAAACCATACATGTTTTTAAATGCTATTATTCTGGGGCCAAGCAATCCAACAATTTGGTATTGACATATATTTGCAACCTTTGATTGATGACCTAAAAAGGTTGTGGCATGGTGTTTTAACATATGATGCAGCACGCAAACAAAATTTCAGAATGAGGGCGGCTTTGATGTGGACAATTAATGACTTCACCGCCTATGGAATGTTATGCGGATGGGGAACACATGGTAAGATGGCGTGTCCGATTTGCATGGTTGACACAAGGGCTTTCACTCTTAAATACGGAGGGAAAACTTCGTGGTTTGACTCGCATCGTAGGTTCTTATCTATGGATCACCCATTTAGAAAGCAGAAATATGCATTCATCAAGGGACATGTTGAAACAAGTGGACCTCCTCATAGTTTGACACCAGAGGAAGTTTGGGACAGTGTTAAAGACATCCCTCTAGTGGAAGTCGTAGCGGGTGTTGTTTCTCGTCCAGAAGGCTATGGGCAATGGCACAACTGGACAAAGAGAAGTGTATTTTGGGAACTTCCCTATTGGAAAGATAATCTACTGAGACACAATCTGGATGTAATGCATATAAAGAAGAATTTTTTTGATAACATATTTAACACTGTCATGAACGTGAAAGGTAAAACGAAAGACAATGAGAAAGCTAGGAAGGACATAGATCATTATTGTAGACGAAAGGATTTGTTGTTGGTTGAGCAAGGTACTAGGACATTGAAACCCAAAGCCAATTATACTTTATCTAAGAAAGAAGCGAAAGCAGTTTATCGGTGGATAAAAGAGTTGAAAATGCCAGACGGTTATTCTTCCAATTTATCTAGATGTGCGGATGTGGATAATGGGAAGTTGCATGGGATGAAGAGTCATGATTGTCATGTATTCATGGAGTGCTTACTTCCCATTGCTTTTAGTTCGATTTGCCAACACACGCGTTTTGAACCCGCTAATTGAAATAAGTACATATTTTAAGAATTTGTGTTCAGCAACCCTAAAAGTTGATGATCTTACAAAAATGAAACAAGACATCCCACTTATCTTATGCAAGTTGGAGAGAGTATTTCCGACTGGTTTCTTTGATTCTATGGAGCATCTACAGGGTGCATCTCGCATCTGAAGCTAAACTTGGCGGACTGCCCAATACAAATGGATGTATCCGTTTGAAATGTCGATTATTTATTATAATATAAAAGGAAGTTTAAAAATAACATTATTAATTAATTAACATATCGTTTTATCTAGGTTCATGGGTGATTCAAAAAGATCGGTGAAAAACAAAGCTAGAGTTGAAGGATCGATATGTTCTTCATACTTACACCGTGAAACAACCAACTTTTGTTCTTATTATTTCAAGAATGAATTTGCTCCAAGAAGCAGTCGAAATGAAATGGATGTTGAATGTCCTAGACATGAATTAGCTTTGTTTGTCTTTTATCTACCCGGTCGTCCATCTGGGAGGGAGTCAATTCACCTGGGTCGATGAGGAAGAGTTCAATGCAGCACATATTCATGTGTTGATAAACTGTACTGAGGTGCAACCATTCATTGGGTATGTATTCCTCAACATTAACTATATATATCGATCTTAATTAAGTTAATAAAAGTAGACAAATGTGTAACAATTAATTATTTCTTTTTAGGGATTTCTTGTCATCTGAGGAAGTAAGTGAGGAGCAATCTTCGGCTTATATTAATGCACATTTTCAAATGTGGTTTAGGCAACGTGTTTATGCCCTCCCACCAACTCCTCCCAACCAACACTTGAGGAACTTATCAGACGGTCCTCGATCGAAGATGTGTTAAAGAATGGCACACATACTTTGTCAATGGAAACAATTTCACAATAATGAATGGACACAGGGCAGAAAAACAATCAATAGTGGAGTTTGCATGAAAGGTGTCACTGGAGGTGGTGAAGGTGATTTTTATGGTGTGATTCAACACATATACGAAGTTGCGTACCCCTATCTAGACTATAGTCAGACAGTAGTGCTTTTTTATTGTAATTGGTTTGGAGGAAGAAGAGGTGGAAGAAGAAGATTATTACTCGCCTAACGCGCCGTCACAGGGCACGTCGTTGTGTTGTTCCTCTTGGCAGATATTTGCCAAAGCCAAACATAGCAAAGTAGTAGTAGTAGTAGTGCACCTCTTAGGTGATTGTTGGCGGGGGGAGGACTTACTACCGACACATGTTGAAGATGGTCGTGTCATCGTGGTGCCTCAAGGTGATTCGTAAGTATATTATTTATTAATTTTTTGTTGCCTTTTATACAACTTTCGTGGTCCAAATTCAGCTTTTTAAAAAATTTTCAGGTTTTTTCCTTCAAAGCCTGCAGCCACCGCAGTCATAAACTCAATTCACCAGAATTTCCAAAAAAGTTGGAAAAATTGGACTGCAGTTAAAAAAGATAAAGAAGATAACAAAGACTATTTTTGGGCCATGCTCAATTCTTTCTTGGTAAGTTATACAAAATAATTAGTTTTTAATTATTTTATTGAATTGTTTAATTTGTCTGTATTAACAATATTCTTCTAAATTTTTTAAATAGGAACAATGTACATGGTTACCAGAGCAACAGAAAGATGTTGAGCATGCGTTCAACAAGAGATATAGTGATAGATATTCTGAAATACTGCGCGGTGTACGGAAGATGAAGGCAAAACCTTCGTTTATGGGACCAGAGGCTTATACACAACTGGAAGAGTATTGGAAGACAGATGAATTTAAAAATAAACAAGAGAAAGCTAAGAAGAACCGTGCTTCTGAAAATGGCTACTGCAATCACGCAGGTGGATGTGTTAGTGCTGGAACTCCTCACCAGTGCACGGTACGTAATTTTATAACTATTACTTCATCAATTAATTAAATTTATAAACTATGTGTTAAGTAGTTGTTATTAAATAATAAAATTATGTATCTAGGAGGATGAACTTGGATGGGAGGTCAGTTTGCCTGAGTTGCATCGCAACTTGTATCTGCGAGAGGAGGATGATACATTTATCCACGATAGGGCGAGGAGGATTCAGGTAAAACTACATTATGTTATTAGTTATTTATCTTTATACAATATATATATATATATATATATATATATATATTGTTTTTATTGTTTTTTTATTAATATTTATTTATATCTGTTGTTTTTTTAGGATGCTTATGATGCTGGGATGGCCGAGTGGCGTGAGTCTCAGCTGCAGAGCAGTGGGAGCACATCAGTCGATCCTGTGGAGGAGGCTAGAGTGGCTCGCTCTATTTGGGATAGAGCAGTTGGCCAACAAAAGAGTGATCGTTTGACAGGATCTGGTAGCATGGGACCCAAGTTCTTCAAGGAAAGCATTCTGCCGAGTCGATCACATTCAGCAACAGAGAGTACTGGTCGTTCTTATGTTGCTCCCAACGTAGTGACAGAATTGACCGAGCAATTTAACCAGAGATTGAAAGAGCAGGCGGAGCAACATGCACGACAAATGGAAGAGGTTAGGGAGCGGCAGAGGATAAGTGAGGAGCACACTAGGATAATTGAGGAGCGCTATTGCCACGAGCAAGCTAGGAGAACTGAGGAGCGCATTCAACAGTTGATGGCTCAGATGAACCAGCCTTCGAGGCCATCATCATCATCATCATCATCATCACATATGGCTTCCTACCAGCCGCAGTCTTGGCCTCAGTATCCTCCGTACCTTCAGCAGTATCCACAGCCCCATTATTCTCAGCAGTATCCACCCCAGTATCCTCCCCAGCATCCTTCCCAACACCAGTCACCACCCCAAATGACAAAGAGATTCACCCAAAGACCGGCCACCACCCCAAAGAAGCTGGCAGTATCAACCCCAAAGCAGCGAGATTCTCCCAAAGAAAGAATCACCCCAAACTCTTCAATAATATTGATCTGAATTATAATGCGTTTGAGGCTGAATTATAATGCGGAATATTGGGTATTTGCGGCGGATTTTGGATAAAAAACAATTATTTTCGGCGGAAAAATCCGCCAAAAAGTCCAAAATTCCGACGGAAAGTACCGGGGAAAATCCGCCCCAAATTCCCCCGCAAAAATCCATGGAAAAGACTTAAAATCCACCGAAATTACGGCGGAAATCCGCCGGAAATACGCTATGACGAGCCTTTATCGGCGGAAAAATCACTAGAAAATACCCGTATTTGCGGCGGAATTGAAGTGTTTTTGGCGGAAAAATCCGCCAAAAAACCCATTTTTCTTGTAGTGTATGCGTTTGTAAATTCCATGTCCGAGTGAAACACATGGTTCCGTGGAAACAATGAATTACAATAAGAAGAATGAATTCATGTGCCATATCACTCCCCCTTTCAGTTGGTGACTTTTTGACCCATCTATAAGAAGAATGCATCTATGATCTATGTGAAGTTATGCTCTATTATTGTTTGCAAGGTTAGTTCTCTTGGTTCTGATTCTCTTTAAGATTTTGTTGATTTCTTTTATGTTTTGACCAAAGGTTCTGATTCTCTTGTTTTGACCATGATTGCATTTTGTAGGTTTTGGTTGAACAAAGGTTGTGTTTTTGTCAATTTTACTAAGCAAAAGCTGCAGGTTGTGGGAAAATAACCTATAAGCATGTAGATTTCAGTAGTGTGGGTTGTTAACACCAACAATAAGTAGGATTAGTGTGTTAACACCACCTATAACTCATACTTGTAATTCATTAAGACAAACTTAGGAAGTAGGAATGGGAGTTGAGAAATTATAAGGTATAAATTTGCATATTGTAGTAACTTGGCTTGCTTTTATTTCCATTGCAAGATGAAGAGCACATTACCAATTTAACACCTATCTCTTGAAACTGTTAGTATCTATGCGTATATCTACGTGTAGATTCTAATAGTGTCAAGCGATCTTTTAAGTACTTACTTACTAACAAGGGCAGATCTAAGGGTATTTGAGGGTGCTCAGTTGCACACCCTAAAAAATAAAAAATTATAAATATTCATTTGAGTCCCTTTAAAATAATTTTTTAAGAAACTAAACTGTGCAATTTGTAAAAATATTTATCTTTGTCCCTAAAATGATTTTAGAGCATATATGTCATATTTTAATCCCGATTGTTGTTGGTGACATGGACAGTACTATGCCTATGTGGAATGCCAACTTGGATTTCATTTTCCCCAACCTCAAAGGCGTTTTCCCTCATTCTGCAAGCAAAGAAGTATCCCTAATTCTGCGATCATCAATTTCCGAAAAAATAAAATGAAAATCCCCTTATTGCAACTCAGGTCAATCCATCCATTTTATTCCCATACAATAGAAAAGAAAATACATCTACATTCGAATTAAATAATAGAAATAAAAAGCTTGATTCACTCATCTTGTAACTCAAACATGCCTTTAGAAGAATCAGTAAAATCAAGTGTTGAAGGGGAGAAATATAAGCACCTGGGCAGAGAAATCAGGGAGATGGTCTCTGTCATTACAAATGGTGTCAATGATTTTCACAAAACAGGCTCCACATGCCATTTGGAGAATGAAGATGACCATTTGGGCAGGGGAAAAAAATTAGGGATTTCAATTTCTCTCATTAAAGTTGGCATTCCACATAAGCACTGTCCATGTCACCTATTGGCACCAAGACTAAAATGTGACACTTCGGTTCTCAAATCATCTCAGGGATCAAAATAAATACTTTTACAAATTGTGATGGCTATTTGTAAAAAAAAAATTATAGAGATTAAAATGGATATTCACTATACTCGGGGACCATATATATTGATATTTAAGCCAAATAAAAATAAGCACTTACCTTCTTACGCTCTCACTTCTACTTAATTCGTAAAGTCTTAAAAATAGTCTCTAAATTTTAATAAATATGTCTTAAAAGTTTCCGTTAGGGACTATTTATAAAATTATAGGTAGAATTTTGACGGATATCACATACTTTATAGACAAATTGCAATAGTATACAAATTCCGGCTTAGAATTTCTTCAACATCAGTTATACTTCTTGAGTTTGTTTTGGATAAAACGTGAGTAAAAATCAACTTGATGTGAAGTAGAGCAACTAGTTAAATATCGTGGATACTCAAAACTAGGAATTTATTTTGCTGGTGTAGTAACTAATGAGTGTATCTTTGGGAAAATCTGAAAAATGAGTATAGGAAACTTATGAAATGTTTCCTGTACACATTCCCGCCTTCTCCCTAAGATGCTCTTCTTCTTAAGTTCTTCCTCGGCGTGACAAACCCCCCAGTTCAAATTGAAAAATGAGTATAGGAAACTTATGAAATGTATTTTTCATTTTGTAACTCTGTATTGTATGTTTTTATATTGTAGACTAATATATTGTATATTGTAAGAATTTATTGTAATACTCTTAATAATTAATATTGAGTTTTACGGTCTTATTTATTGTGATGTTCTTGTTGTTATAACCGTGTTTATATTTTTGATTCAACAACTGTTGTTGAAATGAGAAATTGAAAAGAAGAAAAAAATTTAAATAAAAAAAAATTACGTTGGGGTTTCATTAATATACGACTTAAAAAACCCCTCTATAGTTGAGTTGATTTAAGTGTTTAAAATGATCGAATAACGCCAAATATTAAATAAAAAAATTTGAAAGTCCTACCATGGAAACTACACGGCTTTTTATAACTGGTGTGAAAAGTTCAATTTAATCTGTGTTGTATCCTTAACAATACTAGTCAAAATTTAACACATTTAATAATTAATAGTTTAATAAGTAATAATTTGTTATATAAATGCAACTCAGTCCAAATTTTTTCGTTAACTTTCTAAACTCGTTCATATACAAATCTCAAACTAATGTGTAACCACTAACCTAAATTGATGAATCTTAAATAATGTTTTTTTTTGACAACTCCTAAATATGTTATTAATAGTAGTATATTAATATTCATATAAATTTCTTCTTTCCTTTCTTTAGTAAAGTTTCCTAATTATGATTTACCTAAATCTTTCATTCATCTCCCTTTGCTTCAATCCATTCAGGGAAAAAATATTTAGACTTTTAATTTAAAAAAAAGATTTAATAAATTTTTATATAAATGCAAATATTGAGCTGTGATATCTTTTGTGAACCTTGTATACTTGTTGAAAATTTGATCTTACATTTAATGTGTATCCCTTCTTTCATAAACTTTCCAAAGAAAAATATTCTTCACCCTAAACTAATTCATTCATCTCCCTTTGCCTAAATCTAAACATATTAGTAAATGAATGTGAATGAAATTTTTTAGATAAGTTGTCAAATCTCTATAACTTTATATAAAACTAACTGTATTATTGGATATGGTTAGTGGCAACAATTACGATGAAGATGGAGAAGGATATATTTTCTCGAAAGTCGTAATAACTCTCAAATTCAAATCAACAAAATACCAAAAGTATACTCTACATGATCCTTCGAACACGCTGTTTGGCTGACGGTTCTAGAAGTGATCTAAATCAGTGGTCTTCCTAAGCTGGACTAAATTCTGATACCAAATGCTCAAATTCCAATGGCAACGTTTAGTCTCATACTAAATAATCATCCAAATGCTTCGCTCACATGGCGTTAGGCATCATCTACAAACATAAGTTAATTAACTAATGAAACAATTTATCTTGTCTTTAATTTACATCGTTTAGTAAGATAGGAATGTAAAATTTCAATTTTTTTTTATGCATAAGTTTTTTTTTATGAGCAGGACTTTCATTAAATAGAGTCACATACCTTATTGCATATGTTTCAGATGTACTGGAATTTGGATTAAAAGTTGATGATATTAAAAATCTATTTTATTATCTTAATCTGTTCTTATTCAATTTATTAGCTCCATTTTATTATCACTTTGTTAAGTTTGGCCACGATCGGCGTTATTTCTTGCATTGACTTGATTATTATATTTGGCCTCTTATTGGGCTAAGTTTATGAGTCGGATTATCAGCTTTGATCGGATGTTGGCACTTCTTTACTTTCACTCCATTTTATTTCGTCATTTAGTTTATTTGTCATAGAATAGCCAAGTGTCGAAGGGTGCATGTTGACTTTCACGTGTATTCACCTGTTAGGACTTAGTTGTTAAAAGGGAATGGGTACAATCGGGGCGTATATGGCCTTATAAAAAAGTACATTTATTTTATTTTGGATTTTGGGAGAACCAGGAGGATTTGCTACTTAGCCCAACCCTGGTTTCATCCTGGTGCCTTTGAGTCTCTACGTTCGGTAGCCAGTCCTTCATTATTCTCGGATGCCCTTTGCTGCTCGGTGTCTAGCTGGGTTTTATCTGTTCCTCATTAACAACTAGATAAAACTCATGGCCAGCTAGCCACCGAGCAGCAAAGGGCATCCGAGAATAATGAAGGACTGGCTACCGAACCACTGCCATGAGTTTTATCTAGTTCTTGGCGCTACAACTCATGGCAGTGGTTCTTTGGAAGAGTTTCACTTTGACACTCTCCACGTATCATTTCTTGCCATGACTTGATATCTTTTGACTACTCCCACTATAACGCTCCCAAACTTTTAAGCATGATTTTGACTGAAATAAATAATTGTCGAGCGACATAGGACTTAAAGATAGTTATCTAATACATCTACTATCTACTATCTACTATAAACCTTATCAAAACACCCACAACCAAATTTACTAAATTACCTATAACTCAAAAAATTATCACAACATAATTTAAGGGGTAAGTTAGTAATTTACTTGCAAACAGAGATGCAACTAAAACGTCACATCAGTTTGACCAAAAATAAAGTCACATCAGTTAATAAAAAAACTAAAAAGTCGCTTTCAAAAATACAAAAGTGACGTTGAGAGAGAGATAATATAAACAGAGAAAGAGAAGGAAAAAAGAGAGAGAGAAAGCGCATGTGAGAGAGGGTTGGAGAAACAAAAGGAAAAAAAATTAAAAAATACTATAAATCTACTATCTTGTTATAAAATAAGATATAAAAGAAAGAAGATATGTGGAGAAGATGAGAAGAAAAAGAACAAATATGTGGAGAAGATGAGAGCTTTTTCTATTCTCTTCAAGTCTCAATACATATAGTAGATAACCCTATTTATAGGGTAAGAAAATATTAAAGAAAGATCACACTTAAAGAGTCACTATCAATCCATTACAACAAGGGAATGTGGAAGATATGGATGGACATCCACTAACTGTTCATAACCCTCCCCCTTGGATGTCCATTGAAGATATGCCTCATTAAAACCTCTTCCTTGAATTGCTAGTGTTTCAGTAAGATATGAAGAACTGATAACCATAGATTTCTTGTAGATTATAATGATGTTTCAATGTCACCATATGTTGCAAATAGTAGGTTTGGAATCTGACTTGATCTGGATCAAAACAAATATCTTTTATTTGCATTGTTAGTTTTATGAACAGATATGCATAAAATAATTTCTTCATCTGTATCATGAAAATATAAACAAAAATATATATCGCACTTTGTTATGGTACATTTTGATTGTTGATAAATTATATCTAAGTATCAAATAATATTATCACATAAATCCATATGACATCTTGTACTCAATAGATAATATTTATCTTCATTCAATTAGCTAATTGATCGATCTGCAGGTCGAGACAAAACTTTGTTCCCCTAAAATATTTATTTTAAGATATTTCTCTATATCTTTAATCCTTCTAGGATTTTGTACGTGGATATCTATCTAAGGTCCATTGAATTCATCATATATACTTTGAAGTCATTCGTCTAGAATTCTTTCTTTGAGCAAGCTATAGTTTTTGAAAGCTCTTCAAGAGTTCCATAAAACTATTTATACAAGTGATGTCATTTTATATCACTATTTTAGAATATGCATTGATACGGTGATACCTCATGCGTTCAAATTATATTACCTCATGAAGAGACTAATTAAATTTGAGTAATCATCTTGAGAGTCCGAACAACATGTTTCGGAAAATTAAATCCTTCAGGGATTTTCATATAATTATCACTATCAAATGATCATACAAATATAAGTTGTAACACATCCATCACATGTAAATTGACTCGTTCATGTGCTACTAGACTAACAAAGTATTAAAAATTACTTGCATTCACTTCAGGTGAATTTATCTTCAAAATAAATATTAGGTTTCTGTGAATACTCTTGAACAACAAGCCTAACTAGCTTTACATCTTCAGGTGTACAAACAAGAAGTCAAAAATTTTTTGCTTTGCAGAGCAAGCTTAGTTCCGCTTCAAATTCGTTTTTTGATTTTAGCATATCATTGTTTTCCTAAATTCTTATTAGACTTTGGTTCATGATCCTCTTCATCACTTATCACATTTAGCGCTATATTATATACACACAAAATTGTCAACATTGACTTTGTTTAGGTTCCATCGTATTTCATTCTTGACATAATTTATTGAGATCTCATTTCCACAAATTTCAGGTACCTGACCAGTTCTTCTTGAACTTGAAAATTAATTATGTCAAATTACTCATTTTGAGCTTTCATATCCTCTTTTGGGTCATCTTGCTTTTAAGCTCATTTCCTTGTTAAAGAGTTTGTATTCATTGGAACCGACCAATCTACACACTTCATGCATGGTTCAGAGTCATTTTCAATGTTTGAGTGCCCAACAGGGACATCAATTTATATTTGAGTATTGCAGCTGGTGAATAATTTGCTAAATTTTGCAAATGAATTATTATTTGAACTTCTGGTTCACATTGGTTTCTAAGAGGATCAAGATGAGATAATAATAATTTATTTCAAATAATACTAATTTCCAAATGCTTATCTCTCCCCCTAATGTTGGGAAAACTAATTCATATAATCAGCTGACTAAGCTATAAATGCACAGAATCATTCTTGATGAAGGTGCTAAAAATAGTATTGAAGGACAGAGGAGGCTGAACCCTATCATGAAAGAAGTTGCGAAAAAAGAGATAATCAAGTGGCTTGATGCTGGCATTGTGTATCCTATATCTGATAGTGCATGGGTGAGCCCTGTGCAGTGTGTTCCAAAAGAAAGGAGGGGTCACAGTGGTTGCCAATGAGAAGAATGAGCTTATTCCTACAAGAACAGTAACTGGTTGGAGGATTTGCATGGATTATAGGAAGCGCACAAGAAAAGATCGTTTTCCTTTGCCCTTTATTGATCAAATGCTGGATAGACTTGCTGGTAAGGAGTTCTATTGCTTTTTGGATGGTTACTCTGGTTACAATCTAATAGCCATAGTGCCTGAAGATCAGCAAAAGACTACTTTCACTTGTCCCTATGGTACTTTTTCTTTTAGGAGAATGCCCTTTGGGTTGTGCAATGCACCAGCAACTTTTCAAAGGTGTATGATGTCTATTTTCTCTGATTTTATTGAAAATCCTATGTAGGTGTTTATGGATGACTTCTCTGTCTTTGGGGAGACATTTCAATTATATGCCTTGATAATTTGGAGAGAATTTTGGATAGATGTGAAGAAACCAACTTGGTATTAAATTGGGAGAAATGCCATTTCATGGTCCAAGAAGGTATTGTGTTGGGTCACAAGATTTCAAAAAAGGGTATTGAAGTTGATAAAGCTAAGGTGGAAGTTATTGAGAAGATGCATCCTCCAACCAATGTGAAAGGTGTCAGAAGTTTCCTTGGGCATGTTGGGTTCTATAGAAGATTCATCAAGGACTTCTCCAAGATATCTAAGTCTCTGTGTCAATTGCTGCAGCATGACATTCCATTTGTCTTTGAGGAGGCCTGTGCTGCAGCATTTCAGAAATTACAGAATGCCTTGTTACTGCACCTGTGATTGTGACTCCAGATTGGAGCAAACCTTTTGAGCTCATGTGTGATGCTAGTGACTATGCCATAGGAGTTGTCCTTGGCCAAAGGTATGGAAAAGTCTTTCATTCTATTTATTATGCTAGCAAAACGCTTGTAGATGCTCAATTGAATTACACCACTACTGAAAAAGAATTGTTACCTGTGGTTTTTGCATTTGATAAATTTAGATCATACTTAGTTGGCACAAAAGTAATTGTTTACACTGATCACTCTGTCATTAAGTATTTGATTGCTAAGAAAGATGCAAAACCTTAGCTAATAAGATGGGTTCTCCTCCTTCAAGAATTTGATCTTGAGATTAAAGATAAAAAGGGGGTGGAGAACCAAGTTGCTGACCATTTGTCTAGATTGGAAAATGATAGTGCAGGTACATTTGGTGAAATCAAAGAACATTTTCCTGATGAGCACTTATCGGTCGTGTAAGTCTTTGCGAAGACTGATGTTGCAAAGACCGTGGTATCTTTGATATTGTCAATTTTCTGGTTAGCAATGTGGTTCCCTGTGATATGAACTACCAACAAAGGAAGAGGTTCCCTGTGATACAAGAAGTGCCCCGATCAACTGTTTAGAAGATGTGTGGCTGAGGAAGAACAGCAAAAAGTGCTGCAGCAATGTCATGCTGCAGCATATGGTGGACACTTTGGAGGTATGAGAACAGCAGCAAAGGTGCTGCAATCTGGTTACTACTAGCCTACCATTTTCAAGGATGCCCATGAGTTTTGTTAAACAATGTGATAATTGCCAAAGGAGTGGGAACATCTCCAATAAGCAAGAAATGCCATTAACCAACATTCTAGAGATTGAACTCTTTGATGTTTGGGGCATGGATTTTATGGGACCTTTTCCCCCTTCATTTGGCAATGTTTACATCCTTGTTGCTGTGGCTTATGTGTCAAAGTGGGTTGAAGCATTTGCTTTACCTAACAATGATCCTAAGTCTGTTAGCATATTCTTGCAAAATAATATCTTTACAAGGTTTGGTACTCCTAGGGCTATAATCAGTGATGAAGGATCTCATTTCTGCAACAAATTGATTGAAACTCTCTTAGCCAAGTATGAGGTCAAGCACAAAATTGCTACAGCATATCATCCCCAAACTAGTGGCCAAGTTGAGTTATCAAATAGAGAGATCAAAAGAATGCTAGAGAAGATGGTAGGGCCTACAAGAAAGGAGTGGTTCAATCATTTAGATGATGCTTTATGGGCCTACAGAACTGCTTTCAAGACTCGTTTGGGAATGTATCCCTACAGATTGGTTTATGGAAAAGCTTGCCACCCGCCTTTAGAGCTGCAATACAAATCTCATTGGGCTATCAAAAGCTCAATTTTGATTATGCTAAGGCGCAGGGAAGCTAGGCTATTGCTACTAAATGAGTTGGAAGAAATGAGGCATTTTTCCTATGAGAGTCTTTGAAGCTGCACAAGGCCAAGACCAAAGCTTGGCATGACAAGAGGATCCAGAAAAGGGAGCTGAAGGAGGGTGACCAAGTGTTACTATACAATTCAAGACTCAAGTTGTTCCCTGGAAAACTCAAGTCTAGGTGGTCTGGACCTTTCAAAATTGAGAAGGTGTACCCTCATGGTGCTGTGGATTTGTATTGTCATGAGAGAAAGCAACACTTCAAGGTTAATGGTCAAAGGGTGAAGAAGTACTATGGTGAACCAGTGGTGAGAAGCAAAATCACTACTGATGTGAAATACCTCTAATCTTGGAGGATAGTCAGGCTGAGGACTCTTAAACCAAGCGCTACTGGGAGGAAGCCTAGGGTTTTTAATCTAATAAACCAGTGTTGTTGTTGTTTCATGTTTGTTTTGCAGGAAAATAGGTTGGTAATTTGAAGTTTGAGGGTGTGACAGCAATCAGTGTTGCAGCAATGCCTTCAGCATTGTTGCTGCAACAATGAGTAGTAGTTGAGGAAAAATAAAATAATGGAAGTTATTGCACCAAGGTCTGATGCGCCATTAGTGGGTAGTCAAATTCAAGTCATTAACCGCCCCAAATTCCAATCCTAGCCGTCTACTTAACCCTTAAACCAATGGCTACTTTTAAATTAAAAGCGCCAATCCCTGTTCCCCATAAAGCCGTCCCATCACCCTACTTATAACCACCCACTCTCCATCACTTCTCTCACCACGCTCTCCCTGTCAAAGTGAAACCAACTCTCTAAATCCCTAATCTGAAAACTCCTCCATTAATCCCGTTCCCAAATTCTTCGCATATTCCTCCATTCCAATCCCTAAGTGTTACAAATGGCTAGAACTAAAAAGAGTGCTCCCAAATCTTCTAGAAGGGCTCAAAGAAACAGCCAAGCCGTGGTGAATCGAGCCAATTGAAAAGGAATAACAAAAGGGCTCAGAGTCAAGATGATGCCGAGAAATTCCAGAATATGAATTTCTGGGCGGAGCGCGGTCTTGAAATGAAGGGAGTGTCTGATGCGTTCACATCCATTGTGAGCGCATTAGGTTGGGAAAAGCTTGTGCGCAAACATCCTAAGTTCCTTTATGCTTCGTAGTGCGCAAGTTTTATGAAGGGGTTGTCCCTCTGAAGAATGGAAAGCAAAGGTATGTCTCAAAAGTGTGTGGAATACCTGTGGAATTTGATTCTCTGTCTATCAACGCAAGCTATGGGTTGGATTACCATAGTCCTGCCTTCACCAATAATGTGGCCAAGTGGGGGAAAAAGGAGATGGAAGGAGTGGAGAAAAGCATCTCGTTGATTGGTACCCATACGGGAGCCTTGTAGTGCTAACGAGTTCAAAATCAAGAGGAATAACTTGCTTTATGATGCCAAGAGCTAGTTTAATTTTGTGAAATAATCCTTGTTGCCTACCTCTCATGCTACAAACGTGGAAAAGGAGAGAATGATGCTGCTGGATGCCATTTTGGGCAAGAAAAATGTAGATGTGGGGGGCCTGATCTGCAGAGAAATCATGGTGTGTAAGGGTAAGAATGCCTATTACTTATTTTTTCCGTGTTTAATAACTACCTTGTGTATCAATGCTGGTGTGGAAATTCTGGGAGAGCAGAAAAGCTATCATCTAGCTGCGTTCCCTACAATTTTGAAGGAGAAGAATGTTATACAAAGAGATCGGTGATCCCACCATGTTGCAGCAATTCATGTTGAAGCAACAAGTTGTTTGGGAGTTTCTGAAGAAGCAACATAATTGGATGGGGGCTGTTCTGGCTGCAAATTTGAAGGATTTCTCTGATATGGAAGCAACAACATTTCCAGAATGGGTGCTTGAGAAGGTGGATGGAACTCAGATAAAATAAGCGACATGGGAAACCTAATGTATATAACAAAGAACAAAAACCCGATCTCATGTATACTGTAAGCTTGATTATCAGGTATATGAGTTGTCCCACCCAGCTGCATTGGCTAGCAGCCAAGAGAATTTTAAGATATCTTCAAGGAACCATGAACATGGGAATAATGTACAAAAGAAGGGATAGGATGGATCTAGTAGGATACACGGACAGTGACTATGCAGGAGATGTAGTGGATCGAAAGAGCACTTCTGGCTATGCTTTCTTGATGAGTGGTGGTGCAGTGGCTTGGACTTCGAAGAAACAACCTATAGTAACCTTGTCATCAACCGAGTTCACTGCTTGGAGAAAGATTGTGTTACAATCATGTGTGATAATTCTCTTGCAATAAAGCTTTCAAGGAATCCAATTCTT
Source organism: Oxytropis ochrocephala (assembly GCA_020916435.1). Taxonomy (NCBI): domain Eukaryota; kingdom Viridiplantae; phylum Streptophyta; class Magnoliopsida; order Fabales; family Fabaceae; genus Oxytropis; species Oxytropis ochrocephala. The sequence goes on along the minus strand of CM037091.1, from coordinate 53,348,665 downwards.
CATGGGCGAAGCAAACATATTGATGTAAGGTACCACTATCTTAGAGAGCTTGTCAAAGGTGGATAAATTGAATTGAATTTTTGTGGATCAAAGGACCAAATAGCAGATATGTTTACCAAACCAGTAAACAAAGATATGTTTCTGAGACTCAGAAGGGAACTTGGCATGGTTGAGTTCGATTGAAGGCAACTTGAAATGGTCCTCTGCAGGTCTGTCCAGGTTGCTGCAACGCTCCATGTTTTCTGTTCTGGTTTATCAGTTCTAGTATTGCTTTTTTTTGTGTAAGCTAAATGTTCCAGTTGTAACCTTTAGCTTAAGGGAGAGATTGTTGAGATAGGTCTAGTTTAGTAGCTTGTATTAATTAGCTAGTGAGATTAGTTAGTTAATTAGCTACATAACAGAAAATAAGTCAGTTAGTGTTGTAAGCTTGTATAACAAACTATCTCTCTCTTGATGTAAAGAGCTATTAAAGTTGCTCTCAATGCAACGAAACAGTACACACTTGCATTATTCTTGACTTTCCCTAACATCGTTTACCACCAATTGTTAAAAAAATCCAACCTAAAAAGTTCAACTTACTACACCCATAGCAACTACACCGCTTTATAACTAGTGTAAAAATTCCAACTTAACCTGTAGTGTGTCCCTTAACTATACTAGTGAAGATAACCCTTGATAGTTAATAGTTAATAGTTTAATAAATATTAATTTGTTATATAAATGCACATTTAGTCCAAATCTCTTTCGTTAACATTCTATACGTGTGCATATAAAAATACTAAAATAATGTGTAACTCCTAACCTAAAAATACTAATATTAATGTACGCTGCTTCTATCTTTTGTTATGCCAAGTTTTCTAATTATGATTTACGTAAATCTTTCACTCGTTTCCTTTTTCTTCAATCGAATCAGAAAAAAACTATTAAAATTTTTAATTTAAAAAACAATAATTAAGATTTAATAACTTTTTATATAAATGCAAAAATTTAATTTTAATCTCTTTTGTGAACCTTCTATATTTGTTTAAACACGTATCTTACATTTAATGTGTAGCCATAACCGAAACAATGGTGAATCCAAACAAATACTATTTGATTAATTCTTTCCTTCTTGCATAAACTTTCCAAACAAAAATATTCTTTACCTAAAATTATTCATTCATCTCCCGTTGCCTATTATAAGTTGTCTTGAATCTATATAAAATACATGTTCCTGAGATTTTTTAACAATACTGGTGAAGATTTAAAATGTTTAGTAGTTAATATATAGATTAATAAGTAATAATTTGTTTTTTTGACCAAAATAAGTAATAATTTGTTATAAATTCAATTTAGTACAAATCTCTTTCGTCAAAATTCTATCCTTAATTATGAATCCTAAATAACGCTAATTGTATTAATGTACAGTGCTTCTATCTTTTCTTTTGTAAAGTTCCTTAATTATGATTTAAAATATTTCTTTCATTACCTTTTGATTCAATCCAATTAGAAAAAAAGTATTTAAATTTTACATTTAAAAAATAATAAGAAAGATTTAATAAATTGTATACAAATGCGAAAATTTATTTTTAGTCATTTTTGTGAACCTTTTATAAGTGTTTAAATACATAGCTTACATTTAATGTGTAATCCTTAACTTAAAATGGCAAATCCCAAGTAAATCTTTTTTATTATGTCTTTCCTTCTTTCATAAACGTTCCAAACAAAAATATTTTTTACTTAAAATCATTCATTCATCTCCCTTTACCTAAATCTCAGCATATTACAAGTTGTCTTGTATCTATATAAGATGCATGTTCATGAAATAGTGGAAATAATGCTCCTTAGAACAAGTAAAACTAATTATATATATATATATACATATATATGTGTGTGTGTGTGTATTAGTGGCGTGAAATTGAAGGTGATATTTAATGTTTGAAACTAGTAGCTCTTCGTATAGAATAAATGTTGTGACCATGAGAAGTTAGTAGCTTGAGTCGGTAATGATGGTACACCTCCATGAAGTTGGTTTTTTAGGGTAGTTAATGAATCCCTAAGAAAATGATTTAATGAGGGTAAGTTGGGTTGTTAAAGTAATTTTTTACAAAAGTACACTACTAAAAATGACCTTTTAGCATCCATTATGTAGTGTCCGCCCCGAAACCGACGCTAATAGCGTCGGATTTGATTCGGCCAGACCCACGCTAATGCACAAATTTTTTGCTATTAGAAAAAAAAATTAGCGTCGGTCCAAGCACTAGTGCAAATTTGACATTAAAAAGCATCATTTAGCTTCGGATGTTTAAACACCTGATGCTAAATGTCCACGCAGTGGCAGTTTTGCAATTAAGTGGAAGTTTTCAATTTTCGCGCCTACATTTAGAATCGGTTATTTGAACAACTGATGCTAATGTGTATCCCAAACACATTTAGCACGTGGGTTAAAACACTCGATGCTAATCCTCTTATTTTTTTCCTTTTCCAACGCACATTTCTCTCACTCTATGAAACTCTCTCTTCGCGAACTCTCTAAAACGATGAATGAGGCGCACACTCTCTGAAACCCCTTCATCGCAATCCAACTCTACAAATCGAACTCCCTCAACGCAATCGAGCTCGTGTACACTTCTCACTAAACATGGAACCCTAGAATCGCACTCGAACTCTGCAAATCGCTCAGTTGGAGAAACAGAACTATGAACTTGGAACCCTAGAATCGCAATCGCCGCTTCTATTGTGGTGAGAGATTTTTCGATTCCCTTCAATTTCCTCATTGTTTCATACGATTTAATCATCTCTCCATTGTTCTCAGGTGTATCTCGAATTTTTAGATATTTCAAACCCTCTCAAATGTATGTAGGTACGCTATGAGAGAGGTTAGAGATCGATGAAGTTGAGCGAGAGATGGAGAGAGAGCGATGACTAGGGTGGTTGACGCGAAAGAGAGCATCCTACCCAACGACGCTCTCCTCTCGGTGACATCCTAGGATCGGTCTCGAAGATCATCTCCGAGGCTACAAATTAGTTGTTACGGCTCGCGCCTTGACCGCTACTACTCCCTATGCAAATAAATCAACAACCTGTGAGACTTCGCAAGTAAAGGAAGCCTCTATGGGTGGTCGTGGAACTCAACCGCCACCATTTATAAGTATGTACAGAAGGTCTATGACGGGTTTGGTGATACATCTATTAGTATTCTTAAACTGAATCAGTTCCTATAATTTGGTTTTGTTATTTTGCTTCGTTACTTGAATGAATGTGGGAAGTTAGAATATGGCGCTTTGCTTACTTTTCATTAGCGAGAGCAATATGTTTTTAGCTTAGCCTTTTGAAAGAGAAGAATTGCATGGATTGTTGTTGTATATGTTGCTATTCCCTGAGTAGAGAATTATTTCATAAACAAAAGTGATCCAGTGCGTGCTTGCCGTGGCAAGGTGGACGACGAGGATGACGCCATTGACAGTGCTGATACAAACCAGAAGTTACAAAATTGATGTTGGACAAGTAATTGATTCATGTAGTTAGATAGGGGTTCGTATGTTCCCTGTTTTTTTGTATTGCTTTCAAATTTTGTTTCTATATTTGATTCTCCTATTTTCCTATTCTGTGTTGGTTCTGTAAATGGTTTTGGTTATCTCTAAGGCTACGTTTGGTTATCTATTTTTCAGGACATTTCAGGATACATTTGAGAGGGCTCAATTGTTCGGCCACTTTCATGGGACATGAGGCTAAAAGTCATGATTAGAGCAACTAGACGACTAAACTGTCTTCACTCCTTGGAGAAGAAAATTATACATAGAGATTTCAAACCCTCAAATATACTACTTGACAAGGTAAGTTCCATTTTATCTTTGGCCACTGAATATGCCATGGTCACATTTTGCTCATCTTGAGAAATAGAAAAGAAGTCATTTATCAAGTCACAGTATGCATCCTATTGAAGAATTCATGGTAATGCAAGAAAAAATGTCTAACTTTTGGTTCTACAATAGGGATATGTAGCCAAGTTATCAGATTTTGGCTTAGCCAGATCTATTCCTTTTGATGATCACACACATGTATCAACACAAGTTGTGGAAACACAAGGTAATGTAATGTCTGCAAATTTCATATTCTTAATCCCTTCTTCAACATGTTTTGAAGGTGTTGTAAGAGTAAGACACTAAGTCTTCTTGGCAATGAACTAGGTCATTTGTCCATGAAGAGTGATGTGTATGGGTTTGCGATTGTTTTGGTGGAGATGCTAATGGCCAAGCGGATAGGAGAAGGTTTGGCTCAAATCAGAACTGTTAAATAGCAGTAAAATGAGAAACAAAATGGATGAAAAGTTGGAAGGAAAGTATCCACTAAACTTAGCTTCAGAAGTAGCTCAACTCACTCTCAAATGCATCCAAATAGAGGCCAAATTAAGGCCATCAATGAAGGAAGTTGTTGATACATTGGAACAGATTGAAGCAGCCAATGAGAAACCAGCTGATAACAGAAAAAGTGCGACTCATTTCAGATACAAAGTAGTGGGATAGATTGGAGGAAAGATACTTTGGCTGTTAGTGTTGCAAAGGAAGCTTTTATCATGCTTTGGCTAAAGCTTAAATATGGCTCAACAATATATGCAATTTCCAGTTGTCAAAACATAATCAACCTGGTACTTAATCTGAAGGTTAGTAATTAGTTTATGTTTTTCATTCGATTCTCTGTATACAATGATCAGAGTGTGTATTTATTTACCTGAAATATTTTTGTATGTATATCTCCTTATAATGTTGACTAGTCTTTCTATTTGTTTATGTTTCTTCTATTAATGTTTCAGGTGATTAGGGCTATACCTTATAGTGCTGTCCAGGTGATTAAGGATCCTCATGGTGAGCGGTGGTGTTGTTAAATCAACACCGCCTCCTTTTCTTTGTCATTAAGTTCCACCATCTCCACATCTCCCTTAAACTTTTTATCAGTCCCTTGGAGATCTTCAACATATCCTTCTTCAATTGTAACCTCCACCAAACTCCTCTTCCCCAATTCTTTTGCTTTAGGACAAGGCTTATTCTTTCTTGGGGTTCCTCCACTCTATTTTCTAGTCCATTTCCTACCTTTGGAACTAATAGGGGTTGTTTTAGATCCACCAGGATGGAGCTAGTTATGAATAGCCATTGTCCCAAGTGATTTTTCCACTTCTTCATCTTCTCTCGGAGTAATAACAGGATGTGTTATTGCAGGGGTAAAAATAACATTAACAATTGGCTCCTTACCACCCTCCAACTGTTCAACTTCCTCCTCATTACTCTTCTTCTTATCAGAGGACACACAATTACTATTACTAGTAGGATAAAACAAGGATTCCCTGCACGGACCAAAAGCTTTATCTCCTCAATGAATTTTGGCAAAGGTGAAGCTCTGAGCCACAGACCAAAAGCTTGGTCCTTTTCCTCAATCTCACTATTGTTATCATCAACCTCAGTCTCCTCATAGTCATTCATCTGGTGACCTATCCTCCCACAGACAAAGTAAAAATTTGGTAGCCTTTCATACTCGAAAGCCACCCACAAATCACGTCCTTGAAATTTGACATTCGTTCCTCTCCTCTATGGACGACGAAGATCCAACGAGACTTTGATTCCGAGAAACTTTGCCAACCTGTGGTGGTCCTTCTAATCCATCTTTACAAACACCCCAATCAGGTTACCAAGCTTCTTCGCAAGAGCCTCCGATCTGAGCTTGAGTGGTAGTTCATAGATACAGATCTAGAAAGAAACCTTATCCATGTTGATATCTGAGGGCTGCTCATCACCAAAAATGCGCTCCAGAAATACTAGGTTTTCGTCAAAGCTCCAAGGCCCATTGCACAAGAAATTCTCAGCTTCCCTCTTTGACCCAAATCGAAAAAGGAACAGGTTTTTGTTGACGTCCTATATCTCCACTTGGTTCTTAAGTAACCAAGCTTGAATCATAGTGATCTTGAAAGCACACACGTTGTAAGGACTGTCAGTCCAAATCTTCCCCACTAGTGTTAGGTCTCTCCATTGAATCACCCAGCCACACAAACAAACACCACAGTCAAACCATAGAATAGCTAGAGAAGCCACCAAAGAGGGGAGAAAGCTAGCACAAGACTGGAGAGATACCGAGAAGGACTCGGTGGTGACGCTGCCACTTAACCTAGCAGAGCTGAGGTTGGGGGGAAAAGTTAAATCATGTACTAAAGTTGTTAAGTTGTTGTTATGTTGTTATCCCCTATCTATTAATACAATATCCACTTTATGGTTCACTTTTGGCTCCAAATCTAAGTTGCATACTAATATACTATACACCCTAACCAAAAGTGACACACCCTACACCAACCTATATATATATATATATATCTATATTATATATAACCATGAATCTGACACCTAGGCATCCACCTAATCACCACGTCAATAAATATCGTCACAAGACCAATTAAATCCACCTCAAAGATGTTATTTCAAAATATATCAAAAAAATGTGTTGGGGATCGAACCCATTCACCCACATCGTCACCTCCTAACGCTAACCATTCGAGCCTACCACAATTTCGTACGTTCTTAAAGATATTACATAATGTTTATCCTATTATTTCTTTTATTGCAAAACTTTTTACCTATATCTATTTATTATTTATTTTGATACATGTATATTTGTTATTATATATTACACTTATATATTACATTTATTTATATTTTGTATCACATTCCATAGATTTTATTCTATATATTTACTAACTAGAATATTATTAAATATGAGTTTTTTTTTAACAAACGGACAGATTGCCCGAATTGATTAATAAAAAAAGGATAAAAAACAGAGAAAAGCGAAGGGGGGGACTGACCAAAGTCCTTGCCAACAGAAAAGATCAATATTAAATATGAGTAATTTTATCCATTTCAACCTTTTTTAATTCTCATCTTATAAATAATGTTATATATTAAAAATGTTTGTCACATATTTTTGTATTCAGCTTGATGCACATACAATTAGAATCAATATACAACTTTGATCGATCAGTATATTTGTAGTTTATAACGTTTGTGCTTAATATTCTTCTATTCACTACGCTGCACTTAGAAAACAAGTAGAGAGAATAAACAAGATGACAGAGAACATTGATCCTACTGGTTTGTCAACGCCAATCACCTTAGTCAAAAGCAAGCTACATGTCCTTATGCAAAGGTATATTTGCTATATATTTGTAAGTTACTATTTACTAATACTATTTTAGACCGTATAATATTTATAAGTAATTCTGTTGTAATAACATCTCAATATGAAAATACCCCTGAAATTATATACACTGCGGTTGTCACTACTAAAGTATTATTTGATTAGTACTTATGTAGTTTTTAAAGTATTTTTATTTATGGGTTGTCACTATTAAAGTATTATTTGATTTCACGGGTTCTCAAAATTAATATATATATATATATATATATATATATATATATATATATATATATATAAATCTAAATTTAATTTCCTACTATTATACAAATATTTAAAATAGTTGAAGTAATTGATTTAACACCGTTGCATGCCCAAGGCTGTATTCGATCCCAGGACCTTGGTTAAGCTGGAAGAGACCCTTACCATCTCATCCAAGTGCTCTTGGGTATTATCTTACGGTGTCTAAACAAATGAATTTCGACCCGTGCTGACACGGGTTAATTATACTAGTTATATATAACCATGAATCTGACACCTAGGCATCCACCTAATCAGTCACGTCAATAAATATGTCAAGACACCAATTAAATCCACCTCAAAGATGTTATTTCAAATATATCAAAAAAGCAAAAGTGGGGATCGAACTCATTCCCCCACACTATCACCTCCTAATGCTGACCATTTGAGCTACCACAATTTCATGTTACTAAAGCATATTACATAATGTTTATCCTATTATTTTTTTTATTGCAAAACTTTTTACCTACTTTTTATATCTATTTATTATTTATTTTGATACATGTATATTTGTTATTATATATTACATTTATATATTATATTTATTTACCATCTAATATTTTGTATCACATTCCATAGATTTTATTAAATATGAGTTTTTTTTTAACAAACGGACAGATTACCCGAATTTATTAATAAAAAAAAAGGAAAAAAAACAGAGAAAAGCGAAGGGGCGGACTAGACCAAAATCCTTGCCATTAGAAAAGATCAATATTAAATATGAGTAATTTTATCCATTTCAACATTTTTTAATTCTCATCTTATAAATAATGTTATATATTAAAAATGTTTGTCACATATTTTTGTATTCAGCTTGATGCACATACAATTAGAATCAATATACAACTTTGATCGATCAGTATATTTGTAGTTTATAACGTTTAATATTCTTCTATTCACTACGCTGCACTTAGAAAACAAGTAGAGAGAATAAACAAGATGACAGAGAACATTGATCCTATGGATGTCAATGTCAATCAGCTTAGTCAAAAGCAAGCTACATGTCCTTATGCAAAGGTATATTTGCTATATATTTGTAAGTTACTATTTACTAATACTATTTTAGACCGTATAATATTTATAAGTAATTCTGTTGTAATAACATCTCAATATGAAAATACCCACGAAATTATATATACATCATGGTTGTCACTACTAAAGTATTATTTGATTAGTACTTATGTAGTTTTTAAAGTATTTTTATTTATGGGTTGTCACTACTAAAGTATTATTTGATTTCACGGGATCTCAAAATTATAATATATATATATATATATATATATATATAAATCTAAATTTAATTTCCTACTATTATACAAATATTTAAAATAGTTGAAGTAATTATCTTATCGTGTCTTTTTTTGGTATAAACCAGGGGTATCCTCTCACAAGCAATTGCAGAGACTAATCCTCGAGCGGGTAGGACCACAATTGGCGGCAAAGCTCTCTCTAAAGAGATTTAACACCTCGATCCCGGGACCTTGGTTGTTTTGGAAGAGACCCTTACCATCTCATCCAAGTGCTCTTGGGTATTATCTTACTGATTGTCTAAACAAATGAATTTCGACCGTCTTTGTACACTGAATTAATTATACTAGTATATATATATATATATATATATATATATATATATATATATATATATATATATATATATATATACCCCACTGTTTACCAATATACCCCCACTCTATATTTTTGAACCGACATACCCCTGACAAATTATTTTTTTTATGTTTGGCAAAAATTAAGGTCGCACTCATTGTTTTTTTTGTCCAACACTCTTTTTTTTTATTATCAAAATGTACCCCTCATTTTGTACCCCACTGTTTACCAATATACCCCCACTCTATATTTTTGGACCGAAATACCCCTGACATATTTTTTTTTGTCCAACACTCTTTTTTTTAATCAAAATGTACCCCTCATTTTGTACCCCACTGTTTACGAATATACCCCCACTCTATATTTTTGGACCGACATACCCCTGACAAAAATTGAACCAATCTGATTTATGTTTGTAATAGGTAAATACAATTTATATTTTTTCAGGTCGTATTTACCTATATACGATTTCATCGATTTAAAACCAAATAAATTTAAAAAAAAAATCCTATTTATCTCAGAATATGGTAAATACGATGTGATTTTTACTATTTTTGAAGCTTCTGGGAGGAAATCGTATCTAGATAAGTCTTAGAATGTGGTTTGGGCGTAACTCAATCCCAAAAAACCGGCTTATAAGGTGAGGGATGTCTCTCACTAATAAACTCTTTTTCAGGTCATATCACATCTGATATGGGACTCTTAACACACCCCCTCACACCCAGGACTGGACAACTGGAGATATTCGATGCGGGACTCTTAACACACCCCCTCACACCCATGACTGGACAACTAGAGCGTGACCCGAGTGGCCTGATAGCGGGTGGCCCAACGAATCTTGGATTGGCTTTGATACCATCTTAAAATGTGGTTTGAGCCTAACTCAAGGTCACCTCCCCGTGCTGGCCCATTTCTCTCACCTCCCCTTATGTCCCATATCCACTTTATGAGCCAAAAGTGGGGGGGAAAAATTTGATGGCATTATTGTAAATAATGCCATCAAATTGCTCATTATTAAAACTGAATTCTACCCCATTTATTTCCACCATTTACCAATATATCCCTCATTTTGTACCCCACTATTTACCGATATACCCCCACTCTATATTTTTGGACCGACATACCCCCACTCTATATTTTGTGCCCCACCATTTACCAATATACCCCTCATTTTGTACCTCACTGTTTACCAATATACCCCCACTCTATATTTTTGGACCGACATACCCCTCATTTTGTCCAACACTCTTTTTTTTTATTATTTTCAAAATGTACCCCTCATTTTGTACCCCACTGTTTATCAATATACCCCACTTTATATTTTTGGACCGACATACCTCGACAAAAATTGAACCAATCTGATTTATCTCTATATATTAATAGAAGATTGTTGTGATAGCCACTTTTGGTGGGAAAATTTTTCTCCACCATTTACCATTATACCCCCACTCTATATTTTTGGACCAATATATCCTTGGCAAAAAAAATATTTTTGTCCAACACTTTTTTATTATTATTATTATCAAAATGTACCCCTCATTTTGTATCCCACTGTTTACCAATATACCCCCACTCTATATTCCCTAACTATTAATATAAAGTCGCATCTTTTCCCCATTTGGGGGGGAGAAACTTTTTTTTTTAGAAGTGCCTTATGTACTTTTTTTTATGAGTCCCTTTGTGTGTGTTACTTAGTCATGTATGTGTTATAGTATGATTTGAAATTTCTTTGTATGTGTTATAGTATGGTTTGAAATTTCCTTGTACATATAACCAATGGTTACGTTATATTTACCATTTTTCACTTACATACGATTTGATCAGAAATATTTTAGAGGTCGTCGTATTTACCTTCCTGGAGATACATACGAATTCCAGCAAATTTCGCATCGTATTTATCTAGATACGATTCCCTCCCAGAAGCTTCAAAAAATGAGTTTTGGAAAAGAAAAAAAATGACTGGGACCTTAATTTTTGCTAGATTAATAATGGACATAAAGTTTGCATTATTTACAACTAATGTTATCAAAAAATGCATCCCCAAATTGATTAATAAAGTAGCCAGTGTAAAGACGTGCATAAAGGGACTTAGACTTCATCCAACCAAGGGCTATTGTTGCCTCTTCATCTTATATATATGTGTTGCGTATTTTTATACCCCCTTATAAAATGTTAATGTTTTTTCAAAAATACATCTGTAGGCCTGTTAATCACCTCCCCGTGCATCGCACGGGTCACCGTCCTAGTTGTTAAATAGTTTCTCAATACTAGATATTAAGTTGTTCTTGTTATTATTGGTAAACACCACATTTGATTAGATGCATGCGTTATGGGATCCATATTGTTGTATAATTGTCACTATTGTTGTTTTTGTTGTGTCAGCAGGGAATTATCGGGCAAGGTATCCCATTCGGGCATGGTTCTCCTGTCCTGATATTCCTGTGGTTGTTGTAAGTAGGGCATTATCGGGCAAGGTATCTCGTTCTGGCATGGGATCCCGATCCTATAGTTGCTATTGTCAGTAGGGCACTATTAGGCAAGGTATCTTGTTCGGGCATGATATCCAGTCCTATAGTTGTTATTGTCGGTAGGTAAATATCGGGAAAGGTATCTGGCCCCTTTCAAGCATGGTATCCCGGTCCTATTGTTGTTGGCGTTATCGGGTAATGTAAAGTGGTCCTATTGTTGTTCTTGTTGTTAGAAGAGCATTATCGGGTAAGGTATTCCGATCCTGCTGTTATTAAGGCACCTAGTTCCTTGTTGTTCTTGGTAGATAATTTCTGAGTTGGTAGCAAGTTGAGTGTGTCAAGGATTGCGTAGTCATCCCTTCACCTAGGCATGTACGACTTGAATTTCGGTTTTTTTACGTGTCCGAATGGAATGAATAGATTTGTTGATATTGTTGTGTAGATTGGTTCACATTATTTATGATCTTAATGATACACCATTACGCATAATAGTATGTTTAGTTGTTGTTAATAGTATATGTCCTCCTGAACATGTGTGTATGTGATACTTAGTTGTTTTTTTATCAAATTAAGTTGTTATAAGGTGCATTGCTCGTTTATCTCCCTTACTCTAAGTGCTACATGGTGTATGATGACTAACCCCTTTGTTGTGGGTATGCACACACCAATGTGTATGTATAGAAGATGTGCTTGTAGGTGTTGATGTTAATGGAGCCGAGGAGTGATTCTTCTCTCGGAGTTATCGTAGTTAGAGTTAGCTAGTTTTTGCTATTGACTAAAAGTTTATTTTTTCGATGTATGTTTGAAAGGGTCAGCTCAGAACTATTATAACATCGAGAATTTGGGTTATTTGCTTTACTTTTAAGTTGACATTTTTTTATATTTACGCAAGTTGGTGAATGTTATGTCCTCGTTCTGTTGAATTAAAGTTTTAATTTGGACCATGCATTGTTTCTGGTGGTTTTTCTTACATATGCTATATTTATGCCATGACGGGGTAAAGGGTGTCACACTCCTGATACTCAACACAAAAGACAAAGGTGGTAGCTCTAACATCATTAATAATCCCCCTCCTAAACAGATTCACCATAGAAGGAATCATATAAAGAATCAATTGCCAAGAGAAGGAAACGACCTTTGAGGGCACCAAGCTCTTCTAGAGAGAACGAAACACCATCGTATGATGATCCGAAAGTTAGGGTTCCCCACTAGTGTTAGCCGATAAGAAGGAAAAGGACAAACTAACTAAGTTAATCTCGTCAGGATTCCTCATCGAAAGTCACACATCCGGCTCCAATGAATGCAAAAGGTGAGGAAGGGTGAGTAAGAGTTCCTACAATAGACCATCCTCCAAGACAAAGAGACTCCACATCCAATTAAAACCCCACACTAGCGATCCATATACCCACCTTCCAATTTTTCCTACACTACTATCCTTTTGGTTAGATACTGAGTAAAGCCTCCCGTGGCCAAAACCCCAACCCTACCACGAATGTGTGTTTTTAGTCAAACCACGAAACCTTTGGTCTTGGCTAGATTTATGGACCTTTTTTGACCATACATAGACAATGACCTGCCTTTTCTCAGCTTATTCGACCTCTAATTGACCTCAATCTGAACCCTTACTCCAGCTGGAGGATTGGGGTTTTCATGTACACATTTTTTATAAGCAAAAATTATATTAATGGGAGTCCAAAGGGGCACCTAACCCTTAAAAATACAAGGGGAATAATTAAAACCTCATTGGGCCAAAACCCCATGGGAAAGAGAGTCTCACGGAAAAATGAGGCAAAAAGTTAGTTACACTGAGATCATACACACAAAACGATTTCCCCGCCAATCAGAGATCGATCTTAAGAGTGGAATTGCGACCTTCTTTACTTATGGACCAAGTCAATGATATAAACTTAACGTGGTTAACAACCACCTGCAGATTAAACACTTGATCTTTGAAAAGAGTATAGTTTCGATGAAACAAAATACACCAAGTGACAGTCATGCTAATCAATTACTTTTATCTACAAGGCTTCTTGGATTCCAACTACAACTTATGAGCCTGAAAATCTTTGACACCAACAAGAGTATTTGAAACTGCCAAGTCTGACCTATTCTGAATAGCAAGCCAAACTAGCCCGGAACACCTGCACACAAAAAAAAAGAGGAATAGACTCATCCTGCACAAAAATATACACTTTTTCCTTTTGTTCTTAAATAAAATTTTCTAATAAAAATATAATTTATCTAATATCTTTAATTCATTTTCCTATGCCTTAATCTAAATATTTATTTTCCAGATCTCTTTTAAAATGTGTTTTAACTTCAAAAAGTAAAATAGAAGATTTAATACATTTAATAGTTATTACATTAATAAGAAAAATAGAAGATTTACCTAAATCTTTCATTCATCTCCCTTTGCTTAAAATGAAAGTTTCCTAATTCATATTAGTTGGGTCTACCTTTTTTTCTTGCAATGCTCTTGTAGTTATATTTGGGTTTTGTATTTTTAATTCTACAATTTTTGTTGAACAAAAAAATTTTAAAAAAGAAAAAGAAAGTAAAGTTTATAAATTTTTACAAAAATGTTTTCAAGCCAAGTTTTCATTAATAACTGGGTTAAAAACCTCTCTATCGCTTAACGTTAAATCTTTACTACGTACAGTTGTGAAAGTTTAACCATTCTATAACCGATATATAAAGTCCAATTAACTAGAATTGTTTCTCTTAAATGTACTAATGAAAATTTAAAACGTTTAATAGTTAATAGTTTAATGAGTAGTAATTTGTTATTAAATATATATGCAATTTAATCCAAATCTTTTTGGTTAAACTATAATGTGTATCTCCTAACCCAAAACGATGAATCCTAAATAATGCCATTAATATTAATGTACATTGTTTCTTTCCTTTTTTTGTAGAGTTTCTTGATTATGATTCACCTAAATCTTTTCATTCATCTCCCTTTGCTTCAATCCGATCATATATTTTTCTCAGCTTTTAAAAAGTGGCGTTGCTTCAAAAATTAAATTAAATTTTAAACTAGAAAATGGAAACTTAGATTCAATAATATTTTATTTAAATGCAAAAATAATGCTATTAGATTATTACATTCCTTGTTTCATAAATTCCCTAAAAAAATATTATTTACCTAAAATATTTCATTCATCTCCCTTTGCCTAAATCTAAGCATATTACAAGTTGTGTTGTATCTATATAAAACGCATGAGAACAAAAAATTTTAAACAAGTTATCAAATCTATACCTTTATAAAAATTTAATTAATTCGATATGGTTAATGGCAACAATTACGATGCAGAGGAAGATGGAGAAGAAGATGGAGGTATTTTCACAAAAGTAATGATAACTCTCAAAATCAAATCAACAAAGTACCAAAGGTATACCACAAAACTGATTTTTAAGCTAAATTTATACTTCTTCAAACGACCTATTTGGCTAGTTGTTCTAGTAGTAATCTAAATCAGTGGTCTACCCGAAGCTGGACCTAATTCTAATACTAAATGGTCAATTATTTTTAAGTAATGCAATTCCAATGGAAACATAGAGTTTCATATTTCACCGTAATTTAGACTTTGGAGTTCAATGGGTATGATATTTTAGTTTTCATACTAATTAATCATGCAAATGCTTCACTCACTCACATGTCGTTCAGCATCATTTCACCAGTTAATAATCTGCCTTGAAAATTCATCTTGTCTTTTATTTACAGCGTTTAATATGATAGCAACGAAACAATAGTGACAACAAAGTCACTCTACCATACCGTGTTGCATATGTTCCAATTGTCTTTAAAAAAGTGGAGCAATTTTATTGGCTTTCAATTAGTATTTTAATTTGAATTAAATTTGGATGAAGTAAAAATTCCACTTTATAGATGTTATTATATGGTTTTATATCTTATATCCAAATTGACTCAAATAGAAGATGTCATGATTAATTTTAAATCTTTTGTCCCACTTAATCGTGCAGTCGACAGGTAGCATATCATTACATGCGATGACAAATTTGACGACGACAACAACAACCACCACCACTATAATACGAGTATGGTAAGAGGAAACCTTCAAAGTTCCATTCAACATCTTGAAAAAATTAGTATTGAAAAAAGATGATCAAACTCTGAGTTTATGATATGTTCCATATGCATTATAGAGTTTTCACCTACTAGCCCAACCTGTGTTCTCATGTTCCCCAAGGTGGACTAAGCTATGATACTAAATTCTCAATTATTTCTAGGTAATTTTTTTTTAAAAGACAAAAGATGTGAAGAAAATTGCAAAAGGCTTTCACCAATTCTTTCTACAAACCCAGCAAGTTTAAAGTCTAAGAAACACAAAAGAGTTTAACAGAGGGCACCAGCCTCAACAGAAGAACATAGAGTTGCACACTTTCTCTTCCAACTTGGGAAGCTGAGGGACTGGAGAAGCATTAACCTGACTCGAAGAGGTCTCTGACTTATCATCAAATTTCATGAATTGCCCCATCTGGGTTGCAGCCAGGTGAGCATAGCATATAGGCGCAACAACAGAAATGGCAGTCGTACTCCTCTGATAAACATAGGAAAGAGAATGGAGCAATGAAAACGTCTCACATGGTGTTCAACATCATCTACAACATACGTTAATTAACCAATGAAGCAATTCCTTTTTTCTTTAACAATTCTGTTTTATCTATATGAATTAATCAAACAAGAAAGTGCTAAATCGATCTTAATGATAGTGACAAAAAGGTCACTCTACCATACATTATTGCATTTTTTTATAAGCAGGACTTTCATTAAATAGGGGCACATACCTTATTGCATATGTTTCAGTTTTCTTTAAAAGAACAATAAAGCATTCTTATTGGCTTTTAGTTTGTACTGGAATTTGGAATAAAATTGGATGGCACTAAAAATCCATTTTATTAGCTTAATATGTTCTTGTTCACTTTATTAGCTCCATTTATTATTGCTCAGTCATAATTTCCTCTGCATAAATAATTCGTAAAATGGTCCAATGAAGTAAAAGTATTTTTTTATTCGATTTCCTGTTACTCATTGAATAATTTAGCTCGAAAAAATCATGAATAATAGACTGATTTATGTATTAAAAAACTAGGCCATTAGGTGACATAATCCTAAAAAACCATAATCCTTTCTTAAAGCACTTAGTTTTAAGAGTAAAATACAATCCCCTCCCCTACCCTTAGTTTTCTAAACACACTCTCCCCTCCCTCCAAAGATGACAATATAATATAAGTGGTCCATTATTTTATTATTCCGTTAACTTTCACGTTACCTCTATTAAGTAATTTTTTATTACCAAAATGACCTTTGTCCCCAACCTATCACCGTGTATCTATCATCCATTTATGATCTGTTTCCTTTGATCATAAATGCTACACCATCTGGGGAGGAGAAGCATGGATTCTCCATGGACATCCATCTGAAGCACAAATTGCTGTCACTCTTGCTTTCTTACTTTTCACCCTAATTATGTCAAAATTCTCTTGGATTATGTAATCTCTCAATACATCCCAAAACTCATTTATATTGACAAATAACATGAACCTTTCTAAATGGATCTTACCATTATTATCATACTCAAAAAATATATTCCGTTGACTTTCTTAACAACATTGAGAATTTCTGGCTTCTCTACATCACTACCAGTTGCAGAATTTTCACCTTCTTCTATGTCAATTTCAACATCACTTCCTTCACTTAGAGAATAATTGTCCTCATCCATCTCTTCAGTGTCTTCACTTTCTTCATCATTATGAACATTGTATTCGTCATCCGTGTCCATATATAATTGTTCAATAGTTGGTTCACTTCTGTCATCGTCATTGCCTTCATATGTTTCATCAAAACTAGTAGGTGTTGAGTTTGGACTGATAGGCATGCTATTAATCATACATTATGAATCAAAGATAATGCACAAACAAACATAGCAATCTAATATGATGGCAACGTGGTTGATGCATAGGAATGGTCAAATATTATAGAAAGAGACGTGATGGGTAAACAATTATCTGCATCAAAAAAGCGACATGAAAGTTTCAAACATAGTAATCTTATAACCTATTCACCCCAACAGGCAGAAAAAGAGAAGTGATGGATAAACAAATAAAACTTACCGGTGAAGGTTGTGATTTTGGTGTCGAGAAGAATGACTACTACAATTAGGTTATGAACTTAGGAGTTAGGGCTGACTGAGGATTAAAATAATAAGAAGGGTAGAATGGTAAACTAAAATTTAATTAGCATACATCTTAAATAAAATTATATATATTTTAATGTGTTTTTTTTAAAAAAAAATATCTTAACGGTGTTAAGTTAAATGGACTAAAGTGTATGTTTTAAAAAGAGAGGGGAGGAAAGTGTAATACAAGCATCTCTCAGGGGAGGGGAATGTAATTTACTCTAATTTTAAATAACAACACGTAGACAGAGAGTAAATCCAAAAGACAAGAGAGAATAGAGATTTATACGACTTCATCACCGACTTGGTTTCTACACCTTTCCCGTTTCATTGAATAGGGTTTTCATTTTATCAAAAAAATTATAAGTACTTTTGCCATTTTTTCGATAAGTAGAAATATCATTAAATCAATCTAGCTTCAACATTGTTGTGCATACATTCTACGC
This sequence comes from Oxytropis ochrocephala, assembly GCA_020916435.1. NCBI lineage: Eukaryota > Viridiplantae > Streptophyta > Magnoliopsida > Fabales > Fabaceae > Oxytropis > Oxytropis ochrocephala. The sequence goes on along the minus strand of CM037091.1, from coordinate 53,330,491 downwards.
ACCTCCTATGAAGGATTGGATAGGCCACAATATCATTTACTACCAATACCCTCACCCCAGGGAGGAGAATTTTGCAAAACTTAAACAGAAAAGACATGAAAGTCGTGCACCAAGCTAACTAGGACAAACCTACATGATCAAGTAGAGCACCAAGATATGCTATAAACTTACGACACCTATATTGGTATTTTTATTTTAGCATTTAAAAGGATCGTTTGTTGAGATAGTTTAGTAGCTTGTATTAATTAGCTAGTGAGATTAGTTAGTTAATTAGCTACATAATAGAAAATAAGTCAGTTAATGTTGTAAGCTTGTATATCAAACTATCTCTCTCCTGATGTAAAATAAGAGCTATTAAAGTTGCTCTCAATGCAATGAAACTGTACACACATGCATTATTCTTGACTTTCCCTAACAAATTGGCATCAGAGCCCTCTCGAAAGGCCTGAAAATATCAAACCGAGAAATCTCAATTTCTCAAGAGTATCAACAATGGCGACGAACGGAAATGCAAACAGAGGTGAAGGCAACTACATGCAACCATCCATACCTCGATTGGATGGGCATTATGAGCATTGGTGCTTGTTCATGGAGAACTTTCTCAGATCAAAGGAGTACTGGTTTTTGATCGAGAAAGGAATTGAAGAACCAGAGAAGGGTACAGCGATGAATGAAGTTCATAGAAAGAAGATAGAGGAGTCTAAACTCTAGGATGTGAAGGCCAAGAACTACTTATTTCAAGCAATTGATCGTCCTTGTAACGCCCCAAAAATAATCAAGTAATTATTTAATTAATTTAATTAAGTAGTATATTTAGTTGGCCATATTAAAATAATAATAGGGTATTTAATTTAAATAGGGAGTGGGGTGTAGTAAATGAATGTGTGGTATTTTAGTTAAATAGGGAGGGATATGAGAAAGTAATTAAAGGTATGCAAATAGAGCCCATTAGTGTTAAGTGGCCCAAACCCAATTAGTAAAACCATTGGGTCTTAGGAGAAACCCTCATTAGAGCAAAGAAATCAAAAATTAGAAAGTGAGAAGAGGAGAAGGAGGAATCGCGACGGCTAGGGAAAGAAAGAGAGAGACTTGGCGTGAAGCTTGAGAAGGAGGGCTTGGAGTGTTGGTGATTTGGGAGAATTGCTTAGGGTGTGGTCATCTTCTTCAATTAACAAGTAAGGGGGCTCTCTTTCCATTCTTAATAACTTATAGAACTAATCTCCATAGGGGTTGGGTGTTAGGAGGGGTTTTTTGATTAATTATGATGAATTTGTTGATTTGGTGAATTATTATGATGAATTTGTTGATTGGGTGAATTATTATGATGAATTTGTTGATTGGGTGAATTATTTGAATGAATTGTTGATTAGGTGATTATTATGTGAAAACTAAATTGTAAATTCTATTCTAGTTGACGTTAAGGTGTTTAGTTGTTAATTCAATAAAATTGAATGGGAGGAATCATGGAGAATATTGGGTGTTGTTGAAATGCTAGAACTAAGGTTCATTGATGGTGGTATGCATGTTGTTGCTATCGGTTTAGGCTGCTGGAACAGGGGGGCGCCAACTTGCCTGGGATAAGGCGCCTGTGTGCGCTGGTGTTGCTGCGTGGGGGTGCAGCACAGGCAGAGGCGCCAATTTGGCTTAACCTGCGCGCCTAGTGGCGCCTGGGTGTACTGGGAATTCTGGGTTGGGGCGTGGCGCAGGCAGGGGCACCATTTTGGCGTGCCCAGCGCGCCCAGGTCACTGTTTGAGTGTTGCGCAGGTGGGTGGCGCAAGACTGGGCGCCATTTTGGCGTGCCCAGTGCGCCTGGTTTACTGTGTGCAGGTGTGCAAGTGTGCAGGGGTGGGTGGTGTAACACCCCCTTTACTTCTAATACTACTTAGCAATTAAATCAGAGTTTTCAAAAACCACTCAAGGAGTGCTACATTTTTCTACATAGACTTAACCATGCAAAACAATAAAACATTTTCGCAGCTAAAACAGTGGTAGTGTAATGCACATATATCACCTCGGCCTAGAAGGAACCGAGCTCATCAAGTAACAAGTTATTAGTTACAACTTAGTCAAAGTAATATAAGTTCCAAAAGACATAGGTTTACAACACAAAATAACCTACATACGTGCACCACTACACTACTCGCCCCAAGTGTTACACTACCTGAGCAAATGACGACGCCAACGACATTAATCGAGTGAGAACTGACCTCTACTCGGGGATACCGCAAGTTGCCACATGAGAGCAACATAAAAAAGCAGCTAGGGTGAGTCTCTAAACACATATAATAAGGTTTATGACAAGTATCATGCTAAGCAAACACATATAATAACCACGGCACAGCACACAAATAACACGATTATTTAGTGCATGAGTTTATATGAATGATGCAGACCCATACTTTCAGGGTATATGCATGATGGATCCATTAAGACCAAGTCTTCGCTATCACCTTCGGATCAAGTCCTTAGGACCAAGTCCTCTGCTATCACCTTAGGACCGAAGTCCAAGACAAAGTCTTTCGCTATCACCTTATGCTTATGATTTATGCGACGCCATGAACAATGCATAACACACAACATATACATTATTCAATTAAATCATAACACCATTTCGGTAACTCACCAATTAGACCGTAGCCTTTTATTCATAATAGGACCGAAGTCCTCTGCTCACCTCTAGGACCGAAGTCCTCTGCTTTCACCATTTTCATTTATTTCAATGCCCCTCAGGGACTTCACCGTTTAATTAATTCTCTACTCGTAGCCCTATGGCCAAAACAACTCTCATACGTCATTACGACACTAAGGCCGACGTCTCTCGACGGGCCTACTGGCGCTAAAAAGGTGTCGCCTCTCACTCATCAACCACCTCGGCGCCTAGTAGTGGACCAAATAGTCACTACGAGGACTACCGTGTCACTTAGGACTAAAACGTCCATTAGGGACTAAAATGACTACACATTTAACCCCTCACGCACTTGGCACTCCAAAACGACCCTCACCGTCGCGCCCAGCAATAACGTGCGCTACACTAGTGTTAAAACCACACCTCGGCACCTATAGCACCTCAGCACTCTCGGGCATGCCTACACTCTGCTCCTCTCGTAGTCACTCCACTTCACACTAAACGTACATCTCACTTCTTCAAGTGCACCTAGGTATGATATACTCTACGTCTCGGCCATAACACCTCGGTTACTTCACGTTACACGTTGTCAACGGCACTTCAGCAGCTAAATCTAAGTACTTTACCTCGGCCTAAGCATCTCGGCCTACTTACTCTACTCCTCGGCAAGCACAAACCGATCCTTATACCTAGTCTTATGTACTCGTACACTTAGTTACTCGTGCTCTATGACTCACCTCGGCTTCTATGACCTCGTTATTACGTTTTGACTTACGATCATCACTTAAGCTTCGTTACACTAGTGGTAGGTAGATACGCCTATACAACCCCAAGTCAACCCCTTCGCTTAAGCTCAGACACACGTTCTCTTGTTATGAAACACTCAACTCCAAATCTACACCTCGGTAGTCTAACGTTCCACTCCATAAAACCTTACACTCTCACGGTTCTCACTTTAGCTCACTGGGACTGAGAGTTTTCTCAGTTCCCATTTCACTCAGTAGCCTCTCGGGACCAACACCTCAACATCCCAACGCAAACTCACTGAAAACGAGCTAACACAGAACATCAAACAACATCAGAAAACACACCAAAGCATGCAACACAGCTCAGGAAAACACAACTACGTCTACTCACACATAACACTCATCATACTACAAAATTATACGTGAGAAGAGAGCCCCCTAACCTTGCTCAGTTGAGTAAACGACCCTCTCTTTACCGATTCCTCCAGTTAACACTCGCAGCAACACTTCTCCGTTGAGCTTGAGCTTCTTCCATGCCAAAAGCTCTCCCTTCTCTCTAGAACCCGATCTCACCTACCAACTTCTCTCTCTTACTTCTCTTTGACTTTTCTTAGATCCCTTTGGTGAAACATACTTCCTTTCCTTCGACACTCTCACTTAAAGCACACACTTGGGCTTCTAATGGCTCATGGGCCTCCAATGGTTCATGGGCCTCTACGCCCACCCTCTCCATTCACTTAAGCATCCCCTAAATGAAATAAACTCCTAATTTAAGTCAATTGCCCTATTATCCTTTTAATATGACCAACCAAAATACCTCCTAATACCATAAGAATCTCACATGAATCTTATGACCTAATAAAATGTTGCAAGCTTTTAAATAACCCAATTGAATAAATAATTGACTATTTTTGGGGCGTTACAGGTGGCGCAAGGTTGGGCGCCAGTTTGGCATGCCCAGTGCGCCTGGTGTGCGTGCTATGTGCGCGCGTGTGTGCGGTGTTGCGCACAAGGGCGCCACTTTGGCTGCCCAAGTGCGCCTGTGCTGCTGTGTTGCGCACAAGGGCGCCACTTTGGCTGCCCAAGTGCGCCCGTGTGTGTGGTGTTCTAGTGCAATGCGCCATTTGGCTGCCCAAATTGCACTGTGTGGTGCTGGTGTCTCATGGCAGGGCGCCATTTTGGCTGCCCTGTGTTGCTGGTGTGCTGCTGTCTAGGTGAGGGGCGCCAAGTTTGGCAGCCCAAGGCCCAACTTTGGCGCCAGTGTCTAGGTGATGGGCGCCAACTTTGGCAGCCCAGGGCGCAACTTTGGCGCCTGTGTCTAGGTGTAGGTTTAGTCCCTGGTGCGTTTTCAGTCCTCGGGGTGTCAAATTAGTCCCTAGGTGTCAAATTGGTCCTTAGGTGCCAAATTGGTCCTTATGGTGCCAAATTGGTCCGTAGGTGTCAAGTTAGTCCTTTGGTGTGAAATTAGTCCTTGGTGTTATTTTTGTCCAATGGGGTGTCGTTTTAGTCCTTATAGGGCTATTCTTTAAGGTGATGCATATCATTGGTGTATGTAATTTGGTGATTGGGGGTCTATGAAGAACAGGCTTTAAAGACTGAGACACAAGGAAGGGGTTCCGGTAGTGGCAACCAAAGAGGAAGAGGTGTTGCATCACGAGGAAGAGGTAGGGGTCGTGGCAGGAAGAATAAGGAGACTGTGGAATGCTTCAAATGCAAGAAGTTGGGCCATTATAGAAACGAATGTCCGGAGTGGGACAAGGATGTGAATTATGTAGAAACTGAGGAAGAAGATTCAATGATGTTAATGGCAAGAAGCTGTGAAGAAGGTGATTCCCTCATGATTGAAGATGAAAAGGATGAATGTATGATGGTGAATGAGTCCATGATACCGATGGCAATTACTCAAATTAAGGAGAAGGAAAGAAACAAGGTGGAAGCATGGTATCTTGACTCGGGGTGCTCGAACCACATGAGTGGGAATAGAAAATGGTTCACTGAACTAGATGAGAGTTTCAAGAAGTACATAAGGCTGGGAAATGATGCAAGATTGAAGGTGGAAGGAAAAGGGAGTATAAGAGTCAAAATGAATGGCATTGCTTACACAATTACAGATGTTTTCTATGTTCCTGAATTAAAGAGTAACCTCTTGAGCATAGGCCAGCTACAAGAAAAGGGCCTAGATATTCTATTTGATGAGGGGTATTGCAAAATATATCATAAGAAGAAAGGATTGATGTTTGAATCATTGATGGAGACCAACAGAATGTATAAACTCATTTCTTATCTGGTTATTGATGGCAAGGAAACAGATGGGAGATGTCTTCATACTGCTAATGAGGATGAGACATATCTGTGGCATTGCAGATATGGCCATCTAGGAATGAAGAATTTGAAGATTCTTGCAAGTAAGCAGATGGTAACTGGTCTGCCAAAGTTGAAAGACAACATGAGAGTGTGTGAAGATTGCTTGAAAGGGAAGCAACATAGGGATCCAATTCCAAAAAGAAGCAAATGGAGAGCATGTGAAAGGCTATAACTTATACATGCTGACATATGCGGGCCAATAACTTCAACCTCAACCAGCAATAAGAGGTATTTCCTTAACTTCATTGATGATTTTTCTAGGTAGATTTGGGTGTATTTGTTGATAGAGAAGTCTGAGGCTTTTGAAAAGTTTAAACATTTTAAGACTCTGGTGGAGAAGGAGAGCAACCTTAAGATAAAATGTTTAAGGACAGATAGGGGGTGAGTTTACATCAAATGAATTTGACAAATTCTGTGTAGAATTGAATTGGATAGTTTGTGTACTGAATAGATCTCCTACACTTGCTGTGAGAAACAGGACACCTCAAGAAGCTTGGAGTGATTGTAAGCCTTGTGTATCACACTTAAGAGTTTTTGGATGCATAGGACATGTACATATCCCCGATGCCAAAAGAACTAAACTTGAAGAGAAAAGCAAGAAATGTGTCTTGCTTGGAATGAGTAGTGAGACAAAAGGGTATAGAATGTATGATCCAATAGAAAGAAAAATAATAGTGAGTAGAGATGTTGTATTCGAAGAGAATGAATTCTGGAATTGGATGGAAGACCACAAACAAGAAGTGAATGCTGAGTTCAGTTGGAATAATTCCAAAGTTGCAATGAGTGATGATGAGGATAGTGACATAGAAGAAAGAGAAAATGAACAAGGGAATGCTGTGCAAGAAACTCAAACTCAGGTTCAACAGAATCAAACACTAAGAAATGAAGCTAGACAAGAGATAATAGATAACGAAAGAAGAGTGAGAAGACCACCTGAGCACCTCAGAGACTATGTGACACGTGTGGGCCTATCTGAAGAAGAAGAAGAAGAGGAAGCTTATGTAGCATTTTCTAATCCTGATACCTTTGAGGTTGTTGTCAAGGATGCAAGGTGGAGAGAAGCTATGGACACTGAGATAGCTTCAATAGAAAAGAATGAAACATGGAAATTGGTTGATTTACCTAGAGAAGCCAAAAGAATTGGAGTAAAGTGGGTGTACAAGACCAAGTTGAATGAAAGTGGTGAAGTAGACAAATACAAAGCAAGGCTTGTGGCAAAAGGTTACTCACAACAACAAGGGGTTGATTACACATATATATTTTCTCCTGTTAGCAGACTAGACACAATAAGGATGATAATGGCAATAGCAGTACATAGAGGGTGGACTTTATACCAATTGGATGTTGTCATACCCCAATTTTGTCCGGCCTAGGTCGAAACCCTAATTTTCCCCAAAAATAATCAAATTTAGAAAAGTAAAAAACATCATGCATTGCATTTAGGTTTTAAAGTCATTTCAAAGTTTCTAAAATCATTTTTGGAGTTGGAATGCACTTTTTAGACAAATTAGGGTTTTTCAGTACAAAAGGGTATTTTGGTCATTTCACAAATAAGGGACAGTTCCTCACGACAAGTCATCCAATATGCATTTCAAAGTACTAGAGGTCACTCCTAGGGTGAAGAATCATTTTTGAAGTGAAGATGTGTTTCAGGCAAAAACTAGGGTTTTTAGAGTGAAAGGGCATTTTGGTCATTTCACAATAAAAATGGTCTTTCATCCCAAATCCTTGAATAATCATCAATGATTTATTTGAGGGATATTTGTGCTCCATTGTGATTATTTTTGTGCATGAATATTAAACCTTTTGGCCTAAAAGCCTAGTTTTTGGATAGAAGGGTAAAATGGTCTTTTCCTTTGAGGTGGGGTAAATAAATCAATTTTGGGATTGGTGAGATCATAAAGTTCAGAGCCCAATCATTGAATCATGGATATAGCCCAAAATGGCATGAACTAGGAAGAATAATCTAGAAGGGAATATTCTATCTCTTTTTGAATTTTGAAAGGATAAGGATAGTACAATAGTACAATTTGCAATTCCACTCACTCTCTCACACTCCTTGCTGCGCATAAACAGCCCATTTCACCCCATTTTCATTTATTTTTATTGCTTGCAAATTGTATTAAATCATGGCCTTCCATTTAAATGTGAAAATCAATCCTTTAAGTCCTATTGGTTTGCAAGAGTTACATTGTCCTAATTACCCTTTAAGTTTTCACTTCATATAAAAGCCTAAAATAAGACCTAGCTCACACACACACTCTCATTTTACCCTAGCACACTCTTCTCCTCTCCTTCTCCTCTCTCAAGGCCGAACCCTCTCACTCTCCTCCTCCATTTTCTTTCTCAAGTTTCATCCACCAAATCACCTTAAACCTACTTCACATTCACATATCTTCTTCTCTTCACCTTTGATTCCATTTTTACACCAAAAAGGAGCTTACTTTCTTGAAGATTGCGTGACATTTGTGTGGATTTGTGAAGATTATTGTTGACTTGTTCTTGATCTTCATTCTTCTATTATTGTGTAACTTTGATCTTGAGGTAAATATCTAATCTCTTGCATTTTAATTTTTAGCATGTGAAACTCTCTTCTACTCCTCTATCCTCTCCAAGAGGCTTAGAGGGTTCATTTCAAACACTATGTCAATGACTTTGGGAGCCTTGGGTGTTTGAAGTGAACCCTTGGCCTTGAGGAGAGGTTTCTTGTGTTTTCACCATAATGTTCTTGCATTTTTCATACTCATTTTGTCATTTTTTTGCATGAATAAAAATTTCCACATGATATATGCATCCTATTGTTCATGTCATAACTTGCAAGTTGAGATTTTGGTTTGATTCATTGAGTGTAAGGGTTCGGTTTTAGGCTTCTAAGATTTAGGGTTTTGGCCTTCCTTTTACTCTTTGATTTTTGTGTAAATAAATGCTTGATATGCCTAAATTTGCTATGATCTTGTTCTATGTACTAGTTATGATTTCAAACATGAAATAATGTGTTGTTTATGTCATGTGAGGTTTCGGCCTTAAGGTCTTAAAAATTAGGGTTTGTTGTTTCCTTTCCTCTTTTTAATTCATGTGAATAAAATGCTTGATTTGTGTGACTTGCTTCATGTGTTGATCTTAAATTTAAGCATGAAATAATGTGCTGTTTTTGTGCATATAAGGTTTCGGCCTTAGAGGCCATTTTAGGGTTCATTTTAGTGCTTAAAATGTGTGTTTGATTTTGTGTAGAAAGGTGTAGGAATGTGAATGTGTTCTTAAACTTTTTACCACTCATTTTCATATTTACTTTACCACTCACTAGCATTTTACCATAAGTAAAAAAAAAGAAAACATTTTTACTTTTTTACTTTACCATTTCATTAAATAATTACCTTACACTTCATGCATGCTTGTTTCACTCTTTACTAACTTTTTACCATAAGTTTTTACCACTTGTTTATTTGCAAAAATACCCAAAAGATTTTTATACTTTGCATCTTGCTATTCATGTGCTCATATAAGTTTATATCTTTTGCATTCATACTCTCCACATGCTCATGCATTTGTCTATGCCTATACCTTTTGCATTCACATACTCTATCACATATCCATGCATCCTCAATATTATGTCTTGTATCCATTGTTGTATAATCATGCATTCATTAATATTGTATCTTGCATCATTCTTCACATGTTCATACACCCACATGTTAGCTTAATCATGTATTCAATTTGTTCTCAACAATTTGTGAATATTCTTTAGGATTGCTATACTTGTGTTCTTATTGTTGCCTTGGTTTGGATTTGAAAAGATTTGAAATGTTCTATTTCTTTTTCAAACTTGAAATCACATGCTTTTCTAATAAAAACCCTAAGGCATTTTTCATAAACAAATCATTAACCATCACTCAAGCCGATGCTTGTTTGATCGTTAATGATGGAGTTACTAGTGGTAGTCACTCAAGCCTTCGCTTGTTTGACTATCATGAAAGCTCCCACACATTAATTAAACAACAAAACCTAATTCAATTTTCCTAAGAAATAATATGAGCCATTAGTGGTAATTATCACTAAGACTCATCCTTTTCCAAAACAATTTCAAAAAAAAGATAATAAAACGTTGCAACTAGTAATCACTTGAGTAATTGCTCGTGATTATCGGTTCCAACACTTTTCTTTCAAGTTAGTAATGAACGCCACTGAAGCCATTGCTTGTTTGGTATTCATGAACGCTTGAGTCATATTTCCAAAACCCAAAAGATAAGATAAAAACAAAACACGTGATTTTCTCAAAGATTAAGAACCAAGAACTACGTAGCTTTGATCCCTCATCTCATTGAGGGTACGTAGGAGCGGGTCACATCCCGTCAAGCACTCTTTTTAAAAAAATTTAGTTTAGTTTCACTTTTCAAAGATCCCAAAAAGATTTCTCTCTCTTTTGTTTTCTAAAAAACTCTTTCAAATAAAAAGGAAAAGAAAAGAAGTAGAACGAAATTTATTTCAAATCAAACAATCCAAACCACACATCGAATTAATGGTTCCCTTCGGTAGAAAGGAGGTGTGGGGTGCTAATACCTTCCCACACCTAACCGAATTTCGAACCTACATCTCGAGTTTTGAAAGACCAGTTGCTTTCAAAAGGTTTTCCTAATATTTTCCTTAATAAATGTTAGTGGCGGCTTCATTGAAAGATTTTCTTTTTAGAAAAGTTGTAAACGAGGAAGGTTCTCCCTCGGGGACTTTTTCGGGCGCAACAACTGGCGACTTCACTGGGGACAACTCTTTTTTTAAAAAAATAAGTGGGTCAAACCTAATTAATCCGATGTGTGGTTCAAAGTGTTTGATTTGAATTATTTTTCGTTTTACTTCTTCATTTCCTTACCTTTTTCCTTTTTCTTTCTTCATATGCTTGTAATTATGCATGCTTTCCCCCATCTATTATAATCCCTTCTTCTCTGCTCCTTTTCTTGAGGTGAGCTATATATGGTTGTTGATGACACCTTAGGTTAGTTCATTTGTTTTGAAGTGATGCTAAACCTTAGGGTAGACGACATGTTACTGTTTGCTTCTATCTGGACTGGTCTGGCTTTTTCCTTGCAGGTGGGGAGGGTAGATTTTAGAAAGTATGTCCTCAATCACACACTTTCACACCTTACATTTTGTATGTTATGAGTGGGCTCCTATACCCGGATCCAACAAATACCTAGGAGAGTGGAGACGATTAGTGACTGTCATTCGAGACCTTTGTCTGTCTGACACTCATGAAAGTCTCAACCAGAGTACGCTTTCTCATGACGTTTCACACTTGGTAGTTCTCTACATTTGTGGATGTCGGCATGAGGATTCTATAGCTCTGGTAGCCATTGTGAGGGTGTGAATTAGAACTACATGGAAGGAACCTTTGAAGTTGCCCTAGAACTTAGGATTTCCACCTTCGTAGGACACGAGGACATACAAATTGTGTGTTGCATTGTAGTTTAGACATGTCTTTCCTAAAAAAAAAAGGATTTTCAAAAAAAAAAAGAAAGAAGAGAAAGGGTTGCCATTGTAGCCTTTTCTTTTGCCGTTCCGTACAAAGCGACATATGACCCACTGTTGTGCGAAAAGTAGATGTGCAAGTGTACACAATCGCAACAAGTAATATAATGATATGTAAAGATCGTTCCCACGAGGATTGGTATTAATTTTAGAGTTTAAAAAGGAATTACACTTTAGAGGAACAAGTAGCAAATAGGTTGAGTAACAAAGTTCAGTTGGACAAAGGTTATAAAAGTAACAAGTTAACGGTGAGTTAAAATATAAGAGAAATAAGTTGGATTGCTTTCACTATGTAAATTCCCAGAAACAAGACGCTATAACGTCACACGCTATAGCGTTAAGCGCTATTGCAAATATTTTGTGCCTTTCAATCACTAGCGCTGTGGTTTCACTACAAGATGCCTATGTCTAGGTTCTAAATAGGTTCACCCCTGTATAATCAAGATCCCACAAACTTATGCTTTATAAACTATTGCAACTTCTATGTCTAGAGGAAGCAAAAATTGATTAAATGTCTTCAACCAACCTTATCATTTATATTAATCCTTGAGTTCTCTCTATGGTTCATGTCTGAATCCACAGAGGTACTAGTTTTACGTGGCCAAATATAAAACAAGTTTGGAAGAGTTATCACACAAGGATTAAAACACCACACGTGAGAAATTATATACGAAGCATTAATGGTTCATTAAAAGCTATAGCAACCCAACTCAAAGAGTTTAGCTCATGTTGAGCAACATCAAAATAACACAAATAAAACTACTTGTATTACCGTAGGTAAGAAGGAAAATACAAGTGCAAAAGATACAAGCTTGAAGTTCCCTAATCATCCACGCTAAGATGGCTCATCATTAGCCTTACACCATGAGAAAAAGTACAGAAAAATACAAAAGAAGAAAGTAAAAAAATAGCAAAAGCTTCTAAGGTGTATCAATGGAGAAGAAGAAGTGTCACACTTTCTCTCTCTACCAATACTCTCTCTATCTTCGTTGGGAAGTCTAAGGTATGATGAGGGGAAAATTAGCATCTCTAGTATATCTAGCATTGAGGTACACCTCTCCTCCAAAAGTCAAGAAAGGTGATGTTTACTTTTTCACCAACTCCACTATTCCTTTACTCATGCAATGACAAGTGTCCACACAAATCCAATAAAATCCGCACATGTCGCCAAGTGCATGTGGACACAAGATATGGAACATGGATTAATGAGCTTGGCGCCAAAATTTCACTTTTCCTTTAGATGCTCAATGCTTTACGCCTCTTGACGTTATAGCGTTAGACGCTATAGCGCTAAACAATGCACTACTTCACAAAATACATCAAAATAATCACAAGGGCACCAAATGTGCCAATTTCATAGCAAAGCAGTGTTTAGCCTATCCTATCCTAATATTAATAGAAATGCAATAAATACTATACTAATATTACTTGAGAACTTACTTAATTCAATGATTAGAGGTATAAATAACTCATATAAATATGAGTTATCACACCCCAAACTTAAACCATTGCTTGTCCCCAAGTAATGACACTTGCAAAGACAAACAGATCGACACTAATTACAACACACATGCTCTGATCAACACTTCATTTCTAAGCATACTCACTCAAACATTTTCTCAATGGGCTAACAATTCAGATTCACACTCACACCCACACACCAATGCATTTATTCAACTTCTAAGCTTATTTCTTTCAATCAAGTGTGTGTGTGATCTCTTGACTCATCTCAATTCCTAGCTAGATTTGGATTTCTCTTTAGCCTTGGAAAGAATGGTCTTCTTTTGGTAAAATCAAGAACTCTTTCAAAACAATGACTAGATTAACATTTTCACACAGGAATGGGGATTTTCAGGCATGACAAAGGGTTTAACTAGGCACTTCAAGTCTATGGTCAGTGTTCCTAACTTATTGAATCTAAACAGCTCACGCTATAGCGTTTGGCGCTATAGCGCTTGGACAAAGATAACAGATTTACTAGCTGTAGCCCCCTCATTACTTGGCTCCTCAACAATTATTATATATATATATATATATATATATATATATATTTTTTTTTTTTTTTTTTTTTTTTTAACACGAGGCTTTGCCTCTTTCTTTGCCTTTGGGGATGACTTCTAGTTTTTGTTTTGGGTAACTCTGACTTTACAATATATTTACATTAAACTTCTAAGTCACCGACCACCCTAAGACCTTTGTACCTAACCTTTATATAGCCCAACACCCCCAAACTTTTGCTTCAACAACTCTTCAAGTTTTTATTCAAGCCTTGATCTCACCTTGGTTAACTCAGACTAGCCTAAACCTCGGATAGTCCTTGGCTAGCTAAGTTTCTTCTTAAGCCACAGAGATTTACGTGTGAGAGCAATAATAAACAAAGATGTCATCTAAAAGCACGGCTCTCTTACTCACTCACACCATTATCATTACAATCATGTTGGAACGCGATTCAATGACTATACTTAAAAATGAGGCACTTGAAATAGAACATTTTGAAAAACATTAACAAAAACATTAACAACTTTAGGTCCTCCCCACATAACAAAAGTGAGCAAAGTGTCCTCACCGCTCTTTAAAGAATTAGGAGAGGCTGAACTTAACACACAAACAAAGTAATGCAAGTCTTAAAACATTTGTGAAGCGCAAGATAGACGCTTATAGCGCTTCACAATTTATTTTTGTTCACAAAACCCTAAACTTATCTGTGAGAAAATTAAATTCACTTCTTAACCGGACGGACACTGTTCTTGAGCTAACACGGATGGCCGAGGAGGCTTTACTGACCTTTTTCTTTTTCTCGCCGGTGCCACCGCCTTTCTTTTTCTCGCCTTCATCCTCGCTAGTTGCCTTCTCTTTTTCTGCCTTCATCTCTGCTAACTTGCTAGCAGCCTCCTTCTCCTGTTCAGACACTTCCTTTCCAGACTGTTGTGCTTCTTGCTGCACTCTTTCTTCATCAACTTCTTCAATCACAGTCGGCTTGGCTCCCGGGTTCCTCCTGCAGATACATACGTTGGCCTCTTTGCCGCCACATGCTTCTCCTTGACTTGCTACGGAGGTGCGGATGGCTTGGGCTGGCCTGGGCTACCTCCTTGGAGGACTCTCAGCCATAGCTTGAGCTTCATCCTCAGAACCTGCAATAATGTTAGTTTTTGATTTAGGGCTCCTTTGGGCTCTCTGTTTAAGCCTAGGAGACTTTGTTCCACTTGACACAGATATGATGAGGGCTTGGTAGATCAGCTGCAGCGCTATAGCCTCAGACGCTATAGCGCTAGCGAGGCCCTCAGCAGGATTCTCGGGGAAGCAGAATGTTGTGGTGAAAGCAGTGGTGGACTTTGTTCTTTTGTGGGAATTGGGGATTGGGCTGATGGTTCTGGTTGTGGTAGTTCATTTAGGTTTGGTGTTTGTTGATCAGGTGAGGGTGAGTTCTCTTTTGCTGGTTCTGGTGGAGGTATGGTTGGTTCAGATTGTGGGGTTTCAGGAATGGTCTGTTCTTGGGCTTGTGGTGAGGGTATTTGTGGTGAGTGTAGTCTTGTGGGGCTTGGTGTGGGATCGTGATCACTTCTTCATATTCTTCACTTTCTGACCCTTCCTCCTTTTCTGGGCTCTCTTCACCAGACTTCTCTTCACTCTCAGAATCCTCTTCCTCCTCAGAATCATTGACTTCTTTCATCACCCTCCTTGTTTCCTCTTCATCTTCTTCACTGAGTTCTTGTAAATCCTCAGTGTTGAGGGATTCTTCACTACTCACCTTTGGCTTTTTCTTAGCAGGGCTCTTTACCTTCTTCAAGGCAGGGCTCCTGGCTCTCTTCTTGAGTGGGTCTGTAGCAACCTTCTTACTCACCCGCTCTTTTGGTTGGGGTGGCTCCTTCACACCCTCATCTTCAATTAACCACTCTGGGAACACAGGGGGTTCCATTAACTCCTTGCCTCTTGACAGTTTTTCCAGAACAGCCTTCTCCCATTCAAACTTAGCTTTGACAAACTTACACAGTGTTTGCTGATTCTTTTTCAACTGATTGAGCGCTATAGCATTAGACGCTATAGCGCTAGCACTTCTCTCATGCGGGCTTAAAAACAGCAGCGAGGAATATCTCCTTGAGGAGTCCTCCTCTCATCACGAATTTCAATCTCTACTTCAAACATTCTTGCATAACTCTCGAATTAAACAGGAAAGTAGAGATTACCGTACCGATCTTTTGCTGCTTTTCTCAATTTCTCTTGCAATGATTTTGCCCACATCTATGCTTTCACCTTCCGAATGGCATCAAGCACTATCAACTGTCCTTCTCCACATTTGTTGTGTGGGAAGTAGGCATGAGTGAATGCCCGATGAAAGTAAACCACATTGCTGACCTCATCCACCGTAAATGCCTTCTTGACTTTAAACTCGAGCCAAACCTCTCCCATGTTGCTTCCTCCACACTGGATCCTCTTCTTAACCTCCTCCATTTCATCACATCCCCACGTATCAATCTTCTTCTCCGGGGCCTTTCCGAGAATAACCCAACTTGAAGTGGTCATTGATGGCACTTGGGCGTGAAATCAACCATTTCACCCCTAACCATAGAATAGGTTTGGGGCTTTCCCCTTTGGAGGAGGAATTCCTTTGTAAAACTCTCTCACCAGAGGCACCACAAATTCCCCTCTATGCTTGATAAATTTCTGCCACCCTAACGCTATAACAGTGGATGTGAACACGTCAGGAGCTTTTTCAGTTTTGAAACCCCTTTCTGCGATGAAGTTCATCTTCCAGTAGCGCGCAGGATCGTCCTTTGGATCTATGGCTCTTGAGGAACTGGGTTCAGTGGTCTTGGCCTTTTTCTGGGGCTTTTCACTCGAATGTTTCTTCACCATTTTGAGATGTTTGAAGATTTGGGGTTGCTTTGTGAATTTTTAGAACAGATTGCAAGATTAATTTGCAGGGAAATCAGGAATGGAGTTACGAGACGGTGGGAGTTATGGAAGAAGGAAAGAGAAGGGAAATCAGGAAAGGGGTTCACCGGTTAGAACGAGAGAAAGAGAAGGGAGTGGTTGAGTGAGAGGTTATGGGGAATTGAATGATGTGACCGCTTCTTTGATGGGCGGAGCGGCCCAAGTGGATCGGGCGATCCACACGTGGGCGCATAGGGACGCGGCGCAGTTGAATTGCACGAGGCGCGCGTGCCACGTCATTATAATCTGTCCCATTCTTTGAAATAAAAACAATTCTTCTTGCCAGCTACCTCCTCTTGACGCTATAGCGTCAACATCACGCTTCAGGTCTTCAAGTTCCCAAATTCCTCAACACAAAAAATTTTCCTTCTGCAAAATAAAATAAAGACAACAAAAATGTTAATTAAAACCTTGGGGTGCCTCCCAAGAGCGCTTGTTTTAAGAGTCATCAGCCTGACTTCTTCATTTGATGTTAGGGATCTTGAAGATCAATTGAGGTTTTGTCCCTCATCACAGTGTCACCATGGTATTGTTTTACTCTTTGCCCATTCACCTTGAAAGTGGTGTTGGTTGCTTGATCAAATAAATCCACTGCACCATAAGGGTAGACCTTGACTAATTTAAAAGGGCCAGACCACCTTGATTTAAGCTTGCCAGGAAACAATTTTAATCTAGAATTGAAAAGGAGCACTTGGCCTCCTTCAATCAGCTCTCTATTCTGTATCTTCCTGTCATGCCACATCTTTGTTTTTTCTTTGTAAATGGCTGAACTCTCATAGGCAGCATGCCTAATTTCATCAAGTTCATTTAATTGCAGTAGCCTAGCCTTACCTGCCCTATCACAATCAAAGTTGAGCTTTTTTATGGCCCAATGAGCTTTGTGTTGCAACTCAATAGGGAGGTGACATGCTTTCCCAAATACAAGTCTGTATGGAGACATTCCCAGAGGTGTCTTGAAGGCTGTCCTGTAAGCCCATAATGCATCATCGGATGGATTGACCGATCCTTTCTTGAAGGTCCCACCATTTTTTCAAGCATCCTTTTGATTTCTCTATTTGACAATTCAAAGCTTGCCCATTTGTTTGTGGGTGATATGCAAAGTGGCAATTTTGTGCCTCACTCCATATTTTCCCAATAGAGATTCCATCAACTTGTTACAAAAGTGAGAACCTCATCACCGATAATTGCTCTTGGTGTACCATATCCGGTGAATATGTTCTTCTGCAGAAACTTGTCGGTGACTTGGCATCATTGTTGGGAAGAGCCACGGCTTCAACCCATTTGGAAACATAATCCACACCACCAAGTATATACAAATTCCCATGAGAAGGAGGAAAGGGACCCATAAAATCCATGCCCCATACATCAAAGAGTTCAATCTCTAAGATGTTGGTTAAAGGCATTTCATGCTTGTTTGAAATGTTCCCAGTCCTTTGACACCTTTGCACGATTCTTTACCCATTCTTGAGCATCCTTGAATAATGTGGGCGATAATACCCACATTGCGAAGCACTTTGCAATTTGTTCTAGTTCCTCCAAAATGTCCACCACATGGTGAAGCATGACAATGCTCTAACACTTGAGGTTGTTCTTCCCTCCGCAAGGCACCTTCTTATCACTTGGTCTTGGCATTTCTTGTAGAGAAAAGGTTCATCCCAATAATAATCTTTCACTACATGGAAAAACCTTTTTCTTTGTTGATAATTCAGATCTGCGCAGCACAGTCGCTTACCAAGTTATTCACGATATCAAGAAACCATGGAGCGGTGTCTTGACGCGCTATAGCGTCTGGCGTTATAGCGGCAACCGTTATAGCGTTACACTTTTTCATCGCTCGCCAACAACTTCTCATCCGGGAAGATTTCTTTGATCTCTCTCCTGTTTCTATACCGCATTGTCTCCTTCAAGTGCTAGACAAATGGTCAGTGAACTCTGTTCTCCACCCCTTTTATCATGAATTTCCAAGTCAAATTCTTGGAGGAGGAGAACCCATCTTATTAGCCTTGGTTTTGCATCTTTCTTAGAGATCAAATACTTGATGGGTGAATGGTGCAGTAAAAACAATTACTTTTGTGCCAACCCAGTATGATCTAAATTTATCAAAGGCAAAAACCACAGCTAATAGCTCTTTTTCAGTAACTGTGTAATTTAACTGTGCTTCAATAAGTGTTTTGCTTGCATAGTAAATGGAATGGAAGATTTTATCATACCTTTGCCCAAGCCACGGCTCCCACAAAGATAGTCACTTGCATCACACATGAGCTCGAATGGTTTACTCCAATCAGGGGCAACAATGATAGGTGCAGTAATCAGAGCTTTCTTTAACTTCTGGAAGGCTTCAAGGCATGCATCATCAAAGTTGAAAGTGGTGTCATGCTGAAGGAGTTGACATAGAGGTTTTGAGATCTTTGAGAAGTCTTTAATGAATCTCTTGTAGAAACCAGCATGCCCAAGGAAACATCTTATACCTTTGACACTTGAGGGGGGTGGCAATTTTTCAATGACTTCAATCTTGGCCCTATCCACCTCTAAGCCTTTCTTGGAGATCCTATGCCCTAGTACAATTCCTTCTTGCACCATGAAGTGACATTTCTCCCAATTGAGCACAAGATTTGTCTCTTCACATCTTATCAGTATTTCTTCCAAATTATCCAAACACTTCTGGAAGCTATCCCCAAACACAGAGAAGTCATCCATAAAAACCTCCATAGATTTTTCAATGAAGTCTGAGAATATGGACATCATACATCTCTCGAAAGTTGCAGGGCATTACAGACCCAAAGGGCATTCTCCTAAAAGCAAATGTGCCATAAGGACATGTGAATGTGGTCTTTTCTTTGGTCTTCGGGAACTATTGCTATTTGGTTGTAGCGAATAGCCATCAAGAAAGCAGTAATAGTCCTTACCAGCAAGTCTGTCCAACATTTGGTCAATAAAGGGAAGAGGGAAATGGTCTTTCTTTGTGGCCTTGTTCAATTTCCTGTAGTCCATGCAAATCCTCCAACCGATACCATTGTTCTTGTGGGAATCAACTCATTTTTGTCATTTGTGATCACGGTGACACCACCTTTTTGGGAACACATTGCATGGGCTAACCCATGCTTCGTCGTAAATAGGATACACAATCCCTGCATCTAACCACTTGAGGATTTCCTTCTTCACCACTTCCTTCATTATGGGATTAAGCCTTCTTTGACCTTCAATGCTATGTTTAGCATTTTCCTCTAACACAATCCTGTGCATGCAGATTGTAGGACTTATCCCATGTATATCAGACATTTGCCAACCTATTGCCTTTTTGTGCCTCTTCAGAGTTGTAATGAGCTCCACCTCTTGGTTTTGGTTCAAACTAGCAGAAATGATGACAGGTAGAGTCTCATTGTCCCCCAGATATGCATATTTCAGGTGCTTGGGTAATTCTTTCAACTCTAGATCAGGTGGTTGAACAATAGAAGGAACACTCTTCTTGAGGTTTGAATTTTCTTGCTCTAGTGACTCATATCTCCTAGCCCAAACCTCATTCACAGCTTGCTTGCCTTCTTGAAATTCTTCTTCTCTCAACAATTCATGTTCCTCAGTGTTGTTTAGCACCTTTCCCAAGTGGTTGTTAGATTTTTGAAAATGTTTTGAACCACTTGGTCAAGAGAAACCACAAAGGAACACTCTTCTTGATATTGACATCTGGAAGTTTTAATGCATTCGTGAACATTGATCTTCACTTCTTGGTCATTAACCCTCATTGTCAATTCTCCTTTTTGTACATCTATGAGTGTCTTCCTCAGAGCTGCAAGAAGGGTCTACCTAAAATGATAGGTACCTCTGCATCCGCTTCAAAATCTAGAATAACAAAATCAACAGAAAAACAAATTTATCTACCTTAATTAAAACATCCTCCAAGATTCCTTCGGGATAGGCAAGTGACCTATCGCCTAATCAAGGCTTACTGAAATAGGCTGGCAGTTCCTATACCCAATTGTGTGTAAATGGACTTAGGCATTAAGTTGATACTTGCCCCTAAGTCACATAAAGCACGCACTGAATAAAAATTTCCAATGGAACAGGTATTGTGAAGCTACTGTGGTCTTTTAATTTTTCTGGGAGTTTATTTTGCATCAACATGCATTCCCGTCATTGCCACAGCTTTCAAATTCTCCCAACCTTCTTTTCTTTGTCAAAACATCTTTCATAAATTTGGCATAGTTGGGCATTTGTTGTAATGCCTCAACTAGAGGAACATTAATGTGCAATTGTTTTAACACTTCAAGAAATTTATTAAATTGTTTGTCCTCATGTGCCTTTTTAACCTTTGAGGGTAAGGGGGAGCGGGATATTCTGTGCACCAATTTAGGTTCAGTGTTCTGTTTGCATTTGACGCTATAGCGTCAGTGCTATAACGTCTGGAAAATTCTTTTCATTTCCAAAGAACACTTGACTCTAAATTCTTGGGGTGCGAAGTTACCTCTTTACCACTCCTCGGTGGTTATTGCTTTCACATGCTCCTTGCCCGGTGCATGAGATGGAGAAGGTTCGATGAGTAGAAGGGAGTCCACCATTCGCGCTTTGTGTGAGAGCAGATGCAATGGTCCCACTTGATTCTCCGAGTCTTGATTGATGCTTCATGAGTCCGCATTGTTGTTTTACAATCACCGATGAATGACCTTAGCAGAGACTCCATTGAATTGTCCATAGGAGGAGCAGGAGCATTTTGTCTAGGAGGTTCTTTGTTGTTGTTGTCTTGGGAATCCGGGGAATAGCAGGAGCATTTGTGCTTGTGTTAGCATTATTTCCTCCCCCCCACTGAAGTTAGGATGATTCCTCCACCTGTGGTTGTATGTATTAGAATAAGGGTTGTTGCCCTTGTTGTAACCCACATAATTAATGTAGCGGGGTTTGTTGTACATTCTTCATACAGATGAGCCCTCCACAATATACACAACTAGCTTCTCCGGTGGAGCTTGTTCAATAGTCGCTGCTGATGAGACTTTTTTTCAGTGCTATAGCATCGATGCTATAGCGTTGCAAGTGTTCAAACTCCTTAATCATATTAGTCGAGTAGCCACAGGGGAGAGAGAGCGAAACCTCACTCACTTCATGAACCCCAGCTACTTTCCTTGTAGAATTCAACCTTTCAAGAGGCCATGAAGAGTCATTAATAGCAATGCGCTCTATAAGCTCACAAGCATCATTATATGATGAGTTGAATTACACCTCCGGATGAGGCATCCAACATGGACCTAGTAGGTGCCTCTAGCCCATTATAAAAGTCTCCATTTGAATTACAATAGGAATTCCATGATGTGGACACTTCCTAAGCAACTCCTTCCACCTTTCCCAAGCCTCATGTAATGATTCACCTCTTTTGCTTGAAGGATGTGATGTCATTTCTCATCCTTGCATTTTTGTTTGGTGGGAAATACTTCTCCAGAAAATTTCTTTGTCATGTCTTCCCAAGTAGTGATAGAATTTGACTCAAGGAATTCAACCAAGCTTTTGCTCTGTCTTTTAAAGAATAAGGAAACAGATTTCAACTGAATGCATCCTCACTCACCCCAGGATAATGAAATTATCGCACACTTCTAGAAAGTTTCTCGGATGGGCAAAAGGATCTTCTTGAGTGGAACCTCCAAATTGTCCGATTGTTTGGAGCATTTGGAACATCATAGGCTTGAACTCAAAATGAGTAGATCTACCACAGCCTAGTGATACTTGTTTCCATGGAATGTGGATCAAACACAAAGATAATCTCTCATTGGACTGCTCTCTGTCATTCACCATTTGATCAGTCCTTGGTTAATGAATCTGCCTCTGCATGCAGTATTCATTGTCAACTTCGGTATGGGTAAAAGGACCTTGCCTTCCACCTCTTGGACCTCTTCCTCCAATCTGTGAGGAGTTCTTCCCCAAGTGTGCCTCTACCAAGATGATGAGAGTGATCGGACATAGTTAGCCTTTGATTTCTTTGTAACCTTTGTTGGCGTCTTAACCTTCTCGAATCTTCTCCGGTTCGGGATCAAACTCAAAAGTGGGTGGTTCGATGCGGGCATACGCTATAGCATCGACGCTATAGCACTTCCTCGTAACACAACACGTAAAATTGCCAAGGTAAAACCTCCCTAAGGATGTAATAATTTCTTAAACAATAAAAATTAAATGCAATCCCCGGCAACGGCGCCAAAAACTTGTTGTGCGAAAAGTAGATGTGCAAGTGTACACAATCGCAACAAGTAATATAATGATATGTAAAGATCGTTCCCACGAGGATTGGTATTAATTTTAGAGTTTAAAAAGGAATTACACTTTAGAGGAACAAGTAGCAAATAGGTTGAGTAACAAAGTTCAGTTGGACAAAGGTTATAAAAGTAACAAGTTAACGGTGAGTTAAAATATAAGAGAAATAAGTTGGATTGCTTTCACTATGTAAATTCCCAGAAACAAGACGCTATAACGTCACACGCTATAGCGTTAAGCTACTATTGCAAATATTTTGTGCCTTTCAGTCACTAGCGCTGTGGTTTCACTACAAGATGCCTATGTCTAGGTTCTAAATAGGTTCACCCTCTGTATAATCAAGATCCCATGACTTATGCTTTATAAACTATTGCAACTTCTATGTCTAGAGGAAGCAAAAATTGATTAAATGTCTTCAACCAACCTTATCATTTATATTAATCCTTGAGTTCTCTCTATGGTTCATGTCTGAATCCACAGAGGTACTAGTTTTACGTGGCCAAATATAAAACAAGTTTGGAAGAGTTATCACACAAGGATTAAAACACCACACGTGAGAAATTATATACGAAGCATTAATGGTTCATTACAAGCTATAGCAACCCAACTCAAAGAGTTTAGCTCATGTTGAGTAACATCAAAATAACACAAATAAAACTACTTGTATTACCGTAGGTAAGAAGGAAAATACAAGTGCAAAAGATACAAGCTTGAAGTTCCCTAATCATCCACGCTAAGATGGCTCATCATTAGCCTTACACCATGAGAAAAAGTACAGAAAAATACAAAAGAAGAAAGTAAAAAAATAGCAAAAGCTTCTAAGGTGTATCAATGGAGAAGAAGAAGTGTCACACTTTCTCTCTCTACCAATACTCTCTCTATCTTCGTTGGGAAGTCTAAGGTATGATGAGGGGAAAATTAGCATCTCTAGTATATCTAGCATTGAGGTACACCTCTCCTCCAAAAGTCAAGAAAGGTGATGTTTACTTTTTCACCAACTCCACTATTCCTTTACTCATGCAATGACAAGTGTCCACACAAATCCAATAAAATCCGCACATGTCGCCAAAGGCATGTGGACACAAGATATGGAACATGGATTAATGAGCTTGGCGCCAAAATTTCACTTTTCCTTTAGATGCTCAAGCTGCTGCCTGCCTCTTGACGTTATAGCGTTAGGACGCTATAGCGCTAAACACCGCACTACTTCACAAAATACATCAAAATAATCACAAGGGCACCAAATGTGCCAATTTCATAGCAAAGCAGTGTTTAGCCTATCCTATCCTAATATTAATAGAAATGCAATAAATACTATACTAATATTACTTGAGAACTTACTTAATTCAATGATTAGAGGTATAAATAACTCATATAAATATGAGTTATCACCCACTTCATTTTCAAAAAAAAGGGAGTTACTGTTGTAGCTTTCCTCCTACCGGTCTATATGAAGCAGTGTACGGTCCGCACTTTCAAAAAAAAGGAAACCTGAGTTATCGCAAATAAAGTTTTTTTCTAACCTTGCATTTGCATAAAGCATCATCGTCATTTGCATACATCCCCGCATTGCATAAAGCTTAAGATTCTGCAACTCATGCATTCATAGAGCATCTCATTTGCATTTGCTTGTCAAGGACCACTGAATAATGCACCATCTTGTCATAGGTGTATCAAAATGGAATCAAGTAGCAAAGCTTCACTTACTTCTCGCCTCCCGATTGTAAAGAAAGTGGATGTTGGTAGCCTGAGGCAATGTGCAGCCCTCATGGGTCCAATTGAGAGGGATTCCTTCGATTTAACATATGGGAATATCCGCAAGCTCTTGCAGTTGAATGTTCAAGAAGATGCTCTTGTGGCTTTAAGCCAATTCTATGATTCTGATATGAGGTGCTTTTTCTTCAAGAATTTCAGCTTTCGCCCACATTAGAAGAGTATGAGCAGCTTTTGGGATTCTCCCGGTCTCATGCAAGACCCTATCAATTCCGTGGATCAGATTATAATCGATGAGAGGTTAGCAACGTTGTTGAGGATTGGTAAGGATCAGTCACTACAAGAAAATCGCTGATTTGCCACGGACATTTCCGTGGCAAATGTACAAATTTCCGTGGCAAATCAACATTTGCCACGGATTTGCCACGGACAAAAATTGGTGGCAAAAACGCTCGTCGCAAATCGTTTGCCACGGATTTTCAGTGGCAAATGTTTCCGTCGCAAATCCGTGGCAAAGTTTTCCGTCGCAAATCCGTGGCAAATTTTTCCGTCGCAAACTGCGTGGCAAATTTTCATCGCAAAATCCGTGGCAATTTTCGCCGCAAATCTGCGGCAAATCCGTCGCAAATTTTTAAAAAAATTAAAAAAATAAATGGAGCAGTAGTTTCCTACTACTCCAATAGTTTGTTCAACTTAGTTATAATCCTCAATAGCACCCATCTTTAACTATACTGAGAAACAATATTTTGGTTGAACTAGTTTAGCTAATTTGAACTGAGAATTCCTTTATTTAAGGGAACACAAATGGTGAGGTCAAAGAAACAATACGAGAAAATTTCAATTTGGTAAGTGAATTTAGCGTATTGATCAGATATAGGTATATACAAATAATGTTACCTATACAACCCTAAACACTATTCAATTAGAAATAATCACCTATTGAACTATAAAAGGACACCATTAACAAATTATCTCCAAAATCTCTTTCATTGTTTGAAAAAAGATCATCCCCATCTTCTGACACCATGCATGTCAGCTATCATGATTTTAAAGGAAGTAATATCTACTACTAAAACAGCTTCCAATTCTAGGGAAAATTATCAAGATGATCTGTTATGAAGCACCTAATCAATATGAGATAGACTGTGGCGGGATCCTTAACATAATCAACAAAGGACTTGGGATTGGAACTGGGGAGAGCTCCAAGGTAATCGGGCAATGATCACTACCATAGAAACACGCGAGAGACAAGAACAGGGTCATGCTTATGATAACATAACCTAAGCAGTCGCGTGAATAAGCAACCAAAAAGGAGTCTAAGTCGCGTGAATAGTAACTTACCCTGTAACTCTATCCCTTGTCCATGCATTTCACATGCAACAATCCTTTCTTTAAGTTCTTCTGAAACTATAAAATAGTCTACTCTCATTCGTTTTCCACGGTACCTTCAAAGAAAAGCGGTTGTAAGAACTAAAAAGTTGTCGATTCATTAATCAATTGCCGAGTCTTACTTTAATATGACACGACGTTAAAATAATTGCATTCCTTTCAATTTCAATCTCGCCAAACATATATAAATGGCTATTACAGAAATTGCATTACCTCCCATCCGGATTTTCGGACCATGAGAACCTCGCTCCACATCCTTAAACTTGTGCAGAAATCAGAAGCATCTACCGACTTTCCCTGAAACATGCTCCACATTATCGAGTTATAAGGACTTTTAAGTAATCGAATAAGTATTAAAATGAAGGGTCTTAAATTCAAGGTAAAAGGAGCGATGGGTAGACGAAGACAACAAAAATAGTCAACTATGGAGGAACAAAAAGAATAATGAAATAACTCACTCTCTTAAGATAGTACCAAATCGTTCTCTTTCACCGAGGTAAACCAGGGCTGCCCGTAATCTGCATAAAGCCATATCGTTGAGAAAATCTCTCAGTATCAATGGTAGCACTCATTAATATCCGTGATATCGAGCACCGAAAATGATTAAGATTTAAAAATATTGACCAAATATGGGAAATAATATGAATCAAAAAAACACGTGACAGGATGACAGGGAAAAGAGAAAGAAAATATAAATATAATAATTTTGAACTCGACGGACGTAGGGAAGGATATGAAGGAGCATATCTCTCTGCATATCGCTTATCGAAAATCGTAAATATTAGTCGGAAAATCGGACAAACATCTTAGGTGACTGATCTCACATATAATCTTTTTTCTTTGGGAGGGGGATTAAATATAACAGGAAAGCTATTGCCACAACTTTGCCTTAAAGATTGTGCTATTAGAGGCAAAAATATATCCAACAAGCTTCACCTACAACCCAATTTTATGCCTACTTAGGCAACATGTATTTGTACATCTGTATTTAACTATAATACCACACTAGAAAGTAAAGGCTAATTTTCCTTTCAATTGTTTTTACCTGAGGATTGCCCCCTAAGAACCAATTTTTGCAGACATTCAAATAACACAAATGAACAAACATGTGATAGAAGGATGAACTTAAAGAATTTACCAAAGATTAAGTACCACATGGTTATTATGCTTTAGCCGAAGATAAAAAATAATTTAAAAGAAGTACCATAATGATGTGTGTGATGCCAGAAATGACACCATTCACAGGCTGCTTCTTTGAAGACTGAGAACTTTTAGAAACCAACACCCTTAATAGAATTCCAGTAGTACATAGCACAATAGATGAATTCCTTCCACCTTTGCTTTCTAACCAGTATTCGGATTGTTTGTATAAAATATAAGCCACAGAATTATATGTAAGAGATGTAAAACACTAGAAAAGCAAGTAATGTTCTCCTAAGAAGCAAGGTGACCGGTGCTTGGAAAGGAACTTGCTTCATTGTTGAGTTATTCAATATTGAAGAACAAAAATAGTCATAAGTCATAACTCTATAAAATAAAAAGTGATATGGGGAAAGAGCAAAGAAAAGTGTAGGTTGAACCACTGACAGTTCGGAAAATGATACTACTCCATAACAAAATATAAGCAAAATAAACCACTCACCCCTCATTTCATTTAATTGCATACAAAGATGTGAACATTTAATCTGAAAACTACAACTTTTCAGGTTCCTCAACATTAAATACTTTAGGAAGATTAACCATAAGTTATAACCTTAGGAAGACCAGCTCCAACACACCCATATCAATCATAATAGAATAAGAAATAAGAAATTAACCATAAGTAATAACCTTAGAAAGATTTGGAGCCAATGCACTCTCATCGTTGCTTTTGTCAGCTATTTTCCCAAACCCAACAAAAAATTACTCTAACATCTTCCCTATCAAAATAAAAAGTGTAAGAAAAATAGTGTAAGCCCAAGAAATAGAGAGAACAAACAGAAATTGAAAGAAGAAATAACAAAATTAGGTATGTAGGGATCATAAATTGGGCTTCGGCGCATGTCCTCTGTTGAGATTTCTTTACATAGAATCTCCAACACATTTTATAAGAATGACCACTTTTTAATAACATATATCCCAGCAAGAGACAGAATAGGAATAGAACTGTACTGTACAGCAAAGAATATCCAATTATAGATTAAACTTGGAAATAATAGTGACCTGAAGCTTGACTGGGCCAGAGTAGACTTCGATAGAATTCGTTTCAGTTAGTTTTGTAACTAACGGAAATTTGTTGTTGTCTAAAAACTCCAGTATTTATTCTTTGTGAAAGTTCCATCTGCATAATCAAGAAAGTTTGTTATGTTAAGTCTTTGATTATCGTGTCATTGTTTGGAGAAACACAGATAAAAGCGGGTAAAAGGAGAAATTCATCATGTGCATAAGCAAGCCTATAGTGTGATTCTATCATATTTTAAATTGATTAAATAAAAAAGATGATATATTACACGGCTCAAGTTAAAAAGGACAGAAATTCAAATTTGTTCTCTTCACATAGTTCTAATTTGCAATAAACAAAGAATGCATTAATTATTTTTAAGTTGCATAGAAGGCAATAAATAGTATCCTTTAAGGTAAAAACACGGTAGGAACCAATTACACACTTACCATAAGCGGTGTATCTTTTGAGTTCACTTTTAACAATTCCAATAAAACGATCGTGAGCTTGATATCCGGATAAAGAAATTGGGCGAGCTCTCACTGCACTACTTCAACAAACCGAGTTTCATTATCGGACTTTGCGAGAACTCACAAATCATTCATATTCGGGACTCGTAATATTTTCATACGAGATATGCTATAATACCAAATCCGAATTAAAGTAATTTTGCAACTCATTTTTTCTCAAAATGATTATTTTGAAGCAAACACTAAACATGTCAAATGAGTATGTCAATTGTGTAAAACGCTTACAACAACAATTAACAAATTGATCAACACCACAAATTCCTATCACTTGAACTCGTTGTCTATTTTAGCGGACTACCTTTAAGAGATAATTTCACTCACCTCAAATTTATCAAACAAACCAATGAGATAAGTATGATACTTTTTTGAAACTCCTCCGCTTCTTTCTCCAGTACTTATCCGAGTAATGTGGGTACCAGTCTTCTTTCTTGCCCATATCACTATATCATCCCCGAAAGCATCCCAAAACAAATCAACACATAAACATTTCAAGCAATTCAAACAAATCATTTCACCAATAGTGTAATGACCATAAGTTCCTTGAAGACATTATATCAAACAACACAAGCGCATAATGAAAACAAATCACCACTATAAACAATACAAACCAACACCAACACAAAATCAAAATAGTGTAAGCCCAGGAAATAGAGAGAACAAACAGAAATTGAAAGAAGAAATAACGAAATTAAGTATAACAGAACTCGGAGATATGATCGCTGCTGCCAAAACAAAATCAAAATTTAGAATCAGATGCATAAATCTTACCTCAAGTTAGAGGAAACCACAAAACCTAAGAAGACCAAAACAAAATCAGAATCAAAATCAATATCAATATCAAAATCTAAATCTAAATCTAAACCCTAACCTTATATAAATCATAAGAAAAGCAAAAATTGGGGTTAGGGTTTTGAGAGAGAGGGGGGATTCGAAGTTTCTGGGCTGAAGAGAGAGTACGTGAAGACGTCGGTGGAGGAGAACGATGGCGAATCGGAGAACGGCGGCCAACGGAACAAAATCAACGTCGCAAATCAACGACGCTTCCATGGACTCCTCCTTCCTTCTCTGGCTTATATCTCAAATCTCTCTCTTTCATTTTTGCGGTTGAAAAACAATGTGAGAAGAAGAAGGGTCGGATCGGATGAGAAGAAGAAGAGAACAGGAGCGGATGAGAAAGAGGAGAAAGAGGTTAGGGTTTCAAGGAGCACGACGGTGGGGGAGTGGGTGGGTGGCGGTGAGGTGGTGGTGATTGAGAGTGAGGGAAGGAGGCGGTGAGGAGAGAGCGAGAGGGTGAGGAGGAGAGAGCAGCGCGAGAGGGTGAGGAGGAGAGAGCAGAGCGAGAGGGTGAGGAGGAGAGAGCACCTTCTGTTTTTAGGATAGGAGGGATCGTGCTCATTTAATTTTAATTAATGGGTTGCCACGGACTTGCCACGGAATATCCGTGGCAATTTCTCGCCCTTTCACATGTCCGTGGCAAACCCGTGGCAAACCCAGTGGGAAATTTCGCGCTCTCAATTTTTACACATGCCGTCGCAAATCTGTGGCAAATTAGCTAACAGACGGGGCTCCGTGGCTAATTTTGGTGGCAAATGAGGCTTTTTCTTGTAGTGAGTTGAAGATACAAAAGCGAAAAGAAATGGTGTAGCGGGTATCCACAAGAATACTTCAAGACTGATGCAATCTTATGCTCGGCAAGAATGGGGTCCATTCAAGTTGGTATTAGCTCTTTACCATATTTGGGGTCATTCTTTTTCCTCAAATAGAGAGGTATATTGATGAAGATGCAATTGGTGCGTTCTTAGCCTTCAAAGATGCCAAGAACCCTATCAATCCCGTGCGCTCGCTATTCTTGCTAACACGTATCATGCCTTCACTCGCCACGATCGATTCTGTACAAAGAAAATATGCATTTACATTCACGTCCTCTATGCTCGGCTCATTCTTCATGTGGTCCATAACCGTCTCAGGCGTCAAAGAGTTAATTTCCTATGCTCTAAGTTGTGAGGTGAAGGTCGAACTTCTTGAGAATGGTTTGAGTTTCGAAAAACCTTAATGATCTCCAAATTCGATGGTATACCGCATTGCATGTTGGAATGACGGACCTTTGGTGTTGTTCGGTTGTGGAAGCTTTGAGAATGTGCCTCTCATGGGGACTCAAGGGTGTATCAACTATAACCCTTCATTGACTTTAAGGCAACTCGGTTGCCGATGAAGAACTCACCCTCCGAAAGCATCTCATTCCCGCGTTTACCTCTATAAGGGGATGCCTAAATGCGGTGATTTGCTTGAAGAGTTCAACGATCATGGGAATCGCGGTGCAAAAAGGAAGTGAAGAATTGTCAAAAGAACCGGTGGCGTCACCTTCAATCAATGGCTTAAGGACAAGCTTCAAAGTGTGAGATCACCGAGTCGAGGGATGCTTACCCTGAGGAGGAGATTCGAACCCTATGTCCCTACTTATGAGGAGTTGAATGAAGCCAAATTCACTTTAGCAAAGGTAGAAGAAGAGAAGAGAGCCTTGCGAGGCCAAGTTAGAAGAGATGACTCTAGCAGAAGGAAAAGTTAGAGGAAGAAAATGCTATCAGAGATGACATTTGTGGAAGAAAGTGTCAAACGATTCAAGAGAGAAGAACAAAGCAAGATAGAGGCCCAGTGGATTTACGAAAAGAGCTAGAGAAGAACTCGGAAGTACAAACAGAAAGCAAGGAAGGCGCTGAGGAGGCCCAAGAGTGGAAGACACTAGCCCATCGATCAGAGCAAGAATCACACTTGGTGAGGAGTTGAAAGGTCGGATGAAGAACCTCGAGAAGGAGAAAAATGTTTGTTGAGGAGATCCTCAAAGAATATCAGCAAGCCTTGAGTTTTGAGAGAGAAATATTTGGTGAATTAAAAGGTAACCTTCGCGATGCGGAGGAGGCCTACGAGGCAAGTTCGAGTGAGAGTCGAGATTGGGAAGAGCGCTCGGAATTGATAGGGAAAATTGAGGAGCAAGAGATCATTAAGGAGCTAAAAGAGGAAATCCAGATGTGGAAGGACAAATTCTCCAAGTTATCCGAATCGGCTAGTCAAGCTATGGCGGGAGTTCCAGTAAATCTAAGGGCGTAGAGGCCGAAATGTGTTTCTTCAACACCCCTCCGAGGTGTACAAGTTTGTGAAGTATTAGGGCATTGGTCGTGGAGTTCAAGGAACAATCTCAGGGAGCAAGAGTCAACAAGAAAAGGAAGAGAGCTGAAGAATTTAAAGCCATTTGTAATTGAGTTGATTAGATGTACTTCTTTATCTAAAGCATTCACTCTGAATATTGTATTACAAGTATTGTATTCCTTTACTTTATTTCATTATGAATATGGTACCACCTTTTCCTTGGCAAAAGTCGTTGAAGCTCTTTGTCCTTGATGAATGAAGTGTTTGGTTTGCTACTTTGATTCCTCGTTCCTTTCACTTTCTAAGAAAAAAGAATAATAAAAAATAATAATAAATAAGAAAAAAAAAGAGAAAAATAAAATAAAAAGAAAAAAAAAAAAAAAAGAAAAGAGAAAGGAAGGAAAGTTGGCGCGCTAAGACAAGATGAGGCATTACGTGGTTCTTGACGTCGAGCAAACATTATGCATACATTCATGCATTCATTCATGCATTTTTCTTTTTCGCTCTTATAAAATAAAAGTCTAAATAAGCAGAAAAGGCAAGTCAAAGTGCGACAACATCGGTATTGGACACGCCACGGGCGGAGGATGGAAATCTTAGCAGATATCGATCCACCTCGGCAAAGAAGAGAGAATCGAGAATCCTCCTATTAGGACTCGGCAAATGGAAGTGGAGCAAACCCGACCCTCACGATGCAGAATCGAACGATCGGCTCTGGTAGCTCCAATCGAGTGATCTGAAATGAGAACGAGATGAATGCTTTAAAAGCGCAGATGAGCGAGGTGATGAGGCTTTTGTTGTCCTTGAAAGATGGGAATGACTTTGGATCGCCCGATGGCTTCGCTACGGCCTTCCTTTGGGATACACTCCCCAAGTCAAGAAGCAAATCGAGGATGATGGTCCTATGTCGACGATTGAGAATGTGCATCAATGTCCATGTTAGGCGGAAGAGTAATCACGAACCCGGTCGATTCCCATCCAATTGTTATACCTCAGTCCACTCCTCGAGAATCTCACTACACCGCCACTTGTTGTTTTTCCATGAGACTCGTGGCTTCGTGTCAGCGCAACTCGCTTATCCTCGGGCTCGATGACTCAAAGTCGCCACCGCAATATGTTGTAAGCAATTCTCCCGGTTTTTTCACGAGCACCAGCGGACAAGGAACGTTCCAAATGTTAGAAGAAAGGTTAAGGATGGTTGAAGGTTTTGGCTTGAGCTAAAGAGGCTAGAGATTTATGCCTTATCCCCGATGTGGTGCTGCCCCAAAGTTCAAGGTCCCCGACTTTGACAAATATAGAAGTGCTACTTGCCCAAAGAGTCATCCGACGATGTCTGCGCAGAAAATGTCTACGTACTCGTGATGACAAGCTGTTAATTCATTGCTTCCAAGACTGACCCTAGCCGGGGCATCTCTTAATTGGTACATGAAGTTAGAGCCATCCCAAATCCATTCTTTGGAAGGATTTGGCGGATGCTTTTTCTCAAAGCAAGATCAATACAATGCGGATATGGCGCGGATCGGACACAATTTGCAGAACATGAGTAAGAAAAAGCAGTGAATCATTCAAGGAATATGCCCGAGAGATGGAGGGCTTTTTGCATGCAAGTTACACCCCTCTCGCTAGACAAGGAATTGGTTTCTATGTTTATGGAAACCTTGCCGTCGTTGTATTATGACCGCCGATCGGTAGTGTCTCGTCCAACTTTTGATTTGGTGATTGTGGGAGAGAGGTTGGAAAGTGGATTGAGAAGTGGAAAGATTGCACAGGGATTCACCAGGAATGCAAACCCCAAGAAAAAGTCATTCTCTGGCTTTCCCAAAAAGAAGGAAGGAGAAACCAATGCCATCACCATCAACCCACCATATCAGCCACCCAATATTCCAGTCCCCACTCCCGCACAGACAGTCCGTCCATTCCAAAGCACCAGTCAAAACAACTACCAAAAGACCTACCAAAACAGAACCTTTGACCCAATTCCCATGTCCTACACAGACCTTTTTAACTACCTCATCACCAACAAGCTCATCAACACAAGGCCCATGAAACTTGTCCAACCACCTTACTTCAAGGGTACAATCCCAATAGCACTTTGTGCTTTCCATGAAAGGAGCGATGGGGCATGTTGTGGAAGACGCAAAGCCTTCAAGATAGTGGTACAAGATTTGATAGATGCAAAAGGCATAACTTTCAAGCAAGAGAATCCAAATATTACCACTAACCGTTCTTAGGGTCATCGAGGCCGACTACCAACGCTATAGAAAGTTACATTTGGACGATTGGTAAAGGAAGTGCACGAGATCAAGACTCTCTAAGTGTCATTTACTATTTGAATTATGCCGGTGAGGTTGTTAAAAAGGGTGTTGCCATGAAGAAGGGTGTCTTGACTCTTTATGTGAGGAGGTTGTGAAAGCTTCACAATGATCTGCGCAGGACTTAATGGATCGATACATGGTCGGTAGGAACTCATGGTATGGAAGATGAAGTGTTGACTCTATATTGAGGCGGTAGAGAGACCAAAAGCCGATTGAAATTCTGCGCAAATCCGATCCAAGAATGGTTCAAGTCGGTGCTTTCGACCGATCATCGAAGACCAGTTCCTTTCTCATGCAAAGAAGAAACCATTAAGGACATAACAAGAAGTGCCTACAAAGGAAGGATGTTGGGACACCTAGGAGAGCCTAGCGGAAAATTTGACTATTTGGTCGATATGATGCTCAGAGAGTGCTCGAATCCGAATTGAAGATATCCGGCCCACGAGGATGGGGTGAGGAGGATGAGCAATACAATCGGATAGGCATCGTCGAGGAAGAGTTAGTCAAGAAAGCGAGGGTCGGGATATGGTTTGTCGCAGATGTTGCGCAGAGAAGAAGTTGGCAACTGGAAGATCGTCGATTTCCCCTGTTGTTTTCATTTCAAAGTAATGATTTTTGTAATGCAAATCCTTTGGCTCGCCCAAGGCCTTAGGACATTTTCATAAGGGCATGCATGTTTTCTTTTAAGATATCATCTATCAATAAAATGTAGTTTTGAATTCTCAAATGAATAAAAATTGCTTTTTGTGTCTTCATTTTGTGTCTCCATTTTTGCTTGTTCATTGCTTTTCTATTCCCGCAAATGCAGATCAAAAATGAATGTCTCTGGAAATAATAATGCCAATGGTTCATATGTTAATTTTGATTACCCCGTTAATCAAGCCGAGGAGGATGTTGGGGATGGTGGGAGACTCCTCCGAATTGATGAGAATGGTTGAGCAAGAAGAAAAGGTTATTCTACCATATGAGGAAAGCTGTTGAGGCCCGTCAATTTAGGCACAGAGGTGAAAAGAAAGAAGTTAAGGTTGGTACGTCAATGAAAAAGGGAATATGAGAGGTTGGTCCAACTCTGCGTGATTATGTTGACGTCTTTGCATGGTCGTATGAGGATATGCCGGATTAGATACTGAGATATAGTGGTGCACAAGTTGCAGTCAAGCCCGAGTGCTCTCGGTTAAGCAGAAATTAAGGAGGATGAAGCTGAGATGTCTTTAAAGATCGAGAGATGAGGTGAAGAAGCGGTTTGACGCTGGTTTTCTAGCCGTAGCTAAATACCCACGATGGGTTGCTAACATTGTGCAGTGCCCAAAAAGGATGGGAAAGTTAGAATGTGCGTTGATTACAGAGAGATCCGAATCGGGCGACCCCAAAGATGACTTTCCTTGCCTCATATTGATGTCCTAGTAGATAGCACAAAGACAAAGACTCCCTTTTCTCCTTCATGGACGGGTATTCGGGTTATAATCGATTAAAATGGCTCCCGAGGATATGGAGAAGACGACTTTTACGACCCTTTGGGGGCGTTCATTATAAAGTCATGCCGTTCGGTTTGAAGAAGAACGCCGGTGCCACCTATCAAAGGGCTATGGTCACATTGTTTCATGACATGATGCACAAAGAAATAGAGGTCTATGTGGATGATATGATTGCAAAGTCCAAAACCGATGAGGAACATATTGTTAACTTGCGAAGCTCTTTGAGCGATTGAGAAAATTCAAGCTCGAGTTAAACCGGCCAAGTGCACGCCGGGGTGAGGTCAGAAAACTGTTAGGGTTTATCGTCGGTCAAAAAAGGATAGAGGTGGACCTGCACAAAGCACGTGCAATTCTCGAAATGCCCGCTCCTAGAACGAGAGAAAGAAGTTCGGGGTTTTCTTGGAAGATTGAATTATATTTCGAGTTTATCTTCCGATTAATCGCCACATGTGAGCCGATTTTCAAAAGCTGGCGTGCAAGAATCAAGAGACTAAGTGGAATGATGATTGCCAAGAAGCTTTTGAGAAAATTAAGAAATACTTGCAGAATCCACCTATTTTAATGCCTCCAGTGCATGGCAGACCTTTGATCCTGTATTTGATTGTGTTAGAAAATTCGATGGGTTGTGTACTAGGGCAACATAATGAACCGGCAAGAAAGAGCATGCAATTTATTATCCGAGCAAGAAGTTCACCGATCGTGAAACGAGGTACTCACTACTAGAAAAGACTTGTTGTGCCTTGGCAGGGCCGCTCACCGTTTAAGGCAAGACATGTTAAGTCATACCACTTGGTTAGTGTCAAAGATGGATCCTATCAAGTATATCTTCGAGAAGCCTGCGCTCACAGGAAGAATCGCCAGATGGCAGATGCAGTTGTCAGAATATGATCTTCTTTATGTCACTCAAACGGCCATAAAAGGTAGTGCGTTGGCCGAATATCTGACACATCAGCCTATCGAAGATTATCAGTCAATGCAATGTGATTTCCCAGATGAGGACATTATGGCTCTGTTTGAAGAAGGAAAGTCCCCAGAGAACGAAAGGTGGAGAGTAGTGTTCGACGGTGCTTCCAACGGTTATGGGCACGGAGCTGGGGCAGTGTTGATTTCCCCTGACAATCGTTTCATACCAGTCACCACTAGACTAAGTTTCTATGTCACAAACAACATTGCAGAGTACGAAGCATGTATTCTGGGTATTCAGGAAGCTCTAGAGTGGAAAGTCAAAAGACTAGATGTGTACGGAGACTCAGCTCTAGTCATTCATCAAATGAATGGAGATTGGGAGGCCAGAGATCCCGAGTTGATACTCTATAGGGATTATATCCGAGAATTGGTTGAACCCTTTGAAGAAATCACATTTCAAAGATCGCCTCATGAGAGAATCGGTGGCCGATGACCGCTACTTTGTCCTCAATGTTTAATGTCATTTGCGATAAGAACTTGACCCGATCGAATTCAAAGATCGAAGTTTGCCAAAGACATTATCACCACTCCTGCCGCACAAACAATTGAAGATGAAGAAGATGATAAGCCTTGGTATCATGACATCAAGCAAGACATCCGAACAGGAGTATCCTCCGGGGCATCGAAAATGATAAAAGAACACTTAGAAGGTTGTCGATGAATTTCTTCTTGAGTGGTGAAGTGCTCTACAAGAGGAACCATGATAAAGTACTCCTTAGGTGTGTGGCCAAGGAAGAAGAGTAAAAGATCATGAGAGAGGTGCATGAAGGCACATTCGGGACTCATTCCAGTGGGCATACTATGGCAAGAAAGATATTAAAAATTTGGTTATTATTGTCATGCAGATGGAAGGTGATCGCTCTGATTTTGTGAGGAAGTGCCACAAATGTCGATTTATGCCGATCATATTCATGTTCCACCTGGCCATTAAATGTCTTGACCGCATCTTGGCCATTTTCAATGTGGGGCATGGATGTCATTGGTCCCATAGAGCCCAAGGCGTCAAACGGGCACCGCTTCATTCTAGTTGCAATTGATTACTTCACTAAATGGGTTGAAGCGCCTCATATTCCAAAGATAACTAGTTAAAGTGGTTGCCAAGTTTGTAAAGAAGGACACGGTGTGTCGCTATGGTCTCCCGGATAAAATCATCATGCATAATGGTAGCAATCTGAATAGTAAAATGATGAAAGAGTTGTGCACAGAGTTTAAGATTAAGCATCACAATTCCTCTCCATACCGTCCAAAGATGAACGGGGCAGTTGAAGCGGCCAACAAGAATATCAAGAGAATTGTGCAGAAGATGGTAGTGACCTACAAGAACCGCACGAAATGCTTCCCTTTGCTTTTGGGGTATCGTGACTTGATGCGCGACCGACCAGGGCAACCCTTTCTCTCTAGTGTATGGGTCGGAAGCAGTTCTTCCTATTGAGGTTGAGATACCATCTCTCCGAGTGCTCATGGAAGCCAAGTTAGAAGAGGGTGAATGGGTTCAAACTCGTCTAGATCGGTTGAACCTCATTGAAGAGAAGATAGTTGCGACTACGTGTCATGGTCGGTTTGTACCGCAAAGGATGAAAACAACATTTGACAAGAAAGTTCGTCACCGAGAATTGTGAGGAGACCTTGTGCTCAAAAAGATTCTGCCTATTCAAAGTGACCCCCGTGGGAAATGGACTCCTACCTATGACGGACCATATGTGGTAAAGAAAGCCTTCTCTCGGAGGAGCATTAATACTCACCAGCATGGAT
This sequence comes from Oxytropis ochrocephala, assembly GCA_020916435.1. Classification (NCBI taxonomy): domain Eukaryota; kingdom Viridiplantae; phylum Streptophyta; class Magnoliopsida; order Fabales; family Fabaceae; genus Oxytropis; species Oxytropis ochrocephala. The sequence continues at coordinate 53,292,590 of CM037091.1, read as the reverse complement.
GGTGAAGAACTCAGAAACCCAGTCAATTGATTGATCAAGAAGTATTACGCCTGAGAAAAGTAAAAGGAAAAAAAGAGAAAGATGAGCCAAACAAGAATTAGCTCGCTAGGTTGAAAACCCGAGAGGCGACCTAGGCAAAATTGAGCGACCGGTGGATTGAAAACCCAAAAGGCGATCCGGGCAAAAATTAGGTCGAGAAAAGTTGGACTTAAGGAGGTAAAAGAGGCAAGCAGCGTCTCCAAAAGCTTGGATAAAAGGGTGATCAAAGTTATAAGTATGAGCAGTTGGCATCAAATGCTCCAGAGACAAAGAATATTCATAAGATCTATTGCGTCCATTTTTCTTGTTTTTTTTAGTTTCAGAAAAATTTCCAATGTACTCCTTTCAGTCAGCGTGACATTCTGCACGCCTGACTTCCATATGAATAAAAGTCCAAATTTTTCACTTTATCAGTTTGTTGCTTTCTTTTCATTTCTGCTTTAAAACTACGTTTTACGGTAGATGATAGATAAATCATGGAAATGTGCATAAATCAGAGCATTAAGATCATTGCGAAATTTTTGAAAATAACAACAAAAAGAGACGATCTTTCAGTCAAGTAAACTCACAAAAATCAAATAAGAAGAAGCGATTGCGTTAGAACAAGAAGCGAGCTCGGCTCTCGAATCGTTATCATAGATGGTTGTGGTGTCGCAGGATACAAGTTCCGAGTTGGTCGGGCCAGCAAAAGAAAAGCCAAAAGAGCAAAAGAGCAAAAATATATATTAACCAAAAAACGAAAAAAGAGGTTGGAAAAAAAAACAAAGGACAATAAACAAAGTCATGCATTACATGCATCAAGCATAAGATCACGCACTCATCAGTCATGCATCATAAAGTAAAGAAAAATTCAGGCGTTTGCATTACATTCACCATAAGGAAAAGAAAAAGAAAATAGCAATCATGGCATTTGCATTGCATGCGTTTGTTCATCTCACATGCAGGTACAAAGATGGATAGGTACTTCGGTATTAATGTTCGACTTCAGAAGGAACTCCCTCAGTGGAGAGATCAGAAAGAGAGAAAGAGAAAAAAGAAGAAAAGAGAGCGCCCAAGCGCGCAAAAGAAGAAAAGAGAGTGCCTAAGCGCAAAGAGAGAAAAGAGAGCGCCCAAGTGCGCAAAAAGAGAGGTCTCACATCGTATCACGAGCAACGCGATGGACCGCGACCCATGCGAGGCGCAGCGGAATAGTTGTATCACCTGAGATACGATGTGGACGCCGTAGATTGATCTCAGGTATATCGATTCGGGTCGATAACGATCCCCTGGCCGCTCGAAAGACCGAGAGATTTGAAGCGTGCTCTCCAAGCCGCGTGCAAACTCGGATTCGCCAAGAGTTCGTTTAAGGATTACTGAGTTTTAGGCAACTGGGCATTTTACGCTTTTTGCACGCCAAGTGCCCATTTATCGCCAAAGACGCCGGTACCCCTTTTATCGTTTTCGTCAAGACGCCAAGTGCTCATTTAAATACTTTTTCAAAAATATAGAAGGCTAAGTAGTCATCACAATAGGACGCTTGAATTGATCACTCAAGAATCAAAAAAAAAAAAAAAAATCCAAAAGAGAAGGAGAAATAGAAAGAAAAAAAAAAAAAAAAATTCGGGTTTTTCCTAAGTGGACAAAATCGGTATAATTTCGAATTCTTTATCTCTATTTTGCCTCGGAATATGTTTGGCCAATTCATATTCCTTGTTAAAATCTAGATAAAGAGAGAGCATTGTCATACCCCAATTTTGTCCTACTAGGTCGAAACCTAATTTTCCCCAAAAATAATCAAATTTAGAAAAGTAAAAAACATCATGCATTGCATTTAGGTTTTAAAGTCATTTCAAAGTTTCTAAAATCATTTTTGGAGTTGGAATGCACTTTTTAGACAAATTAGGGTTTTTCAGTACAAAAGTGTATTTTGGTCATTTCACAAATAAGGGACAGTTCCTCAAGACAAGTCATCCAATATGCATTTCAAAGTATTAGAGGTCACTCCTAGGGTGAAGAATCATTTTTGAAGTGAAGATGTGTTTCAGGCAAAAACTAGGGTTTTTAGAGTGAAAGGGCATTTTGGTCATTTCACAATAAAAATGGTCTTTCATCCCAAATTCTTGAATAATCATCAATGATTTATTTGAGGGATATTTGTGCTCCATTGTGATTATTTTTGTGCATGAATATTAAACCTTTTGGCCTAAAAGCCTAGTTTTTGGATAGAAGGGTAAAATGGTCTTTTCCTTTGAGGTGGGGTAAATAAATCAATTTTGGGATTGGTGAGATCAGAAAGTTCAGAGCCCAATCATTGAATCATGGATATAGCCCAAAATGGCATGAACTAGGAAGAATAATCTAGAAGGGAATATTCTACCTCTTTTTGAATTTTGAAAGGATAAGGATAGTACAATAGTACAATTTGCAATTCCACTCACTCTCTCACACTCCTTGCTGCGCATAAACAGCCCATTTCACCCCATTTTCATTTATTTTTATTGCTTGCAAATTGTATTAAATCATGGCCTTCCATTTAAATGTGAAAATCAATCCTCACCTTTCATTTAAATCAAAATGGCACTTGTGTAATAAGCTTTGTAGAAAATTACATTTTTGTAAATGAGCTTAACCTTCACCACCCTTCTTAGGCTGCGCATTCCAGCCCTCTCTCTCTCCCATTTTATGATTTTAATTACCCTCAATCCATGTGATCTTGCATCTTGACCCTTGATTCAAAATTTATCTCAAATCCTATTGGTTTGCAAGAGTTACATTGTCCTAATTACCCTTTAAGTTTTCACTTCATATAAAGCCTAAAATAAGACCTAGCTCACACACACACTCTCATTTTACCCTAACACACTCTTCTCCTCTCCTTCTCCTCTCTCAAGGCCGAACCCTCTCACTCTCCTCCTCCATTTTCTTTCTCAAGTTTCATCCACCAAATCACCTTAAACCTACTTCACATTCACATATCTTCTTCTCTTCACCTTTGATTCCATTTTTACACCAAAAAGGAGCTTACTTTCTTGAAGATTGCGTGACATTTGTGTGGATTTGTGAAGATTATTGTTGACTTGTTCTTGATCTTCATTCTTCTATTATTGTGTAACTTTGATCTTGAGGTAAATATCTAATCTCTTGCATTTTAATTTTTAGCATGTGAAACTCTCTTCTACTCCTCTATCCTCTCCAAGAGGCTTAGAGGGTTCATTTCAAACACTATGTCAAGGACTTTGGGAGCCTTGGGTGTTTGAAGTGAACCCTGGCCTGAGAGAGAGTTTTTCTGTGTTTTCACCATAATGTTCTTGCATTTTTCATACTCATTTTGTCATTTTTTTGCATGAATAAAAATTTCCACATGATATATGCATCCTATTGTTCATGTCATAACTTGCAAGTTGAGATTTTGGTTTGATTCATTGAGTATAAGGGTTTGGTTTTAGGCTTCTAAGATTTAGGGTTTTTGCCTTCCTTTTACTCTTTGATTTTTGTGTAAATAAATGCTTGATATGCCTAAATTTGCTATGATCTTGTTCTATGTACTAGTTATGATTTCAAACATGAAATAATGTGTTGTTTATGTCATGTGAGGTTTCGGCCTTAAGGTCTTAAAAATTAGGGTTTGTTGTTTCCTTTCCTCTTTTTAATTCATGTGAATAAAATGCTTGATTTGTGTGACTTGCTTCATGTGTTGATCTTAAATTTAAGCATGAAATAATGTGTTGTTTTTGTGCATATAAGGTTTCGGCCTTAGAGGCCATTTTAGGGTTCATTTTAGTGCTTAAAATGTGTGTTGATTTTGTGTAGAAAGGTGTAGGAATGTGAATGTGTTCTTAAACTTTTTACCACTCATTTTCATATTTACTTTACCACTCACTAGCATTTTACCATAAGTAAAAAAAAAGAAAACATTTTTACTTTTTTACTTTACCATTTCATTAAATAATTACCTTACACTTCATGCATGCTTGTTTCACTCTTTACTAACTTTTTACCATAAGTTTTTACCACTTGTTTATTTGCAAAAATACCCAAAAGATTTTTATACTTTGCATCTTGCCATTCATGTGCTCATATAAGTTTATATCTTTTGCATTCATACTCTCCACATGCTCATGCATTTGTCTATGCCTATACCTTTTGCATTCACATACTCTATCACATATCCATGCATCCCTCAATATTATGTCTTGTATCCATTGTTGTATAATCATGCATTCATTAATATTGTATCTTGCATCATTCTTCACATGTTCATACACCCACATGTTAGCTTAATCATGTATTCAATTTGTTCTCAACAATTTGTGAATATTCTTTAGGATTGCTATACTTGTGTTCTTATTGTTGCCTTGGTTTGGATTTGAAAAGATTTGAAATGTTCTATTTCTTTTTCAAACTTGAAATCACATGCTTTTCTAATAAAAAAACCCTAAGGCATTTTTCATAAACAAATCATTAACCATCACTCGAAGCCGATGCTTGTTTGATCGTTAATGATGGAGTTACTAGTGGTAGTCACTCGAAGCCTTCGCTTGTTTGACTATCATGAAAGCTCCCACACATTAATTAAACAACAAAAACCTAATTCAATTTTCCTAAGAAATAATATGAGCCATTAGTGGTAATTATCACTAAGACTCATCCTTTTCCAAAACAATTTCAAAAAAAAGATAATAAAACGTTGCAACTAGTAATCACTTGAGTAATTGCTCGACTGATTATCGGTTCCAACACTTTTCTTTCAAGTTAGTAATGAACGCCACTCGAAGCCATTGCTTGTTTGGTATTCATGAACGCTTGAGTCATATTTCCAAAACCCAAAAGATAAGATAAAAACAAAACACAGATTTTCTCAAAGATTAAGAACCAAGAACTACGTAGCTTTGATCCCTCATCTCATTGAGGTACGTAGGAGCGGGTCACATCCCGTCAAGCACTCTTTTTAAAAAAAATTTAGTTTAGTTTCACTTTTCAAAGATCCCAAAAAGATTTCTCTCTCTCTTGTTTTCTAAAAAACTCTTTCAAATAAAAAGGAAAAGAAAAGAAGTAGAACGAAATTTATTTCAAATCAAACAATCCAAACCACACATCGAATTAATGGTTCCTTTCGGTAGAAAGGAGGTGTGGGGTGCTAATACCTTCCCCACACCTAACCGACCCCCCAACCTACATCTCTCGAGTTTTGAAAGACCAGCTTGCTTTCCAAAAGGTTTTCCTAATATTTTCCTTAATAAATGTTAGTGGCGGCTTCATTGAAAGATTTTCTTTTTAGAAAAGTTGTAAACGAGGAAGGTTCTCCCTCGGGGACTTTTTCGGGCGCAACAGATGTGAAATCAGCAATTTTGTATGGTAAACTAACTAAGGAGGTGTACATTGATCAACCAAAGGGCTAAATTGTGAAAGGAAGTGAGCACAAAGTGTATAGATTGTACAAAGCATTGTATGGTCTAAAGCAGGCACCACGGGCTTGGTTCAATAGGATTGAAAGATACTTCACAGAGTCTAGTAAGAATGAACGGGCCTTATTCATAAAGCGTGGAAAAAATGAAGAAATTCTCATGGTGAGCATATATGTGGATGACTTAGTTTACACAGGTAACAGTGAAAATATGCTGACAGAATTCAAGAAGGAAATGGAGAAGGAGTTTAGCATGAATGATCTGGGAAAAATGAAGTACTTCCTAGGAATTGAAGTCATTCAATCTTCTGAAGGTATTGGGATAGTGCAGAGGAAATATGCTGCAGAAATCATTGAGAAATTTGACATGAAAGGCTGCAACTCTGTCATTGTACCGATGGTGTAAGGAACCAAGCTTAACAAAGATGAAGGAGGTGAGAAGGTGGATGGAACTCTGTATAAACATCTTATGGGAAGCCTAATGTATATAACAAAGAACTGGATTCGATCTCATGTATCTTTGTAAGCTTGATTAGCAGGTATATGAGTTGTCCCACCCAACCGCATTGGCTAGCAGCCAAGAGAATTTTAAGATATCTGCAAGGAACCATGAACATAGGAAGAATGTACAAAAGAGGAGATAGGATGAATCTAGTAGGATACACAGACAGTGACTATGCAGGAGATGTAGTGGATCGAAAGAGCACTTCTGGCTATGCTTTCTTGATGAGTGGTGGTGCAGTGGCTTGGACTTCGAGGAAACAACCTATAGTAACCTTGTCATCAACCGAGGCAGAGTTTGTGGCTGCTGGAGCAGCAGCTTGCCAAGCAATCTGGTTGAAGAAAGTGTTGAAGGAGCTTCATTGCTTGGAGAAAGATTGTGTTACAATCATGTGTGATAATTCTATTGCAATAAAGCTTTCAAGGAATCCACATCTTCATGGGCGAAGCAAACATATTGATGTAAGGTACCACTATCTTAGAGAGCTTGTCAAAGGTGGAGAAATTGAATTGAATTTTTGTGGATCAAAGGACCAAATAGAAGATATGTTTACCAAACCAGTAAGAAAAGATATGTTTCTGAGACTCAGAAGGGAACTTGGCATGGTTGAGTTCGATTGAAGGCAACTTGAAATGGTTTTCTGCAGGTCTGTCCAGGTTGCTGCAGCGCTCCATGTTTTCTGTTCTGGTTTATCAGTTCTAGTATTGCTTTTTTTTTGTGTAAGCTAAATGTTCCGGTTGTAATTTTTAGCTTAAGGGAGAGATTGTTGAGATAGGTCTAGTTTAGTAGCTTGTATTAATTAGCTAGTGAGATTAGTTAGTTAATTAGCTAATTAGCTACATAACAGAAAATAAGTCAGCTAGTGTTGTAAGCTTGTATAACAAACTATCTCTCTCTTGATGTAAAATAAGAGCTATTAAAGTTGCTCTCAATGCAATGAAACAGTACACACTTGCATTATTCTTGACTTTCCCTAACATCGTTTACCACCAATTGTTAAAAAAATCCAACCTAAAAAGTTCAACTTACTACACCCGTAGCAACTACACCGCTTTATAACTAGTGTAAAAATTCCAACTTAACCTGTAGTGTGTCCCTTAACTATATTAGTGAAGATAACACTTGATAGTTAATAGTTTAATAAGTATTAATTTGTTATATAAATGCACATTTAGTCCAAATCTCTTTCGCTAACATTCTATACGTGTGCATATAAAAATACTAAAATAATGTGTAACTCCTAACCTAAAAATACTAATATTAATGTACGCTGCTTCTATCTTTTGTTATGCCAAGTTTCCTAATTATGATTTACGTAAATCTTTCATTCGTTTCCTTTTTCTTCAATCGAATCAGAAAAAAACTATTAAAATTTTTAATTTAAAAAACAATAATTAAGATTTAATAACTTTTTATATAAATGCAAAAATTTAATTTTAATCTCTTTTGTGAACCTTCTATATTTGTTTAAACACGTATCTTACATTTAATGTGTAGCCATAACCGAAACAATGGTGAATCCAAACAAATACTATTTGATTAATTCTTTCCTTCTTGCATAAACTTTCCAAACAAAAATATTCTTTACCTAAAATTATTCAGTCATCTCCTGTTGCCTATTATAAGTTGTATCTATATAAAATACATGTTCCTGAGATTTTTTAACAATACTGGTGAAGATTTAAAATGTTTAGTAGTTAATATATAGATTAATAAGTAATAATTTGTTTTTTTGACCAAAATAAGTAATAATTTGTTATAAATTCAATTTAGTACAAATCTCTTTCGTTAAAAATCTATCCTTAATTATGAATCCTAAATAACGCTAATTGTATTAATGTACAGTGCTTCTATCTTTTCTTTCGTAAAGTTCCATAATTATGATTTAAAATATTTCTTTCATTACCTTTTGATTCAATCCAATTAGAAAAAAAGTATTTAAATTTAAAATTTAAAAATAATAAGAAAGATTTAATAAATTGTATACAAATGCGAAAATTTATTTTTAGTCATTTTTGTGAACCTTTTATAAGTGTTTAAACACATAGCTTACATTTAATGTGTAATCCTTAACTTAAAATGGCAAATCCCAAGTAAATCTATTTTATTATGTCTTCCTTCTTTCATAAACGTTCCAAACAAAAATATTTTTTACTTAAAAATTATTCATTCATCTCCCTTTACCTAAATCTCAGCATATTACAAGTTGTCTTGTATCTATATAAGATGCATGTTCATGAAATAGTGGAAATAATGCTCCTTAGAACAAGTAAAACTAATTATATATACATATATATATATATATATATATATATATATATATATATATATATATATATATATATAGTAGTATGTATTACCGTGTGCAAAGACGGGTATACATTTCTTTTAATCGTAATATTTGTGTTCGTGGGTTGGAATGTAAAAAAATAGTGTTTAGTGAAGTTCATGTACGGTGTGATTTATATGGGTTTCATTATACACCGAAGTCTATGTAATATATATATTCTATAAATATAACTATAATCATTTATATCAAAGACAATGATTTTTTGTATGACATTTGTGAATGACATAATTTTAAAAACATATATGGATGTTTATTAAATAGAAAATAATGGAGGACAAATAAAACAAAATTGAAAGACCTTAATTTTTGAGGTGAAAGTAGAGGGTTTTATGGGTATGTGTACTTAGTGTAGGGCTATTTTTGTCATTAACTCCTAAAGTATCATTCAACTCCCTTAATCAAAGCGCTAGTCACTAATTATTGAATCTTCACTTTCCTCTTTGAGCACAAACCCTCACCGCGCGACGTGGTGGTCATCGGCTTGATCTCTATATAAACATGTCTATTTTTATAAAAAGCAGATACATATAATGATAAATTGCTCCTAGAAGCTTTATTGGATTAAAAAAACAATATGTCTTGAAAGTATAATTCGGTGACTATCAAAGGGAATAGTTAAAGTCATATTCTCAATAGCTACTATTGTTATGAAGCAGTTTGGATATCAGAACCTCTTACAGATAGCCATAGCATCATGACAATTATTGAATATGTACCTTGCACCACCGGTGAAAGATGGTGGCAAAATGACACGTCGGCTAATTGCGGATGCATTAGATTCCCCCTCTAGTAACAACATATTGTAGACCAGACAAAATTTCAGACCGTATGAGCTGTTGATTGTTCCGGATGAATTTCAGCCTTGTAGACTCAATCATCGTATAACAATCAACCACACACTGTTGGAACAATCGTCGTGCACAAACTATTTGACCAAACTCAACTTCCTTTTCTTGAACTCTAAAGGTAATGAATTCTCTTAATGTGACAGTTTCCTTTTCTCAGACCTAGTGTACCCCGTCAGTTGTCTAAGTGGAGTGTTTTCTCTGAATCCATCTTCACCGCGAGCAAATATTAAAGGGTACTGCAACGGGAGCAACGCGATGTGTGTTTCTTCGTATTTGAATTTAATTTACGGTTTATGATTACATTCCTATCACTATTTTAAGTGTCAAACTATTGTGTCAAACATTACTTGTTAGGGTGGGGGATAAGAACCTCACAAAGACATCTTTGGACTCAGAAAAGTAAAATCTTTCACCTTAACTTAGTTCTTTGATTTTAACGTGATGTTTGGTCTCTTTATTTGAAAGTACTATAAGCAGAGCAAGCAGAGGAGTCATATATTGTCAATGCAGTAAACATGATGTGCCCCAAAAGTAAATTATTTTGGTGATTTATTTTAGGTTGATTTATAGCATGAAAATGGTTACTCACAAATTATAGATTCCATAATTTGTTTGTACGAAAAAAAAGGAATGATTAGGGTGATTTATTTAAAGGTGATTTATTTTATTATATGTTCTCAAGTTTAGGGTGATTTAATTTTTTTAAGGAGAAAACCATCGTCAAAGACAATACCAATGAATTAGGGAATGAGACAAATATTTATATTAGTCTCCAATTTTAAAAACGTTTAAGCATGATCCATGATATTAGGATCTGATTGATTGCAGTTTATGACTAATAAATGGATGTTTTTTTGTTGTCAGACAGTTATTGTACAATCAAGATAATCCAGCGATTGTGGTTTAATATTCAAGCGATCTAGACCGTTCGTATACGCGGTACCTTGAAGATGCAATCTGGTCCGTTCCCTAGACCAGCTATAGATGGGAAGGTGTGAGGTGGATTGCCACGTATTTTATAGGAAATGCGCGTGGCATTTTCTTATTGGTCCTATGTGGATGCACATGTGGACAACTCATGAATTAATATACTTATGATATATGTGTGTGTGTGTGTGTGTGTGTGTGTGTGTGTGTGTGTGTGTGTGTGTGTGTGTGTGTATTAGTGTGAAGGTGATATTTAATGTTTGAAACTAGTAGCTCTTCGTATAGAATAAATGTTGTGAGCATGAGAAGTTAGTAGCTCGAGTCAGTAATGATGGTACACCTCCATGAAGTTGGTTTTTTAGGGTAGTTAATGAATCCCTAAGAAAATGATTTAATGAGGGTAATTTGGGTTGTTAAAGTAATTTTTTACAAAAGTACACTACTAAAAATGGCCTTTTAGCATCCATTATGTAGTGTCGTCCCCGACACCCACGCTAATAGCGTCGGATTTGATTCGGCCAGACCCACACGCTAATGCACAAATTTTTTGCTATTAGAAAAAACAAATTAGCGTCGGTCCAAACACTAGTGCAAATTTGACATTAAAAATCATCATTTAGCATCGGATGTTTAAACACCCGATGCTAAATGTCCACGCGGTGGCAGTTTTGCAATTAAGTGGAAGTTTTCAATTTTTGCGCATACATTTAGAATCGGTTATTTGAACAACTGATGCTAAATGTGTATCCCAATCACATTTAGCAATGTGGGTTAAAACACCCGATGCTAATCCTCTTATTTTTTTTCCTTTTCCAACGCACATTTCTCTCACTCTATGAAACTCTCTCTTCGCGAACTCTCTAAAACGATGAACGAGGCGCACACTCTCTGAAACTCCTTCAACGCAATCCAACTCTACAAATCGAACTCCCTCAACGCAATCGAGCTCGCGTTCACTTCTCACTAAACATGGAACCCTAGAATCGCACTCGAACTCTGCAAATCGCTCATTTGGAGAAACAGAACTATGAACTTGGAACCCTAGAATCGCAATCGCTCGCTCTATTGTGGTGAGATTTTTCAGTTCCCTTCAATTTCCTCATTGTTTCATACGATTTAATCATCTCTCCATTGTTCTCAGGTGTATCTGAATTTTTAGATATTTCAAACCCTCTCAAATGTATGTAGTTACGCCTATGAGAGAGGTTAGAGACTGAGGAGGTTGAGCCAGAGATGGAGAGAGAGCGATGACTAAGGTGGTTGACGCGAAAGAGAGCATCCTACCCAACGACGCTCTCCCTCTCAGTGACATCCTGGGATCTGGTCTCAGTATCATCTCCGAGGCTACAAATTAGTTGTTACGGCTCGCCGCCTTGACCGCTACTACTCCCTATGCAAATAAATCAACAACCTGTGAGACTTCGCAAGTAAAGGAAGCCTCTATGGGTGGTCATGGAACTCAACCGCCACCATTTATAAGTATGTACAGAAGGTCTATGACGGGTTTGGTGATACATCTATTAGTATTCTTAAATTGAATAAATTCCTATAAATTGGTTTTGTTATTTTGCTTCGTTACTTGAATGAATGTGGGAAGTTAGAATATGGCGCTTTGCTTACTTTTCATTAGCGAGAGCAATATGTTTTTAGATTAGCCTTTTGAAAGAGAAGAATTGCATGGATTGTTGTTGTATATGTTGCTATTCCCTGAGTAGAGAATTATTTCATGAATTAGTAATTAGTAATTGCAAATTTGGTGTGACATCTGCTTTAAAGTTTCACCATCGCATGACAGCCTATCGATAGAAATTTACAAGTGTTTCTCCAAAATCTTATTCTAGGTCATATGATCAATGTGTTTGCACGACTCCTTCCTCAAAATTTATGATGATTTTCTTGCTATCTGTCATTCATTTGTTTGTTAATAATGATAAATTGACTTATGATTTCCCTTTTGTTGTTTGGTTGTTGTTTCAAGGGTCATATTTCCATCAGTTTTCTTAATGGATTGAAGTGAAATTTCATGTGAATTGAAATTATAATTTAGATCATTATTTTAATGAAGGTCGTAAGTTTTCTCAGTTATGATCAAAATATGATTCTAATATTTTACTCTACAACATGCTTAATCTTACATATTAATTGTTTTTGTGTGGTATGTTGAGATAGGAATATCATAAACAAAAGTGAACCAGTGTATGCTTGCCGTGGCAAGGTGGACGACGAGGATGCCGCCATTGACAGTGCTGATACAAACCAGAAGTTACAAAATTGATGTTGGACAAGTAATTGATTCATGTAGTCGTATAGGGGTTCGTATGTTCCCTCTTTTTTGTATTGCTTTCAATTTTGTTTCTATATTTGATTCTCCTATTTTCCTATTTTGTGTTGGTTCTGTAAATGGTTTTGGTTATCTCTAAGGCTACGTTTGGTTATCTATTTTTCAGGACATTTCAGGATACATTTGAGAGGGCTCAATTGTTCGACAATTTCATGGGACATGAGGCTAAAAGTTATGATTAGAGCAGTTAGAGGACTAAACTTTCTTCACTCCTTGGAGAAGAAAATTATACATAGAGATTTCAAACCCTCAAATATACTACTTGACAAGGTAAGTTCCATTTTATCTTTGGCCACTGAATATGCCATGGTCACATTTTGCTCATCTTGAGAAATAGAAAAGAAGTCATTTATCAATTCACAGTATGCATCCTATTGAAGAATTCATGGTAATGCAAGAAAGAATGTCTAACTTTTGGTTCTACAAAAGGGATATGTAGTCAAGTTATCAGATTTTGGCTTAGCCAGATCTATTCCTTCTGATGATCACACACACGTATCAACACAAGTTGTGGAAACACAAGGTAATGTAATGTCTGCAAATTTCCTATTTTTAATCTCTTCTTCAACATGTTTTGAAGGTGTTGTAAGAGTAAGACACTAAGTCTTCTCATGGAAATGAACTAGGTCATTTGTCCATGAAGAGTGATGTGTATGGGTTTGCGATTGTTTGGTGGAGATGCTAATGGCCAAGCGGATAGGAGAAGGTTTGGCTCAAATCAGAACTGTTAAATAGCAGTAAAATGAGAAACAAAATGGATGAAAAGTTGGAAGGAAAGTATCCACCAAACTTAGCTTCAGAAGTAGCTCAATGATAGGTACCAGATCATATATTGAACGAAATAGGACTATTACATGAATTTCTTTGGATATTTGAGAGATCCAACCTCTCCTAAGCCAAATGGCCTCTAGTGTATACAATTGACAAGATGATTATTCTGTCCCACTCCCTTCTCTACTTATAGGCTACATGCCTTATTGGTATTGACTAACTAACCACTCAACCAACTAATTAACTAAGCGTGAAACTCATCAGAATCGATTCAAAGAACCAACTAACTAAGCTGTACTACTATAATAGACACTAAACCTATCAATACTCCCCGGGGACACTCACCTTGTCCTCAAGGTGACTAAGCAAGAAAGGAAAAAAAGAAAAAGAAAAAGAAATGTGTAAACACAAAGATATCCTGAATCAACAAAACTATAGCTATGAATTCTTATTGAAGCTGGTTCCTTGCTTTCTTCATCAATTCTTGGGACTCTATTGGTTCTTGAATCACTTCTTGAACACGCACATAAGAGCCAATTTCTTGTTGAATCTTGCTAAGTATTTCTTTCCAACTTTGATCACACTTCTTCCTATTTGCCTTTGTGTTTCTTCCTCCGCCGCCGCCTCGAGATCTGGTGGCTTCCGTGGTGGCACTTTCGCCATGGAAGCGACATCGCATCTTTGGCCGAGTCGCGTAAGTCTGGAGGTTTGGTGGTGGCCGACCCACTACTCGTCTTAGACGTGATCGACGCCCATCTTGTGATTTCTTTCTCATGTTGCGGTTAGACTCCTTCCATGACATCCCCATCACTCGAATGGATGTCTCCTCACACAACCCACTCGTTCTTGAATATCTTCTTGAGCCCGGACCTCGAATCTGTTTCCACATGAATCGCTCCCTAGTGTCTTTGCTTGCGATTCTTCCCATCACCTTCATTGCTTGCTTAATGTTGTCCTTAGACTGATTTGCGGGTTGCACTTCTCTCGCCGCCCCACGGCCACTTTTACGGTCATCTTTCTTGGTTTCGGACTTGAAGACTTTCCTTTTTCAAGAACAGTTCCTTGATTACATCCTCCACAAGATTGGATTCATCAAGAATCTTTTGTGTCAATGAAATGCCCAACCTCGGGAATTCCACTACCGATGTCGGGGAGCACCATTGGTTGAGTCGCGGCGATGACTCGCTTCAAAGCGAGCGGCTAGCTCATTGAAGCGATCGAAGCAAGCGTTGATTGCGAGCCTCAAATTCTTGCGCGATGAGTCGTTCCAATGCGTCGAAGTGCGAATCCATCATGGTAGAAAAGCGATTTCTTGTACACAAAGAATTTACTCGCGGATCGGAACTCGCTTTGATACCGGTTGATAGGTACCGGATCATATATTGAGCGAAATAGGACTATTACATGAATGCTGCTGGATATTTGAGAGCTCCAACCTCTCCTAAGCCAAATGGCCTCAGTGTATACAATTGACAAGATGATTATTCCTATCCCACTCCTTCTCTACTTATAGGCTACATGCCTTATTGGTATTGACTAACTAACCACTCAACCAACTAATTAACTAAGCGTAAACATCAGAATGGCGATTCAAACAACCAACTAACTAACTGTACTACTATAATAGACCTCTCAATACTAAACCTATCACTCAACTCACTCTCAAATGCATCCATAAGGGAGTCTGACTATTTGCTTCCATCTGACTATTTGCTTCCATTTTTGGTTTACGATTTATAGGAAAATGCTTCACTATTATTAGCAAATTTCTCAGACTCCCTTTCTCCTCTCTCTGTTTCGTTGCCTATAAGCACTTTTTGCGATTATAGCGATTCCATTTATTGTTTTTTCTTTTGAGAAGCATAGATAAGCATAGATGAGTATCAAAGTTATTCATCTATTGTTTTTTTCTTTTGAGAAGCATAGATATTCATCATGAATTACTTAGAAAGTGGCTAACAGGGCTTTCAGTTGGCCAGTAAAATATCCTGCTTCCATTTTAAAATAATTGGTCTGACACTGCATTTATAATTATGAGAATATTTCTGGTGGTACTTAATTTGTGTTTTTTTCATACTAAATGGGTAAAATGTGCATATCTGAGAGGCTCAGTGATCCTTTTTTAACCTGCAGTTGGCAATGACATAGTGATGCAAGGGGAAAATAGAAGGTTTACGTTGTTATTTGGTTGAGTCTAAAAAATTCAAGTTCTCTTCTTGTAGTGAGATTTAACTTTCTATACTTGCCAATGTCAGATCAAATGTTTTTAAGTGTGATTTGAAGTGTGATTTAACTTTCCTTATCTATTAATTACTCTTTTGGGAAGCCATATTCATTTGATTGTAGGCCTTCCTGTCACTGCAGGCATGTTTTTAATGTTGCTTTTTCATGCATATTCACATACATACATGTACCTGGTGAAAAGACAATACTCATTAGCTTTAGGTTTCCTCCTTTATTTCCATTCTCCATTATTATTGACTAGTGTAATGAATTTAGAGGCTGTGTAATTCTTTTGACTAGCTAGTTTGATTAGTTTTTACTTATGCTTATAGACTTTGTTATGGACTTATCTGGATGATTGCCTATTCATGTGTGTTGCTAGCAAACATTTACATTTTTGGTAATCGAATTGGAATTTTTTAGCTGTCCAAGTACAACATCTATCCAAAGACCATAGACAAGATTTTTTTTCTTTATCTTCAAAATAAAAGCAATTGACAGTGGTTATTGTTTTCTTGATCTCATTCTTTCCATTTATTTAGCAATGTCTTAGAATGTAGAATGTCAAAATGTCATTCAAATTGCAAGTATATGACACCTAATTATGGTATGCCTTTAAGTATCTAAAACATAAAACTTCTTTATGAATCGTATTTTTTACCTTCATACCAGGATTTGTGAAGCTTTGTTTGTTGGGTTTTGGTATTGGGAGGCATCCTTTGAATCTCTTCCAATTTTGTTCAAGGAGTGGATCAAGTTTCATTGGGAATATTGAGAGAGATAATCAAATACCACATTACCATTTGAAAGGTATAATCCTAGATTCATTGGGAATAAATAAGTTCTATACTTCTACAACCTTTTGGCTATGCTTGCATGTTTTGATCCATCATTATTTTTTGTATTCTTGCAGATATTCTATTTGGTTGGATTCGGCTTGTTTTGCTTGGAGCCTCTTCTAAGCTTGTGGGTGCTTCAGGTGAGGGACCATTCTATTGATCTAGTATTTTCTATGCACTTGTAAACAATAGATACAATGCACACATGAAGATTGTGTTTTATTCTAACACATGAAGGAATTAATGAGTTTTAAGTTCTCTTACTTTGATAATTTATTTCTCTAGATGGCTTATTGATCATGCTTGAAGTTTATGGTTGTGTTTATGAAGTTGAAATTGATTTTCTGGTTGTGTTTATTCTCATTTCGCAGCTACTTGTAGTACATTTGCTCAAGGGCAGTGGTTATGAGACAACAGATTATATAAATATATTAAAGTACAACAACAACCCCAAAGCATTCATAAACTCTATTTTCTTAGTAAAAAGTCAAGAGAACTTTATGATCTAGTTACAAGAAAAATAGTAAATTAGAGAAACACACTGATGTTTATAGGAATAGGACTATTTTTGAGCCTCCTATCATATGAAAAGGTGAAACCAAGTAACCAGGTTGTAAGGTCATACATCTAATTGCTTTGGCTCAATTCTCTATTATATTGCAGGAAGCTTATGTTGATGAAATTAACTATAGTTGTAATTCTCTCTTCTTTGAACTAACGCAAACGTTTCCTTCAAAACTAAATTATATTAATTTTTTAGGTAGCTGTGAGTTCTTTAAAACTACCTAGCTTAGCTATGAGTTTGAATTTGTGGTTGCTTAGCTATGTTGTACAAGATATTGAATTGTACATTTGGGTGCATGTTAAGTTACACAAAATTATATTTTTGTGTATGGTACCCTTTACTGAGGATAGAAAAGGAGGTATGAATTGCATTTTAGGTAGCTGTGAGTTGTTTAAAACTACCTAGGTAATATGATATGAAATGTATCAAGCCCCACTCTCTCTCGATGGGCATCCATCGTTTAAGTTCTTGTCTTGTTCTCTCTCTCTCTGGACATAATTTCCTCCATGATATATTGACAATTTTAAATGTGCAGAATGGAATTTCCTCCTTCGCACCGTCTTTGGATGTATGATAGGTTGTTTCCAAAAAGAGCGGGTTTGAAACAATCTTTTGTAGATGGCGTGTGGGAGTTTATTCTTTTTGCAATGACACAAGAACAATTTAGAGTTGAAGGGGGGATTCGATGTCCATGTGTCAAATGCGAATGTGGAAAGATTAGGAATCCAACGGAGGTCATTGATCACTTGAAGAGAGTTGGGTTTAGGCCTAATTATTGGATTTGGACGAGTAATGGTGAGAAAGGGTTTGATGTCGTCCCGTTGGTTGGCGAAAATTGCAGGGGTGCTTCAAGTAATTCTGCGGATATAGGATGTGGTGAACAAATCAACTTGATGCAGAATATGATAACATGGAAGAGCTTCCGAATGAGCAAGCACAGAGATTTTATAATCTGTTGTTAGAAGCAAACAAACCATTGTTTGAAGGGTCATCTAACTCAAAGTTATCGATTTGTGCAAAGCTTTTAGCTCTCAAATCATTGAGTAATACATCTGAGGTGGGAATGGACTTGATATGTGATATGATGTTGGGGTGACACCTATGAATGAAAATTTGCCAAAGAATTTTTACGAGGCTAAGAGGTTAGTTTCTAAGTTGGGGTTGGAAGCTAGAAGGATTGATTGTTGTTCGGAAGGTCACATGTTGTATTATGACAATGAGTTTGGGAAAAAGGATGTTGCGCTACTTGAATGCAAATTTTGTAATGCGCCGAGGTATTGTCATACCCCAATTTTGTCCGGCTTAGGTCAAACCCTAATTTTCCACAATAAATAAATAAATTGAAGAGTGGAGAGCATTATGCACTGCATTTTGGGTCCTAGAAGTCATTCCAATGTTTTTGAAATCATTTTTAGGGTTAGAATGCACTTTTTGGGCAAATTAGGGTTTTAGGGTTAAAAAGGGCATTTTGGTCATTTCACAGCAAAAACGGTTTTCCATCACAAATCACTGGACAATTGTCGGGGGAATTATTTGAGGAAGAATGTGCTTAATTTATTTTTATGCGCATGAATGTTAATTATTTGCATAAAAATTCAAATTTAAAGGAGAGGGCAAAATGAGAATTTCCTTCAAGGTGAGATATCAAATCAATTTTGGGAATGGAGATATCATGGAATTTTGGGCCCAATCATTGATTCCTAAGATATGGCCCAAAAATATGGGACACATTTTCAATAGGTACACTCTCATTTGTATGCCCAAAAATTCAAAATTCAAAAAGAAGGAAGTGTCCTCAATAAGACAAAAGACCAAAAGAGAGGCATTTCTCCCCATTTTTCAGCCCCATTTTCGAAAATTCTCTCTCTCTCTCACAAAATTCTTCCACACTCTTCTATTCCTTATCTCTGAAGAATATGTTTTGTACTATCCTTAACTTTTCCCTTTTTAGTGACCCACTCACTCTCACATAGATTCATGCCCTCTTTTGTAAATTACCCCACCCACTTACACTCACCTCTTCACAAAAAATACAAAATTACTTCTTTAGTAACATTCCATCTCAATTATACACTTAAACCTATTTTTACCTCACATCACATATGAGCCCCATTCCCAAAATAGGATAAGTTTTCACACAAACTCTCCTCCCCTCTCTCCTTATGCGCACACCCCACTCTACCTCATTCTCATTTTTTGTGTTTTCTTACTACCCACAATCCAAGTGATCTCTAATCCTAGCCCTTCATTCAAATTTAAAACCCAATCCTAGAGCACCTAATAAGAACAATGACCCAACTACCCCTAAACCTAAAAAACTCTATAAATACCCTCCCATTTCCACAAATCACAATCTTTGGCTTCTCATTCTCTTACACAAAAACCCTAGCACACAAAAACCTCTCCCTCTCCTTCACTCAAAATCGTAGCCATCACCTCCCTCTCCTTCATCCATTTTTGATTTTCTCTTCACCCAAACAACACCATTTCACCTCATTTTCATACCTCTTTCACATATCTTCTTCATTCAAGTTCAAACATCATCATCAAGGAAGATTCATCAAGTTCTCATGGGTTGGAGTTGAGGTTCTTTGGAGGTTCTTGTTGATTTGGGTTCTAGTTTCTTCATCTCATTGCATTTCCTAGCTTGGATTTGAGGTAAGCCTTGAACCTTTGCATCATCTTTAAATTTCTTGCATAAACTCTCTTCTCCTCACTTCAACTTCTACATATCTTGTTGTTGTTGCTTTGAGGAGCCATCTCAAACATTATGACAAACACTTAGGGAGGTTTGGGTGTTTGAGGTGGCTCCTTGGCTTTGAAGGGGTTGTTCTTGTGTTTTCTCATATTTCCTTGCACATTCACTCTTGTTTGCATAATTTTCACAAAATAAGAAATCCATTTCAAGCTTGATAACATTCGGCCACGGGCCTAGGTTTAGGGTTCTTGAATGCTTTTGTTTATTTCATGATTTGGGGATGAATAATAGTTGATTTAGGGTATGTATGTTCCTAGGTTTTAACATCAAAATTTGGGTTCATATTCCTCTCTTGCAATCTTTGATTCTTGTGTGAGTATGCATGATTTATTTGATGTTTTACCTTAGGGATATGCATGATAATTTAGGTCTTTTTATCTTGTGTTGTTCTATGTGTTAATTGTCTAGATTTGCATGAAATAAAATGATAATGATGACTTGCATAGCATTTGGCCATGACCATGTTTTTGCCCTCTTGTTTGATTGGAAAGTGTCATTTGATTGTGTTTGTGTAAATGTAAATTGTGTCATTGTGTTTGTCCACTTTTTACCACTTTACTTTTACCATTTCATTAACTTTTTACCAAAGCATTTCATCAAACATTTTTACCTCGTTTCATTAAAACATTTTACTATTTTACTTTACCACTTCATTAACTTTGTACCACAAAAAAAACATAAAAAACATTTTTGCTTTTTATTTACCTTTTAATCAAACATTTTTACCACATTCTTACTCTAACTTTTTACCACTTCTTACCAAAACATTTTCAAACTTTGCATTTCATTTATTTGCATCATCCATGCGACACACTCTCATGCTTGCACATTAATACTTGCATACTCCCATATGCTCACATGTTCATGCATTCTTGCATGCTTATGCATCTTGCATTCTTTTATTCTCTCACATGTTTATGCATCCTTGTATCCCATTCATGCATTTATAACCAAGTATGTCATGCATTCAATAATGCTACGTCTTGAATTCACTCCTAAATGTTCATGCACTCATTAATATCACATCTTGCATTCAATGACCAAATGTTCATACATTCATTTATGCCATGTCATTAGTTTAATTAAGATCATTCTATGCCTATGATCAATTGTTCACTTGTTTTTGATGCTACTTGAATTGTCTTGATTTAATTGTGTGTCATTCCCTCCATGTGTATGACCTCCTAATGAAGACGTAAGCCTACTCGCTTGTTGTAGCATAGAGTCATTAGGGTAAATGCACTCCTCCTCACACACTCTATGTGTATGACCACCTAATGAAGACGTAAGCCTACTTGCTTGTTGTAGCATAGAGTCATTAGGGTAAATGTACACCTCCTCACACACACGCATTTGTTTTGAGAAATTCACCTTGCATCCTTGACAATTGAATCTTTGATTGTATCGGCATGTTTAGTCTTAGTTGATGTGTGACATATGCATGATTACTTGATTATTGAACGCGTTTGAAGTTTGTAACCAATCATTGATAATAACTTCACCCTTTCCCCCAAAATCTTTCAAACTCTTTTCTAATTAATGCAAGTTATTAGTGACTATCACTCAAAGCCTTTGCTTGCTTGATCATTATGAAAGCTCTTCCTTTCTCCAAAACCCTTTCAAAACATTTTCATTCAAGTTAGAACTACGTCGCTTTGATTCCCATTTGGGATACGTAGGAGCGAGCCACGTTCTCGTCAAGCGCAACAAATAAAAATCCTTTTCGCAACCATAAACATTAGCATTTTTCATAACAAAAAAGAATCATTTTTAAACCCATTGTTGCTAGTGGCTAATCAGAACCTTTGTTCGTTCTAGCCATTGGTGGTATGTTCTTTTCCAAAGAACAATAAGTGATGGTCACCCATAACTTTGGTTAGTTTGATCATTCGTGGCCAATCAATCTTTTTCAAAACCATTTTCAAAAGAACAAATAAAAAACGAGTTGCCACTAATGATCAATCGTAACCTTTGTTAAAATCGACCGATGGTAGTGACTCTCGATTTCAAGAGTACTTAGCGGTGATTACCCATAACCTCTGTTAGTTTAATCATTCGCTGAATACTCGTCATATTTCGAAAACTCACTAAAAAGATAAAAAACAAAAACCTTTTCATGACAACCAAGAACTACGTAGCTTTGAATTTTCCATCGCACCAGGAGATACGTAGGAGCGAGAGGCCAACTCTCGTCAAGTGCCAAAAATAAAAAATTTCATTAAGTTTTCTCATTCATCTTCAAACAAGAAATAAATAGGCAAATCTAGGATTTTTTCAAATCAAACGTTAAAACCACGCATTTAGTTAGAGGTTCCCTTTCGGTAGAAAGGATGTGTGCGGTGCTAGTACCTTCCTCACACTTAATCGACCCCCGAACCTATATCTCTAGTTTTCAAAAGACCATCCGCGTTGTTCAAAAGACCTTTTTTCAATGTTTCGGTCTTAAAATTAAAATATTGGTGGCGGCTTCAAAAAATTTCCACGTTGTACATTGAGAAACCCAAACCGGATTTTTCGGGGTGCAACAGGTATCATTCACGCAAAATTGGGACTAGTAGTAAGAATAAACCAATTCCTGTGAAGTCAATGTTCTACTTACCAATAACTCCAAGGTTGTAGAGAATGTTTGCATCCGAGAACATTGCAGGAAAAATGACGTGGCATTTTGAGAATAGATTTCCTGGTGTGTTGCGCCATCCGTCTGATGGGGAAGCGTGGAAACACTTTGATCGGGTACAACCTAAGTTTGCAGCGGATCCCGGCAACGTATGACTAGGGTTATGCTCCGATGGTTTTACCCCATATACCCAAGCATAAGGTTCGCCATATTCTTGCTGGCCCGTTATTGTTACGCCGTAAAACCTTCCCCCTAAGATGTGTATGACTAAACCTTACATGTTTTTGACTTGTCTGATACCTGGTCCAGAAAATCCAAAAGCAGGCATTGACATCTATTTAGAACCACTAATTGATGATTTGAAGAGGTTGTGGAATGGTGTCTCGACTTACGATTACGCACAGAAGGAGAATTTTATGATGAGAGCCACTTTGATGTGGACCATTAATGATTTCCCGCTTATGGCATGTTGTGCAGTTGGCAAACTCATGGTAAATTAGCATGTCCACATTGTATGGAGCATACAAAGGCATTTACCTTGAAACACGGGGGTAAGAGTTTTTGGTTTGACTCGCATCGTAGGTTTTTACCACATGATAATGCATTTAGAAGGAACAAGAATGCATTTAAGAAGAAGGAAGTTGAAAATGATGAGCCGCCTCCACAATTGACTCGGGCCGGGTTTGGGATAGAGTTAGAGATTTGCCCAAAATCACGAGATGATCCCCTTGTTTCTCGATTTCATGGATATGGACAAACGCATAATTGGACAAAGAGGAGTATCTTTTGGGATCTCCCATATTGGAAAGATAATTTATTGAGGCACAATCTTGATGTGATGCACATAGAGAAGATTTTTTGACAATATATTTAACACGTTGATGAACATAAAAGGCAAAACAAAGGACAATGATAAGGCGAGATTGGATGTTGCTCTTTACTGCAATCGAAAAGACTTAAATTTGAAGCCACAAGCTAATGGAAAGATGCTCAAACCCAAAGCGTGTTACTCATTAACAATAGAGCAAACAAATTCAGTTTATCAGTGGATAAAAGAACTGAAATTTCCAAATGGATATTCTTCTAATTTGGCATGATGTGTTGATGTGAATAAGAGAAAAATGAATGGGATGAAAAGCCATGATTGTCATGTATTTATGGAATGTTTACTCCCTATTGCGTTTAGTTCTTTACCGGCACATGTTCTAAATCTGCTAATTGAAGTGAGTCAATTTTTTAAGGATTTGTGTTCTGCATCTTTAAGAGATGTTGACCTTGTTAGGATGGAACAAAACATTTCATTCATTCTATGTAAGATGGAGAAAGTATTTCCACCTGGTTTCTTTGATTCTATGGAGCATCTCCCCGTTCATATAGCATATGAAGCAAGACTTGGTGGACCAGTTCAGTACAGGTGGATGTATCCATTTGAAAGGTGTCATTTTAAGAACATATTCATTTTTTCCCATTTGAGGTGAGTATAATTTTCCATCTAATCAAGTTGTTTTATAGATTCATGGGTGATTCTAAACAATCGGTGAAAAACAAGGCGAGAGTTGAAGGATCGATTTGTGCATCATACCTATATACACCGCGAAATAACCCACTTTTGCTCACATTATTTCACCAACTTCACGTTGAGAAATGAAAGATATGAAATGAAAAATGATTGTGTTAGACACCTATTAATGTTATCGGTCTTTGGCCAATCTGGTCGCCATTCTGGGAAGGAGTCGATTCATTGGTTAACGGATGAGGAGTATAAGTCAGCTCATGTTCATGTGTTGAACAATTGCATTGAAGTTAAACCATACATTGAGTATGTATATCAATATTTTCATTCAATTAATTGTTCATATCTGTCATCTCATTTAGTGCGTATCATCTAATTTGATCGAGTCATTCTTGTTGTCTTCAAGACGTAATAGATTGATCGTGCATCTGTTCATATATATGAACATTTTCAATTATGGTTCAAGAAAAAGTAAGTGTTGAGTTACTTGTTCCTCAACCTTAATCATGTGTTCCTTACAAAATAACTTGTTTGTATGTTGTAACACCCCCTTATATTCTACTAAATAATTAATATTTAAAAAAAATCAGAGTTTCAAAGATCTTTACTCGAGAGAGTGATACACTTATTCCCAGAAAACAACGCAAGCATTTATGGCGCAAAACACCAACATAAGTATGATATATAACACCTCGGCCACATGGACGAGTTCACAAAAATCATATGTTTAAAGTTTACACCACAACGGAATTTAAACGGTTCATAAAGGTACAAATATTACAGTTCAAAGGCTAATACACAGCCTACTCCTACTCGGCCCCCCAGTGTTACATGTAACACCCAAAGTAATTTAATTAATTATTTAATTGAATTATTTAAGTGTTGCATTAATATTGTATATTAAAATATTAATATATTGTTGTATTTTTTTAAAGTGAAGGAGGTGGTGTCGGTAATTCCGGGGTGTCAAGGATTGGCTTAAGAGCCCAAGCCCATTGACTTAGGCTCCTAGGATTGATGCAAGTCGCATCATTTGTGTCGAAAGAAAGAAAACGAAAACAAGAGAGAAAGGAGAGGAGAAGAGAAACGTGAGAAGAGAGGGAGAAGAGAGAGCGCACAAGAGAAAGAAGGAAATCACACAAGAGAGAAGAGGAGAGGAAGAGCACATTCTTTGTGGTTACTTTGGGGTTCGTAGAAGGATCATCATCTTGAAAAACTTAAGGTAAAGGGAGTCTCACTCTATAATAGAGAGTATAATAGGTTGTATATAGGTCATAGAGTCCTTAATTGTATTTGTTGATAATGAATTTGATGGTTGCATGTCCTGGTTTGATGAATTTGAATGTGAAATAGAGCATGAAATCAATTTGGGGCTTAATGTTAGGGTTTGATATGTTGTTTCGTACTTTGAGGTGTTCTTGATGTTTAAATGTGAAATTGTAGTTGTTGGCATGATTATAACGTGTAATTGGATTGTTGTTGATGTTTGGTTTGAGAAAACTTGATTGTCGTGAATGATCCACAAACCGTGAGGAGTGTAGTTGGAATAGGCCAAGAATCGATTGTTTGACTCTAAAGTGAAGCTTGAAATCGATTCGAGAGCTCTACTGATGAGCTAGGAATCGATTTCCTCTTTGAAAATAAAGCAAAGAATCGATTCCTCTCTTTAGAAAGGAAGCAAGGAATCGATTTCCCTCTTTGAAAATAAAGCAAAGAATCGATTCCTCTTTAGAAAGGAAGCAAGGAATCGATTTCCCTCTTTGAAAATAAAGCAAATAATCGATTCCTCTCTTTAGAAAGGAAGCAAGGAATCGATTCCTCTTTGAAAATGAAGCCATGAATCGATTCCTCCTTTAGAAATGAAAGCTATGAATCGATTCCTCTTTTGAAAACAAGTAGCTATGAATTGATTCCTCTTTTGAAAGCCTTAGGAGTCGTTGTAGTTTCGTGGAGTTGTTTTAGTCCTAGGTCTTTCTTTGTAGTCCTGATGGAGCCGTGTTGGTCCTTTACGTCCGTTTGAGTCCCCGAGTCTTTGTGTTGGTCTTAGGTGTCTTTGTTTTGGTCCCTAGGTGATGGTTTGGTCCTAGGTGTCTTTGTATTGGTCCTTAGGTGACATTTGGTCCTACTGGGTGTTGATTTGGTCCTTAGGTGCAGTTTGGTCCAAAAGATGTCGACTTGGTCCCTAAGTGTTGAATTGGTCCTAAATGGTGGTTTAGGTCCTTGAGTGAGGTTGAGTACACTAGAGGGATTAGTCCTTGGGACTTAATGGTGTTGAGAGTATACAATGAGGTGGTGAGCATGCCATGAGGGCATGGGTAGGAGGGCCAAGCCATGGGGGCTATAAAATGAGATTGAATCCGAGGTAAGAGTTAATGTGTGTATTGAAGTTTGTTTGAGATTGTATTTGTGTTGTACATGGAGTCTCATGCATACATTCTTTGCTGATCGTAGAGCTTATAAAATGATTGTGAAGTTCGAGGCGTAGGAGGCCTTATAAAATGATTGTGAAGCTTCGAGGCGCGGGAGGCCGCAGTCATGAGGACTCCATTATTGATGAGAATTGGGAGGCAAATGGTACCACATGCATACTTACATTGCATACATTCTCATTAGTGCATGAATATTGTGAGTGATGATTGGTGTGTTTGAGTATCTTTGTGAACTATGATTATATATATTGCTTATTATCTCTTTTATTATATAGTTCGAGACTCACCCTTTCTCGTTGTTGTTCACCACAGTAGTCATGAGTGAGGGCTTTCTACCTTCACTACTCCCGAGTCGAGCCCGCTCTCGATCACGTAGCACCTAGGGGTTGGGGTTATGAACTATAGTTGTCTTGTTTTGCTCTTTGTTGGGCCTTCTATGTATTGTTTTGAGGCTATTTGAATTATTCTGTTGAGATCTTGAGTATTTTTCCACGCAATATGTGAAACTATAGTCCCACGAGTTTATTTCTTTGGTGTTACGTATTTTGATTATATTATGAGATGAGTTAACTATTGAATGTTTTAAGAGAGATGTGTGACGCTCCATTTTATTGAGGACTGATTTATGTTATACTATTAGTGTGCTGAATGACTATGGTTAAATTGTGGTTCGCCACTAAGGTCGTAATTTCTTTCATTTGGTGTATTTACAAGGGCATCATCGAGAGCCTTGCAAAGGAGGTCAATACCTGTTGCAAGTAGTATCAGTTACCTGAGTAATCCCATAGTCAATCAGTTCACTATTTTATAACACACTAAACTAAAAGACGACCAGAAATGATTTTTGGTATACTCTGATTTTTGATTTAAATTACCGGGTAGAAATGGGGTGTTACATTACATATCAGAACAACTGACGCCAACTACCAAAAGAGTAAGGAAAGACCTCTACTCAGGAGTACCTGCAAGTTGCCACATAAGAGCAACATAAAAGCGAAGAGGTGAGTCTCGTTTCATAAATAATAATCGATGAAGATAAGCATTATCATAGAGAAATCACTAAAACAACTCGGTTCAGTGAACACTCACACAGACTCACGCCACACCACTTCAACTCACCTTCAATAAACACATCAACAAGCGTATGAGTATATGCATGAAATGCAGCCCAAACTCCACGGGTAATATGCATGTGGATCCATAAGACCAAGTCTTACGCTTCATCAATAAGACCAAGTCTTACGCTTTCGTCAAATAGACCGAAGTCCAACCCAAACTCCACGGGTAATATGCATATGATTTATGCGACACAATGAAACATGCATCCTAACACACCAAGCAAATTTTAATGCGCACAATGCATACTTACCAACAATGCCTCAAAGGCACATCACGCACCGCGACCTCTACACAAAAATAGCAGGTCATAGACCCATCACCAAGACCGCAGCCTTTTCGTCAAATCATCAAGTCCCTACTAGGAAACCTCACCACTCAACACCCACCGGGTATTAGCTCTAAGGCTAGCGTCAACACCTCAATTTTAACGTTTTACCACTGGCCGCACCATATCGGCATCAAACAACAACTCGGCATCAAGTGATGAACTCAAACATCACCACAAGGACTAAAACTGTCACCTAGGGACCAATCTGTCACCTAGGGACCAAGCGGACTACCTCATGTCAAACACTTAGGCGTTATTAACACCAAACAACACTCCCAGTTGCGCCTGGCAGCGCCTTGCGCAAGTGTGGCTTCGCACAGCAACTCGGCACCCTCTCTGGGCAACTCGGCACTCTCTCTGGGAAACTCGGCACTCGCACCCCTCAACTCGGCACACAGGCACTAAGCCTCCTCTCTGTACCATAAATCATCTCGGTATCTACACTTATACCACAACTACCATACTTACCATTCAACATACCTAGACCTCGGTGACACTCACTCGGGACGGTTCCACACCTCGACATGCTTATATTTCGACAACTACTCTTAGTCTTACATACTCTACACTTTGACATGCTTACTATAACTCGGCTCGCTCACACCTCGGTAGCTTTACACTACAACACAACGTCTGCTCTTCCTCAATTGTACTGGGTTATATACTTAACACTACACTTTGACCCCTCCACCTCGGCACATCTATGCTACATCTCGGCAACCATAATTCGACACCCTCAATGGGACTTAACCATTTTTACGGATCATCACCTATGCTGCACTCCTCACTTCGCCCTTTTATCAAGCCTACAACTTACGCTGTGACACTTACGTTATTCACTCGTTATCCTACACGGCAAGCCAACTCGGTTCCTCTACGTGCTCATGCACCTAACCTTCCTCTTCCCTCCTTTGGTTACTTCTCACTAAGATTCACTTAAAACACACTCTTCACTCCCAGAATACTTGCTGGTTGGTGACAACGTCACCAACACCCACTGGGACTGAGGTTCCCTCAGCTCCCATTTCCCTCCACTCGATCCTCACACTACGAACGCACCAAAATCATCATCAAAGGAAGCAAAACACAACATCAACACACATAAATCATACTGAAAAATTTCAAGATCATTTTAGACTTAACTCACACATAATACATATCATAAAGGACTATTATGAACAAAAAGAGAGCCCCCTAACCTCAAATTGTTGAAGAAGCAGCGCTCTCTTCACTCAAACTCTCCGATCAATCAACGATCGCCTCTTCCTCTGTGGATTCCTAGCTTCCTTCAACGTCAAGTTCTCCTCCTTCTCTCTAGAATCACTATTCCACCTAACTTTTCCTTCTCTCTTACTTCTCTTTGATTTTTCTTTAGAAATGTTGCATGAGTGAATTCAATCCTACGGCTCCTTTCTCTTTATTACATGTAAAAATGGGCTTCAATTGAGCAAATGGGCCTCTAATGGATCATGGGCCTCTAATCCCACCTTCTCCATTACTTAAACACTTCCTAAACACAAATACAATTCTAGCATTAATTACTTGACTCAAGTGAATTGTTGTAAACCTTAAATAACCCAATTAAATAATTAATTGAACTATTTTGGTGTGTTACATATGTCATGTACGTAGGTTTACTCTGAGGAACCAACTCCAATCAATCAACACTTGAGAAATTTATCTGATATTCCTCATATAAAAGTGATAGAGTATCACACATTTTTCGTGAATGGCTACAAGTTTCATACCCACTCCTGGACGAAAAACAAAGCAACAATTAACAGCGGAGTCTATGTAAAAGGGGTCAATGAAGGAGGTGAAGATGATTATTACGGTGTAATCAAACACATTTATGAACTACAATTCAGCTAGTTAGACTACGCTAAAACTGTAGTGTTGTTTTATTGTGATTGGTTTGATCCGTCAGCTATAGGTACCAAATTGGATCCAAAGTATAATAGAGTGGACATATGAATGGACAAAAAATATCCAGCATTTGATCCGTTTATAATGGCAGAGAATGTGAGACAAGTGTACTATGTTCCTTATCCATCAACTCGAAGAGACAAGCGAGGTTGGTGTGTCGCAATCAAGACAAAGCCGAGGAGTCGCGTTGAAATAGATGATCTAGTGGAAGATGTTCCCTATCAGGCAGATGATATGTCATTTGTAAATGAAGTTAATGAAGTTGAACAAATTTCTAACTTACGTGATTTGGAAAGCAATGGTGAAGAAGTGGATCCAAACAACTTGGAAGGAGAGGATTCACATGAGGTTGTAGTTGATGCTGAATATGAAGACGATGAAGAAGATGAAGATGAAGAATGGCCAGAAGATTAGATATATATAATGTGTTTGTGTTTGAATTGTGTGAATTGTTGTATCCAAACAACTTAAACTGCTTTAAATTCATGTTTGTCTTTGAATTGTGTGTGAATGAATGTATCCAAACAACTTGAACCGCTTTGTAATGAATGTATCCAAACAACTTGAATTGTGTGTGAATTGTTTAATGAATTATTTTAGATGTAAATTTTATGTTTTTAAATTGTTTATTTGTGCTTATGTTTCATTTCCTCTACAGCATGGCATCAGGTGGAGGTGATTCGTCGCCACCTAGACCACCCCAAGATTGTAAGGGGAAGTCTATAATTGTCCCTCGTCGTAAGAAAAGGGTGATACACGTTGAGAACACAACCGACTATTCAGAGATGCCTACCACATCTACCCCTACACAAACACGCCCAGCACATGCAGGTAGAGTGAGATCATTGTAGAATCCTCCGACACAGACGCAGCAGACCTCTGGAGTTAGGTCCTTAGAGCAGACCTCTGGAGTAGGGTCCTTACAGTAGACCTCTAGAGTTAGGTCTTTACAGCAGACCTCTGGAGTTAGGTCTTTCCATATTGGCTCTAGTTCCTCGCCACGAGTTACTCCATCTCCCAGAGAGGTACATGGTCGTAGTGCATCTCCACGAGTGACTCCCCCACTATCACAGAGTCCTCAATATCGCATGATTCCGGTACCAGGTTTTCATGTGATACCTACTCCTACCCCTTCACCCGATGCTGTGCCTACTCCGACCTCTTTGCCATCTCCGACAGAGCCACTTTCACCTAGAGATGATGCGATACTTGATGGTGACCAGATGCATGATGTTGAGGGGGTGATGATTTGATATCTGATGTTGAGGGGGGTGATGATGAGGATGAGATTATGTTAGTCGGCGATCGGGTAGTCATCGAGGTTGAGGGTGGAGGGTATGTAAAGTTTTTTACAACTTTGTTTGATTGATTGTTTTGTTATATATATATATATATATATATGTATATATATATATATATTGTGTTTTAATCGTTTCAATTGTTTTAACTTCGCAGGTTTCTTCCTTCAAGGCCAGCCGCAAATGCTATTCCACTGACTATTCGCGAGTTATACCACTATCCATGGACTAGTTGGTCAGATCTTAATAAGGATGAGCGAAACCATTTTTTAAACGCTTTTAGAGTAAGTGTACATTTTAACACATCACAATGGTTGTCGTTTTTTTAAGAATTTGTGAAGTTATTTTATTTGATGTAACATTTGTTTTGTACATGTTTTCACAATGCAGAAGAGAGTTACTTGGCATAAATCTCAGGAGGCCGCCGTTGAGGATCTTTTTCATAGGAATGTGCTGATCGACTCCGTGATATGCTCAGACGTGTCCGCGAGGGGAGGGGCCAACCTACTTGGATGGGGGATCAAGTCTATAATCACCTAATAAAGCACATCTGGAATGATCCAAAATTCAAAGCTAAGTGTGCGCGGAATAAGAAGAACAGGGCATTAGAAAAGGGTGGAAGCTTGCACACTCAAGGTTCTATCTCTATGTTGCAGCATCAAGAAGATAGGGCGGAAGCCACATGTAGAAGAGCTTCATCGCCGCACTCACATTAGGAAGGGCACAGGCGAGTTTGTAGAGGACTGCGCTCGCATTACTCAGGTGAAATGAATTGGTTTCTTTTAAAGTTGTTGAGTTTGTTATAACTGGTCTCACTTAGTTTATTGAACTTATAATTGGTGTGTTTGGTTATAATTGGTGTGTTTGTATTGAGTTTGCAGGGGTATTGTATTGCAAATAGATATGAGTCATTTCAATGTTAAAGACATTTCTGTCTATGTTATTATGAATGTGCCTGATATAATATCTCATTTATTTTGACTATAATTATAACTTGTGCATTTGATAGGAGGAGTTTCAACGACTGTTATCTCAGTCAGACATACCTGTAGACCCTGTTGAGTTGGCTATGTTGAAGCGATTGTTATGGGAGCAAGCTGCTGGAGGGCCCTATAAGAGTCGAGTGTATGGGACATGAGGCATAGTTGACGACGACTCTGAAGCTTCGACGAGCGCAAGCCTATCTCCTGAGGCCCGTAGGATCATCCAAGAAATGTCACAGCAATTTGCGTGACAGCAGGAGCAAATAGCGCGACAACAGGAGGAAATAGCACGACAGCAAGAGCAGTATGCACGACAGCAACAACTACTTGAATACGTATTTAACCATTCTGGGATTCCAGTACCTCCACACGATTGGCGCGCTTACCGAGCGAGACCCGCCCGCCAGCGGGGCGAGAACGCAGATGCAGATGATGGAGACGGTGGAGATCATGGAGACCGCCCTTATGGGGAGGGTTATTGACGACATCTAGGTAATCTATGTTTTAATTAAGGTGCAAATTTTCTTAGTTTTATGAATTAATTAGTAATCATTATTGTTTTTGTTTTGTTAGGTATATTGTTCAGAGTTGGAGTTGAAGATGCTTCACGTCGAATTTTTGAGTTTCTGAGGACCTTAGTGTAGTTTATGTATGTTTGACATAAACTAGCGGTATGTTTTGATATATTTTGATATTTGGTATGTTTGACACTTTTAATATTAGTTTAGTTTATGTTTAACTAAGTTTGTGGTTTAGATTGACACTTTGAACATTACTGATATGTTTTGGTATTTGATATTTTGTATGTTTGACACTTTTAGCATTAGTTTAGTTTATGTATGTTTGAATTGGTGGATTGGAGTCTGAATTGAATTGGCAGGAAGTATTGCAAATATGAATGACAATGTAGTTATTGGAGTCTGAATGTAGTTTTGGAGTTTGAATTGAATTGGCAGGAAGTATTGCAAATATGAATGACAATGTAGTTATTCTATTAGAGAGTATGGATTGAATTGGTAGGGAATAAAGATTGAATTATTATTTTTTGCGTAGCGACATAATTTGCCACGGATTTTTTTGGTAGTTACTGTGTTTGCCACAGAATTTTTAACAATTTGCGACGAAATTTTAAAACAAATTCAAAATTATTTGCCACAATTTTGCCACGGCTTTGCGACGAGATTTGCGACCGCTTTGCCACAGAATTTTAAAACAAATTCAAAATTATTTGCCACGATTTTGCCACGGCTTTGCGACGAGATTTGCGACCGCTTTGCCACGGAATTTTGCGACGGAATAGCGACGAGTTTGCCACAGACGCATTTGCCACGGGTGATACCGTGAAAAAAAGTTTGCGACGAGCGTTTTTGCCACCATTATTTGTCCGTCGCAAATCCGTGGCAAATGCATATTTGCGACGGGAATTTGTACATTTGCGACGGGAATGTCCGTGGCAAAACACCGATTTTCTTGTAGTGGTTTGTACAATATCTTGAAAAAAGTTTTAGCTTGCCAGCTAAAGAAAGTGATTCCTAGTATAATTTCCAATTAACAATCTGCTTTCATAGGAGGGAGACATATACTTGATGGGGTTGTTGTTGTTAATGAATTGATCGATTATGCACGACGCCAAAAGGAAGATTGTTTGATGTTTAAGGTAAACTTTGAGAAAGCTTATGATTCAATTTCATGGGAATTCCTAATCTATATGTTGAATAGGATGGGTTTTCCTCACCGTTGGATTGCTTGGATGAAATCTTGGGTGTGTAATAGCTCATGTCGGTATTGGTGAACGGTAGTCCCACTCAAGTTTTCATGTGCGGCGG
This sequence comes from Oxytropis ochrocephala, assembly GCA_020916435.1. Classification (NCBI taxonomy): domain Eukaryota; kingdom Viridiplantae; phylum Streptophyta; class Magnoliopsida; order Fabales; family Fabaceae; genus Oxytropis; species Oxytropis ochrocephala. The sequence goes on along the minus strand of CM037091.1, from coordinate 53,259,005 downwards.
GGGTTGAGGCAAGGTGATCCTTTATCACCATTCCTATTTCTCATTGTTGCCGAAGGATTGTCGGCGTTGATGCGCAAGGCTTTTGATGGTCTCCTTGTTGTGGAAACTGGTCATTCTTTTGATTTTCAATATATATTCTGGTTGTAACTTATAATTTGTGTTTTTGGATATAAAAAGGGTAAATAACGGGAAAAGAGGTATGAAGATTTTGGTGAATTTTGGGATGGGGAATTTAGGAACAGATTTAAGACTAACGAAAATGATGTTTTGGGTTGTAGAGTTTGTGAAGATGATGGTGTTTAGGTTAGGGGCGCCACCTTGGTCTAATCCAATACAAGGATAAGCCTATGAGTGTGAGGATCACCACAAGAAAAGGATTTTTTGATAAGATCGAATAAACTGGTCCAATCCAGAACCAAAGAGTATGAACTCAAAATCTTTGATAAAGTCTTTGTTGCTTTTTATTGACATTTGCACTCCCTATTTATAATTAGGGTATTAGAAAATTACAAGAATACTAGTCAAAACAATTACAAGAAAATATCCTAGTTGATTTGGGCATTGACTACACCATTAATGATTAGGATCTTGCATTTCCTCTTTGTTGTGATTGTCTTTGATGTGCCATAAATGACATAGATCTTGTAATCCCTTTTCCTTTGATTGCCTTCCTTGATGAGCAAGTTTGCTTGATTAGCAAGTTTGTTGACTCCATCAATTTTCAAAAATAACACACCACTTGAAGTGGATTAAACACACCAAAAAAAAGAAAAAAATAACTTGAAATGAAATACCTTAGTGTCTTGGTCCCAACTAAATCAATTGGTCACATGCACTTTTTATTTAATTAAAATGAAACAACTTGGGTGCCTTTGTCATGGAAATTGCACCTCCTCCATAGCTTGTATGATAAGCATGGGTTTTGGTGAAATTACATCTCTGCCCTCTTTTGCAATGACCTTCGTCATGAATTGGACTAAGCCTTCTTGGACTCTCTTTGACCTTGCCCTAGTCATTGGACCTCCTAAGCTTTGAATGACATCTTGGTGCTCTATGTCCTCATCAGCTGTGGCGATTGGTGACTTTCAAGACTTCTCTATTAATGATGACACCCATTTTTCCATGATGCAATTTGCGGATGATAATATGTTGGTGGGTAAGACAACTTGGGAAAATCTTTGGAGCATTAAATCAATTTTGAAAGCCTTTGAGTTAGTGTCCGGTTTGAAGGTAAACTTTCATAAGAGCAAGGTTATTGGTATAAACACTCCGGAAGATTTTTTGGAAAGAGGGAGATCATGATATGTATTGGGTGGCTTGGGATAGAATCTGTAAATCAAAAAAAGAAGGGGGACTTGGAATCAAAGATCTCGAACTGTTCAATACGGCGCTTCTCTACAAGTGGAAATGGAGGGAGCTGAAGGATCCTAATGCGATGTGGAGCAAGTTGTTAACTCATAGATACTGTAACACCCCATTTCTACCCGGTAATTTATAATAAAAATCAGAGTATAAAAATTCATTTCTCAATTAAAATCATCCAATGGGATGCTACACTTATCTCTTTAAAAATCATTCAACAATCATCTCAGCTCACAATAGCAGTTCAAATACGTAACACCATAGAATAAATCGTGGGAATATAATTTCACATAACGCAGCGGAAAATAATCATAATCTCAACAGAATAATCAGCAGTCTCAAAACAATACATATAAGGCTCAACAAGGAGCAAAACAGAACAACTATAGTTCATAACCCATCCCCTAGGTGCTACGTATCAGAGCAGACCGACTCAGGGAATAGTGGAGGTAGAAAGCCTTCACTCATGACTACCTGTGGTAAACAACAACAGAAAGGGTGAGTCTCGAACTATATAATAAAAGCGATAATAGGCAGTATATACAATCACAGTTCATAGCACAACCAATCATACCAATCATCACTCAAATCATGTTCATGCACTCATGAGAATGTATGCAATGTAGTTATGCATGTGGTACCATTTGCCCTCCGGCATTCTCAATATTTGCCCTCCGGCAGTCTCATCATCAATGGAGTCTGTAACACCCCTTATCTACCCAATTATTTCAAACGTCATTATCAGAGTATTCCACTGCTCAAAATATTAATTAATTAGTAGAAAGGAATGTTACGTCGCCATTAAATTTAACCCATCGTATGCACCATTAAATTTGTGCAAGAACACATACATCACAAGTTAAAACTTCACAAATCATCTTATCACGGCGGAAAAAATCAATGACTCACTAGTCCACTCAAACACGTCACATAATTCTTCAAATAAACCTCATACGGTTAAGTAGTTTAACATCGAATCCCAAAAATACGCCCTAGGTGCTACGGTATCGAGAGCGACACAAACAGACCTCCCGACAAACTAACTGTAAGGCGGCTAGACCTTCACTCGCGATGACACTGCTAGTTGCCACAATAGAGCAACATTCCAAGCGAGAAGGGTGAGAATTTCAATAAAACATAATCGGATACATAATAGAGAAATGAGAGCGAGCAATCACATAGCAACATCATCATCACCAATTCATGGTCACACAACAAAGACTCCAATCACAAAAAAGACAATTCACGCTTATAATTATGTATGAAAGTGCAACCCCACGAGGGCATAATGCATGATGGTACCATATTCATCACAATTAAGAGGCCAAGCCTATTCTTCATTTGGAGGCCGAAGCCTATTCTTCGCAAGAGGTCAAGCCTATTCTTCACATTTATGCACATGCCATGAGATTCTATATACACATGTGCATTTCACCAAAATACTCACTGGAGCACTCACCATCATCATCATAAAACACTCATAGAGTGTATTCTTTATAATTCAACACAATCACACAACAAAGATCATTAAAACTATACTCATGGAGTATATTCTTCACAATTCATCACAAGTCATATCACAACATCATTTTCACTCATAGAGAACATTCACCGCAACTCATCAACACCATACACACCAACATCATTTAGAGTATATATATTTTTTTCAATTATCCTTTGGTTTAGTGTGTTATAAAATAGTGAACTGATTGACTATGGGATTACTCGAAGTAATCGATACTACTTGCAATGAGCATTGGCCACCTTTGCAAGGCTCTCGATGATGCCCTTGTAAATACACGATGAAAGAAATCTCGACCTTAGTGGTAAACCACAATTTAGCCATAGTCAATTAGAACACTAGTAGTATAACATTTCACAGTGAATCACTTATATAAACATAGTATCACAATTTTCATAAAACAGCACCTTTTGCTTAATAAACACGCAGAATGTGGGCATTGCACTGGCGTGTGAAGCGCCACTGCAGCGCGCCAAAGTGAGGCGCCCGATCAGAATAGCGATGTATTATGCGAGAATTTTCCGAAAATGTGCGATTTTTCACCAACTCGATTTTAACTCCAAAAATATGAATTTTTCACCAATTAAAATCATCAAAGCTCACCAAGAAACATCAAACAATCCTTCCCACACCTGATTAACACCAAAAAAACCTTTTGTCCCTTAATTCAATCATCAAGCGGTTATCAAACTCATCAACCATCAAATTCATCAAAAATTACCAAATTCATCAAGACATCAACAACATTCAGCAATCACATCGAATTCACCAAAACAACCTCACAAGTTATTAAAACAACATCAAAACCCCAAAACCCATCATATATCCAATCACGTTAAACCGAAACGCTCACCCTTACCTCGAATTGGTATGTCCCGGAATTAACGGCGAAGGAGTCACGTACAGAACTCAGCAACACAACGAACGGGACGTCTCCTTCCTCCTTGAAATCGCAGCCACTCACTCTCCTTTGATCAATGATGAATGAGCACAATGGGGTTAGGGATAGGCTACAACACTAGGATAATGAAGAAAACGGCACGGAAAGGATCGAGAATTCTTACTTGAAGGAACTTGCGAAATTCCCCTTCCTTCCTCTTCTTAGTGCAGCGCTCCCTTTCTCTCTTCCTCACTCTCTCAATTCGCAGCTCTCTCAATTTCTGCACAATGAGAGAGTTGCGCTAGACTCCTAGGGTTAAGCAGTGGGCTCAGTAAACACTGGGCCCTCCACGTCCACACCACCCCCTTTACTCGCTCCACCTCCTGAACCACGCCCATCAATTTAATTAATTTAATCATGTTCTAATAAAATCCATAATTCAATTAAATAATTTAATTAAATTATTTCCGGGTGTTACAATTCTCCCCCACTTAGGATTTTTCGTCCTCGAAAACATACCTGATTCAAACAATTCTGGATACGACTCTCGCATCTTATCTTCCAGCTCCCATGTCAGACTTTCACCAGCTGCCCCAAACCATACAACTTTCACCATTGATCTTCTTACCTCGGAAGGGTCTTCACTTCCCAATCCTCAATTAAATGCGACCACGGTCTCCACAGTGAGATTATCCCGCACCTCCACATCATCCGGTTGAATCACGTGAGACGGATCTGCAATATACTTTCGAAGCTGCGACACGTGAAACACGTCGTGCAAGTTCGAAAGATTAGGTGGCAAAGCCACCCGATATGCAACACTTCCAACTCTCTCCGTGTCGACACGGTCCTATGAAACGAGGAGTCAACTTCTTTGATTTTGAGCACGCCCGACACGATCATAGGTGTGACCTCAAGAACACGTGGTCACCGCTTCAAACTCTAAATCCTTCCTTCTCTTATCATGGTAGCTCTTCCGCATCTACTCGAGACGCTTTCATTTTCTCTCGGATCATCTTCACTTTCTCGGTGGTTTCTCTAACATTTCAGTCCAAGCACTAAACTTTCCCAGCCTCGTACCAACATACCGAGTCCTACATCTCAGACCATACAATGCCTCAAACGGTGCCATCCCAATTGGAGTGATAACTATTGTTGTATGTAAACTCGATCAAGGGAGATGAGTATCCCACGCACTCCTCCTCGCTTCTAGAACACACGACATCAACAGATCTTCCAATGATTGAATTGTCCTCTCTGTCATGCGCGTCGGTTTGAGGATGATAAAGTCGAACTCAACCTCAATTTCAACCCAACTCCTTACGCAAACTACTCCAAAAATCCGAAGTAAACCTTGGGTCTCTATCTCGACACAATGCACAAAGGAACACCATGCGACTTCACAACCACACGAATGTAGATTTGGCCCAATCTCGACCTTTGGATACTTAATACCGATAGGAATAAAGTGAGCAGATTTTGTCAATCTATCCACAACCACCCAAATTGAATCATGTCCTCTCCTTTGTATTGGGTAACCCGGTCCACGAAGTCCATAGAAATACTATCCCACTTCCACTGAACATTCAGCGGTTGCATCATTCCCGCGAGCTTCGATGCTCGACCTTCGATTTCCGAATGTGTCAAACACGAATACACAAACTTTGCCACATCACGCTTCAATCCAGGCCACCAAAACATCTTTTTCAGATCTTGATACATCTTCGTCGCTCCGGGATGGATACTTAACTTACTCCTATGCCCTTCCTCGAGGATTGCCTTTTCATTTCCACATTTTGGGAACGCAAATTCTTCCACTGCCTCAATACGTTCGAGTATCTAACTCAAATCTCCATTCCCGTGCTTACCAATCTCACTCATCAAATCCACCAATTTCACATCTAACTTCAAGGCGTCTCGGATACTAATCATAAAATCATTGCCAATTTTCAACATGCCCAACCTGACACTCTGAGGTGTGACTTCACAAACTAGACTCATGTCCCCGAATTGCTCAATCAACTCAAGCTCTCTAGCCATCAATGCCGACATGTGCAAGGTCTTTGGCCAAAGCATCGGCAACCACATTAGCTTTACCGGGTGATAACTCAACTCAAAATCATAATCCTTCAATAGTTCTAACCACCGTGCTGCCTCATATTCAATTCTTTACGATCGAGCAGATATCGTAGACTCTTGTGATCACTAAACACCTCAAATCTCGATCCATACAAGTAGTGCCTCCAGATTTTCAATGTAAATACCACAAAGACAAGTTCTAGATCATGAGTAGGGTAATTCTTTTCATGAGTCCTTAATTGCCTCGACGCATAAGCGACCACTTTCCCATTCTGCATAAGCACGCCACCCAAACCCATCTTGGAAGCATCACAGTATACTACAAACGGGTCGACCGAACTAGGTAAGGTCAACACTGGAGATGTAGTCAATCTTCTTTTCAGCTCATTGAAGCTTTCTTCACATCGGTCATCCCAAACAAAAGCTTTGCCCTTGCAAGTTAATTGGGTCAATGGCAGAGCCAACTTCGAAAACCCCTCAATGAATCTTCTATAATAGCCAGCTAATCCCAGAAAACTCCTTATTTCAGTAACTGACTTTGGAGACTCCCACTGCAACACTGCATCAACTTTGGAAGGATCCACCGCAATCCCTTCACAAGAAATCACATGCCCGAGAAAACTGACCTTCGTCAACCAAAACTCACACTTGGACAACTTGGCATATAATTTTCGGCTCCTCAGAATGTCTAATACTACCCTCAGATGTTCAGCATGCTCTTCTTCCGACTTAGAGTAAATCAGAATGTCATCAATGAAAACCACCACAAACTTGTCCAAGTACTCACGGAAAATTTGGTTCATGTATCCCATGAATACTCCCGGCGCATTAGTCACACCGAAAGGCATAACGGAATACTCATAGTGTCCATATCTGGTCCTAAATGCTGTCTTTGGAACATCTTCATCCTTGACCTTGATCTGGTGATAACCAGACCTTAAATCAATCTTGCTAAATACTTTAGCACCCACCAATTGATCCATCAAGTCATCAATCCTTGGCAACGGGTACTTATTCTTGATTGTAACTTTATTTAACTGCCGATAGTCTACGCACAACCTCATACTACCATCTTTCTTTTTCACTAGCAACACTGGGGCTCCCCAAGGTGACACACTCGGTCTCACGAACTTCTTTTCTAACAAATCTTCAAGTTGCTTTTTCAATTCTGCCAACTCAGATGCAGACATTCTATATGGTGCCATAGACACAGGCTTTGTGCCAGGAACCAGGTCAATAGTAAACTCCACTCTCTCTCGGTGGTACATCCGAATCTCATCAGGAAACACCTCAGAAAACTCACGCACTACTGGCAATTCATCAATCTTCGCTTGGCTCTCAGCAGACAACGATGCTAATAGAGAAAATAGTTGAACCTCTTCTCTCATCACCCGGTGCAGCTGACCCGCAGATAGCAAACCAGACTTCTCTTCATGCGAAGCAAAACTCACGGACCTTTCACGACAATTGATATGAACATGGTTATCAACTAACCAGTCCATACCCAGAATGACATCCATCCCACTCACTCGGCAAACGGATCAAAGTCAACTAAAAATTCTCTACCATACATAGATACAGGGCATTTAGCACAAACAACGGAGGTAGTCACCGAACCCTTAGCTGGAGTATCGATAACCATCTCCCTCAACATATCAGATAAAACAAGGCTTAAGTTCTCAACACATGCAAAGAAGAATAAAACTATGGGTAGCACCAGTATCAACAATAGCAACAAGAGGAGTATTATTGATATAGCACGTACCTCGAATCTCGTTCACTACGTCAGACCCAGCTAGAGCGAACACCTTTCCATACGACTTCTCCTTCTTGGGTTTAGGACACTGTGCACTGACGTGGCCACTCTCTTCACAATTGAAGCATACCATCTCCTTCTTATCACAGTTGAAAGACATGTGTCCCTCCTTCCCACACTTATAACATCTCTTCTTTTCCTTGTTTGGGCAATCGGGACTCTTATGGCCTGTCTTCCCACACGTGTAACAAGTAACACTGGCTGCAGCATCTCCCCCACTTCGCTTAGACCCACCAACAGATTTTCCAACAAACTTCCCTTTGCCCTTACCAGCAGGCACCTCATATGGCTTCCCACGACCCGAAAAATTCTTTTGCCTTTCCTTCATAACTCTGGAGAAGGCATTATTGTCCTCTTCGAAAATTCTGGCACTATTAACCAACAATGGGAATACACGGATCTGCTGATACCCTATGGCTCTCTTAATGTCAGCACGCAACCCGTTTTCAAACTTGATGCATTTGGAGAACTCAGCACCCTCTCCATCATAGTGAGGATAAAACTTAGACAGCTCAGTAAACTTTGCAGCATACTCGGAGACAGTCATGCTACCTTGCTCAAGTCTCAAAAACTCCACCTCCTTTTTCCCGCGAACATCCTCCGGATAGTACTTTCTCTTGAATTCCCTCTCAAATACCGCCCAAGTGATCTCCTCATTGGCAATCGTCAACCCTTGACTAGCTGTCCTCCACCAATCATAAGCCTCTTTCTTCAACATGTGTGTGCCATAGCGAACCTTCTGAGCATCGGTGCAATCCATGACACGGAAAATCCGCTCCATCTCACTTAGCCACTCGAGGGCACCATCGGACTATACCCGCCTTCAAAAGTAGGAGGTTCTCTCACGCCGAGCGTAGCCAAACTACGCGTTCCATCACCAATAGCATTGGGTATGTTACCCACAACCCCAAAGAATAGCTTTGTAAGGCGGCGAAGAAAGTCGCGACATCGTCGTCTCGCCATTCTAGCACGCGCAACGAAAAACAAAATCGTAAACGAGTAACAAAGCTCAAATGTTACTCAACTTGATGACTCAACCACCGCCGGACAGATCGAATCGCTCTCGATACCACTAATGTAACACCCTTATCTACCCAATTATTTCAAACGTCATTATCGAGTATTCCACCGCTTCAAAATATTAATTAATTAGTAGAAAGGAATGTTACGTCGCCATTAAATTTAACCCATCGTATGCACCATTAAATTTGTGCAACAACACATACATCACAAGTTAAAACTTCACAAATCATCTTATCACAAATGGAAAAAATCAATGACTCACTAGTCCACTCAAACACGTCACATAATTCTTCAAATAAACCTCATACGGTTAAGTAGTTTAACATCGAATCCCAAAATACGCCCCTAGGTGCTACGGTATCGAGAGCGACACACAAGCAGACCTCCCGACACCTAACTGTAAGGCGGCTAGACCTTCACTCGCTGATTACTGCAGCGTTGCCACAATAGAGCAACATTCCAAGCGAGAAGGGTGAGAATTTCAATAAAACATAATCGGATACATAATAGAGAAATGAGAGCAGCAATCACATATCAACATAATCATCACCAATTCATGGTCACACAACAAAGAAAGCTCCAATCACAAACAAAGACACAATTCACGCTTATAATTATGTATGAAAGTGCAACCCCACCAGGGCATAATGCATGATGGTACCATATTCATCACAATTAAGAGGCAAGCCTATTCTTATTTGGAGGCCAAGCCTATTCTTCGCAAGAGGCAAGCCTATTCTTCACATTTATGCACATGCCATGAGATTCTATATACACATGTGCATTTCACCAAAATACTCACTGGAGCACTCACCATCATCATCATAAAACACTCATAGAGTGTATTCTTATAATTCAACACAATCACACAACAAAGATCATTAAAACTATACTCATGGAGTATATTCTTCACAATTCATCACAAGTCATATCACAACATCATTTTCACTCATAGAGAACATTCACCGCAACTCATCAACACCATACACACCAACATCATTTAGAGTATATATATTTTTTTGGTTATCCTTTGGTTTAGTGTGTTATAAAATAGTGAACCGATTGACTATGGGATTACTCGAGTAATCGATACTACTTGCAATGTGCATTGGCCACCTTTGCAAGGCTCTCAATGATGCCCTTGTAAATACACCGATGAAAAAAAATCCGACCTTAGTGGTAAACCACAATTTAGCCATAGTCAATTAGAACACTAGTAGTATAACATTTCACGATGAATCACTTATATAAACATAGTATCACAATTTTCATAAAACAGCACCTTTGCTTAATAAATACAGCAACAATAAACGATTTATTTTGCATTAAAAATAGAATATTCAGTTAGGCCTCTGAATAAGCTTTCCAACGCATCTTAGAACACCTCAATCGGGTTCCGGTTCAAAAGATATGAATTTTTCAAAAATAAAGTGACAAACAAATAAAAACAAGTGAAAAAACAACATCGTGTTTGGTGCATGAAAGCGCGCCGATGAGGCGGCAGTGAGGCGCCATTGGACGTAAAAACACGCAGAATGTGGGCATTGCATCTTTGGCGTGTGAAGCGCCATCTGCAGCGCAAAGTGAGGCGCCAATCACAGAATAACGATGTATTATGCGAGAATTTTTCGAAAATGTGCAGTTTTTCACCCAACTCGATTTTAACTCCAAAAATACGAATTTTTTCACCAATTAAAATCATCAAAGCTCACCAAGAAACATCAAACAATCCTTCCCACACCTGATTAACACCAAAAAAACCTTTTGTCCCTTAATTCAATCATCAAGCGGTTATCAAACTCATCAACCATCAAATTCATCAAAAATTACCAAATTCATCAAGACATCAACAACATTCAGCAATCACATCGAATTCACCAAAACAACCTCACAAGTTATTAAAACAACATCAAAACCCCAAAACCCATCATATACCCAATCACGTTAAACCGAAACGCTCACCCTTACCTCGAATTGGTATGTCCGGAATTAACTTGGCGAAGGAGTCACGCATGAGAACTCAAGAACACAACGAACGGGACGTCTCCTTCCTCCTTGAAATCGCAGCCACTCACTCTCCTTTGATCAATGATGAATGAGCACAATGGGGTTAGGGATAGGCTACAACACTAGGATAATGAAGAAAACGGCACGGAAAGGATCGAGAATTCTTACCTGAAGGAACTTGCGAAATTCCCCTTCCTTCCTCTTCTTAGTGCAGCGCTCCCTTTCTCTCTTCCTCACTCTCTCAATTCGCAGCTCTCTCAATTTCCGCACAATGAGAGAGTTGCGCTAGACTCCTAGGGTTAAGCAGTGGGCTCAGTAAACACTGGGCCCTCCACGTCCACACCACCCCCTTTACTCGCTCCACCTCCTGAACCACGCCCATCAATTTAATTAATTTAATCACGTTCTAATAAAATCCATAATTCAATTAAATAATTTAATTAAATTATTTCCGGGTGTTACAGAGTCCTCATGACTCTGGGCCTCCGGCCGCCCTCAGGCTTCACAATCAGTTTTATAAGCTCTACGACCGCAGCCGAATGTATGCATGAGACTCCATGTAACAACACAACACATTCTCAAACATCTCAATTCACGCACTAACTCTTACCTCATTATTAATCTCATTTTATAGCCCTCATGGCTTGGCCCTCCGGCTCATGCCCCCATGGCATCCTCAGTCATCTCAAGGTACACGCTCAACACAATTAAGTCCCAAGGACTAATCTCATCTAGAGGACTCGACCTCACTCAAGGACCTAAACCACCATTTAGGACCAAAACAATCATCTAGGGACCAAATGTCACCTAGGGACCAAACAAAGACACGCTTAGGCACTTGGCGGCACCAGCGCCAAATCCCCACATTCGCGCGCTCGGTGCAACACAAAGACTAGGCGCCAGTAAACTCGGCAATTTGGCGCCCCCGTGGCAACACACCCACTGGCGCCACTTTTCTAGCAATCTGGCGCGCCCTGCGGGCAACCTGAGACCTAGACACAAACCAGATACCAACTCGGACACAAACTCGCACACGAGTGCACTAGCCTAGGCGCCTGGCAAAGACGCACGGTTTGGCGCCCCACAACCGACCAAAGACTCACAACACTTGCAAACCAAAAACCACTCTCGAGCCAAAATGTTTAAAAATGTTTTTGGCGTGTAAATACAAAATATGGCACGGTAAAATATGTTCGAAATGTGAGTTTCACTCAACCCACCCCATTTACACACACAAAACCACCCCACAGGGACATTTGTAAAATAACACTGCAACTGAGAAAACCACTCGAGCCAAAACACTTAAAATTGGATTTGGGCGGTGAATGCAAAAGTTGGCACAGTAAAATATGTTCAGAAATGTGAGTTTTGTAACACCCCCTTCTATTTAATCTATTATTTTAAATAATTCGAACAATCAGAGTCTACGAAAAACCTTTAGTGCGACCACACAGAGGGTGCCACGTTCAAACAACCACATAAAACTCCAAATAATAATTAAAATAACTCTAAAAGGTGATACATAGCACCATAAATCCGTTTGAGGAATAGAAATCGTAGCGTGAAATAACAACCAAAATACACTGTGAATCTGATTATCCAAGGAAATTTAAGCATAATATAACATAAATGACAAAATCTATCTATCCCTCCCCGGTGCTACGTATCAGAGCCGACTCGACAAATACTAGCGGAAGGTGCTCGCGTCACCTTGATCCCTTCACACTGCGACGTTGCCACATAGGAGCAACATTCCAAGCAGAAAGGGTGAGTTTCATTTCATAGAAATAGTAAATAAAACATGCAACACAATCAGACAAGCATTAGCACACAAACACCGTAAAGATTCAAGCAATTTCATCAATGGTCATACACACCCAAACAAACACCCGATTACATATGCAAGTGCATGAGAATGCGACCAACGCCAGGGCATATGCATGTGGATCCATCACCAAAAAGGCCCGAAGGCATTCACCAATCACCAAAAAGCCCGAAGGCATTCACCAATCACCAAAAAGCCCGAAGGCATTCACCAAAAATATTTTATGAGGCCGAGGCCTATTCACCGAAAATAATGCACATGCCTATGCGACGCATGACTATGCAACACCACACCAAAAACAACAACGATAATAGCACACCGAGTATTCACCAATAATTTTATTTACACCCAGTCACCAATAGGGGTCATAAACCCTTAATCACCCAATTAAACTCACCGTTAATCCCATCACCATTAGAAACAACCACCATAGCTAAATGCCCCACCAAAAGGACCAATTCAACATCATAATAATTATTTTTGGCACCTAGGGACTAATTTCACACCATAGTATTTATTTTAGCACCTAGGGATTAATTTAACACCATAATATTTATTTTAGCACCTAGGGATTAATTTACCAGCTCACCTAGGCACCCTTGCACTCCTAGGCGCCTAAAAGCAGCACACAGGGCAGCCAATTGGCGCCCATACACTATTCACCCGCATACCAAGAACACGCGAGAATGTCACCTACCCAGCGCCATTTCGAGAATCTGGCGCCCCTTGTCTGCGCACTTCACGCACACAAGACCACGAAACCACACACGTGGCGCCATTTTCGTGGGAATTTGGCGCCCTCCCCTATCGCTACACCAAAGACACACAATATCACACCAGCAAAGACTCAGCGCCATTTTTGAGTGGAATTTGGCGCCCCCCCCACTGCGCAAGAACACACACCGACACGCTCCAAACTCGCTCACCAGCGCCATTTCGAGGGAAATTGGCGCCTCTCAATCTGCCTCGCAAACACATGGACACACACCAAACACACACACTGTGGCGCCATTTTGGGATTTTGGCGCCCCTCTCTCACTGTCTCATCTATGTATTTTATTCCTTAAACACCCACAACAACCTATATATATTTTCTAGGCACCAACCAGCTGCATGACGTATATATTTTTACAACCCAAACAAAGAACCTATATAATTGGTAACACCGCAAAATAAAAACCCACATATATATTTTATACAATTGACAGCAACTTATACACAGTGGCAAAACGCAAAAACAGCACATATATATATTTTATACAACTTGACAGCAACCTATACACAGTGGTAAAACGCAAAACAGCACATATATACATTTTATACAGCTTGACAGCAACTTATACATTTTATGGAACAGAGACAAAGAACATGTATGGACGGTAAAGCAAAGAAAACAAAGAATACTGAGGATTTTATGGAACACAAACAGCAATCATATGGCTCATGAAAATTTCAACCAAAGACTATATATGTTTTCTACTACAAAGAATAACACATATATAAGTTCAGAAACAGCGTAACAACAACCTATACAATTTATAATACAGCAACAGCCCCTATATATATTCAGAAAAACGCCCAATTCAGTCCCCCTAAATCCCAATACTCAATCCTATGGTCCCATGTTTTAGAGACTATTGGCTATCAAAGGAAACTCCCCTTACCTGATAGTTGAGGAGAAAACCACACTTGAGAACCCACCAAAATCACCACCACACAAGCTTCGTTCTTCCTCCCCAAACTCACGCTAAAACCCTTCCTCTGTTGTACGAAGAACAACCTCAAAGAATTAAGGAAAGGATTGAAGATTACAAAGGAGAAGAATGGAGAATAGTGGGTTAAACGATTTACCTAAGAAATTTGAGAGAAGCTCTTCTTCCTCTTCTCTTCTTCCTTTCTCACGCGCGTTTGCTTTCTCTCTGTCTCACGGTTTCTTTCTTTGTTTTGATGGGGTAATACACACTTAGGGATCCATTAGGTTGTGAATGGGAATTCACAACTAATGGGCTTGGGCCCTATTCACACCCCTCCTCTTAATTCAAATCACCTCCGAAATTAAATAACTCCTAGTTAGTTAATTTATTTACATAATTATTGTAAACCTCAAATAACTTAATTAAATAATTAATTAAATTATTTCGGGGTGTTACAATCCTCCCCCACTTAGAACATTTCGTCCTCGAAATTACCTGAGTCAAATAACTCCGGATAGGCCTCCTTCATCTTGCTCTCCAATTCCCAAGTCGTGCTCTCGCCCACGGCCCCTAACCAAACCACCTTCACCAGATTGATTTCCTTACCCCTTAGGACCTTCACCTCACGGTCTTCAATCCCATCGGCATAGTCTCCACAGTGAGATTCTCTCTCACCTCCACATCGTCCATCTGAACCACATGGGATGGGTCGGGAACATACTTCCTCAGTTGAGATACATGAAACACGTCATGTAAATTTGAAAGATTGGGTGGCAGGGCCACCCTGTAAGCAACTTTCCCTACTCTCTCCAGTATCTGATACGGACCGATAAAGCGAGGAGTCAACTTCTTAGACTTCAGAGCACGCCCGACACCAGTCGTGGGAGTGACTCTCAAGAATACGTGGTCACCAGCTTGAAATTCCAAATCCTTCCTCCTCTTATCGTGATAACTCTTCTGTCTGCTCTGCGAAGCTTTCATTTTCTCACGGATCATTTTAACCTTCTCTGTAGTTTCACGGACTATTTCAGGACCAAGTACCACACTTTCTCCTGATTCATACCAACACAGAGGAGTCCTGCACCTCCTACCATACAATGCTTCGAACGGCGCCATCCCAATACTCGAATGATGACTGTTGTTGTAAGTAAACTCGACCAAAGGTAGATGAGAATCCCACGAACCTCCTTGCTCAAGAACACACGCCCTCAGCAAATCTTCGAGCGACTGATTAGTTCTCTCTGTCTGGTCATCCTGTCGCGGGTGGTACGCCGAACTCAACCTCAATTTAGAACCCAGGGCCTCTTGTAAACTCTTCCAAAATTCAGAAGTGAATCTGGGATCTCTATCAGACACGATGCTCATGGGAACACCGTGCAGCTTCACAATCGTCTTCACATAAATTTCCGCCAACTTCGGAACCGGGATAGTGATATTAATAGGCAAGAAGTGAGCAGACTTCGTCAGTCTATCCACGATTACCCAAATAGCGTCAAATCCTCTTGCGGTGCTCGTGAACCCATCCACGAAATCCATGGAAATGTCATCCCACTTCCATTCGGGACCTCCAACTACGCATCAACCCGCGCAGCTTCGATGCTCCACTTTGACTTCGACAAGTTAAACAGGCATATACAAACTGAGCCACCTCACGCTTCATACCAGGCCACCAAAACAACTTCTTTAAGTCTTGATACATCTTCGTAGCTCCCGGGTGAATACTCAACTTACTCCTATGGCCCTCTTCGAGAATTGCCTTTTTAATCTCTTCATTATCAGGTATACAAATCCTCCCACGGTACCTCAATACACCTTGCGCATCGATCTCATAGTCTTTATCATCAGAATTATCAATCCCTACTGCGATCTCCACCAGCTTAATATCCTGCTTCTGAGCCTCTCTAATGACATCCAAGAATTCATTATGGATCTTCAGCATACCCAATCTGACGCTCTTAGGCGTCAGCTCACAAATCAGGCTCATATCCCTAAACTGCTCCACTAATTCGAGCTCCTTAACCATCATTGCTGACACGTGTAAGGCCTTCCGACTCAAGGCATCTGCCACCACATTAGCTTTACCCGGATGGTAATTTAAGCTGAAATCGTAATCCTTCAACAACTCTAACCATCTCCTTTGCCTCATGTTCAACTCCTTCTGATCAAATAGATATTGCAACCCCTTATGATCGCTAAACACCTCAAACCTCGAACCGTACAGGTAATGTCGCCAAATCTTCAATGCAAACACAATTGCCGCTAGCTCTAAATCATGAGTGGGGTAATTCTTCTCATGGACTCTCAATTGCCTAGATGCGTAGGCCACCACCTTACCATTTTGCATGAGGACACCTCCTAGTCCCATCTTGGAAGCGTCACAATACACTACGAAAGGCTCTCCTGATTTTGGTAACGTCAACACAGGCGAAGTAGTCAACCTCCTCTTCAATTCATTGAAACTTTCCTCACAATGAGAATCCTGCATTTAATGCCTTCCCTTTACAAGTCGGTGAGTTAGTGGGAGTGCCAACTTCGAGAACCCTTCAATGAACCGTCTATAGTAACCTGGCTAGTCCCGTAAAGCTTCTAATCTCGATGAACCGACTTAGGAGCCTCCCATCGCATCACCGCATCAACTTTGGATGGATCTCTTCGCTATACCATCCTCGAAATGATATGCCCGAGGAAACTTACTTCCTTCAACCAAAAATCACATTTAGATAGTTTAGCATACAACTTCCTATCCTCAAGATCTCCAATATCGACCTCAAATGCTCGACATGCTCTTCCTCGGACTTGGAATAAATCGAATGTCGTCGATAAAGACCACTACTGAAACGATCCGGATATTCATGAAAATGCGATTCATGTACTCCATGAATACCCCTGAGCATTTGTAACTCCAAATGGCATCACCGAATACTCGTAGTGCCCATACCGAGTCCTAAATCTTTGTCTTGGAATATCTTCATCCTTAACTTTTATCCGGTGATATCCCGACCTCAAATCTATCTTATCAATACACGAGCACCCACCGGTGATCCATTAAGTCATCGATCCTTGGGAGCGGATACTTATTCTTGATTGTAACCTTGTTCAACCTGCCGATAGTCTATGCAAAGCCTCATACTCCCGTCTTTCTTCTTTACCAAAGAACACTGGGCTCCCCTACGGAGATACACTCGGTCTTATGAATCTCTTCTCTAGCAAATCTTCAAGCCGCTTCTTCAATTCCGACAATTCTGCTGGCAGACATCCTATACGGTGCCATAGACACGGGTCTAAAGGGGCACCAAGTCAATACCAAATTCCACCTCCTCTCGGTGGCACATCGTGATTTCATCAGAAATACTTTAAAAGTCCCGCACTACTGGCAACTCGTCGATCTTAGTCTGGCTCTCAAGAGACAGTGACGCCATCAAGGAAAACAACTTAACTTCGTCCCCCATTATCTTATGCAATCGCGGCAGTAACAAAGCGCATTCTCCTTCGGCGAGGCGTAAATCCACGCATTTATTAAAAGCGGTTGATGTGGACATGGTTGTTCACTAACCAGTCCATACCTAATATGATATCGAGCCCTCCTAGTGGCAAGCAAATTAAATCCACAAGAAACTCTCTATCGAAAACCAATAGAGGACACTTAACACACACGAGAGAGGTAGTCACCGAACCCTTAGCTGGAGTGTCGATGACCATCTCTCTTTTCATGACAGATAATTCTAGGTTCAACTTATCAGCACATGCAGCAGAAACAAACGAATGTGTGGCACCAGTATCAACTATAGCAAGCAATTGAGTACCCTTAATGAAACACGTACCTCTAATCTCATTAGCAGTCTCTGAACCTGCGAGAGCAAACACTTTCCCACTCGCCCGCTCCTTCTTTGGCTTGGAACACTTAGTACTAATATGCCCTGTCTCCCCGCAGTTGTAACATACGACATCCTTCTTATCACAGTTGGAAGATATGTGCCCCGCTTTCCCACACCGATAACACCTCTTCTCATCCTTGCTTGGGCAGTCTGGACTCTTATGACCTGGTTTCCCACACGTGTAGCAAGTAATACCCGGCAGATAGCATCTCCCACTTCGCTTAGACCCACCAACAAACTTCCCTTGCCCTTACCAAATAGTACCTCATACGGCTTACTCAGACCGAGAAGTTCTTGTGTTTCTCTTTCATAACTGGAGTGAGCATTCATTGTCCTCCTCAAAAATCCTGCAGCTATTAACCAACACGGAGAACACGCGAATCTGTTGATACCCTATGAATTTCTTTATGTCAGCACGTAACCCGTTCTCAAACTTGATGCATTTAGAGAACTCAGCATCTGGCCCATCATAGTGCGGATAGAACTTGGACAACTCGGTAAATTTGGCAGCATATTCAGTCACGGACATATTACCCTGCTCGAGCCTCAGAAACTCAACTTCTTTCTTTCCACGGACATCCTCCGGATAGTACTTCCTCCGGAACTCTCTCTGGAACACAGCCCAGGTGATCTCTTCATTGTCCGCCATCAACCTCTGCCTAACAGTCATCCACCAGTCATCAGCCTCTTTCTTCAGCATGTGCGTGCCATAACGAACTTTCTGAGCATCAGTACAGTCCATCACGCGGAATATTCGCTCCAACTCTCCCAGCCACTCAAGGGCACCATCAGGGTTGTACCCGCCTTCGAAAGTAGGAGGGTTCTCCCGCTGGAAGGTAGCCAAACTGCGCGTTCCAGGGTCCACAACACCACGCAGATCATCACCCACAACCCCTGCCATAGCTGCGCAGCAAGGCGCAAGTGCAGCGTCGTTCCGTCTCGCCCCGCCATCCTAGTAATCGCAATGTAAAAATGTAATCTGTAATCGATGAATAAAACTTAAGTGCTACATAACTTGACGACTAACCACCTACGGACAGACCGAATCGCCTCGATACCAATTGTAACACCCCTTCTATTTAATCTATTATTTTAAATAATTCGAACAATCGAGTCTACGAAAAACCTTTAGTGTACGACCACTAGAGGGTGCCACGTTCAAACAACCACATAAAACTCCAAATAATAATTAAAATAACTCTAAAAGGTGATACATAGCACCATAAATCCGTACGAGGAATAGAAATCGTAGCAGCGGAAATAACAACCAAAATACACAGAATA
Organism: Oxytropis ochrocephala; assembly: GCA_020916435.1. Lineage (NCBI taxonomy): Eukaryota > Viridiplantae > Streptophyta > Magnoliopsida > Fabales > Fabaceae > Oxytropis > Oxytropis ochrocephala. The sequence goes on along the minus strand of CM037091.1, from coordinate 53,239,638 downwards.
TCTGCTTATCCAAGGAAATTTAAGCATAATATAACATAAATGACAAAATCTATCTATCCCTCCCCTGCTACGTATCGAGCCGACTCGACAAATACTAGCGGAAGGTGCTCGCGTCACCTGATCAACATCACACTGCTGGCGTTGCCACATAGGAGCAACATTCCAAGCAGAAAGGGTGAGTTTCATTTCATAGAAATAGTAAATAAAACATGCAACACAATCAGACAAGCATTAGCACACAAACACCGTAAAGATTCAAGCAATTTCATCAATGGTCATACACACCCAAACAAACACCAGTACATATGCAAGTGCATGAGAATGCAGCCCAACGCCAAGGGCATATGCATGTGGATCCATCACCAAAAAGGCCCGAAGGCATTCACCAATCACCAAAAAGCCCGAAGGCATTCACCAATCACCAAAAAGCCCGAAGGCATTCACCAAAAATATTTTATGAGGCCGAGGCCTATTCAAAAAAATAATGCACATGCCTATGCGACGCATGACTATGCAACACCACACCAAAAACAACAACGATAATAGCACACCGAGTATTCACCAATAATTTTATTTACACCCAGTCACCAATAGGGGTCATAAACCCTTAATCACCCAATTAAACTCACCGTTAATCCCATCACCATTAGAAACAACCACCATAGCTAAATGCCCCACCAAAAGGACCAATTCAACATCATAATAATTATTTTTGGCACCTAGGGACTAATTTCACACCATAGTATTTATTTTAGCACCTAGGATTAATTTAACACCATAATATTTATTTTAGCACCTAGGGATTAATTTATCAGCTCACCTAGGCACCCTTGCACTCCTAGGCGCCAAAACAGCACACGGGCAGCCAATTGGCGCCCATACACTATTCACCGCATGCCCAAGAACACGCAGAATGTCACCTACCCAGGCGCCATTTCCAGGGAATCTGGCGCCCCCCCCCCCTTGTCTGCACTTCACGCACACAGCACCACAGAAACCACACACGTGGCGCCATTTCGGGAATTTGGCGCCTCTCCTGTCTCGCTACACCAAAGACACACAATATCACACAGCAAGACTCAGCGCCATTTTCAAAGTGGAATTTGGCGCCTCTCGCCCACTGCGCAAACACACACCGACACGCCCAAACTCGCTCACCAGCGCCATTTCAGTGGGAAATTGGCGCCTCTCATCTGCGCTCGCAAAACACGCAGACACACACCAAACACACACACAGTGGCGCCATTTGTGGGATTTTTGGCGCCTCTCACTGCTGTCTATCTATGTATTTTATTCCTTAAACACCCACAACAACCTATATATATTTTCTAGGCACCAACCGGCCAGACGTATATATATTTTACAACCCAAACAAAGAACCTATATAATTGGTAACACCGCAAAAACATTGACCCACATATATATTTTATACAATTGTGACAAAGAACTTATACACAAAGTGGCAAAACGCAAAAAGCAAAGACATATATATATTTTATACAACTTGACAAAGAACCTATACACAAGTGGTAAACGTGAAAGCAACACATATATACATTTTATACGACTTGACAAAGAACTTATACATTTTATGGAGCAGAGACAAAGACATGTATGGACGGGTAAAGCAAACAAAACAAAGAATACAGGATTTTATGGAACACAAACAAAGAATCATATGGCTCATGAGCCCAACCAAAGACTATATATGTTTTCTACTACAAAGAACAACACATATATAAGTTCGTAAACAACGTAACAACAACCTATACAATTTATAATACAAAGAATAAATTTATATATATTGTAAAAACGCCCAATTCGGTCCCCTAAATCCCAATACTCAATCCTATGGTCCCATGTTTTAGAGACTATTGGCTATCAAAGGAAACTCCCCACACGATAGTTGAGGAGAAAACCACACTTGAGAACCCACCAAAATCACCACCACACAAGCTTTCGTTCTTCCTCCCCAAACTCACGCTAAAACCCTTCCCTCTGTTGCACGAAGAAAACACCTCAAAGAATTAAGGAAAGGATTGAAGATTACAAAGGAGAAGAATGGAGAATAGTGGGTTAAACGATTTACCTAAGAAATTTGAGAGAAGCCTCTTCTTCTTCCTCTTCTTCCTTTCTCACGCGCGCTTGCTTTCTCTCTACTCTCTCGGTTTCTTTCTTTGTTTTGATGGGGTAATACACACTTAGGGATCCATTAGGTTGTGAATGGGAATTGGGCCAACTAATGGGCTTGGGCCCTATTCACACCCCTCCTCTTAATTCAAATCACCTCCTGAAATTAAATAACTCCTAGTTAGTTAATTTATTTACATAATTATTGTAAACCTCAAATAACTTAATTAAATAATTAATTAAATTATTTCGGGGTGTTACAAGTTTCACTCAACCAACCCCATTTACACACACAAAACCACCCCCACCGGGACATTTGTAAAATAACACCTGCAACCAGAAAACCACTCGAGCCAAAACACTTGAAATTGGATTTGGGCAGGTGAATGCAAAAGTTGGCACCGTAAAATTTGTTCGTAAATGTGAGTTTCACTCAACCCACCCCATTTACACACACAAAACCACCCCACGGGACATTTGTATAATAACACGCAACTGAGAAAACCACTGAGCCAAAACACTTAAAATTGGATTTGGGCGGTGAATGCAAAAGTTGGCACGGAAAAATATGTTCGAACTCTAAAAGCAAAGTGCACTGGCGCCTCTTTTCAAAGAATGTGGCGCCCAGACAAAGAACACACACACATGGATCATCAGCATAGCTGATTACAGCGCCATATTGGGCACCTTGGGCAAGCATTTGGCGCCACATCACATCGACACACACACACCCAAAGACGCAAAAGCGGTGCATGTGGCGCCATTTTCCCGGCAATGTGGGCGCTGGCAGAGACAACTTCGAGAATCACATATTTTCCGCACGTGAGCGATATCTGTGGCGCCAAATCCCTAGCACATTGGCGCCCATGACCAAAAAACCCCAATTCACAAACCCTTTCAATTCTCATCATCATATACTACTCAAATACATTGTATAATAATATCAACACATTCAATTGCACATCATATCACTCAATCATGCATCAAAACCCAACCAAGAACATAAAACCCCAATTTCAAGCCCTAAATCGATTCCACATGCAATTAGATTCAATTCAATGACTCAATTCACCAAACAATCATCAATTAACACAAATCCAAGCCTATGATCTACATAAAACGCATTATCTCCTCTATTATAGAGTGAGACTCCCTTACCTCAAATTAAACCGCAGAGAAGCTCTTTCACGTAGTCACCTACAAAACCTCAAAGAATGCTCCTCCTTCCTTTTCCTTCTTCTCCTCGTGTGCGAAGCTCTTCTTCTCTTCTCCTTAGGGTTCTAGCGCCGCTTTCTTTCTCTCTCTCTTCTCTCTATTCGTTTCTTTCTTTTCTCTTCACAATGGTGCGAATTGCACCACTCCAAGGAGCCTAAGTCATTGGGCTTGGGCTCTGGGCCAATAATAGCGATCCAGTGATTTCCAATACCACTCCCTCTCTATTAAAATAAAATACTAAATTATAAACACCATATTATAATTTGATGGAATTAAAAATAGTGCAACACTTAAACAATTTAATCAATTTCTTAATTAAATTATTTGGGGTGTTACAACTCTCCCCCACTTAGGAGATTTCGTCCTCGAAATTCATACACGAGTCAAATAACTCTGGATAAGACTCCCGTGATCTTGCTCTCCGGCTCCCAAGTCATACTCTCACCAAAGCAGCCTCCCAACCACACTACCTTGACCAAGGCAATGTCTTTCCCTCTCAACACCTTCACTTCTCTATCATCAATCCTCACTGGCATAGTCTCCACAGTGAGGTTCTCACGTACCTCCACATCATCCATGTGAATCACATGAGACAGTCCGGAATATACTTGCGGCCGTGACACGTGGAAGACATCGTGCAAGTTCGAAGATTAGGCGGCAAAGCCACCCTATAAGCAACCTTTCCAACCTCTCGGTGATGCGTACGCCCAATAAACCTTGGAGTTAACTTCTTTGCCTTGAGCACGCCCAACACCGGGTCATAGGCGTGACCTCAAGAACACATGCTCACCACTGAAACTCCAAGTCCTTTCTCCTCCTATCATGGTAACTTTTACGCCAACTCGAGACTCTCTCATTTTCTCCCCGATCATTTTCACCTTCTCCGTAGTCTCCCTAACCAAACTCGGTCCAAGAACAACACTCTCCCGGACTCATGCCAACACAAAGGAGTCCCGCACTCCGCCCATCTGAAGGCCTCAAAAGGAGCCATCCCTATGCTCGAATGATAGTTGTTATTATAAGTGAACTCAATCGAGTGGGAGATGTGTATCCCACGCACCTCCTCGCTCTAGCACACAAGCTCTCAAAAGATCCTCCAAAGGCTGGATGGTTCTCTCTGTCCGACCATCACCGAGGATGATAAGTGAACTCAACCTCACTTGGACCCCAAAGCCTCCTGCAAGCTTCCCCAAAACTCCGATGTAAACCTCGGGTCTCTCGTCCGACACAATACTCTTGGAACCCCATGAAGTTTCACAATCACCGAATGTATATTCTAGCCAACTTTTGTACAGGATAGGTGATGTTGATAGGAATGAAATGGGCGCACTTGGTCAACCTATCCACAATCACCCAAATAGTGTCGGACCTCTCGCATGATTTGGCAACCCACCACAAAGTCCATGGAAATGTTGTCCCACTTCCATTAGGAATCTCTAAAGGTTGCATCAACCCCGCAGTTTTCGGTGCTCAATCTTTGACTTCTGCAAGTCAAACATGCATATACAAACTGCGCAACATCTCTCTTCATACTGTGCCACCAAAAGCAGCTTTCTTGAGATCATGATACATCTTAGTAGCACCGGGATGAATGCTCAACTTACTCCTATGGCTCTCCTCAAGTATCATCTTCTTCAACTCAAAGATCATCCGAACACAAATTCGCCCCCGAATCTCAACACACCACGGGAATCCAACCTGTAATCCCCATCTACGACTTGCTCACCAAAGAACCGGCAAGTCTACTAAACTTCACGTCTAACTTCACGGCGCCTCTCGATACTAACCAAGAAGTCATTCCCAATCCTCAGCATACCCAATCTGACACTCTATGGTGTCACCTCACAAACCAGACTCAGATCACGGAATTGCTCAATCAACTCTAATTCCCTCACCATCATAGCTGACATATGCAAAGTTTTCCGACTTAAAGCATCATCCACGACATTAGCTTTGCCGGGGTGATTGTTCAAGCCGAAATCATAGTCCTTCAAAGAGATCTAACCAACGCCCGCCTCATATTGACTCCTTCGGTCAAACAAGTACTTGGACTCTTGTGATGATCACCGAACACTTCGAACACGGTACCATAGAGATAGTGTCTCCAAATCTTCAAAGACAAACACAATGGCGGCCCAACTCTAAATCATGAGTAGGATAGTTCTTCTCATGCGCCCTCAACGCGCAGAGACGCATAAGCAACTACCTTCCCATCCTCGCATTAACACACCTCCCAAACCCATCTTGAGGCGCCACAAGACATCGACAAAAGGTTGCTCGCACAGCAACACTAACACTGGAGACGTGGTCAACCTCCTCTTCACTCTTGGAAGCTCTCTTCACACTTTGCATCCCACACAAATGCCTTTCCTTACAGGTCAATCGAGTCAATGGAAGGGCTAGCTTAGAGAACCCTTCAATAAACCTCTGTAGTAGTAACCAACCAACCCCAAGAAACTCCCCGATCTCGATCCACGGACTTTGGGTTCTCCCACTGCAACACCGCATCAACCTTGACTGGATCCACAGCAATACCATCCCCAGAAATAATGTGACCCAAGAAGCTCACCTCACGCAACCAGAACTCACATTTTGACAACTTGGCATACAACTTCCTCTCTTTCAAGACCTCTAGCACCAACCTCAAGTGCTCTGCATGCTCTTCCTCGCGATTTTGAGTACACTAGAATATCATCAATAAGAACAACCACAAACCGATCCAGATAGCTATGGAAGATTCGGTTCATGTACTCCATAAACACCCCTGGTGCATTTGTGACACCAAACGGCATTACAGAGTACTCATAATGCCCATACCTCGTTCTGAACGCTGTTTTCTGGATGTCTTCATCCTTCACCTTAATCTGGTGATACCCGGACCTCAAGTCAATCTTGCTAAACACTTTAGCACCCACCGGTGATCCATCGGATCATCTATCCTCGGGAGAGGATACTTATTCTTGATAGTTACTTTGTTCGGGTTGTGCGTAGTCCACGCACGCACGCATACTCCCATCCTTCTTCTTTACCAACAAAACTGGGCTCCCATGGTGACACACTAGGCCTCACAAATTTCTTCTCAAGAAGCTCCTCTAACTGGCTTCTTCAATTGCATAACTCGAAGCCGACATCCGGTACGGTGCCATAGACACAGGCCTAGTACCAGGCACAAGCTCAATCCCGAACTCAACTTCCCTCTCTGGGGGCACACTAGGAATCTCATCTGGGAACACTTCAGGGAACTCACACACCACCTGCAATCCATCGACTACAGCTTGGTTCTCAGCAGACATAGACGCCATCAAAGCAAACAGCTGACCACCCTCTTTCATTACCCCGCGCAATTGCTCAGCAGACAACAAAACAGACTCTTCCTCTTCAGGAAGAAGAAAACTAACAGACTTGTTGAAACAGTTGATGTGCACATGGTTATCTACTAACCAGTCCATACCCAGAATCACATCCAACCCACCCAAAGGCAAACAAATCAGATCAACCAGAAAATCTCTGCCGAAGACCGACAGAGGACACCTAGCACACATTAGAGAAGTAGTTACCGGACCCTTAGCCGGAGTGTCGATAACCATCCCTCTCTCCATAGTAGACAACACTAAATTCAACTTTTCAGCACAAACAGAAGCAATAAAAGAGTGCGTAGCACCCGTGTCAATAATAGCAACTAAAGGTGTACCATAGATGAAGCATGTACCTCTGATATCATTAGGTCCCTCCGAACCTGCCAATGCAAACACTCTCCCAGTGGATCTTTCCTTCTTAGGCTTGGTGCACTTGAAGCTAAGGTGACCAGCTTCACCACAGTTGAAACACACAGCTTCCTTGCGATCACACTCGGATGCCATGTGACCATTCTTCCCACACTTAAAGCATCTCTTCACCTCCATCTTACAATCAAAGCTCTTGTGACCTGGCTTGTCACACTTGAAACACACAACATCAGATGGGGCGTCTCCCCCACTTGGCTTCTTGCCCTCATGATACCTCCTACCCTCAGCAAACCTGCTTCCACCATTATACTTGTTACTACCCGCATACCTCTGTTTTCCCTTGTCGCCAGACGCCTCATAAGGCTTACCTCGTTATGAAATTTCCCCTCGGTCTCTCATGACTCTAGAGCGGGCATTCTTTGTCTTCCTCATAAATCCTGCAGTTAGCCTACCAAATCAAGAAATACTCTAATTTTCTCGATATCCACGGCTACCGCTTGATATCGACTCTCGATCCATTCTCAAATTTAATGAACTTTGAGAATTCAGCCCCGCTCAAAGATAATGGGGATAGAACTTGGCCAACTCCGTGAACTTGGCAAAGATACTCGATAGAATGACATACTTCCCGCCTCGGTTCAAGGAATTCCGGCTCTTTCTTACCTCTAACGTCCTCGGGAAATACTTCCTCAAGAATTCCCTTCGAACACGACCATGTAATCTCCTCTGCGCAAAGACCCAACCTCTCACCGGTCTCTCTGTAACACCCCATTTCTACCGGTAATTTAAAATCAAAAATCGAGTATACAAAAATCTTTTACGATCATCTTCTAGTTTAGTGTGTTATAAAATAGTGAACTGATTGACTATGGGATTACTCTGTAATCGATACTACTTGCAGCATGTATTGACCTCCTTTGCAAGGCTCTCGATGATGCCCTTGTAAATACACCAAATAAAGAAATTCGACCTTAGTGGCGAACCACAATTTAGCCATAGTCATTCAAAGACACTAATAGTATAACATAAATCATTTTCACTAATGGAGTGTTACGCTCCTCTCTCAAAACTCAACAATCGGTTCGAAACATGCATAGATACATAACACCATACAACACGTGGGGTAAAATCTCAGGTCAAACAGCGGAAACAAACTACATCTCAAAGTAATATTCAGCAATCTCAAAACAAATACATATAAGGCTCCACATGGAGCAAAACAAGCAATAACAGTCTAAACCCCAACCCCAGGTGCTACGATCGAGCGGACCGACTAGGGAGTAGTGAAGGTAGAAAGCCCTCACTCCTGACTACCTGTGGTAAATAACAACAGAAAGGGTGAGTCTCGAACTATATAATAAAAGTTATAATAAGCAATATATAATCATAGTTTACAGCATACTCAAACACACCAACCATCAATCAGAATATTCATGCACTAATGGGAATGTATGCAATGTCGGTATGCATGTGGTACCATTTGCCCACCGGCATTCTCATCAATAATGGAGTCCTCATGACTCGCCCCTCACGCCCTCAAAGCTTCACAATCATTTTATAAGGCCCCGGTACGCCTCGAGCTTCACAAATCATTTTATAAACTCTACGGCCATGACCAATGTATGCATGAGACTCCATGTACATCACAAACATCATTTCAAATTTCAATACACCCATTAACTCTTACCTCGGTGTTAATCTCATTTTATAGCCCTCCGGCTTGGCCTCCGCCCATGCCCCCATGGCATGCTCAATCACCTCATTATAAACGCTCAACACCATTAAGTCCCACCGGACTATTCTCCTCTAGAGTACTCAACCTCACCTGTGGACCTAAACCACCATTTAGGACCAAAACAATCATCTAGGGACCAAAGCGTCACCTAGGGACCAAAACAACACCCTCTTAGGCACTTGGCAAAGACTAGGCGCCATTTTCCCCACATTCGCGCGCGTGCGGTGCAACACAGACTAGCGCCAGCGGCTTCAAGATTTTGGCGCCCGTGGCAACACGACCCACTGGGCACCACTTTTCTAGCAATCTGCGCGCCCACGGGCAACACAGACCTAGACACAAACTCGCATACACGATTTGAGACACAAACTAAGACATGTGCAGCAGACTAGGCGCTTGGCAAAGCCTGATTTAGCGCCCCCTGCTGGCCAGCTCCCAACACTTTCAAACCAAAAACCACCCGAGCCAAAATGTTTAAAAATGAATTTGGGCGAGTAAATACAAAATTTGGCATGATGAAATATGCCTAGAAAAGTAAGTTTCACTCCCGCCCCAAACACGCCCAAAATCACCCCACCGAGACATTTTTAAAATAAGGCCTGTACTCAGAAACTACTCGAGCCAAAACACTTAAAATGAAAGTTGGCAGTGAACACAAAATTTGGCACGAGGAAATATGTTGAAATACAAGTTTCACTCCCGGGCCCCCAAACACACACAAAACAAGTCCCACCGACATTTTCAAAACAACACCGCAAACTGAGAAAACTACTCGAGCCAAAACACTTAAAAATGAAAGTTGGCGGTGAATACAAATTTGGCACGAGAAAAAGTGCCAGAACACCAAGTTGCACTTCCCGGGCCCCAAAATACCCACGTTCGCGCCTGACAAAGAACACACCCGCACTCGGACACAACCCCTCACGTGAACAGTAATCTAGGCGCCAATTCCCAAACAAAGTGGCGCCCGCAGCAAAGAACACAACCTATGTCCTATCAAGCTAATTACGTGGCGCGAGAATCCTAGCCATTTGGCGCCCATGCATCAAAAACTCCCAATTCTCAATTTTTTCAATTCAAATCATGTTACATCATTCCAATCCACTCAATAATCATCAAAACACATTCAATTTCAGTCCATACATTCAAATCATGCGCAACACTCATCAAAAACACAAAATACCCAAATTAAAGCCCTAAATTGATTTCTATCATGCTATTTCTCAAATTCACTCAACAACAACTCAATTAACAATCAATTAACATCAAATTAACCCTCTATGATCCCTATACAACCCATTATACCCTCTATTATAGAGTGAGACTCCCTTACCTCAAATTAACCGTAGAAATGAACCTTTATGGAGTCATTTAACAAAACCACCGCAACAATCCAAGCTTCAAGTCACGAAATCCTCTCCTTTTCCTCTTCTCTTGGCACGGCGCAGATGCTCCCTCTCTTCTCCTTTCTTTTCTTTTTCGTTCTCTTCTCACAAATGAGAAGTGATACCTAATTTAGGTATTTAAACATTGGGCCATGCGCTTTTGGGCCCTAGTTGCACCCTTCTCCATTTCTCCTACAACCTCCTTCAATTAAAATAAAATGCTACATTACAATTTAATATAGTTAAATAAATAATGTAACACTTTAAATAATTTAGTCAAATAAATGATTAAATCATTTAGGGTGTTACGGCTCAATTGGTAGTGGGAAAGAGTGGAACTTTGTATTTGAGCCCCATGTACAAGGTTCGAATCCCACGGAAGGCAAAAATTCTACAAGGGGGGTAGAAAAGATCTTGAGTAATAGCGCTGGGGTGGTGGACCCGGGCTGTTATATCTCCAGCCACCAGTCATCAGCCTCTTCAGATAAAGTATGAGTACCGTGCACGACTTTCTCGCTCATCGGTCACGCCTAATCACCACAGAAGATCCTCTCAATCTCCTTCACCAAGTCGGTGCACCATCCGGGTTGTACCTCCCTTGAAGGTAGGGGTTCTCTCTGCGGAATGTTGCGATTGCGGGTCTCGAGATTCTCAGTCAAGGCCCCCATAACTTGTGCTATGGCTTGCAACGCCTCAGCAAGTGCAGCATCAACTCTTCTGGCCATATCAACCTAACACTGCAGCATAAACAACCATTCAGAACTAATTCATCAAATAATTTAATTAAGAAATTGATTAAATTGTTTAAGTGTTGCACTATTTTTAATTCCATCAAATTATAATATGGTGTTTATAATTTAGTATTTTATTTTAATAGAAGGGAGTGGTATTGGAAATACCGGAACTGCTATTATTGGCCCAGGAGCCCAAGCCCAATGACTTAGGCTCCTTGGAGTGGTGCAATTCGCACCATTGTGAAGAGAAAAGAAAGAAACGAATAGAGAGAAGAGAGGAGAGAAAGAAAACGGCGCTAGAACCCTAAGGAGAAGAGAGAAGAGCTTCGCACAAGGGAGAAGAAGGAAAAGGAAGGAGCTGTTGCTGAGGTTTTGTAGGTGACTACGTGAAAGAGCTTCTCTACGGTTTAATTTGAGGTAAAGGGAGTCTCACTCTATAATAGAGGAGATAATGCGTTTTATGTAGATCATAGGCTTGGATTTGTGTTAATTGATGATTGTTTGGTGAATTGAGTCATTGAATTGAATCTAATTGCATGTGGAATCGATTTAGGGCTTGAAATTGGGGTTTTATGTTCTTGGTTGGGTTTTGATGCATGATTGAGTGCTATGATGTGCAATTGAATGTGTTGATATTATTATACAATGTGTATGAGTAGTATATGATGATGAGAATTGAAAGGGTTTGTGAATTGGGGGTTTTTGGGTCATGGGGCGCCAATGTGCTAGGGATTTGGCGCCACGTGTACCGCTCACGCGGGAAAATATGTGATTTCGAGTTGTCTCGCCGTGGCGCCACATTCTTTGGGAAAATGGCGCCCAGGCACCGTATTCATGTGCCGGAATGTGTTCTTTGTCGCAGTGTGTGGTCGCCAGGCGCCAAGTTCTTTGGGAAAATGGCGCCCTGCGCTGTTTGCGCTTTGCGGCCGTGTGTGTGTGTGTCAGTGACAGGGGCGCCAAATGCTGCCCCGGGGTGCCAGAACGGCGCTCGTGTCACCAGAGCGTGGATGTGTGTGTGTTGTCGCGGGCGCCACATTCTTTGAGGGCGGCGCCCAGTGCTGCTGCTTTTTAGAGTTCGAACATATTTTTCCGTGCCAACTTTTGCATTCACCGCCCAAATCCAACTTTAAGTGTTTTGGCTCGAGTGGTTTTCTCAGTTGCGGTGTTATTTTACAAATGTCGGTGGGGTGGTTTGTGTGTGTAAATGGGGTGGGTTGAGTGAAACTCACATTTCTCGAACATATTTTATTGTACTAACTTTTGCATTCACCGCCCAAATCCAATTTTAAGTGTTTTGGCTCGAGTGGTTTTCTCAGTTGCAGTGTTATTTTACAAATGTCCGGTGGGGGTGGTTTTGTGTGTGTAAATGGGGTGGGTTGAGTGAAACTCACATTTTCGAACATATTTTACCGTGCCATATTTTGTATTTACCGCCAAAAACATTTTTAAACATTTTAGCTCGAGTGGTTTTTGGTTTGCAAGTGTTGTGGGTGTTGGGTCGGTTGTGGGCGCCAAATCGTGGCCGCCAGGCGCCTAAGTGGTGCACGTGGTTCGAGTTTGTGTCCGAGTTGGTGTCCAGGTTTGTGTCTAGGTCTCAGGCTGCCTGCAGGGCGCCGATGCTAGAAAAGTGGCGCCAGGTGGCCGTGTTGCTGGGGCGCCAAATTCTTGAGTTTCTGGCGCTAGTGCGTGTTGCACGGGCGCCGAATGTGGGGATTTGGCGCTGGTGCCGCCAAGTGCCTAAGCGTGCAGTGTTGCTTTTGGTCCCTAGGTGACAGATTTGGTCCCTAGATGATTGTTTTTGTCCTAAATGGTGGTTTAGGTCCTCGAGTGAGGTCGAGTCCTCTAGATGAGATTAGTCCTTGGGACTTAATTGTGTTGAGCGTGTACCTTGAGATGACCGAGGATGCCATGGGGAATGAGCGGAGGGCCAAGCCATGAGGGCTATAAAATGAGATTAATAATGAGGTAAGAGTTAGTGCGTGAATTGAGATGTTTGAGAATGTGTTGTGTTGTTACATGGAGTCTCATGCATACATTTAATTTACCGTCACAGAGCTTATAAAATCGATTGTGAAGCTCGAGAGGCGGCCGGAGGCGAGTCATGAGGACTCCATTGATGATGAGATCACGGAGGGCAAATATTGAGAATGCTTGGGAGGGCAAATGGTACCACATGCATAACTACATTGCATACATTCTCATGAGTGCATGAACATGATTTGAGTGATGATTGGTATGATTGGTTGTGCTATGAACTGTGATTGTATATATTGCCTATTATCGCTTTTTTTATTATATAGTTCGAGACTCACCCTTTCGTTGTTGTTTACCACGGTAGTCATGAGTGAAGGCTTTCTACCTCCACTATTCCTCGAGTCGAGTGCGCTTTCGATCACGTAGCACCTAGGGGATGGGTTATGAACCATAGTTGTTCTCTGTTTCGCTCCTTGTTGAGCCTTATATGTATTGTTTTGAGATGCATGATTATTCTGTTGAGATTATGATTATTTTCCATTGCATTATGTGAAATTATATTCCCACGATTTATTCTATGGTGTTACGTATTTGAACCTGCTATTGAAAGGTGAGATGATTGTTGAATGATTTTTAAAGAGATAAGTGTAGCATCCCATTGGATGATTTTAATTGAGAAATGAATTTTTATACTGATTTTTATTATAAATTACCAGGGTAGAAATGGGGTGTTACATTAGTGGTATCGAGAGAAAAAGTTAGTCTGTCCAGGCCAGTGTGTCTGTTTGTCATGTGGTGTATGACAGTTAGGAGTCTTGAATTAGTTTCAATGGTTGTTTATCTTTGCAGTTGTTAGGTTGATATGGCTAGAAGAGTTGATTTGCACTTGGCGAGGCGTTGCAAGCCATAGCACAAGTTATGGGACGCAGCAGAGATCATCGAGACCCGCACCGCAACATTCCGAGAGAACCCCTACCTTCAAGGGGGAGGTACAACCGGATGGTGCAATCGACTTGGTGAAGGAGATTGAGAGGATCTTCAGGTGGTGATTAGTCGCGACCGATGCGAGCGTAAAGTCGTGCAGTACTCATACTTTATCCGAAGAGGTGATGACCGTGGTGGAGACCAGTGAGAGGTTGGGTGTTGCGCAGGAGGAGATTACATGGGCTGTGTTCCGAAGGGAATTCTTGAGGAAGTATTTCCCGGAGGACGTTAGAGGTAAGAAAGAGCTGGAATTCCTTGAACTGAGGCAGGGAAGTATGTCTGTTACTGAGTATGCTGCCAAGTTCACGGAGTTGGCCAAGTTCTATCCCCATTATGCTGAGGCTGGGGCTGAATTCTCAAAGTGCATTAAATTTGAGAATGGACTGAGAGCTGATATCAAGCAGGCTGTGGGATATCAGAAAATTAGAGTATTCTTGATTTGGTAGACTGCTGCAGGATTTATGAGGAAGACAGCAATGCCCGCTCTAGGGTCATGAGAGACCAGAGGGGGAAATTTCATAACAGGGGTAAGCCTTATGAGACGTCTGCTGACAAGGGAAAACAGAGGTATGCGGGTAGTAACAAGTATAATGGTGGAAGCAGTCACGAGGGTAGGAGGTATCATGAGGGCAAGAAGCCAAGTGGGGGAGACGCCCCATCTGATGTTGTGTGTTTCAAGTGTGACAAGCCAGGTCACAAGAGCTTTGATTGTAAGATGGAGGTGAAGAGATGCTTTAAGTGTGGGAAGAATGGTCACATGGCATCCGAGTGTGATCGCAAGGAAGGCGTGTGTTTCAAGTGGTGAATTTGGTCACCTTAGCTTCAAGTGCACCAAGCCTAAGAAGGAAAGATCCACTTTGGGAGAGTGTTTGCATTGGCGAGTTCGAGAGGGACCTAATGATATCGTGAGGTACATGCTTCATCTATGGTACACCTTTAGTTGCTATTATTGACACGGTGCTACGCACTCTTTTATTATACATTTGTCTTTGAAAAGTTGAATTTAGTGTTGTCTACTATGGAGAGAGGGATGGTTATCGACACTCAGGCTAAGGGTCCCAGTGAACTACTTCTCAAATGTGTGCTAGGTGTCCTCTGTCGGTCTTCGACGAGAGATTTTCTACAGTTGATACGATTTGTTTGCCTTTGGGTGGGTTGGATGTGATTACGGGTATGGGTGGTTAGTAGATAACCATGTGCACATCAAGCTATTTCAACAAGTCTGTTAGTTTTCTTCTTCTGAAGAGGAAGAGTGCATTTTGTTGTCACGAGCAATTGCGCGGGGTAATGAAAGAGGGTGGTCATTTGTTTGCTTTGATGGCGTCTATGTCTCCACGAGAACCAAGTGTAGTCGATGGATTGCAGGTGGTGTGTGAGTTCCCTGAAGTGTTCCCAGATGAGATTCCTAGTGTGCCCCCAGAGAGGGAAGTTGAGTTCGGGATTGAGCTTGTGCACAGTACTAGGCCCGTGTGTCTATGCACCGCATCTGGGATGTCGGCCCGAGTTATGCAATTGAAGAAGCAGTTAGAGGAGCTTCTTGAGAAGAAATTTGTGAGGCCTAGTGTGTCACCATGGGGAGCCCCAGTTTTGTTGGTAAAGAAGAAGGATGGGAGTATGCGTCTGTGCGTGGACTACAGACAACTGAACAAAGTAACTATCAAGAATAAGTATCCTCTCCCGAGGATAGATGATCTGATGGATCAGCTGGTGGGTGCTAAAGTGTTTAGCAAGATTGACTTGAGGTCCGGGTATCACCAGATTAAGGTGAAGGATGAAGACATCCGAAAAAGCGCGTCGTGAGCGAGGTATGGGCATTATGAGTACTCTGTAATGCCGTTTGGTGTCACAAATGCACCAGGGGTGTTTATGGAGTACATGAACCGAATCTTCCATAGCTATCTGGATCGGTTTGCGGTTGTTTTTATTGATGATATTCTGGTGTACTCAAAATCTGAGGAAGAGCATGCAGAGCACTTGAGGTTTGTGCTAGAGGTCTTGAAAGAGAGGAAGTTGTATGCCAAGTTGTCAAAATGTGAGTTCTGGTTGCGTGAGGTGAGCTTCTTGGGTCACATTATTTCTGGGGATGGTATTGCTGTGGATCCAGCCAAGGTTGACGCGGTGTTGCAGTGGGAGAGCCCAAAGTCTGTGACTGAGATCAGGAGTTTCTTGGGGTTGGCTGGTTACTACAGGAGGTTTATTGAAGGGTTCTCTAAGCTAGCCCTTCCATTGACTCGATTGACCTGTAAGGGAAAGGCATTTGTGTGGGATGCAAAGTGTG
The DNA here is from genome assembly GCA_020916435.1 of Oxytropis ochrocephala. NCBI lineage: Eukaryota > Viridiplantae > Streptophyta > Magnoliopsida > Fabales > Fabaceae > Oxytropis > Oxytropis ochrocephala. The sequence continues at coordinate 53,223,478 of CM037091.1, read as the reverse complement.
AAGAGAGCTTCCAAGAGCTGAAGAGGAGGTTGACCACGTCTCCAGTGTTAGTGTTGCCTGTGCCAGAGCAACCTTTTGTTGTGTACTGTGACGCTTCCAAGATGGGTTTGGGAGGTGTGTTAATGCAGGATGGGAAGGTAGTTGCTTATGCGTCTCGGCAGTTGAGGACGCATGAGAAGAACTATCCTACTCATGATTTAGAGTCACGCCATTGTGTTTGTCTTTGAAGATTTGGAGACACTATCTCTATGGTACAGATTCAAGTGTTCGGTGATCACAAGAGTCCAAGTACTTGTTTGACCGTAAGGAGTCGAATATGAGGCGCAGGCGTTGGTTAGTGAGCTTTGAAGGACTATGATTTCGGCTTGAACTATCACCCCGCAAAGCTAATGTCGTGGTGATGCTTTAAGTCGGAAAACTTTGCATATGTCGGCTATGATGGTGAGGAATTGGAGTTGATTGAGCAATTAGTGATCCGAGTCCAGTTTGTGAGGTGACACCACTGAGTGTCGATTGGGTATCTTTGAGAGGATTGGGAATGACTTCTTGGTTAGTATCGAGACGCCCGTGAAGTTAGGCGTGAAGCCGGGTAGACTTCTTTGGTTCTTTGGTGAGCAAGTCGTAGATGGGGATTTACAGGTTGGATTCCTGGGGTGTGTTGAGATTCGGGGGACAGAATTTGTGTTGGGATGATCTTTGAGTTGAAGAAGATGATACTTGAGGAGAGCCATAGGAGTAAGTTGAGCATTCATCCAGGTGCTACTAAGATGTATCATGATCTGAAGAAACTATTTTGGTGGCCTGGTATGAAGAGAGATGTTGCGCAGTTTGTATATGCATGTTTGACTTGCCAGAAGTCAAAGATTGAGCACCAGAAACCTGCGGGGTTGATGCAACCTTTAGAGATTCCGGAATGGAAGTGGGACAGCATTTCCATGGACTTTGTTGTGGGTTGCCAAATCTTTGCGAGAGGTCCGACACTATTTGGGTGATTGTGGATAGGTTGACCAAGTCTGCCCATTTCATTCCTATCAACATCACCTATCCTGTGCCAAAGTTGGCTAGAATATACATTCAGGTGATTGTGAAACTTCATGGGGTTCCGAAGAGTATTGTGTCGGACAGAGACCCGAGGTTTACATCGGAGTTTTGGGGAAGCTTGCAGGAGGCTTTGGGGTCCAAGCTGAGGTTGAGTTCACTTATCATCCTCGGATCGATGGTCGGCGAGAGAGAACCATCCGATCTTTGGAGGATCTTTTGAGAGCTTGTGTGCTAGAGCGAGGAGGTGCGTGGGATACACATCTCCCACTCGATTGAGTTCACTTATAATAACGGCCTATCATTCGAGCATAGGGATGGCTCCTTTTGAGGCAATTGTATGGGCGGAGGTGCGAGGACTCCTTTGTGTTGGCATGAGTCCGGGAGAGTGTTGTTCTTGGACCGAGTTGGTTAGGGAGACTACGGAGAAGGTGAAAATGATCGGGAGAAAATGAGAGAGTCTCGAGTCGGCGAGAAAAGTTACCATGATAGTGGGTGAGCATGTGTTCTTGAGGTCACGCCTATGGTCGTGTTGGGCGTGCTCGAAGGAAAATAAGTTAACTCCAAGGTTTATTGGGCGTCTTTATGCGCCAAAAATAATTCGGGTATTTATTTAATTAAGTTAGTTAGGTGTTACACGTTGGTTAATTACGTTAAAATAATAATGGAGTGTTTGATTTAAGTGATGAGTGGTGGGTAGTAAAGAAGGAGTATGGAAACAATAAAAGGAGGTGTAAAAAGGGCCCAATGTGCTGGGCCCAAGAGAAGAATGCCTAGGGTTTAGGTTTGGTCTCAATGCACAAAGAAAGAAAAGAAGGAAAACCTAGAGAGAGAGGAGAGAAGAAGGGCACTACTGGAGAGGAGAAGGAAGCGAGAGAGGAGGAGAAGAAAGGAGAGAGAACACGGGCGCAAAGAGAAGGAAAAGAAAGGGAAGCTGAGTTCGTTGTGTTGTCGTGGTTTCGTACGTGTCTTCAATCGTCTTCTACGGAGCTTACGTTTAAGAGGTAAGGGTGAGCGTTTTATTTAACATAATTGGGTATATGATGGGTGTTGGGGGTTTCTTGACGTTGTTTGAAGATTGTTGATGTTGTCATGTGATTATCTATGATTGAGTATAATTGAGTATGTGATTTAGTATAAATTGCGTATGTGATGTGGTTTGTGGAGTTTCTTGATGTTGTTTAATGATTTCTGATGTTGTTTGATAATTTTTGATGATGTTGATGATTTTGATGATTTCTGATGTTGCTTGATAATTTTTGATGATGTTGATGATTTGATGGGGTTTGATGATATCTGATGATCTCATTAATGATGACGTGGAAATGAAAATGTTGTGAGAATAATTTTAGGTGAGGAATCGATTAGTAGCTTGAGTGATATAGGTGAGGAATCGATTATTAGCTTGAATGACATAGGGAAGAATCGATTGTTGGCTTTCCAAAAGAGATAGGAATCGATTCTTTGCTTCAAAACAAGATAGGACAATCGATTGTTGGCTTTCCAAAAGAGATAGGAATCGATTCTTTGCTTCAAAACAAGATAGGACAATCGATTGTTGGCTTTCCAAAAGAGATAGGAATCGATTCTTTGCTTCAAAACAAGATAGGACAATCGATTGTTGGCTTTCCAAGAGATGGGAATCGATTGTTGGCTTTATAAATCAAGTTAATACAGGTCGATAATCTATTACATAATTTATTATGTGCCCGTGTCTAATCGATTTCTAACTTTAAACCAACAAGATCAGAAATCAATATTTTTCACCTGTGTCTTAAGTTGTGTCATGCTGTTTTATGAATATATCGTGTTGTTTTTCAAAAATATAAGTTGCTGTTTTTTTGTTACTAAAATTGATCTTTGTTTTACAAAATAATGAGGTGCGCTTTTGTATTAAAATCTTACATTTCTTTATTTGTTTTTGGCTCGAAAAATTCTCTTTGTTTGATTACCGAATTACGCGCCTCAAAAGTCTTTATTTTCTCTAGTTTTGTTCTTTGGTCAAGGACCGAATTTTACGAGTTTAGTTTATGATTGAATTCTTTGTAAGAGGTTATACTATTAGTGTACTCCTTGACTATGGCTAGGCGTGGTTTACCACTAAGGCGTAATTTCTTTCACTGGTGTATTTACAAGGGCATTCGAGAGCCTTGCAAAGGTGGCCAATGCTGTTGCAAAGTAGTATCGATTACACGAGTAATCTCATAGTCAATCAGTGCACTATTTTATAACACCCTAATCTAAAAGACAAATGAAGTATATATATATATATATATATATATATACGTATTGAATGATGATGAGGATATGTGTGTTATGATGATGTAATATGAACAACGATGTTTTTGCGAAGAATGTACTCTATGAGTAATTGCTTGATGATGATGTATTATGATTCGTGATGATTGATGATGTGTAAACTCTATGAGTATAATTATGGTGATGATGTATAATGATTGTGATGATTTGCGAAGGAATACACTCTACGAGTGTTTTAAGATGACATGCCTTGAGTGGTTATTTCTTTTATGATGACATGCCTTGAGTGGTTATTTCTTTTATGATGATGATGATGAGTACTCCGAGTGAGTGTTGATTGAGTTGCACATGTGTTATAGAGTCTCATGGCATGTGCATACTATGACTAATATTGATGATGTTATGCCTTGAGTGGTTTTTCTTATATGATGAAGATATGCCTTGAGTGGTTTTTCTTCTATGATGAAGATATGCCTTGAGTGGTTTTTAAAGATGATATGGTACCTGTAACACCCCATTTCTACCCGGAAATTTAAATCAAAAATCAGAGTGTACAAAAATCTTTTCTGATCATTTTCTAGTTTAGTGTGTTATAAAATAGTGGACTGGTGACTATGGGATTACTCGGAGTGGCGATACTACTTGCAATGAGCATTGGCCACTTTTGCAAGGCTCTCGGTGATGCCCTCGTAAATACACCAAATAAAGAAATTCTAGCCTTAGTGGCGAACCACAGTTTAGCCATAGTCATTCAGCTCACTAATAGTATAACATAAAGTAATACTCAATGAAATGGAGCGTCACAACTCTTTCTCTTAAACCAAAAACCAAATACGTAACACCTGAAGATAATTCATAGAAATCTAGTTTCACATAATGCAGCGGAAAACAATCATTATCTCAACAGCATAGTCCAAAGCAATATCAAAACAAATACATAAAGGCTCAACAAGGAGCAAAGCAGTAACAACAACGATCTAAACCCCCCGCCCCCAGGTGCTACGTGATCGAGCGGCATCGACTCGGGAGTAGTGAAGGTGGAAAGCCCTCACTCACGACTACACGTGGTAAATGACAACAGAAAGGGTGAGTCTCGAACTATATAATCAAGGTGATAATAAGCAATATATAAGCATAGTGTACAGCACTCAAACACACCAATCATTAATCAATAATATTCATGCACTAATGAGAATGTATGCAATGTCATCATGCATGTGGTACCATTGGCCCACCGGCCGCCTCGAAGCTTCACAATCATCATACCAGGGCCCCCGCCGCGCGAACTTCATAATCACTCTATAAGGCCCCCCGGCCGCCCTCAGGCTTCACAAATCATATTATAAACACTACGACCGCAGCCAATGTATGCATGAGACTCCATGTACAACACAACATCATTTCAAACAATTCAATACACCCAATTACTCTTACCTCGGTGTCAATCTCATTTTATAGCCCTCTGGCTTGGCCCACCGCCCATGCCCCCATGGCATGCTCAATCACCTCATTATAACCCTCAACACCATTATGTCCCACTGGACCGCCCTCCTCTAGGGTACTCAACCTTACTCGAGAGACCTAAACCACCATTTAGGACCAAAACAATTATCTAGGGACCAAAGCTGTCACCTAGGGACCAAATCAAGACCCTCTTAGACACTTGGCGGCACCAGCGCCATTTTCCCCACACAGCGCCCGCGGTGCAACACAAAGACTAGGCGCCGAAGCTTCAAGATTTTGGCGCCCCAACACACCCGCCCTGGCGCCACTTTCCTAGCAACTGGCGCACAGGCAACACAGACCTAGACACAAACTCGAGATACGATTTGACACACAAACTAAGACACAGCAAAGACAGGTTGGCGCCCCCTGTGACCAGCTCACCCAACACCTCCAAACCAAAAACCACCCGAGCCAAAATGTTTAAAAATGAATTTGGGCAGGTAAACACAAAATGTGGCACAGTGAAATATGCCTAGAAAAGTAAGTTTCACTCCCAGGGCTCCAAAACACACCCAAAACGAGCCCTCTAGGGACATTTTCAAAAATACACTTGCAATCAGAAAACCACCCGAGCCAAAACACTTAAAATTGAAAGTTGGCAGGTGAATACAAAAGTTGGCACGAGGAAATGTGCCCAGAAATACAAGTTTCACTCACCGGGCTCCAAAACACACTCAAAACGAGCCCTACCGGGACATTTTCAAAAATACACTTGCAATCAGAAAACCACTCGAGCCAAAATGTTTAAAATTGAAAGTTGGCAGGTGAATACAAAAGTTGGCACGAGGAAATGTGCCCAGAAATACAAGTTTCACTCACCGGGCTCCAAAACACACTCAAAACGAGCCCTACCGGGACATTTTCAAAAATACACTTGCAATCAGAAAACCACTCGAGCCAAAATGTTTAAAATTGAAAGTTGGCAGGTGAATACAAAAGTTGGCACGAGGAAATGTGCCCGAAATGCAAGTTTCACTCCCGGGCTCCAAAATACCCACGTTCGGCGCCCAGACAAAGAACTCACTCACCCGGACATCACTCTGGTGACACAGCGCCATTCAGGCACCCAGGGGCAGCATTTGGCGCCCCATCAGCGCACACGCACTCCAACACACACACAAGCGGCAGCCGCGGGCGCCATTTTCCCAAAGAACTTGGCGCCCTGGCGAAACGACCTCTGCACAAAACATTTTCCAAAGACATGAGCGAGGCACGTGGCGCCATTTCCCGGCAATGTGGCGCCACGGGCGATAGCATTCTGCACAAACTCCAAATTTCACTGTGAAGCATTACGTGCGCGAGATCCTAGCATTTTGGCGCCCAAACCCCAAAATCCCAATTTTCTCAAAATCTCCCAAACCAATTCACCCAATGATGGTTCTAACACTCCTAATTTCAAAATCAAACAACCAATTGCATGCTCAAATCATCAAACACATCAAAATCACAAAATCACACAATGTAAAACCCTAACTCACACCTAAATCAATTTTTCACCAACAATTTCATCAATTCAAGGAATCAATCAACATGTGATCATCAAATAACATCAAAACAGCCCCTATGACACATATAATACCCATTATCTCCTCTATTATAGAGTGAGACTCCCTTACCTCAAAATAACCGTAGAGAAGAACCTAAGGAGAGTCACGAACAAAACCACCGCAACAATCCAAGCTCCAAGCCACGAAATTGCTCTTCTCCTCCTCTTCTCCTGTGGTTTTCTTGTAGTGGGTTCTCTCTTTTCTCTCCTCTCCTTGAAACTTTCTTTCTTTCTTTCACAAATGAAATAAAATTCCACTTTTGGGTATATGTATATTGGGCCAAGCGCACCTTGGGCCCTTTTTACACCCCTGGCCCATTTCTTCCACCACTCCCTTTAATTAAAATAAAATACTAAATTATAAACACCATATTATAATTTAATATAATTAAAAAATTAGTGCAACACCTAAACAATTTAATCAATTTCCTAATTAAATTATTTGGGGTGTTACAACTCTCCCCACTTAGGAGATTTCGTCCTCGAAATTGCACTGAGTCAAATAACTCTGGATAGGACTCCCGCATCTTGCTTTCCAGCTCCCAAGTCATACTCTCACCAGCAGCTCCCAACCACACTACCTTGACCAAGGCAATGTCTTTCCCTCTCAACACCTTCACTTCTCTATCCTCAATCCTCACTGGCATAGTCTCCACAGTGAGGTTCTCACGTACCTCTACATCATCCATGTGAATCACATGAGGCAGGTGCGGAATATACTTCAGAAGCTGTGACACGTGGAAGACATCGTGCAAGTTCGAAAGATTGGGTGGCAAGGCCACCCTATAAGCAACCTTTCCAACCCTCTCAGTGATTTGGTACGGTCCAATAAACCTTGGAGTTAACTTCTTTGCCTTGAGCACGCTGACACCAGTCATAGGCGTGACCTCAAGAACACATGCTCACCACTGAAACTCCAAGTCCTTCCTCCTCTTATCATGATAACTTTTCTCGCCGACTACGAGACTCTTTCATCTTCTCTCGATCATTTTCACCTTCTCTCGTAGTCTCCTAACCAACTCTGGTCCAAGGACAACACTCTCCCGGACTCATGCCAAAGACAACGGAGTTCTCGCACCTCCGCCCATCTGATTGCCTCAAAAGGAGCCATCCCGATGCTCGAATGATAGCTATTATTATAGGTGAACTCAATCGGTGGAAGGTGCGTATCCCACGCACCTCCCGCGCTCCAACACACAAGCTCTCAAAAGATCCTCCAAAGGCTGGATAGTTCTCTGCTCTCGACCATCGGCCCGAGGATGGTAAAGTGAACTCAACCTCGGTTTGGACCCCAAAGCCTCCCGCAAGCTTCCCCAAAACTCGATGTAAACCGCGGGTCTCTATCCGACACAATACTCTTGGAACCCCGTGAAGCTTCACAATTACACGAATGTAAATCCTAGCCAACTTTGGCACAGAAAGGTGATGTTGATAGGAATGAAATGGGGAGACTTGGTCAACCTATCCACAATCACCCAAATAGTGTCGAACTTCTCTCACAAAGATTTGGCAACCTTGATCACAAAGTCCATGGAAATGTTGTCCCACTTCCATTAGGAATCTCCAAGGGTTGCATCACCTCAAGAAGCTCACAGTGCTCAATCTTTGACTTCGGCAAGTCAAACATGCATACACAAAGCTGCGCGCAACATCTCTCTTCATACAGCCACCAAAATAGTTTCTTGAGATCATGGTACATCTTAGTGGCACTGGATGAATGCTCAACTTACTCCTATGACTCTCCTCAAGTATCATCTTCTTCAACTCAAGATCATCCGGAACACAGATTCTCGTCCCCGAACCTCACACACACCACGGGAATCCAACCTGTAATCCCCATCGCCAGACTTGCTCACCAAAGAACCAACAAATCTACCAACTTCACATCTAACCACGGGCGCTCTCGATACTAACCAAGAAGTCGTTCCCAATCCTCAGCATCCCCAATCTGACACTCTGAGGTGTCACCTCACAGACCAAACTCAAGTCACGGAATTGCTCAATCAATTCCAACTCCCTCACCATCATAGCCGACATATGCAAAGTCTTCCGACTCAAAGCATCAGCCACGACATTAGCTTTTTGCGGGGTGATAGTTCAAGCCGAAATCATAGTCCTTCAACGGCTCTAACCAACGCCCCGCCTCATATCGGCTCTTACGGTCAAACAAGTACTTTAGACTCTTGTGGTCACTGAACACTTCGAATCTAGTACCATAGAGATAGTGTCTCCAGATTTTCAACACAAACACAATCGCAGCCAACTCTAAGTCGTGGGTAGGGTAGTTCTTCTCATGGGTCCTCAACTGTCGGGACGCATAAGCAACCACCTTCCCATCCTGCATCAAAACACCTCCCAAACCCATCTTGGAAGCATCACAGTACACAACAAATGGCTGCTCTGGCACAGGCAACACTAACACTGGGGACGTGGTCAACCTTCTCTTTAGCTCTTGGAAGCTCTCTTCACACTTTGCATCCCACACAAATGCCTTTCCTTTCTGAGTCAATCGAGTCAATGGAAGGGCTAGCTTAGAGAACCCTTCAATGAACCTCTGTAATAACCACCAACCCCAAGAAACTCCCGATCTCGGTCCGCAGACTTTGGGCTCTCCCATCGTAACATCGCATCTACCTTGCATTTGGATCCACGCCTATACCATCACCCGAAATAATATGACCCAAGAAGCTCACCTCATGCAGCGAACTCACACTTTGACAACTGGCATACAACTTCCTCTCTTTCAAGACCTCTAGCACCAACCTCAAGTGCTCTGCATGCTCTTCCTCAGATTTTGAGTACACCAAAATATCATCAATGAAGACCACCACAAACCGATCCAGATAGTTATGGAAAATTCGGTTCATGTACTCCATAAACACCCCTGGTGCATTGGTGACACCAAACGGCATTACTGAGTACTCATAATGCCCATACCTTGTTCGAATCTTCGTCTTACGGATATCCTCATCCTTCACCTTAATCTGGTGATACCCGGACCTCAAGTCAATCTTGCTAAACACTTTAGCACCCACCAGCTGATCCATTAGATCATCTATCCTCGGGAGAGGATACTTATTCTTGATAGTCACTTTATTCAACTATGCGTAGTCTACGCACGCACGCATACTCCCATCCTTCTTCTTTACCAACAAAGCTGGAGCTCCCCATGGTGATACACTAGGCCTCACAAACTTCTTCTCAAGAAGTTCCTCTAACTCGCTTCTTCAATTCGCATAACTCGGAAGTCGACATCCGAGTGCGGTGCCATAGACACGGGCCTAGTACGTGCACAAGTTCAATCCCGAACTCCACTTCCCTCTGCGGGGGCACACTAGGAATCTCATCAGGAAACACTTCAGGAACTCACACACCACCTGTAACCCATCAATCACGGCCACTGTTTCTCTCGCAGACATGGACGCAATCAAAGCAAACAAATCGACCCCCTCTTTCATTACATTGCGCAATTGCTCACAGACAACAAAGCGCACTCTTCCTCTTCGGGAAGGAGAAAACTAATAGACTTATCGTAAGCGGTTGATGTGCACGTGGTTATCTACTAACCAATCCATGCCCGAGTAATCACATCTAACCCACCCAAAGGCAAACAAATCGGATCAACCGGAAAATCTCTCGCCAAGACCGACAGAGGACACCTAGCACACATCAGAGAAGTAGTTACCGGACCCTTAGCTGGAGTGTCGATAACCATCCCTCTCTCCATAGTAGACATTACTAAATTTAACTTTTCAGCACAAACAGATGCAATAAAAGAGTGCGTAGCACCCGTGTCAACAATAGCAACTAAAGGAGTACGAGAGATGAAACATGTACCTCGGATGTCATTAGGTCCTCTGAACACGCCAATGCAAACACCCTCCCAGTAGATCTTTCCTTCTTAGGCTTGGGACACTTGAAGCTAATGTGACCAGCTTCACCACAGTTGAAACATACCGGTTCCTTGCGATCACACCCAGATGCCATGTGACCACTCTTTCCACACCTAAAACATCTCGCACTTCCACCTTACGGTCAAAACTCTTGTGACACGGCTTGTCACATTTGAAACACACAATATCAGATGGGGCGTCTCCCCCACTTGGCTTCTTGCCCTCATGGTGTCTCCTACCCTCAGCAGACCTGTTCCCACCATTGTACCTGTTACCACCCGAATACCTTTGCTTCCCTCTGTCAGCAGACTTCTCATAAGGCTTACCTCCGTGATGAAATTTCCCCCTCTGGTCTCTCATGACCCTAGAGCGGGCATTGCTATCAGCCTCATAGATCCTACAACGATCAACCGGATCGTGAACACTCGATCTTCGATGCCGATACTCTGACACCTTGATATCAGCTCTCAAACCATTCTCAAATTTGATGCACTTTGAGAATTCAGCCCCAGCCTCTGAGTAATGTGGGTAGAACTTAGCAAGGTCAGCAAATCTAGCAGCATACTCTGTGACTGACATACTACCCTGCTTCAGCTCCAAAAACTCTATCTCTTTCTGTCCTCTGACGTCCTCTGGAAAATACTTTCTTAGGAACTCCCTCCTGAATACAGCCCAGGTAACCTCCTCATGGGCAGCCCCTAGTCTCTCACTGGTCTCCAACCACCAGTCATCAGCCTCTTCAGATAGGGTATGAGTACCATACCTTACCTTCTGTTCATCATTACAGCCAATTACCCGGAAGATCCTCTCGATCTCCTTCAACCAAGCCAGTGCACCATCCGGATTGTACCTCCCCTTGAAGGTGGGAGGGTTCTCTCTCTGAAAGGTAGCCAAACTGCGGGCCTCCGTATTCTGCTGGTACCCACGATCTGCGCTATGGCTTGCAAGGCCTCAAGAAAGCGAAGATCGATCCTTACGGCCATATCAACCTAACACTGCAAAGCATAAACAAACGATTCGAATTACTTTAAGACACCTAGTTGTCATACACACCATGAATGATTGACACACTTGGCCGGACAGACCGAACTTTTGCTCGATACCACTAATGTAACACCCCATTTCTACCGGAAATTTAAATCAAAAATCGAGTGTACAAAAATCTTTTACGATCATTTTCTAGTTTAGTGTGTTATAAAATAGTGGGTGGTGACTATGGGATTACTCGAGTAAGCGATACTACTTGCGATGGCATTGGCCACTTTTGCAAGGCTCTCGATGATGCCCTCGTAAATACACCAAATAAAGAAATTCTAGCCTTAGTGGCGAACCACAGTTTAGCCATAGTCATTCAAACTCACTAATAGTATAACATAAAGTAATACTCAATGAAATGGGCGTCACAACTCTTTCTCTTAAACCAAAAACCAAATACGTAAACACGAAGATAATTCATAGAAATCTAGTTTCACATAATGCGTGGAAAACAATCATTATCTCAACAAAGATAGTCGGCAATATCAAAACAAATACATAAAGGCTCAACAAGGAGCAAAAGCAGCAACAACGATCTAAACCCCAGGCCACAGGTGCTACGTATCGGAGCGGACCGAGGCTGGGAGTAGTGAAGGTGGAAAGCCCTCACTCCACGACTACACGTGGTAAATGACAATGAGAAAGGGTGAGTCTCGAACTATATAATCAAGGTGATAATAAGCAATATATAAGCATAGTGTACAAAGACTCAAACACACCAATCATTAATCAATAATATTCATGCACTAATGAGAATGTATGCAATGTCATCATGCATGTGGTACCATTGGCCCACCGCCGCCTCGAGCTTCACAATCATCATACCAGGCCCCGCCGCCGCGAGCTTCATAATCACTCTATAAGGCCCCTACGCCTCGAGCTTCACAAATCATATTATAAACACTACGACCGCGCCCGATGTATGCATGAGACTCCATGTACAACACAACATCATTTCAAACAATTCAATACACCCAATTACTCTTACCTCGGTGTCAATCTCATTTTATAGCCCTCTCCGGCTTGGCCCACCGGCCCATGCCCCCATGGCATGCTCAATCACCTCATTATAACCCTCAACACCATTATGTCCCACCTGATTTGTCCTCTCTAGGGTACTCAACCTTACTCAGAGACCTAAACCACCATTTAGGACCAAAACAATTATCTAGGGACCAAAGCTGTCACCTAGGGACCAAATCGGCACCCTCTTAGACACTTGGCAAGACCAGCGCCATTTTCCCCACATTGCAGCGCCCGCGGTGCAACACAAGACTAGGCGCGGCTTCGGCATTTTGCGCCCTCGTGGCAACACACGACCAGCTGGGCGCCACTTTCCTAGCAACTGGCGCCCCACAGGCAACACAGACCTAGACACAAACTCGGACACGATTTGAGACACAAACTAAGACACGAAAAGACACGGTTGGCGCCCCCTGTGACCAGCTCACCCAACACCTCCAAACCAAAAACCACCCGAGCCAAAATGTTTAAAAATGAATTTGGGCAGGTAAACACAAAATGTGGCACAGTGAAATATGCCTAGAAAAGTAAGTTTCACTCCCAGGGCTCCAAAACACACCCAAAACGAGCCCTACGGGACATTTTCAAAAATACACTTGCAATCAGAAAACCACCCGAGCCAAAACACTTAAAATTGAAAGTTGGCAGGTGAATACAAAAGTTGGCACGAGGAAATGTGCCCAGAAATACAAGTTTCACTCACCGGGCTCCAAAACACACTCAAAACGAGCCCTCTAGGGACATTTTCAAAAATACACTTGCAATCAGAAAACCACTCGAGCCAAAATGTTTAAAATTGAAAGTTGGCAGGTGAATACAAAAGTTGGCACGAGGAAATGTGCCCAGAAATACAAGTTTCACTCACAGGGCTCCAAAACACACTCAAAACGAGCCCTCACGGGACATTTTCAAAAATACACTTGCAATCAGAAAACCACTCGAGCCAAAATGTTTAAAATTGAAAGTTGGCAGGTGAATACAAAAGTTGGCACGAGGAAATGTGCCCAGAAATGCAAGTTTCACTCCCGGGCTCCAAAATACCCACGTTCTCGGGCGCCCAGACGAAGAACTCACTCACCCGGACAACGCTACGGTGACACAGCGCCATACAGGCACCACAGGGCAGCATTTGGCGCGCCATCGCGGCACACACGCACCCAACACACAAGCGATGCGGGCGCCATTTTCCCAAAGAACTTGGCGCCTGGCGAAACGACCACCACAAAACATTTTCCAAAGACATGAGCGAGTGCACGTGGCGCCATTTCCAAAGCAATGTGGCGCCACGGCGAGAGCATTCTGCACAAACTCCAAATTTCACTGTGAGCGATTACGTGGCGCGAGAATCCTAGCATTTTGGCGCCCAAACCCCAAAATCCCAATTTTCTCAAAATCTCCCAAACCAATTCACCCAATGATGGTTCTAACACTCCTAATTTCAAAATCAAACAACCAATTGCATGCTCAAATCATCAAACACATCAAAATCACAAAATCACACAATGTAAAACCCTAACTCACACCTAAATCAATTTTTCACCAACAATTTCATCAATTCAAGGAATCAATCAACATGTGATCATCAAATAACATCAAAACAGCCCCTATGACACATATAATACCCATTATCTCCTCTATTATAGAGTGAGACTCCCCTTACCTCAAAATAACCGTAGAGAAGAACAGGAGCGGAGTCACGAACAAAACCACACTTAACAATCCAAGCTCAAGCCACGAAATTGCTCTTCTCCTCCTCTTCTCCTAGGGTTTCTTGCGCAGTGGGTTCTCTCTTTTCTCTCCTCTCCTTCGAAACTTTCTTTCTTTCTTTCACAAATGAAATAAAATTCCACTTTTGGGTATATGTATATTGGGCCAAGCGCACCTTGGGCCCTTTTTACACCCCTGGCCCATTTCTTCCACCACTCCCTTTAATTAAAATAAAATACTAAATTATAAACACCATATTATAATTTAATATAATTAAAAAAATTAGTGCAACACCTAAACAATTTAATCAATTTCTTAATTAAATTATTTGGGGTGTTACAGTACCATCATGCATATGCCCTGGTAGGGGTTGCATCTTCATGCATAATCATGACTGTGTACTGTTGTTGTCTGTGATTGGAGCTGGTGTTGCGTGATTGCAATGTAGTGATGATGTTAATGTTGTGTAATTGCTCGTGCCTATTTCCTCCGATTATATATTTGATTATGTTTATCTCGAAATTCTCACCCTTCGCTTGGAATGTTGCTCTATCGTGGCAACGCTGCAGGTGATCGCGAAGGAAGGAACTACTGCCTTCCTTGTTTAGCTGTTGGGAAGTCTTAGAGTCGCTCTCTGATACCGTAACACCTAGGGGGCGTACTTGGAGTTATTAGTAGTTGAATAATTATCTTATGACCATGTTTATGTCATGATACGAGTTTGAGAGACATAGTGAATTGTTGTTTAATTCTGCTGCGACCTCATTATTTTGAAGTTTGAAATTATATTGATTGAGTATTAGCACGAATTATAATGGTGCGAAAGTTGAGTTTTAACGAGTGTTGATGATGTGGCATTCCTTTCCTACTAAATAAATATTATTTTCGAAACGAAATTACTCTGATAATGATGTGTACGTTTCGGGGGTAGAAAAGGGGTGTTACATTAGTGAGTATCGAGCGATTCGATCTGTCCGCCAAGTTGTCGATGTCGAGTCTAGTTATCTCCGAGTCTTGGTACTCGTTCTAACTATAATTTGTGTTGCGGTGATTATTTGAATTGGCGGACGGTATGACCGCTATTGTTAATATCTTGGTGTTGCTTGTTGTCTTATTGCTACTATGTGTGTGTTTGCTCGAGTACTTCGTGTATGGTGGAATGTGTTGCTTGGTGTGTTTTCTGTGTCTCTCGTCGATTTTCGAGCGAAGACTTTGTGGTGGATTTTGTTGTTTGCCGTTGGGTGTTTTTGGTATTGTTGATGAATTAATGATGTTGCTCAGTGATTGAGCATATGAGATGATGAGTTGGATTTCGATTTGGGTGATTATGTAGGGTAGAAGTCGATTTTTAGTATATATGGTGAGAACATGTGATTGGACCATTTTTGAACTTAAACTCAAGATGTGATGTAAAATATGTGTCATTCTAGTTAGGATCGTGACATATGTGATGATTAACGATATGTTTGGGTAATAGGGCGGATCGTGACAATGGTTTGTGGGTGTTGGATGTGGGGTTTAACTTGTGTGTGTTCTTTGTTCTTCTTTGAAAATAAAGCGTTCTTTGTTAGCCTTTAATGATATCTTTGTTAGCCCTTTTTAGAAGTTCTTTTGTAAACCCATTTTTAAGGTGGTGTGTTTTTATAAATAAAATGGTTGAGGTTTTACCACTTGTTTATGATTTAAAAGGGATGCTATCCAAGCATGGAAATGAGATGTTTTCCAAGATTTCAAATACATGGTTACCCGAATTTTTAATGTGTTGTCTCTTGGAACTTGAAGATGTGTTACTAAAAATGTAGGGGTGATTTTACTTAAGATTGTGGGTGTATAGATGAGAAATGAAATTGGAGACGTTTTGAAAATGGATTGATGTTTTGAAAATCGGTATCCTATACATCCCCACGGGTGTATAGGCGCCAAATTCTAAGTGTGGGTGAACTTGAGCTCGGGGCATATTTTTACCAGTGCCATCTTTTTGCGTTCGCGTGCCCAAACTCAATTTTAAACATTTTGGCTCGAGTGGTTTTGTTTTTGCACTTGTCATTTTTGAGATGTGTATATGCGCCGATTTATGTTGTGATTTGTTTGATGCCGTGTGCTATTTGTTTGTGTTATGATCTTTGTTTAATCTTTGTGATGTTGGTCTTTGGTACACCTTGTGTGTTAGTGTTGTTGTTGGGCAATTATTGATGTTCTCATTTGTTTGAATAAATATAAAATGATAGTGTAACGATGGGGGTCTAAGGACCAAAGCGGCGAGTTAATGATGTTGATGATGATGGGTGAGATTTTATTGTTGGCGGGTGTTAGTGTTGTTGTGCGGTACCACTTAGATGATTATTAAAATGATGCAATGAGTTCGAGGGTAAAAATCATGATGAAATCGAGGAATGCGGTGATAGTGATATTGAGAATAACAATTAAGTTGTTGTTTCTTTGTTTATCAAAAGAGCGTTGCTAATGTGCAAAATAAAATGTTCTTTGTTTTTCTACAATTAAAGGTCTTTGAATTCTTCAAATTTTAATGTCTTTGTTTACTAAAACTTGAAGTGCTATTTTTGTAAATCTTAAAGCTATTTGTTTTTCCCACAAATAAGAGTGCTATCATCTCAAATTCAAGGGTGTTGTTGATTAAAATAAGAGTGATGTTTTCTTCAATTTAATTGTCTTTTGTTTTAAAATTTAAAGGTCTTTGCCTCCCATATTTAAGGGTGATGTTTCCCTATTTTGCAATTTCTTTGTTTTATGTGGTTACATTCTTAGTTTTATAAATAAAGATTTGTTGTTTTGCATCTTTGTTCTTGTTGTTATTTTTGCGAATAAAGGATCTTTGTTCCCTTAAGTTATAGGTCTTGTTTTATGAACTCACAGTCTAGTTTGAAAATTTAAGAGAATTTGCTTTTTCCTATTTTTCTTTAATCTTTATTCTTTATTACTTTGGAGTTTTGGCTTAATGCCTATTTATTTTTGGAGTTGTTGTGTTGCTTCTTTGTGTGATTGATGTGGTGTGTGCTTCACTTTGGTGAAGTTATGATGTGTTGTTGGTGTTATAATCGTAGCTAAGTTCGATCATAGCGTGAGAACCAAAGAAAGCGGGGAGAGGTGAAGGTTAGGTGTGTAAGGTGACGTAGGAGCCGAGGTGTAGTTACCGACTATAAGCGGGTCAAAATATATGGAAGTCGACGTATAAGTGTGAAGTGCGGTGTTGCAAAGTTATCGAAGTATGTGGGTGTCGGAAGTGTGAGTCGAAGGAATGTGTACGTCAAAGTTACATGTTGTCTTGGGTGTCGGGGTGAAGTGTCGTGCGCGGTGGTGCGCCTAAGGGTAGTTGTTGAAGTGTGGTGAGTACAAGCTTAAGTGTAGATGTATGTAGAAGCTAGGGTGGTTGAACCATAGAGTGCCTATGTGCGTATGGGTGACAAGAAGATTGAGTCTTGTTTCGTGAGTTGGAGTAAATTTCGAGGGCGAAAATATTCTAAGTGGGGAGAGTTATAACGCCCAAAAATAATTCGGGTATTTATTTAATTAAGTTAGTTAGGTGTTACGATTGGTTAATTACGTTAAAATAATAATGGAGTGTTTGATTTAAGTGATGAGTGGTGGGTAGTAAAGAAGGAGTATGGAAACAATAAAAGGAGGTGTAAAAGGGCCCAATGTGCAGGCCCAGAGAGAAGAATGCCTAGGGTTTAGGTTTGGTCTCAATGCACAAAGAAAGAAAAGAAGGAAAACCTAGAGAGAGGGGAGAGAAGAAGGGCACGGTGGGAGAGGAGAAGGAAGCGAAGAGGAGGAGAGAAGAAAGGAGAGAGAACACGGCGCAAAGAGAAGGAAAAGAAAGGAAGGCTGAGTTCGTTTGTGTTGTCGTGGTTTAAATGCGTGTCTTCAATCGTCTTCTACAGACTTACGTTTAAGAGGTAAGGGTGAGCGTTTCATTTAACATAATTGGGTATATGATGGGTGTTGGGGGGTTTCTTGGCGTTGTTTGAAGATTGTTGATGTTGTCATGTGATTATCTATGATTGAGTATAATTGAGTATGTGATTTAGTATAAATTGCGTATGTGATGTGGTTTGTGGAGTTTCTTGATGTTGTTTAATGATTTACGATGTTGTTTGATAATTTTTGATGATGTTGATGATTTTGATGAGGTTTGATGATTTACGATGTTGCTTGATAATTTTTGATGATGTTGATGATTTGATGGGGTTTGATGATATCGATGATCTTCATTGCTTGATGCGTGGAAATGAAAATGTTGTGAGAATAATTTTAGGTGAGGAATCGATTAGTAGCTTGAGTGATATAGGTGAGAATCGATTATTAGCTTGAATGACATAGGGAAGAATCGATTGTTGGCTTTCCAAAAGAGATAGGAATCGATTCTTTGCTTCAAAACAAGATAGGACAATCGATTGTTGGCTTTCCAAAAGAGATAGGAATCGATTCTTTGCTTCAAAACAAGATAGGACAATCGATTGTTGGCTTTCCAAAAGAGATAGGAATCGATTCTTTGCTTCAAAACAAGATAGGACAATCGATTGTTGGCTTTCCAAAAGAGATAGGAATCGATTCTTTGCTTCAAAACAAGATAGGACAATCGATTGTTGGCTTTCAAGAGATGGGAATCGATTGTTGGCTTTATAAATCAAGTTAATACAGTCGATAATCTATTACATAATTTATTATGTGCCCGTGTCTAATCGATTTCTAACTTTAAACCAACAAGATCGAGAAATCAATATTTTTCAACCGTGTCTTAAGTTGTGTCATCTTTGTTTTATGAATATATCGTGTTGTTTTTCAAAAATATAAGTTGCTGTTTTTTTGTTACTAAAATTGATCTTTGTTTCACAAAATAATGAGAGTGCGTTTTTGTATTAAAATCTTCTTGTTTCTTCTTTGTTTTTGGCTCGAAAAATTCTCTTTGTTTGATTCTGAATTCTGCGCCTCAAAAAGTCCTTTATTTTCTCTAGTTTTGTTCTTTGGTCAAGGACCGATTTTTCTGAGTTTAGTTTATGATTGAATTGTTGTAAGAGGTTATACTATTAGTGTACTCCTTGACTATGGCTAGACTGTGGTTTACCACTAAGGCCAGAATTTCTTTCACTGGTGTATTTACAAGGGCATTACTGAGAGCCTTGCAAAGGTGGCCAATGCCTGTTGCAAGTAGTATCAGTTACCTGAGTAATCTCATAGTCAATCAGTGCACTATTTTATAACACCCTAATCTAAAAGACAAATGAAGTATATATATATATACGTATTGAATGATGATGAGGATATGTGTGTTATGATGATGTAATATGAACAACGATGTTTTTGCGAAGAATGTACTCTATGAGTAATTGCTTGATGATGATGTATTATGATTCGTGATGATTGATGATGTGTACTTGGCAGCATACTCAGTAACAGACATACTTCCCTGCCTCAGTTCAAGGAATTCCAGCTCTTTCTTACCTCTAACGTCCTCCGGGAAATACTTCCTCAAGAATTCCCTTCGGAACACAGCCCATGTAATCTCCTCCTGCGCAGCACCCAACCTCTCACTGGTCTCCTGTAACACCCCATTTCTACCCGGTAATTTAAAATCAAAAATCAGAGTATACAAAAATCTTTTCTGATCATCTTCTAGTTTAGTGTGTTATAAAATAGTGAGCCCGATTGACTATGGGATTACTCGGGTAAGCGATACTACTTGCAAGCAGTATTGACCTCCTTTGCAAGGCTCTCGATGATGCCCTTGTAAATACACGTGAAAGAAATTTCGACCTTAGTGGCGAACCACAATTTAGCCATAGTCATTGACACACTAATAGTATAACATAAATCATTTTCACTAATGGAGTGTTACGCTCCTCTCTCAAAAACTCAACGATCGATTCGAAACATGCATAGATACATAACACCATACAACACGTGGGGTAAAATCTCGAGTCAAACAATGGAAACAAACTACATCTCAAAGTAATATTCAAAGCAATCTCAAAACAAATACATATAAGGCTCCACATGGAGCAAAACAAGCAATAACGAGTCTAAACCCTGACCCCTAGGTGCTACGTATCGGAGCGGACCGACTCGGGAGTAGTGAAGGTAGAAAGCCCTCACTCTCGACTACGTGGTAAATAACAACGAGAAAGGGTGAGTCTCGAACTATATAATAAAAGTTATAATAAGCAATATATAATCATAGTTTCTGACATACTCAAACACACGACCATCAATCGGCAATATTCATGCACTAATGGGAATGTATGCAATGTCGGTATGCATGTGGTACCATTTGCCCACCGGCATTCTCATCAATAATGGAGTCCTCATGACTCGGCCCTCGCTACGCCCTCGAGCTTCACAATCATTTTATAAGGCCCCGCCGCGCCTCGAGCTTCACAAATCATTTTATAAACTCTCTGGCCATGCCCGATGTATGCATGAGACTCCATGTACATCACAAACATCATTTCAAATGACTCAATACACCCATTAACTCTTACCTCGGTGTTAATCTCATTTTATAGCCCTCGCTTGGCCCTCGGCCCATGCCCCCATGGCATGCTCAATCACCTCATTATAAACGCTTTCAACACCATTAAGTCCCACCGGACTATTCTCCTACAGAGTACTCAACCTCACCCGGGGACCTAAACCACCATTTAGGACCAAAACAATCATCTAGGGACCAAAGCGTCACCTAGGGACCAAAACAAAGACACCCTCTTAGGCACTTGGCGGCACTAGGCGCCATTTTCCCCACGATTCAGCGCCCGCGGTGCATGCAAAGCACTAGCGCGAGCTTCGGCGATTTTAGCGCCCCGTGGCAACACGACCCACTGGGCACCACTTTTCTAGCAATCTGGCGCCCCACAGGCAACACAGACCTAGACACAAACTCGAGACCACGATTTGAGACACAAACTAAGACTGAGCAAGCAGACTAGGCGCCTTGGCAACCTGATTTAGCGCCCCTGTGCCCAGCTCCCCAACACTTTCAAACCAAAAACCACCCGAGCCAAAATGTTTAAAAATGAATTTGGGCGAGTAAATACAAAATTTGTACGATGAAATATGCCTAGAAAAGTAAGTTTCACTCCCAAGCCCCAAAACACGCCCAAAATCACCCCACCGAGACATTTTTAAAATAAGGCCTGTGCTCGAGAAACTACTCGAGCCAAAACACTTAAAAATGAAAGTTGGCAGGTGAACACAAAATTTGTACGAGGAAATATGTTCGAGAAATACAAGTTTCACTCCCAGGCCCCAAAACACACACAAAACAAGTCCCACCGAGTTGTTTTCAAAACAACACACGCAACTGAGAAAACTACTCGAGCCAAAACACTTAAAAATGAAAGTTGGCGGTGAATACAAAATTTGGCACGAGAAAAAGTGCCGAGAACACCAAGTTGCACTTCCGGGCCCCAAAATACCCACGTTACGGCGCCCAGACAAAGAACACACCGCACTCGGACACAACCCCTCACGTGAGCAGTAATCTGGCGCCAATTCCCGGCAAAGTGGCGCCCGAGCAGCGCTAACACAACCTATGTCCCTCTTGCTCACTGATACGGGCGCGAGAATCCTAGCCATTTGGCGCCCAGTGCATCAAAAACTCCCGATTCTCAATTTTTTCAATTCAAATCATGTTACATCATTCCAATCCACTCAATAATCATCAAAACACATTCAATTTCAGTCCATACATTCAAATCATGCGCAACACTCATCAAAAACACAAAATACCCAAATTAAAGCCCTAAATTGATTTCTATCATGCTATTTCTCAAATTCACTCAACAACAACTCAATTAACAATCAATTAACATCAAATTAACCCTCTATGATCCCTATACAACCCATTATACCCTCTATTATAGAGTGAGACTCCCCTTACCTCAAATTAACCGTAGAAATGAACCTTTATGGAGTCACGAACAAAACCACCGCAACAATCCAAGCTTCAAGTCACGAAATCCTCTCCTTTTCCTCTTCTCTTGGCACGGCGCAGCTGCTCCCTCTCTTCTCCTTTCTTTTCTTTTTCGTTCTCTTCTCACAAATGAGAAGTGATACCTAATTTAGGTATTTAAACATTGGGCCATGCGCTTTTGGGCCCTAGTTGCACCCTTCTCCATTTCTCCTACAACCTCCTTCAATTAAAATAAAATGCTACATTACAATTTAATATAGTTAAATAAATAATGTAACACTTTAAATAATTTAGTCAAATAAATGATTAAATCATTTAGGGTGTTACGGCTCAATTGGTAGTGGGAAAGAGTGGAACTTTGTATTTGAGCCCCATGTACAAGGTTCGAATCCCACGGAAGGCAAAAATTCTACAAGGGGGTAGAAAAGATCTTGAGTAATAGTATTGGGGTGGTGGACCCGAGAACATTATATCTCCGACCACGGTCATCGACCTCTTGAGATAAAGTATGAGTCACAGTGCACGACTTTACGCTCATCGGTGCGGCTAATCACCACGAAGATCCTCTCGATCTCCTTGACCAAGTCGATTGCACCATCGGGTTGTACCTCCCTTGAAGGTAGGGGGTTCTCTCTCTGGAATGTTGCGATTTGCGGGTCTCGTGATTCTGCTGCGTCCCCATAACTTGTGCTATGGCTTGCAGCGCCTCGGCAAGTGGCTGACATCAACTCTTACGGCCATATCAACCTAACAACTGCGGCATAAACAACCATTGAACTAATTCATCAAATAATTTAATTAAGAAATTGATTAAATTGTTTAAGTGTTACACTATTTTTAATTCCATCAAATTATAATATGGTGTTTATAATTTAGTATTTTATTTTAATAGAAGGGAGTGGTATTGGAAATACCGGAACTGCTATTATTGGCCCAGGAGCCCAAGCCCAATGACTTAGGCTCCTTGGAGTGGTGCAATTCGCACCATTGTGAAGAGAAAAGAAAGAAAGCGAATAGAGAGAGAGAGAGAGAGAGAAAGAAAGCGGCGCTAGAACCCAAGGAGAAGAGAGAAGAGCTTCGCACTGAGGAGAAGAAGGAAAAGGAAGGAGCTGTTGCTGAGGTTTTGTAGGTGACTACGTGAAAGAGCTTCTCTACGGTTTAATTTGAGGTAAAGGGAGTCTCACTCTATAATAGAGGAGATAATGCGTTTTATGTAGATCATAGGCTTGGATTTGTGTTAATTGATGATTGTTTGGTGAATTGAGTCATTGAATTGAATCTAATTGCATGTGGAATCGATTTAGGGCTTGAAATTGGGGTTTTATGTTCTTGGTTGGGTTTTGATGCATGATTGAGTGCTATGATGTGCAATTGAATGTGTTGATATTATTATACAATGTGTATGAGTAGTATATGATGATGAGAATTGAAAGGGTTTGTGAATTGGGGGTTTTTGGGTCATGGGGCGCCAATGTGCTAGGGATTTGGCGCCCTGTGTACTGTTCACGTGCAGGAAAATATGTGATTCTGAGTTGTTTCTGCCAGGGCGCCACATTGCTGGGAAAATGGCGCCCAGGGCACTATTCATGTCTTTGGAATGTGTTCTTTGTCTGCAGTGTAGTCTGCCAGGCGCCAAGTTCTTTGGGAAAATGGCGCCACGTGCTTTATTTGCGTCTTTGGGTGTGTGTGTGTCAGTGATGGGGGCGCCAAATGCTGCCCCGGGGTGCCCAGAATGGCGCCTGTGTCACTGTAGCAGTGACTGTGTGTGTGTGTTGCTGTCTGGGCGCCACATTGCTGGGAAAAGGGCGCCCAGTGCACTGTTTTTAGAGTTCTGAACATATTTTTCCGTGCCAACTTTTGCATTCACCTGCCCAAATCCAATTTTAAGTGTTTTGGCTCGAGTGGTTTTCTGGTTGCAGGTGTTATTTTACAAATGTCCCGGTGGGGGTGGTTTTGTGTGTGTAAATGGGGTGGGTTGAGTGAAACTCACATTTCTGAACATATTTTTCTGTGCCAACTTTTGCATTCACCTGCCCAAATCCAATTTTAAGTGTTTTGGCTCAGTGGTTTTTCAGTTGCGGTGTTATTTTACAAATGTCCCGGTGGGGGTGGTTTTGTGTGTGTAAATGGGGTGGGTTGAGTGAAACTCACATTTCTGAACATATTTTACCGTGCCATATTTTGTATTTACCTGCCCAAAAACATTTTTAAACATTTTAGCTCGAGTGGTTTTTGGTTTGCAAGTGTTGTGGGTGTTGGGTCAGTTGTGGGCGCATGGCCCATGCTTGCCAGAGCGCCTAAGTGGTGCACGTGTGCGAGTTTGTGTGCGAGTTGGTGTGCAGGTTTGTGTCTAGGAGTGCATGTTTGCCGAGGCGCGCAGTTGCTAGAAAAGTGGCGCCCGCTGGTGGTGTGTTGCCACGGGGCGCCAAGTCTTTGAGTTTCGGCGCGCTAGTCTTTGTGTTGCACGGGCGCGAGAATGTGGGGATTTGGCGCTGGTCTTTGCCAAGTGCCTAAGCGTGTGCTGTTTTGGTCCCTAGGTGACAGTTTGGTCCCTAGATGATTGTTTTTGTCCTAAATGGTGGTTTAGGTCCTTGAGTGAGGTCGAGTCCTCTAGATGAGATTAGTCCTTGGGACTTAATTGTGTTGAGCGTGTACCTTGAGATGACCGAGGATGCCATGGGGGCATGGTAGGAGGCCAAGCCATGAGGGCTATAAAATGAGATTAATAATGAGGTAAGAGTTAGTGCGTGAATTGAGATGTTTGAGAATGTGTTGTGTTGTTACATGGAGTCTCATGCATACATTCGAGCTGCATGATCGTAGAGCTTATAAAGCGATTGTGAAGCTTTGAGGCGGCCGGAGGGCCGCAGTCATGAGGACTCCATTGATGATGAGGCTAGCAGGAGGGCAAATATTGAGAATCTTGGGAGGCAAATGGTACCACATGCATAACTACATTGCATACATTCTCATGAGTGCATGAACATGATTTGAGTGATGATTGGTATGATTGGTTGTGCTATGAACTGTGATTGTATATATTGCCTATTATCGCTTTTATTATATAGTTCGAGACTCACCCTTTCTGTTGTTGTTTACCACAGGTAGTCATGAGTGAAGGCTTTCTACCTCCACTATTCCCTGAGTCGGTCTGCTCTGATACGTAGCACCTAGGGGATGGGTTATGAACCATAGTTGTTCTGTTTCGCTCCTTGTTGAGCCTTATATGTATTGTTTTGAGACTGCTGATTATTCTGTTGAGATTATGATTATTTTCCGCTGCATTATGTGAAATTATATTCCCACGATTTATTCTATGGTGTTACGTATTTGAACTGCTATTGTGAGCTGAGATGATTGTTGAATGATTTTTAAAGAGATAAGTGTAGCATCCCATTGGATGATTTTAATTGAGAAATGAATTTTTATACTCTGATTTTTATTATAAATTACCGGGTAGAAATGGGGTGTTACATTAGTGGTATCAGAGCAAAAGTTCGGTCTGTCCGACCAAGTGTGTCTGTTTGTCATGTGGTGTATGACAGTTAGGAGTCTTGAATTAGTTCTGAATGGTTGTTTATCTTTGCAGTGTTAGGTTGATATGGCGAGAAGAGTTGATCTTTGCACTTGGCGAGCGTTGCAAGCCATAGCACAAGTTATGGGGGCCTTGTGAGAATCATCGAGACCATGATGCAGCAACATTCGAGAGAGAACCCCTACCTTCAGGGGAGTACAACCGGATGGTGCGACTTGGTGAAGGAGATTGAGAGGATCTTGGGGTGATTGCATTTTGCACTTGATGAGAGAAAGTCAGTGCAGTACTCATACTTTATCGAAGAGGTCGATGGTAGTGGGTGGAGAGACCCGGTGAGAGGTTGGGTGTTGCGCGAGAGGAGATTACATGGGTTTGTGTTCAGAAGGAATTCTTGAGGAAGTATTTCCGGAGGGCGTTAGAGGTAAGAAAAAGTGGAATTCCTTGGGCGAGGCGGGGAAGTATATACATTCTCGAGTATCTTTGCCAAGTTCACGGAGTTGGCCAAGTTCTATCCCCATTATCTTTGGCGGGGGCTGAATTCTCAAAGTGCATTAAATTTGAGAATGGATCGAGAAAGCGATATCAAGCGGTGTGGGATATCGAAAAATTAGAGTATTCTTGATTTGGTAGGCTGCTGCGAGGATTTATGAGGAAGAAGCAGACAATGCCCGCTCTAGGGTCATGAGAGACCAGAGGGGAAATTTCATAACGAGGGGGTAAGCCTTATGAGGCGTCTGTGACAAGGGAAAGCAGAGGTATGCGGGTAGTAACAAGTATAATGGTGGAAGCAGTGCTTGAGGGTAGGAGGTATCATGAGGGCAAGAAGCCAAGTGGAGGCGCCCCATCCGATGTTGTGTGTTTCAAGTGTGACAAGCCGAGTCACAAGAGCTTTGATTGTAAGATGGAGGTGAAGAGATGCTTTAAGTGTGGGAAGAATGGTCACATGGCATCCAGGAGTGTGATCGCAAGGAAGCCGTGTGTTTCAAATGTGGTGAAGGTGGTCACCTTAGCTTCAAGTGCACCAAGCCTAAGAAGGAAAGATCCTTTGGGAGAGTGTTTGCATTGGCGAGTTCGAGAGGACCTAATGATATCAGGTACATGCTTCATCTATGGTACACCTTTAGTTGCTATTATTGACACAGGTGCTACGCACACTTTTATTATTTCGTTTGTCTTTGAAAAGTTGAATTTAGTGTTGTCTACTATGGAGAGAGGGATGGTTATCGACAACTCGCTAAGGGTCGATGAACTACTTCTCAAATGTGTGCTAGGTGTCCTCTGTCGGTCTTGTGAGAGATTTTTAGTTGATCGATTTGTTTGCCTTTGGGTGGGTTGGATGTGATTAGGTATGGGTGGTTAGTAGATAACCATGTGCACATCAAGCTGTTTCAACAAGTCTGTTAGTTTTCTTCTTCTGAAGAGGAAGAGTACATTTGTTGTTCTCTTTGAGCAATTGCGGGGGTAATGAAAGAGGGTGGTCATTTGTTTGCTTTGATGGCGTCTATGTCTGCTGAGAACCAAGGCGTAGTCGATGGATTGCGGTGGTGTGTGAGTTCCCTGAAGTGTTCCCGGATGAGATTCCTAGTGTGCCCCCGAGAGGAAGTTGAGTTCGGGATTGAGCTTGTGCACAGTACTAGGCACGTGTCTATGGCATGTGCCGTCTGGGATGTCAAACCACGAGTTATGCGAATTGAAGAAGCGATTAGAGGAGCTTCTTGAGAAGAAATTTGTGAGGCCTAGTGTGTCACCATGGGAGCCCCAGTTTTGTTGGTAAAGAAGAAGGATGGGAGTATGCGTGCGTGCGTGGACTACTGGACAAACCGAACAAAGTAACTATCAAGAATAAGTATCCTCTCCCGAGGATAGATGATCGATGGATCGGTGGTGGGTGCTAAAGTGTTTAGCAAGATTGACTTGAGGTCGGGTATCACCAGATTAAGGTGAAGGATGAAGACATCCGTAAAAGCAGCGTTGAGCGAGGTATGGGCATTATGAGTACTACTGTAATGCCGTTTGGTGTCACAAATGCACCGGGGTGTTTATGGAGTACATGAACCGAATCTTCCATAGCTATCTGGATCGGTTTGCGGTTGTTTTTATTGATGATATTACGGTGTACTCAAAATGCGAGGAAGAGCATGCGAGCACTTGAGGTTTGTGCTAGAGGTCTTGAAAGAGAGGAAGTTGTATGCGAGTTGTCAAAATGTGAGTTACAGTTGCGTGAGGTGAGCTTCTTGGGTCACATTATTTACGGGGATGGTATTGCTTTGTGGATCCGGCCAAGGTTGTGCGGTGTTGCGGTGGGAGAGCCCAAAGTCCTGTGGATCGAGATCGGGAGTTTCTTGGGGTTGGTGGTTACTACAGGAGGTTTATTGAAGGGTTCTCTAAGCTAGCCCTTCCATTGACTCGATTGACTTTGTAAGGAAAGGCATTTGTGTGGGATGCAAAGTGTGAAGAGAGCTTCCAAGAGTGAAGAGGAGGTTGACCACGTCTCGGTGTTAGTGTTGCTGTGTGCGCGAGCAACCTTTGTTGTGTCTTGTGGCGCTTCCAAGATGGGTTTGGGAGGTGTGTTAATGCGGGATGGGAAGGTAGTTGCTTATGCGTCTCGGCGATTGAGGGCGCATGAGAAGAACTATCCTACTCATGATTTAGAGAGTTAGGTCGCCATTGTGTTTGTCTTTGAAGATTTGGAGACACTATCTCTATGGTACCAGATTCGAAGTGTTCGGTGATCACAAGAGTCCAAGTACTTGTTTGACGAAGGAGTGAATATGAGGCGCAGGCGTTGGTTAGAGCCTTTGAAGGACTATGATTTCGGCTTGAACTATCACCCCAAGCAAAGCTAATGTCGTGGTGATGCTTTAAGTCGGAAAACTTTGCATATGTCGACTATGATGGTGAGGAATTGGAGTTGATTGAGCAATTAGTGATCCGAGTCACAGGTTTGTGAGGTGACACCCAGCAGTGTCAGTTGGGTATCTTGAGGATTGGGAATGACTTCTTGGTTAGTATCGAGCGCCCGGAAGTTAGGCGTGAAGGTGGTAGACTTCTTTGGTTCTTTGGTGAGCAAGGCGTAGATGGGGATTACTGAGGTTGGATTCCCGGGGTGTGTTGAGATTCGGGGACGAGAATTTGTGTTCGGATGATCTTTGAGTTGAAGAAGATGATACTTGAGGAGAGCCATAGGAGTAAGTTGAGCATTCATCCAGTGCTACTAAGATGTATCATGATCTGAAGAAAGCTATTTTGGTGGCACAGTATGAAGAGAGATGTTGCGCAGCTTTGTATATGCATGTTTGACTTGCAGAAGTCAAAGATTGAGCACCGAAAACTGCGGGGTTGATGCAACCTTTAGAGATTCGGAATGGAAGTGGGGACGAGCATTTCCATGGACTTTGTGGTGGGTTGCCAAATCTGCGAGAGAGGTCCGACTTTATTTGGGTGATTGTGGATAGGTTGACCAAGTGCGCCCATTTCATTCCTATCAACATCACCTATCCTGTGCCAAAGTTGGCTAGAATATACATTCGGTGATTGTGAAACTTCATGGGGTTCAAGAGTATTGTGTCGGACCAGGGCAGAGGTTTACATCGGAGTTTTGGGGAAGCTTGCGGGAGGCTTGGGGTCCAAGGCGAGGTTGAGTTCGACTTATCATCCTCGGTGATGGTCGAGACAGAGAGAGAACCATCCAGTCTTTGGAGGATCTTTTGAGAGCTTGTGTGCTAGAAGCGGGGAGGTGCGTGGGATACACATCTCCCACCGATTGAGTTCACTTATAATAATAATGGCTATCATTCGAGCATAGGGATGGCTCCTTTTGAGGCACTGTATGGGCGGAGGTGCAGGACTCCTTTGTGTTGGCATGAGTCCGGGGAGAGTGTTGTTCTTGGACCAGAGTTGGTTAGGGAGACTACGGAGAAGGTGAAAATGATCAGGGAGAAAATGAGAGAGTCTCAGAGTCGGCAGAAAAGTTACCATGATAGTGGGTGAGCATGTGTTCTTGAGGGTCACGCCTATGACTGGTGTTGGGCGTGCTCTGAAGGAAAATAAGTTAACTCCAAGGTTTATTAGGCCGTACTGTAACGCCCAAAAATAATTCGGGTATTTATTTAATTAAGTTAGTTAGGTGTTACAGTGGTTAATTACGTTAAAATAATAATGGAGTGTTTGATTTAAGTGATGAGTGGTGGGTAGTAAAGAAGGAGTATGGAAACAATAAAAGGAGGTGTAAAAAGGGCCCAATGTGCCTGGGCCCAAGAGAAGAATGCCTAGGGTTTAGGTTTGGTCTCAATGCACAAAGAAAGAAAAGAAGGAAAACCTAGAGAGAGGGAGAGAAGAAGGGCACGGTGGGAGAGGGAGAAGGAAGCGAAGAGGAGGGAGAAGAAAGGAGAGAGAACACGAGCGCAAAGAGAAGGAAAAGAAAGGGAAGTGAGTTCGATTTGTGTTGTCGTGGTTTAAATGCGTGTCTTCAATCGTCTTCACGGAGACTTACGTTTAAGAGGTAAGGGTGGCGTTTTATTTAACATAATTGGGTATATGATGGGTGTTGGGGGTTTCTTGGCGTTGTTTGAAGATTGTTGATGTTGTCATGTGATTATCTATGATTGAGTATAATTGAGTATGTGATTTAGTATAAATTGCGTATGTGATGTGGTTTGTGGAGTTTCTTGATGTTGTTTAATGATTTCTGATGTTGTTTGATAATTTTTGATGATGTTGATGATTTTGATGATTTCTGATGTTGCTTGATAATTTTTGATGATGTTGATGATTTGATGGGGTTTGATGATATCGATGATCTTTATTACTTGATGCGTGGAAATGAAAATGTTGTGAGAATAATTTTAGGTGAGGAATCGATTAGTAGCTTGAGTGATATAGGTGAGAATCGATTATTAGCTTGAATGACATAGGGAAGAATCGATTGTTGGCTTTCCAAAAGAGATAGGAATCGATTCTTTGCTTCAAAACAAGATAGGACAATCGATTGTTGGCTTTCCAAAAGAGATAGGAATCGATTCTTTGCTTCAAAACAAGATAGGACAATCGATTGTTGGCTTTCCAAAAGAGATAGGAATCGATTCTTTGCTTCAAAACAAGATAGGACAATCGATTGTTGGCTTTCCAAGAGATGGGAATCGATTGTTGGCTTTATAAATCAAGTTAATACAGGTCGATAATCTATTACATAATTTATTATGTGCCCGTGTCTAATCGATTTCTAACTTTAAACCAACAAGATCAGAAATCAATATTTTTCAACCTGTGTCTTAAGTTGTGTCATGCTGTTTTATGAATATATCGTGTTGTTTTTCAAAAATATAAGTTCTTTGTTTTTTGTTACTAAAATTGATCTTTATTTTACAAAATAATGAGAGTGCGATTTTGTATTAAAATCTTTTTTTTTTCTTTGTTTTTGGCTCGAAAAATTTCTGTTTGTTTGATTACAGATTCTGGCGCCTCAAAAAGTCTTTATTTTCTCTAGTTTTGTTCTTTGGTCAAGGACCGAATTTTACGAGTTTAGTTTATGATTGAATTCTTTGTAAGAGGTTATACTATTAGTGTACTCCTTGACTATGGCTAGACTGTGGTTTACCACTAAGGCCAGAATTTCTTTCACTGGTGTATTTACAAGGGCATTCTCGAGAGCCTTGCAAAGGTGGCCAATGCTGTTGCAAGTAGTATCGATTACAGAGTAATCTCATAGTCAATCGATTGCACTATTTTATAACACCCTAATCTAAAAGACAAATGAAGTATATATATATATATATATATATATATATATATATATATATATATATATATATATATATATATATATATACGTATTGAATGATGATGAGGATATGTGTGTTATGATGATGTAATATGAACAACGATGTTTTTGCGAAGAATGTACTCTATGAGTAATTGCTTGATGATGATGTATTATGATTCGTGATGATTGATGATGTGTAATGATTGTGATGATTTGCGAAGGAATACACTCTACGAGTGTTTTAAGATGACATGCCTTGAGTGGTTATTTCTTTTATGATGACATGCCTTGAGTGGTTATTTCTTTTATGATGATGATGATGAGTACTCCGAGTGAGTGTTGATTGAGTTGCACATGTGTTATAGAGTCTCATGGCATGTGCATACTATGACTAATATTGATGATGTTATGCCTTGAGTGGTTTTTCTTATATGATGAAGATATGCCTTGAGTGGTTTTTCTTCTATGATGAAGATATGCCTTGAGTGGTTTTTAAAGATGATATGGTACCATCATGCATATGCCACAGTAGGGTTGCATCTTCATGCATAATCATGGATGTGTCTTGTTGTTGTATGCGTGATTGGAGTGGTGTTGCGTGATTGCAATGTAGTGATGATGTTAATGTTGTGTAATTGCTGTGCCTATTTCCTCACGATTATATATTTGATTATGTTTATCCGAAATTCTCACCCTTACGCTTGGAATGTTGCTCTATCGTGGCAAGCAGCTGCGGTGTCCTTGAAGGAAGGAACTCTGCGCTTCCTTGTTTATTTGTTGGGAAGTCTTAGAGTCGCTCTACGTACAGTAACACCTAGGGGCGTACTTGGAGTTATTAGTAGTTGAATAATTATCTTATGACCATGTTTATGTCATGATACGAGTTTGAGAGACATAGTGAATTGTTGTTTAATTCTGCTGCGACCTCATTATTTTGAAGTTTGAAATTATATTGATTGAGTATTAGTACGAATTATAATGGTGCGAAAGTTGAGTTTTAACGAGTGTTGATGATGTGGCATTCCTTTCCTACTAAATAAATATTATTTTGAAACGAAATTACTCACGATAATGATGTATGCGTTTGGGGGTAGAAAAGGGTGTTACATTAGTGGTATCGAAGCGATTCGGATCTGTCTCGCCAAGTTGTCGAGTTGTCGAGTCTAGTTATCTCCGAGTCTTGGTACTCGTTCTAACTATAATTTGTGTTGCGGTGATTATTTGAATTGGCGAGACAGTATGTTTGCTATTATTATCTTGGTGTTGCTTGTTGTCTTATTGCTACTATGTGTGTGTTTGCTCTGAGTACTTCGTGTATGGTGGAATGTGTTGCTTGGTGTGTTTTACGTGTCTCTCGTCGATTTTCGCGAAGACTTTGTGGTGGATTTTGTTGTTTGCCGTTGGGTGTTTTTGGTATTGTTGATGAATTAATGATGTTGCACTGGTGATTGAGCATATGAGATGATGAGTTGGATTTCGATTTGGGTGATTATGTAGGGTAGAGGTCGATTTTTAGTATATATGGTGAGAACATGTGATTGGACCATTTTTGAACTTAAACTCAAGATGTGATGTAAAATATGTGTCATTCTAGTTAGGATCGTGACATATGTGATGATTAACGATATGTTTGGGTAATAGGGCGTGGTGACAATGGTTTGTGGTGTTGGATGTGGGGGTTTAACTTGTGTGTGTTCTTTGTTCTTCTTTGAAAATAAAGCGTTCTTTGTTAGCCTTTAATGATATCTTTGTTAGCCCTTTTTAGAAGTTCTTTGTAAACCAGATTTTTAAGGTGGTTGTTTTTATAAATAAAATGGTTGAGGTTTTACCACTGTTTATGAATTTAAAAGGGATGCTATCCAAGCATGGAAATGAGATGTTTTCCAAGATTTCAAATACATGGTTACCCGAATTTTTAATGTGTTGTCTCTTGGAACTTGAAGATGTGTTACTAAAAATGTAGGGGTGATTTTACTTAAGATTGTGGGTGTATAGATGAGAAATGAAATTGGAGACGTTTTGAAAATGGATTGATGTTTTGAAAATCGGTATCCTATACATCCCCACGGGTGTATAGGCGCCAAATTCTAAGTGTGGGTGAACTTCGAGCTCGGGGCATATTTTACCGTGCCATCTTTTTGCGTTCGCGTGCCCAAACTCAATTTTAAACATTTTGGCTCGAGTGGTTTTGTTTTTGCACTTGTCATTTTTGAGATGTGTATATGCGCGATTTATGTTGTGTATTTGTTTGATGCCGTGTGCTATTTGTTTGTGTTATGATCTTTGTTTAATCTTTGTGATGTTGGTCTTTGGTACACCTTGTGTGTTAGTGTTGTTGTTGGGCAATTATTGATGTTCTCATTGTTTGAATAAATATAAAATGATAGTGTAACGATGGGGGTCTAAGGACCAAAGCGGCGAGTTAATGATGTTGATGATGATGGGCTGAGATTTTATTGTTGTGGTGTTAGTGTTGTTGTGCGGTACCACTTAGATGATTATTAAAATGATGCAATGAGTTCGAGGGTAAAAATCATGATGAAATCGAGGAATGCGGTGATAGTGATATTGAGAATAACAATTAAGTTGTTGTTTCTTTGTTTATCAAAGAGAGCGTTGCTAATGTGCAAAATAAAATGTTCTTTGTTTTTCTACAATTAAAGGTGCTGAATTCTTCAAATTTTAATGTGCTGTTTACTAAAACTTGAAGTGCTATTTTTGTAAATCTTAAAACTGCTGTTTTTCCCACAAATAAGAGTGCTATCATCTCAAATTCAAGGGTGTTGTTGATTAAAATAAGAGTGATGTTTTCTTCAATTTAATTGTGCTGTTTTTAAAATTTAAAGGTGCTGCCTCCCCATATTTAAGGGTGATGTTTCCCTATTTTGCAAGCTGCTGTTTTATGTGGTTCTGTTGCCGTTTTTATAAATAAAGAGTTGTTGTTTTGCATGCTGTTCTTGTTGTTATTTTTGCGAATAAAGGATCTTTGTTCCCTTAAGTTATAGTCTTGTTTTATGAACTCACAGTGCAGTTTGAAAATTTAAGAGGATTGTTTTTCCTATTTTTCTTTAATCTTTATTCTTTGTTACTTTGGAGTTTTGGCTTAATGCCTATTTATTTTTGGAGTTGTTGTGTTGCTTCTTTGTGTGATTGATGTGGTGTGTGCTTCACTTTGGTGAAGTTATGATGTGTTGTTGGTGTTATAATCGTAGCTAAGTTCGATCATAGCGTGAGAACCAAAGAAAGCGAGGAGAGGTGAAGGTTAGGTGTGTAAGGTGACGTAGGAGCCGAGGTGTAGTTACCCGACTATAAGCGGGTCAAAATATATGGAAGTCGACGTATAAGTGTGACGAAGTGCGGTGTTGCAAAGTTATCGAAGTATGTGGGTGTCGGAAGTGTGAGTCGAAGGAATGTGTGCGTCAAAGTTACATGTTGTCTTTGGGTGTCGGGGTGAAGTGTCGTGCGCAGGTGGTGCGCTAAGGGTAGTTGTTGAAGTGTGGTGAGTACAAGCTTAAGTGTAGATGTATGTAGAAGCTAGGGTGGTTGAACCATAGAGTGCCTATGTGTGCGTATGGGTGACAAGAAGATTGAGTCTTGTTTCGTGAGTTGGAGTAAATTTTCGAGGACGAAAATATTCTAAGTGGGGAGAGTTATGGCGCCCAAAAATAATTCGGGTATTTATTTAATTAAGTTAGTTAGGTGTTCACGGTGGTTAATTACGTTAAAATAATAATGGAGTGTTTGATTTAAGTGATGAGTGGTGGGTAGTAAAGAAGGAGTATGGAAACAATAAAAGGAGGTGTAAAAGGGCCCAATGTGCAGGCCCAAGAGAAGAATGCCTAGGGTTTAGGTTTGGTCTCAATGCACAAAGAAAGAAAAGAAGGAAAACCTAGAGAGAGAGGAGAGAAGAAGGGCACTGGTGGGAGAGGGAGAAGGAAGCGAAGAGGAGGAGGGAGAAGAAAGGAGAGAGAACACGGGCGCAAAGAGAAGGAAAAGAAAGGGAAGGTGAGTTAGTTTGTGTTGTCGTGGTTTAAATGCGTGTCTTCAATCGTCTTCTACAGAGCTTACGTTTAAGAGGTAAGGGTGAGCGTTTCATTTAACATAATTGGGTATATGATGGGTGTTGGGGGTTTCTTGACGTTGTTTGAAGATTGTTGATGTTGTCATGTGATTATCTATGATTGAGTATAATTGAGTATGTGATTTAGTATAAATTGTGTAATGACTGGGTCCACCACCCCAGCGCTATTACTCAAAGAACTCCTCTACCCCATGTAGAGTTTTTGCCTTCCGTGGGAATCGAACCTCGTACCTCATGTACATTTCCCTCGCATTCCCACTACCAATTGAGCTACTAATGTAACACCCCATTTCTACCCGGAAATTTAAATCAAAAATCAGAGTGTACAAAAATCTTTTCTGAATCATTTTCCAGTTTAGGGTGTTATAAAATAGTGCACTGGCTGACTATGGGATTACTCTCGGTAAGCGATACTACTTGCAGCGAGGCATTGGCCACCTTTGCAAGGCTCTCAGTGATGCCCTTGTAAATACACCAGCGAAAGAAAATCTAGCCTTAGTGGCGAACCACAGTTTAGCCATAGTCATTCAGCACACTAATAGTATAACAAAATTTAATAATCAACGAAATGGAGCGTCACGACTCTTTATCATAAACCAAAAACCAAATACGTAACACCAGCGGATAACTCATAGAAATATAGTTTCACATAATGCAGCGGAAAACAAATCATTATCTCAACGGCATAATCCAGCAATATCAAAACAATACATAAAGGCTCAACAAGGAGCAAAACAGGCAACAATCGTCTAAACCCCGACCCCCTAGGTGCTACGTATCGGAGCGGCCACTCGGGGAGTAGTGAAGGTGGAAAGCCCTCACTCCTGACTACCTGTGGTAAATAACAACAGAAAGGGTGAGTCTCGAACTACATAATAAAGGTGATAATAAGCAGTATACAAGCATAGTGTACAGCACTCAAACACACTAATCACTAATCAATAATATTCATGCACTAATGAGGATGTATGCAATGTCATCATGCATGTGGTACCATTGGCCCACCGGCCGCCCTCAGGCTTCACAATCATCATACAAGGCCCCCCGGCCGCCCGCAGGCTTCACAATCACTTTATAAGGCCCCGGCCGGCCTCAGGCTTCACCAATCATATTATAAACACTACGACCGCAGCCAATGTATGCATGAGACTCCATGTACATCACAAACATCATTTCAAACAATTCAATACACCCAATTACTCTTACCTCGGTATCAACTTCATTTTATAGCCCTCCTGGCTTGGCCCACCGGCCCATGCCCCCATGGCATGCTCAATCACCTCATTATAACCCTCAACACCATTATGTCCCACCGGACTGTCCTCCTCTAGGGTACTCAACCTTACTCAGAGTCCTAAACCACCATTTAGGACCAAAACAATCATCTAGGGACCAAACTGTCACCTAGGGACCAAACAGCACCCTCTTAGGCACTTGGCAGCACCTTTAAGAACTTAGGAATTCAACAGCACAAGGTTTTGGAAAATCCTCACTGGAGGCGCACACACTGGCGCGCAGAAGAGAGGCGCGCAAGAAGGCGCGCGGGTAGGTCGCTCTAACTCTCAAAGTTTCTGTCCTCCTGTGAGAGGTGTGCGCACGAGGTTTCCAGCGAGGGCGCAGCAGCGCAAGATGGCGCTGTGATCTGATCAAGCCTTGGCCATCTAGCGCGTAAGTTTGCGCGCACGCGCAAGATGGCGCGCAAAGACACCATTTCCAGACACAGGCAGCACAGTTGGCGCCCCCCTGTTGACCCAGCTCACCCAGCACCTTCAAACCAAAAACCACCCGAGCCAAAATGTTTAAAAATGAATTTGGGCAGGTAAACACAAAATTTGGCACAGTGAAATATGCCTAGAAAAGTAAGTTTCAC
The DNA here is from genome assembly GCA_020916435.1 of Oxytropis ochrocephala. NCBI lineage: Eukaryota > Viridiplantae > Streptophyta > Magnoliopsida > Fabales > Fabaceae > Oxytropis > Oxytropis ochrocephala. The sequence goes on along the minus strand of CM037091.1, from coordinate 53,186,297 downwards.
TCCGGGCTCCAAAACACACATAAAAGCGAGCCCTCTAGGGACATTTTCAAAAATACACTTGAACTCGAGGAAACCACTCGAGCCAAAACACTTAAAATTGAAAGTTGGCGGTGAATGCAAAAGTTGTACGAGAAAATATGTTTAGAAATGCAAGTTTCACTCCCGGGCTCCAAAATACCCACATTACGGCGCCCAGCGACAACTCACTCACCCGGACAACAAGCTACGGTGACACAGCGCCATGCTGGGCACCACAGAGGCGGCATTTGGCGCCGCCATCGCTGGCACACCCACACCCAAAGCACACAAGCGATTGCACGGGCGCCATTTTCCCGGCAACTTGGCGCCCGGGGCGAAACACACCGCTGAACACCTTCCTGCACATGAACAGTGCACAGGGCGCCATTTTCCCAGCAATGTGGCGCCCTGGCAGTAGCATTCCTGCACAAACTCCAAATTTCACCCGTGAAGCGATGCACGGGCGCGAGAATCCTAGCATCTTGGCGCCCTAAACACTAAAACCCCAATTTTTCCAAAATCTCCCAAACCAATTCACCTGATAATCCTTCTAACACTCCTAATTGCATAATCAAACAACCAATTGCATATCCAAATCATCAAACACATCAAAATCACAAAATCACACAATGTAAAACCCTAACTCACACCTAAATCAATTTTTCACCAACAATTTCATCAATTCAAGGAATCAATCAACATGTGATCATCAAATAACATCAAAACAGCCCCTATGACACATATAATACCCATTATCTCCTCTATTATAGAGTGAGACTCCCTTACCTCAAATTAAACCGTAGAAAAGCAGGAATCGAGTCACGAACAAAACCACCGCAACAATCCAAGCTTCAAGCCACGAAATTGTTCTTCTCCTCCTCTTCTCCTAGGGTTTTGCGCCGCTCTCTCTCTCTTTCTCTCCTCTCCTTCATAACTTTCTTTCTTTCTTTCACAAATGAAAGAAAATTCCACTTTAGGTATATGTATATTGGGCCAAGTGCACCTTGGGCCCTTTTTACACCCCCTGGCCCATTTCTTCCACCACTCCCTTCAATTAAAAATATTTTTCTAAATTATAAACACAGTATTATAATTTAATATAATTAAAATTATTGCAACACTTAAACAATTTAATTAATTTCTTAATTAAATTATTTGGGAATGTTACAACTCTCTCCCCACTTAGGAGATTTCGTCCTCGAAATTCATACCGAGTCAAATAACTCTGGATAGGACTCCGCATCTTGCTTTCCGGCTCCCAAGTCATACTCTCGCCGGCGGCTCCCAACCACACTACCTTGACCAAGGCAATGTCTTTCCTCTCAACACCTTCACTTCTCTATCCTCAATCCTCACCGGCATAGTCTCCACGGTGAGGTTCTCACGCACTCTCTACATCGTCCATGTGGATCACATGAGGCAGTGCCGGAATATACTTAGAAGGCGTGACACGTGGAAGACATCGTGCAAGTTCGAAGATTGGGTGGCAAGGCCACCCTATAAGCAACCTTTCCAACCCTCTCGGTGATTTGAGTACGGTCCAATAAACCTTGGAGTTAACTTCTTTGCCTTGAGAGCACGCTGACACCGGTCATAGGCGTGACCTCAAGAACACATGCTCACCGACTGAAACTCCAAGTCCTTCCTCCTCTTATCATGATAACTTTTCTGCGACTACGAGACTCTTTCATCTTCTCTCCGATCATTTTCACCTTCTCGGTAGTCTCCTAACCAACTCGGTCCAAGGACAACACTCTCCCGGACTCATGCCAACACAAAGGAGTTCGCACCTCCGCCCATACAGTGCCTCGAAAGGAGCCATCCCGATGCTCGAATGATAGCTGTTATTATACGTGAACTCAATCAATGGAAGATGTGTATCCCACGCACCTCCCAAACCCATCTTGGAAGCATCACAGTACACAACAAATGCATTTCGCTCCAGCACAGGCAACACTAACACTGGGGACGTGGTCAACCTTCTCTTTAGCTCTTGGAAACTCTCTTCACACCTTGCATCCCACACAAATGCCTTCCCTTTACAGGTCAATCGGGTCAATGGAAGGGCTAGCTTAGAGAACCCTTCAATGAACCTCCTGTAATACCCAGCCAACCCCAAGAAACTCCCCGATCTCGATTGCGGACTTTGGGCTCTCCCCCTTTGTAACACTTTGCATCAACCTTGGTGGATCCACGGCAATACCATTACGAGAAATAATATGACCCAAGAAGCTCACCTCATGCAGCAGAACTCACACCCGACAACTTGGCATACAACTTTCTCTCTTTCAAGACTTCTAGCACCAACCTCAAGTGCTCTGCATGCTCTTCCTCTACGATTTGGAGTACACCAAAATATCATCAATGAAGACCACCACAAACCGATCCGGATAACTATGGAAAATTCGGTTCATGTACTCCATAAACACCCCGGTGCATTGGTGACACCAAGCGGCATTACAGAGTACTCATAGTGCCCATACCTTGTTGCGAATCTTTGTCTTACGGATATCCTCATCCTTCACCTTAATCGGTGATACGGGACCTCAAGTCAATCTTGCTAAACACTTTAGCACCCACCGGTGATCCATTAGATCATCTATCCTCGGGAGAGGATACTTATTCTTGATAGTCACTTTATTCAATTGTATGCGTAGTCACGCGCACGCACGCATACTCCATCCTTCTTCTTTACCAACAAAGCTGGAGCTCCCCATGGTGATACACTAGGCCTCACAAACTTCTTCTCAAGAAGCTCCTCTGCTCGCTTCTTCAATTCACCAACTCGGAAGGCGACATCCAGAGTGCGGTGCCATAGACACGGGCCTAGTACCGGGCACAAGTTCAATCCGAACTCAACTTCCCTCTGGGGCACACTAGGAATCTCATCAGGAAACACTTGGGGAACTCACACACCACAGTAACCCATCAACCACGGCTCTGTTCTCGTGAGACATAGAGCGCCATCAAAGCAAACAAGCGACCACCCTCTTTCATTACCTGCGCAATTGCTCGTGACAGACAATGAAAGCGCACTCTTCCTCTTCGGGGAAGGAGAAAACTAATAGACTTATCGAGCGGTTGATGTGCACGTGGTTATCTACTAACCAATCCATGCCCGAATCACATCTAACCCACCCAAAGGCAAACAAATCGGATCAACAGAAAATCTCTGCAGAAGACCCGTGAGAGGACACCTAGCACACATCGAGAGAAGTAGTTACCAGGACCACTTAGCCGTGGAGTGTCGATAACCATCCTCTCTCCATAGTAGACATTACTAAATTTAACTTTTCAAAGACAAACAGATGCAATAAAAGAGTCGCGTAGCACCCGTGTCAACAATAGCAACTAAAGGAGTGCGGAGAGATGAAACATGTACCTCGGATATCATTAGGTCCTACGAACCGCCAATGCAAACACCCTCCCAGTAGATCTTTCCTTCTTAGGCTTGGGACACTTGAAGCTAATGTGACCCAGCTTCACCACGGTTGAAACATACAGGTTCCTTGCGATCACACCCGGATGCCATGTGACCACTCTTTCCACACCTAAAACATCTCTCGCACTTCCACCTACAGTCAAAACTCTTGTGACTGGCTTGTCACATTTGAAACACACAATATCGGATGGGCGTCTCCCCACTTGGCTTCTTGCCCTCATGGTGTCTCCTACCCTCGCGGACACTGTTCCCACCATTGTACTGTTACCACCCGAATACCTTTGCTTCCCTGCGTCGTGAGACTTCTCATAAGGCTTACCTCCGTGATGAAATTTCCCCTCTGGTCTCTCATGACCCTAGAGGCGGGCATTGCTATCGACCTCATAGATCCTACAATGATCAACGGATCGCGAACACTCGATCTTACGATACCCTACGGCACTGCTTGATATCGGCTCTCAAACCATTCTCAAATTTGATGCACTTTGAGAATTCAGCCCGACCTCACGAGTAATGTGGGTAGAACTTAGCAAGGTCGGCAAATCTAGCAAAGCATACTCGTGGTGACATACTACCACGCCCGGCTCCAAAAACTCTATCTCTTTACGTCCTCCGACGTCCTGGAAAATACTTTCTTAGGAACTCCTCACGAATCTGGCCAGGTAACCTCCTCATGGGCAGCCCCAGCCTCTCACTTTGGTCTCCAACCACGGTCATCGCCTCTTGAGATAAGGTATGAGTTCCATACCTTACCTTACATTCATCATTCTGACCAATTACCGGAAGATCCTCTCGATCTCCTTCAACCAAGCGATGCACCATCCGGATTGTACCTCCCTTGAAGGTGGGAGGGTTCTCTCTCTGAAAGGTAGCCAAGCTGCGGGCCTCGCGATTCTGCTGGTACCCACGATCTGCGCTATGGCTTGCAAGGCCTCAAGAAAAGCGGACATCGATCCTTACGGCCATATCAACCTAACACTCAAATTAAACAACCGATTCGAATTACTTTAAGACACCTAGTTGTCATACACACTATAATGATGACACACTTGGCGGACAGACCGAAGCGCTCGATACCACTAATGTAACACCCCATTTCTACCGGAAATTTAAATCAAAAATCGAGTGTACAAAAATCTTTTACGAATCATTTTCCGGTTTAGGGTGTTATAAAATAGTGCCTTTGGTGACTATGGGATTACTCGGGTAAGCGATACTACTTGCAGCGAGCATTGGCCACCTTTGCAAGGCTCCGATGATGCCCTTGTAAATACACCGTGAAAGAAAATCTAGCCTTAGTGGCGAACCACAGTTTAGCCATAGTCATTGACACTAATAGTATAACAAAATTTAATAATCAACGAAATGGGCGTCACGACTCTTTATCATAAACCAAAAACCAAATACGTAACACGGTGGATAACTCATAGAAATATAGTTTCACATAATGCGCGGAAAACAAATCATTATCTCAAGCGGCATAATCCGGCAATATCAAAACAATACATAAAGGCTCAACAAGGAGCAAAGCAGCAACAATCGTCTAAACCCAGGCCCCTAGGTGCTACGTATCGGAAGCGCACGACTCGGGGAGTAGTGAAGGTGGAAAGCCCTCACTCTCGACGACACCGTGGTAAATAACAACGAGAAAGGGTGAGTCTCGAACTACATAATAAAGGTGATAATAAGCGTTATACAAGCATAGTGTACAAAGACTCAAACACACTAATCACTAATCAATAATATTCATGCACTAATGAGGATGTATGCAATGTCATCATGCATGTGGTACCATTGCCCGTAGCGCCTCGAAGCTTCACAATCATCATACAAGGCCCCCCCGCCGCGCGAGCTTCACAATCACTTTATAAGGCCCCGGCGCCTCGAGCTTCACCAATCATATTATAAACACTACGATCGCAGCCAATGTATGCATGAGACTCCATGTACATCACAAACATCATTTCAAACAATTCAATACACCCGATTACTCTTACCTCGGTATCAACTTCATTTTATAGCCCTCCCGGCTTGGCCCACCGCCCATGCCCCCATGGCATGCTCAATCACCTCATTATAACCCTCAACACCATTATGTCCCACCGGTTTGTCCTCCTCTAGGGTACTCAACCTTACTCGAGTCCTAAACCACCATTTAGGACCAAAACAATCATCTAGGGACCAAAGCTGTCACCTAGGGACCAAGCGACACCCTCTTAGGCACTTGGCGGCACCTTTAAGAACTTAGGAATTCAACGGCACAAGGTTTTGGAAAATCCTCACCGGAGCGCGCACACCTTGGCGCGAAGAAGAAGAAGCGCAAGAAGCGCGCGCGGGTAGGTCGCTCTAACTCTCAAAGTTTACGTCCTCCTGTGAGAGGTGTGCGCCACGAGGGTTGTGAGCTGGCAGGACGGGCAGCGCAAGAAGATGGCGATCTGATCAAGCCTTGGCCATCTAGCGCGTAAGTTTGCGCCAAGACGCGCAAGATGGCGCGCAAAGACACCATTTCGACACGAGCGGCCACGGTTGGCGCCCCGCATTGACCAGCTCACCCAAGCACCTTCAAACCAAAAACCACCCGAGCCAAAATGTTTAAAAATGAATTTGGCGAGTAAACACAAAATTTGGTACAGTGAAATATGCCTAGAAAAGTAAGTTTCACTCCGGGCTCCAAAACACACATAAAAGCGAGGCCTACCCAGGGACATTTTCAAAAATACACTTGAACTCGGAAACCACTCGAGCCAAAACACTTAAAATTGAAAGTTGGCGGTGAATGCAAAAGTTGGCACGAGAAAATATGTTTAGAAATGCAAGTTTCACTCCAGGGCTCCAAAATACCCACATTCGCGCGCCGGCGACAACTCACTCACCCGGACATCGCTCTGGTGACACAGCGCCATTCTGGGCACCACTGGGCGGCATTTGGCGCCCACATCGCTTGGCCCACACCAAAGACACACACAAGCGATTGTGGCGCCATTTTCCCAGCAACTTGGCGCCCTGGCAGAACACACCTGCACAGAACACCTTCCTGCACATGAGCGATTGCCGAGGCGCCATTTTCCCAGCAATGTGGCGCCCTGGCAGTAGCATTCCTGCACAAACTCCAAATTTCACCGTGAAGCGATTACACACGTGGCGCGAGAATCCTAGCATCTTGGCGCCCCAAACACTAAAACCCCAATTTTTCCAAAATCTCCCAAACCAATTCACCCGATAATCCTTCTAACACTCCTAATTGCATAATCAAACAACCAATTGCATATCCAAATCATCAAACACATCAAAATCACAAAATCACACAATGTAAAACCCTAACTCACACCTAAATCAATTTTTCACCAACAATTTCATCAATTCAAGGAATCAATCAACATGTGATCATCAAATAACATCAAAACAGCCCCCTATGACACATATAATACCCATTATCTCCTCTATTATAGAGTGAGACTCCCTTACCTCAAATTAAACCGTAGAAAAGCAGGAATCGAGTCACGAACAAAACCACCATAACAATCCAAGCTTCAAGCCACGAAATTGTTCTTCTCCTCCTCTTCTCCTAGGGTTTTGCGCCGTCTCTCTCTCTTTTCTCTCCTCTCCTTCATAACTTTCTTTCTTTCTTTCACAAATGAAAGAAAATTCCACTTTGGGTATATGTATATTGGGCCAAGTGCACCTTGGGCCCTTTTTACACCACAGCCCATTTCTTCCACCACTCCTTCAATTAAAAATATTTTTCTAAATTATAAACACCGTATTATAATTTAATATAATTAAAATTATTGCAACACTTAAACAATTTAATTAATTTCTTAATTAAATTATTTGGGGTGTTACAAATTGCGTATGTGATGTGGTTTGTGGAGTTTCTTGATGTTGTTTAATGATTTCTGATGTTGTTTGATAATTTTTGATGATGTTGATGATTTTGATGAGGTTTGATGATTTCTGATGTTGCTTGATAATTTTTGATGATGTTGATGATTTGATGGGGTTTGATGATATCGATGATCTTCATAATAAAGATGCGTGGAAATGAAAATGTTGTGAGAATAATTTTAGGTGAGGAATCGATTAGTAGCTTGAGTGATATAGGTGAGGAATCGATTATTAGCTTGAATGACATAGGGAAGAATCGATTGTTGGCTTTCCAAAAGAGATAGGAATCGATTCTTTGCTTCAAAACAAGATAGGACAATCGATTGTTGGCTTTCCAAAAGAGATAGGAATCGATTCTTTGCTTCAAAACAAGATAGGACAATCGATTGTTGGCTTTCCAAAAGAGATAGGAATCGATTCTTTGCTTCAAAACAAGATAGGACAATCGATTGTTGGCTTTCCAAGAGATGGGAATCGATTGTTGGCTTTATAAATCAAGTTAATACAGTCGATAATCTATTACATAATTTATTATGTGCAGTGTCTAATCGATTTCTAACTTTAAACCAACAAGATCGAGAAATCAATATTTTTCTGTGTCTTAAGTTGTGTCATCTTTGTTTTTATGAATATATCGTGTTGTTTTTCAAAAATATAAGTTCTTTTTTTTTGTTACTAAAATTGATCTTTATTTCACAAAATAATGAGGTGCGATTTTTGTATTAAAATCTTACTGCATTTCTTTCTTTGTTTTTGGCTCGAAAAATTTCTTTGTTTGATTTAATTCTGCGCCTCAAAAAGTCCTTTGTTTTCTCTAGTTTTGTTCTTTGGTCAAGGACCGAATTTTACGAGTTTAGTTTATGATTGAATTGTTGTAAGAGGTTATACTATTAGTGTACTCCTTGACTATGGCTAGGCGTGGTTTACCACTAAGGCGAAATTTCTTTCACGGTGTATTTACTGAGGGCATTCATCGAGAGCCTTGCAAAGGTGGCCAATGCCTATTGCAAGTAGTATCAGTTACCTGAGTAATCTCATAGTCAATCAGTGCACTATTTTATAACACCCTAATCTAAAAGACAAATGAAGTATATATATATATACGTATTGAATGATGATGAGGATATGTGTGTTATGATGATGTAATATGAACAACGATGTTTTTGCGAAGAATGTACTCTATGAGTAATTGCTTGATGATGATGTATTATGATTCGTGATGATTGATGATGTGTAAACTCTATGAGTATAATTATGGTGATGATGTATAATGATTGTGATGATTTGCGAAGGAATACACTCTACGAGTGTTTTAAGATGACATGCCTTGAGTGGTTATTTCTTTTATGATGACATGCCTTGAGTGGTTTTTCTTATATGATGAAGATATGCCTTGAGTGGTTTTTCTTCTATGATGAAGATATGCCTTGAGTGGGTTTTAAAGATGATATGGTACCATCATGCATATGCCCACAGTGGGGTTGCATCTTCATGCATAATCATGGTAGTGTTGTTGTTGTTATGCGTGATTGGAGTGGTGTTGCGTGATTGCAATGTAGTGATGATGTTAATGTTGTGTAATTGCACCGTGCCTATTTCCTCCGATTATATATTTGATTATGTTTATCACGAAATTCTCACCCCTTCGCTTGGAATGTTGCTCTATCGTGGCAGCTGCGGTGATCGCGAAGGAAGGAACTCTTGCCTTCCTTGTTTAGTTTGTTGGGAAGTCTTAGAGTCGCTCGATCACCAGTAACACCTAGGGCGTCTTGTTGTCTGAAAAGTAGATGTGCAAGTGTACACAATCGCAACAAGTAATATAATGATAAGTAAATATCGTTCCCACGAGATTGGTATTAATTTTAGAGTTTAAAAGGAATTACACTTTAGAGGAACAAGTAGCAAATAGGTTGAGTAACAAAGTTCAGTTGAACAAAGGTTATAAAAGTAACAAGTTAACGGTGAGTTAAAATATAAGAGAAATAAGTTGGATTGCTTTCACTATGTAAATTCCCGAAACAAGGCGCTATAACGTCACACGCTATAGCGTTAAGCGGCTATTGCAAATATTTTGTGCCTTTAGTCACTAGCGCCGTGGTTTCACTACAAGATGCCTATGTCTAGGTTCTAAATAGGTTCACCCTGTATAATCAAGATCCCATGACTTATGCTTTATAAACTATTGCAACTTCTATGTCTAGAGGAAGCAAAAATTGATTAAATGTCTTCAACCAACCTTATCATTTATATTAATCCTTGAGTTCTCTCTATGGTTCATGTCCGAATCCACAGAGGTACTAGTTTTATGTGGCCAAATATAAAACAAGTTTGGAAGAGTTATCACACAAGGATTAAAACACCAAGCGTGAGAAATTATATACTGAAGCATTAATGGTTCATTACAAGCTATAGCAACCCAACTCAAAGAGTTTAGCTCATGTTGAGCAACATCAAAATAACACAAATAAAACTACTTGTATTACAGTAGGTAAGAAGGAAAATACAAGTGCAAAAGATACAAGCTTGAAGTTCCCTAATCATCCACGCTAAGATGGCTCATCATCGACCTTACACCATGAGAAAAAGTCTGAGAAAAATACAAAAGAAGAAAGTAAAATAGCAAAAGCTTCTAAGGTGTATCAATGGAGAAGAAGAAATGTCACACTTTCTCTCTCTACCAATACTCTCTCTATCTTCGTTGGGAAGTCTAAGGTATGATGAGGGGAAATTAGCATCTCTAGTATATCTAGCATTGAGGTACACCTCTCCTCCAAAAGTCAAGAAAGGTGATGTTTACTTTTTCACCAACTCCACTATTCCTTTACTCATGCAATGACAAGTGTCCACACAAATCCAATAAAATCCGCACATGTCAGCAAGGTACTGTGGGCACAAGATATGGAACATGGATTAATGAGCTTGGCCCCAAAATTTCACTTTTCCTTTAGATGCTCAATCATACTGCCTCTTGGCGTTATAGCGTTAGACGCTATAGCGCTAAACACCGCACTACTTCACAAAATACATCAAAATAATCACAAGGGCACCAAATGTGCCAATTTCATAGCAAAGCAGTGTTTAGCCTATCCTATCCTAATATTAATAGAAATGCAATAAATACTATACTAATATTACTTGAGAACTTACTTAATTCAATGATTAGAGGTATAAATAACTCATATAAATATGAGTTATCACGTACTTGGAGTTATTAGTAGTTGAATAATTATCTTATGACCATGTTTATGTCATGATACGAGTTTGAGAGACATAGTGAATTGTTGTTTAATTCTGCTGCGACCTCATTATTTTGAAGTTTGAAATTATATTGATTGAGTATTAGCACGAATTATAATGGTGCGAAAGTTGAGTTTTAACGAGTGTTGATGATGTGGCATTCCTTTCCTACTAAATAAATATTATTTTCGAAACGAAATTACTCTGATAATGATGTGTACGTTTCGGGGGTAGAAAAGGGGTGTTACATTAGTGGTATCAGAGCAGTTCGGTCTGTCCGGCCAAGTTGTCCAGTGTCGAGTCTAGTTATCTCCGAGTCTTGGTACTCGTTCTAACTATAATTTGTGTTGCGATGATTAATTTGAATTGGCCGACGGTATGGTGCTATTGTTAATACTGGTGTTGCTTGTTGTCTTATTGCTACTATGTGTGTGTTTGCTCGAGTACTTCGTGTATGGTGGAATGTGTTGCTTGGTGTGTTTTACGTGTCTCTCGTCGATTTTCGAGCGAAGACTTTGTGGTGGATTTTGTTGTTTGCCGTTGGGTGTTTTTGGTATTGTTGATGAATTAATGATGTTGCACAGTGATTGAGCATATGAGATGATGAGTTGGATTTTCGATTTGGGTGATTATGTAGGGTAGAAATTCGATTTTTAGTATATATGGTGAGAACATGTGATTGGACCATTTTTGAACTTAAACTCAAGATGTGATGTAAAATATGTGTCATTCTAGTTAGGATCGTGACATATGTGATGATTAACGATATGTTTGGGTAATAGGGCGTGATTGACAATGGTTTGGGTGTTGGATGTGGGGTTTAACTTGTGTGTGTTGTTGTTCTTCTTTGAAAATAAAGCGTTCTTTGTTAGCCTTTAATGATATCTTTATTAGCCCTTTTTAGAAGTTCTTTGTAAACCAGATTTTTAAGGTGGTTTGTTTTTATAAATAAAATGGTTGAGGTTTTACCACTTGTTTATGATTTAAAAGGGATGCTATCCAAGCATGGAAATGAGATGTTTTCCAAGATTTCAAATACATAGTTACCCGAATTTTTAATGTGTTGTCTCTTGGAACTTGAAGATGTGTTACTAAAAATGTAGGGTGATTTTACTTAAGATTGACGGGTGTATAGATGAGAAATGAAATTGGAGACGTTTTGAAAATGGATTGATGTTTTGAAAATCGGTATCCTATACATCCCCACGGGTGTATAGGCGCCAAATTCTAAGTGTGGGTGAACTTTGAGCTCGGGGCATATTTTATCGTGCCATCTTTTTGCGTTCGCGTGCCCAAACTCAATTTTAAACATTTTGGCTCGAGTGGTTTTGTTTTTGCACTTGTCATTTTTGAGATGTGTATAGGCGCGATTTATGTTGTGTATTTGTTTGATGCCGTGTGCTATTTGTTTGTGTTATGATGTTGTTTAATCTTTGTGATGTTGGTCTTTGGTACACCTTGTGTGTTAGTGTTGTTGTTGGGCAATTATTGATGTTCTCATTGTTTGAATAAATATAAAATGATAGTGTAACGACGGGGTCTAAGGACCAAAGCGACGAGTTAATGATGTTGATGATGATGGGCTGAGATTTTATTGTTGACGGGTGTTAGTGTTGTTGAGCGTGTACCTTGAGATGACTGAGGATGCCATGGGGGCATGGTAGGAGGGCCAAGCCATGAGGGCTATAAAATGAGATTAATAATGAGGTAAGAGTTAGTGCGTGAATTGAGATGTTTGAGAATGTGTTGTGTTGTTACATGGAGTCTCATGCATACATTAAGCTGATGTCGTAGAGCTTATAAAGCGATTGTGAAGCTTTGAGGGCGGCGAGGGCGAGTCATGAGGACTCCATTGATGATGAGGCTAGCAGGAGGGCAAATATTGAGAATGCTTGGAGGGCAAATGGTACCACATGCATAACTACATTGCATACATTCTCATGAGTGCATGAACATGATTTGAGTGATGATTGGTATGATTGGTTGTGCTATGAAGCGTGATTGTATATATTGCCTATTATCGCTTTTATTATATAGTTCGAGACTCACCCTTTCGTTGTTGTTTACCACGGTAGTCATGAGTGAAGGCTTTCTACCTCCACTATTCCACGAGTCGGTGCGCTCGATCGTAGCACCTGGGGATGGGTTATGAACCATAGTTGTTCTGTTTCGCTCCTTGTTGAGCCTTATATGTATTGTTTGAGGCTGGCTGATTATTCTGTTGAGATTATGATTATTTTCCATTTGCGTTATGTGAAATTATATTCCCACGATTTATTCTATGGTGTTACGTATTTGAACTGCTATTGTGGTGAGATGATTGTTGAATGATTTTTAAAGAGATAAGTGTAGCATCCCATTGGATGATTTTAATTGAGAAATGAATTTTTATCTTTGTGATTTTTATTATAAATTACAGGGTAGAAATGGGGTTTTACATTAGTGGTGCACTAGTGTACATCAACTAATCATCAAATGAATTTTATACTCTGATTTTTATACTCTGATTTTTATACTACTCTGATTTTTATTATAAATTCTTTGTATTTGAACTGGCTCACGATACTACTCGAGAGTGTATGCAATGTAGTTATGCATGTGGTACCATTTGCCCTCCGGCATTCTCAATATTTGCCCCTCGCGATCTCATCATCAATGGAGTCCTCATGACTGCGGCCTCCGCCGCCCTCGAGCTTCACAATCGGTTTTATAAGCTCTACGATGGCGTGGTAGAATGTATGCATGAGACTCCATGTAACAACACAACACATTCTCAAACATCTCAATTCACGCACTAACTCTTACCTCATTATTAATCTCATTTTATAGCCCTCATGGCTTGCCTCCTCGGCTCATGCCCCCATGGCATCCTCGGTCATCTCAAGGTACACGCTCAACACAATTAAGTCCCGAGGACTAATCTCATCTAGAGGACTCGACCTCACTCGAGGACCTAAACCACCATTTAGGACCAAAACAATCATCTAGGGACAAGCTGTCACCTAGGGACCAAAAGCAAGACACGCTTAGGCACTTGGCGGCACAGCGCCAAATCCCCACGATTCGGCGCCCCCGTGCAACACGGCACTAGCGCGCGGCTTCGGCAATTTGGCGCCCCACGTGGCAACACCCACTGGCGCCACTTTTTCTGCTGTCTGGCGCCCTGCAGGCAAGCACTGGACCTAGACACAAACCCGGACACCAACTCGGACACAAACTCGAACACAAGCACCGGCCCTGGCGCCTGGGCAAAGCGTACGGTTTGGCGCCCGCGTGACCAAAGACTCACAACACTTGCAAACCAAAAACCACTCGAGCCAAAATGTTTAAAAATGTTTTTGGCAAGGGAGGTAAATACAAAATATGGCACGGTAAAATATGTTGAAATGTGAGTTTCACTCAACCCACCCCATTTACACACACAAAACCACCCCCACCGGGACATTTGTAAAATAACACTGCAGCGAGAAAACCACTCGAGAGCAAAACACTTAAAATTGGATTTGGGGCGGTGAATGCAAAAGTTGTATGATAAAATATGTTCGAGAAATGTGAGTTTCACTCAACCCACCCCATTTACACACACAAAACCACCCCCCGGGACATTTGTAAAATAACACCGCTTGAGAAAACCACTCGAGCCAAAACACTTAAAATTGGATTTGGGCGGTGAATGCAAAAAGTTTGTACGGAAAAATATGTTCAGAACTCTAAAAACAGTGCACTGGGCGCCCTTTTCCCAGCAATGTGGCGCCCAGACGACGAACACACACACATCCATCAACGCTCTGGTGACACAGCGCTCGATACTGGGCACCCGGGGCAGCATTTGGCGCCCCTGTCACTGACACACACACACCCAAAGACGCATAAGCAGGTGCGTGGCGCCATTTTCCGGCAACTTGGCGCCTGGGCGGACCACACTGCAATGAACACATTCCAAAGACACATGAAGCGGTGCCCGGGCGCCATTTTCCCAGCAATGTGGCGCCTGGCAGAGACAACTCAGAATCACATATTTTCTGCGTGAGCGATTACACGGGGCGCCCATGACCCAAAAACCCCCGATTCACAAACCCTTTCAATTTCTCATCATCATATACTACTCAAATACATTTGTATAATAATATCAACACATTCAATTGCACATCATATCACTCAATCATGCATCAAAACCCAACCGAGAACATAAAACCCCAATTTCAAGCCCTAAATCGATTCCACATGCAATTAGATTCAATTCAATGACTCGATTCACCAAACAATCATCAATTAACACAAATCCAAGCCTATGATCTACATAAAGCGCATTATCTCCTCTATTATAGAGTGAGACTCCCTTACCTCAAATTAAACCGTAGAGAAGCTCTTTCACGTAGTCACCTACAAAACCTCAAATGACTGTGCCTCCTTCCTTTTCCTTCTTCTCCCTTGTGCGAAGCTCTTCTCTCTTCTCCTTAGGGTTCTAGCACCGTTTTCTTTCTCTCCTCTCTTCTCTCTATTCGTTTATTTCTTTTCTCTTCACAATGGTGCGAATTGCACCACTCCAAGGAGCCTAAGTCATTGGGCTTGGGCTCCTGGGCCAATAATAGCAGTTCCGGTATTTCCAATACCACTCCCTTCTATTAAAATAAAATACTAAATTATAAACACCATATTATAATTTGATGGAATTAAAAATAGTGCAACACTTAAACAATTTAATCAATTTCTTAATTAAATTATTTGGGGTGTTACAGATACAGTGATCTTGCATCTTGTTTTGTTCATGACTCGGTGGTCGGTACTCAGCGTCGGAGCGTGGGATCTATTTGGTGGAGAGACTTGGTTGATTTGGGTTCTCATGTAGAGGAACCGAGAAGGTTTGCGTGGTACACACACTCGGTGACGGAAATGATATTGATTTTTGGAAGGAACAATGGTTAAGAGTTGAACCTTTGTTAAAGGTGTTTCCTTTGCTATCTGTTGGGTGCGATCAACAACACATTTTGGTGTCTAGTCTAGGAAATTGGAACAATGATTCTTGGGTGTGGCTAGCTCCGTGGCAGAACTCAACGGACCTGCTTATTAAGGTAGAGGGTGACATTCTTAGTAGCATCTTACAGCAGGTGTCTCCCATTAGAGGTAAAGGATGAGTGGATTTGGCCTCACGATCCCTCTAAGCTATTTTCGGTTAAGTCATATTATTTCCAGCTGGTCCGAGACGACTACACCTCCAATGATACAAATCCTCCGAATTTTTGGACATCGTTTTGGAAAACAACAGCTCCTTCGAAGGTATTGTTGTTCGATTGGCGGTTGTTTTTGAATTCTTTGCTGGTGCGCGACGAATTGTTGCCCAGAAATATTCTGCACTCAGCTGAGGACGCTATATGTCCCATGTGTAGCGACTTCTGCAAAATTGTGCACCATCTGTTTTCCTCCTGTTCGTTCGCGAGTTCAGTTTGGTCTAGTGTCGGTGCTTGGCTTGGCTTGGCCTTTGACTCATCACAAAACATAATGGATCTATTTCATAGGTGCGTCCAATTGTGCAAAGGAAAAAAGTCCAAGAGAAAGAAACATCTTAAATGGGTGACGACTTGTTGGAGCATATGGATCGAAAGGAACAGAGCTATTTTCAAGAACGAGGAACCAAGTGTCGATTCAGTTGTGACTCGCATCAAAAGCTATATTTGGAGTTGGTGTATTTATAAGTTGAATTGTAACTCTTCCATTTCTATTTCAATGTGGTGGACTAAGCCACTCCAATGCCTAAACAATATGTAATCTAGATGGGGGAGAAACAATGGGTTAGGTTGATTATCCTCACTGTAGTGCAGTTTGTGCGAGGTACTCTTTTTCCTGCCTGAGGTTTTTTCCCAATGAGTTTTGACTTAGGGAGGTTTTGAGGAGGCTCTCCTCCTTTCCTACTCTCCATTGTAAGGGTCGGGCACCCCTTGTGCTCCCTTCAATGAAATTATTGCTTATCTGAAAAGAAAAAAAAAACTCAAAACCACTATTGGTATTCCCAAAAACCACTGAAACTATCAAATTCCTCGAGCGGGTTCGGTCATTTATGGATTTATTTTGCAACACCGTAACCGACCACTAACACCCGCATGTAGTTGAAAAGTCAACCGTAGGACCCGTCTACCCGCCCACAACCGACCGTTTGCCTATTTCCAATACCGGGTTTATCAGATTTCGGGCGGGTTATGATAATCTATCCACCCCTACTCTTAATATACGCAATTTCTAAATTTACAACTTTAGTTACATACAAACACAATATGAGATACCCCATTCGCATGCACTAGTATTTGAGTCAGGACCATTACTTTCCACACCCCCTCCTCTTACTCAAAATACACTCCATAACCTTGCGAAAAGATCAAAAGGTCATTAATGAAATGGGTAACACGTCTTTTTTTTTCAAAATTTTTCATCAGTTTGTACACGGGCATTCGAACCAGTTCGGCCAGAAGGGAAGATTGTTGTAATTTTTGATACACACTTCCGTTGTGTGAAAATTAACTGGTTTGGATGGATCTCTCCGAACTAATTTGGACACCACCATAGGAACAGGAACAGTGGGAAAAGCAGAGAGAGATGGAAATCTACGCAAAGATTCAGCATCGATTTCTCACAACTTCCAAGGGAATGGATCGTTATTTTCCCTTTTCCAGACTCAACCCCGATTCAGACCCATCAAGCTTGTTGATGGTGAAGAAAAGAGATTTGACTCATTTTCTACCTACTTTCCACTTTCAATGTCTTCGGGTGATGGAAATGGGTTGGCTTTTGCTATGGTTCCAAGTGGTTTTGAAGGTTAGGTGTTTGATAATAGTTCATCTGTCTTTCCTTTTGATTTGAAGGATAGTGAATCGAAGGTAATTGATGTTCAGTTTAGTGTTGTTAGTTCTATTCCCATTAAAATAATCAATACCTCTTTTGTCGATATGTGAATAAGAAAATGGGGGAAAGTTGCATGCTCTGATTGATTATGAAGCGAGTTCTGTTTGCAGAGATGAAGAGATGCTTTAGCTTAATGTGCCTCAAATGTCTGAAGGGAAAACATCTCAAACATGCTTTCTCCATTCACGTTGCCCGAACACACACCCCAAGCCTGAAATAATATAGGTTCGGATGGTGGTGTCCGAATGGGTTCGGTTGCTCGTATCTGAACCCGTCAAAAACACTGCGTAGGGGAGGTTTTCGAGTGAGGGTAATTTTAGAATATTTTAGGTTTAGAGGTGTGCATTGAGTAGGGAGGGGTGTACGAAAAGCGGTGACATTCACTAAGTGTTTGCTTTTCCCACACCCCCTCCTACTCAAAACACACTCCATAAGGGTGTGAAAAGACCAAAATACCAGCTAAAACCACTTTTTTTCATGAAACTTCACTTGTTCGAACACGAGCCTTGAGCGAGTTCGAATGACATCGTTCGTGTGTGTTAATTCTTGACTTCACACCCTGCGTGCGTAATTTCACTTGTTCGAGCGAAGTAAATGCGAACAGGTTCGCATGAGGGTATTCGAACACTCTATTTTATTACAAAAAATGGACTCTCACACCTTATTCATCTTTTTTACCTGTTCGGTTGACCTCAACCGAATATATTCGGTTGTCCATCCCCGAATCG
This sequence comes from Oxytropis ochrocephala, assembly GCA_020916435.1. NCBI lineage: Eukaryota > Viridiplantae > Streptophyta > Magnoliopsida > Fabales > Fabaceae > Oxytropis > Oxytropis ochrocephala. The sequence goes on along the minus strand of CM037091.1, from coordinate 53,168,093 downwards.
GTGAAAACACGCACTCTACTTAAGGGTATTTTTGGAATATTTGGAGTTAAGGGGTGTGAAAGAGTAGGAGGAGGTGTGGGAAAAACAAACGCCTAAAGTAATTACAAACATATTGAAAATAAATATTTATGTGCTAATTGCACCCATATAATTACTGAATAAAGTCCTTAAGCCATTCAGGCTTTTTAGTCTCTCTATTGGGCCTAGAGTTACCAAGATTCCGCCATCTAACAGTTAATCTCCTAAACCAATATAGGGATATTATCTCACATGTGCAAGAATGATGGATAAGCCAAAGATTGACATTCACATGTATTATTTTTTTTAGAATGCAGGAATATGTTGTATTAAAGCTATGCCTTTAATATATTTTTGGCTTTTATAAAATTGACAAATTATGATTTTACTATGTTGTATTGAAGTTGCTACTTTGCCTTATATTATATACATATATATAACTATATAAATTATATTCACATCCGTCTATATTGGTACTCTCAACTTAATGAGAATATTACTCTTCTCATTCAGTCGAATTGTGTTTTTTTTACCATGTCTTCTGCATAGCCACAATTCTGAACAATTTTGGTTTTCTTTTATACACTTGCATTTATTTTCCTTTCACCTCCTCTATCATGGCTTCCCAAGAGAGGAACATTCTCTGTAGTTTGTGATTCCTGGTGATTGGGGATAACTCCATCCTCCTCTTCTGTTGCTTTACCCCACATCACTGTGTAAAATCCAATCGATATAATTGTTGCTCCAATTAGACTGCAAAAAGCACAAATAATAATATTAAAACATTAACCATGCTAAAACTAAAACATAGCCATGTGGAGAGTATCATAAGTCATACCTTCCTAGGTGGAGAGTATCCCCAAGGAACAGGACTCCCATGACAACAGCTATGGCAATTGAAAGTGGCTTGAACATTGCCACATACACAGGCCCCTTTATACGCAGTACCCATGTGTGAACTACATTGTTCAAGAATGATCCAAAAACTCCCTAAAACACATTAGTATTATATCACAGGTTACTTTAGCATTTTACACCGCTGTTGAGTGTGTAGATATTCATTACGCTGTCAACCAATTAAACATATCATAAATACTTTAAAAAGTTATACATATGCTGGTTTGTATTGGTTGACTGTGCAAAATGTTTTACACTGACAGTGCATCAGAATTGAATGATTAGTATATGCTGTAAATTAAAGTCATGTATTATCTTACAGAGCAAAGGATGGAAATCAAAGCTGTATCTAGTCCTATCTTCCAAGCACTTGCGTTTCTCTCTGTTATCAAACCTACAATTGCAGCCATGATGCTTACACATAAGTTGTAAAAGAAGATCACAGTTAGTTCATCAGGGTACACCTTCATGATCTGAACCTGTAGAGTAAATAACTTATATATCAGAATTCAGAACAGATCTTGAGATTCTGTTTGTTGAAATTCTTTAGCAACAAACAAGTTTGTACAGAATGATCTCTCAATTTAGTACTGCAAGTATCATTTTCTCTTCTATCTTGTCCCTAAACTATAAAAATTATTAAATAGTTCATAAATTTTATTTCCGTCCATCAATTTAGTCGCTAAGAGACAAATTTTAGGCACTAAATTGATGGTCGGAGATAAACATTATTTAATATGTTTTCATAGTTTAGAGACTAAATAAGAAAGAGAGTGATACTTTTTTTATGGTTCGGACCATTGCTGGCTATTCACAGAGCGTTTTCAACAAAAGGCTAATGTTTGCTCGTGCTTAGGAGCAAATTTCACACTGGCTAACACCGAATTTGTCCACTGTAGGAATTGAACCCAGGAGTATCGAGTTGACCCTCCGTGTCCCAAGTAGCTTATGCCACTGGGACAACGTTGTTGGTTAGAAAGATAGTGATACTTTAGATACTAAATAGAGGTTTACTGAATTTTTACCTGTACAATATACCATAAAGGTACTAGTATATACTCAGCTGTAAGTAGAAGGCCACCAAGTGCCCAATTTGGATCCACTGATTTATCTTGAAGAGTGTTAATTTGTTGATGAAGTGAAAGGGAAGGTGTATGAGCAATGATGATTGGTGGTCCTATGTAGAGTGTCACTACAAATGCTCCTGATATTGATACTATAGTACCCAACATCTTTGCTTGACTACTTGAACTTCTTATAGCTACTTTCTCCATCCTTAATTAAAATACACCAAGAGAAATTATTAAATATTAATTAAAATAAATTAAACAAAACTAAAAAGACCCTGAATTAATTTGGTCCTTAAAGACCTTTACTCTTATTTAGTTGACAAATTATGAAAAATAATTAAATAGTGCCTAAAGTTTATCACTATCCATAAATTTATTCCCTAAAAATATGCTACTTATAGACTAATTTGATTGACTAAGATAAGCTTTAGAGTTTAGAGTCTATTTTGTTATTTAGGGACTATTACCTGAAAATGATGGCAAGCAAGAAAGTAAAAGCTGGCACCAAATTGCTGATAGCAGAGGAAAGAGTAGGAGAACTGAAACTGATACCTGTATATCCCATCACCTGAGATGAACATCTGCATTCATTTCATTTTAGATATACCAAATCAAACCAAAAGAAGATCAAAATTCATAACAAAATAATTGAGTGTTTAATTTAACAGTATACCCAATTAGCCCAAGAAGACCAATTTTGCATAGTAAAGGGTAACTAAGAGGTGGAAGCACTCTTGATCTGCAAAGAACATGAAATTAAATGAATAATTCCTTTCATTCTGCATATTGAATGATTATGATTCTAAGCTAGGTATATATAATATATGATTGTGAACCTTGGGGATATAAAAGGAGCTGGAAGGAGTACAATAGCAGCAACAGCATAAGCATAAACAACAAAGACATGGTAGCTCATCCCTTTCATGGTAGCTGCTTTGAACAGAGTATTTAAGGCAACGTTGATGCATTCCATGGTCACCATGGCTCCAAAAGGAACCAAATCTTTGTAGCAATACCTTTTTCCCATTCTTCTTCTCTTCTTCTCATAGACAGAGAGACAGGGAAAGAGTAAAGTTCAGTTGAGTTGAGTGAGGGAGGTTAAAGTATCTAAATAGGGAACAAAATGGGTCTGAGTCAGCAAAAAGTTAATTTGACGCCAAATGATCACTACTCGACAATAATTGGCTGGTATTGTAGTGGAAGGAGTATTTACTAGCTTTCTTGCTTATACACACTACTCATTCTTTACGTTAGAAATACTAATAACCTCACATTTATCAACAACCATTTGCGACACCAGTTGATCAAGTTTTTGTGTCATTAACTAAGTAACTAATTAATCAAGTTTTTAGTCAATATCTTAGAAAACTGTAAAAATGCAGGTTGATTAATGACGTATAAAATTTGGTTAATTGGTGTTATAAATTGATTTTTGACTATTTTTGAATGGAGCTTTTTGGCTAAATAACATCACTCCACATTTATAATGGTTGAAATTTATATAGATCCGTATCAAAAAAATATTCATATTGATCCATCAAATTTACTTGAAACACATAGTTTAGTAGAATCCAATTGAAATTTGTTCAGGAGTATACCTCTGAAAAATCCGGTTGGAGTGCATTCTAATGGCCCAATTCCTTTATCGATGCTACTGGAAGCAACCAACACCGATATCAACCTAGATCTTACTGTAGAGTGAAGAAGTGATCTCACCGCATTTAGGAAGCTTATGGCTTGTCTTACCACGTTGGATTTCTCACGCGCTCGCACAAGCTTAGGAGGTGAATCACCATCAGCTTGCAAAATATTCTATAAACACGAGAGTCAATCATTGGATCACATGCGTATTTATTGCTCTTACCACATTCTCATTTATCAGTGCTGACTTTGACATTGGAGTGTGTGCAGACACGACCCCCACCACCAAACAAAATTCAACTAATAATAGAGTATATGTTGGAAAATGTGTTATCTTTAACACTCATTTTACTACACCCACTCTATTATTAGTTCAATTACAAATGGATTCTACTAAATCATGCGGGTCGTGTGGATGTCATATAAATTTCAACCAATATAATAAAACTGTTCAAAAGAATGTGATACTAGTATTTCCCTTTATCCATACTTATTACGTATCTAAATAAGAACGTTATCCTTCTAATTGAGTAAGGGTCGTCCAATATCTTAAGGCCTAAAAAGAATTCCAAATAGAAATCTATAAATTTTGATCATTTATCTACAGAAAAAATGTTCAACAAAATCAATCAAAGTTGGATTTACACCCATATTCATAATCACAAGATTGTACTTTATTATTTAAGCTAAACAAAGTTGTTGTACATAAAAGAAATACTGTCAATAATATCAAATGAAACAAAAAATGAGGTTTTTCTATTGATAAATTAAGAGGACTAGCTAAAATCCAAAATCCTTACTATTGTGGCTTGGGTTTTGGCCAACCCTGAACTAAATAACTTTAAAAAATTAATCAATAGATTTCACCAATAATTCAACATTATCCTATTTCAACAATAATTGACTTTTAAAAATGGGCATGCCAAACCTACGTGACAAAGAAGTTATAGTATCAACTCCAAAACATAGATATTCACACTATTAGAGTTGCCCCAAAGCGTGGCATGTAAAAAGACATTTTGGTCTTAAACTTTAAGATAATGCAAAAACTCATATGATTGGTTTTGTGATTAGTGTTTTAATAAAAAATAATAGTGACGTATAGCACAAGGAAAAGAATGGATTCAAAATTAAAAGTGAATCACCAATGACGTAAGGAAGAAGACAAATTTAGTCTCTCTTTGTCCTTGTTAAGTTTAATAAAGATCATAGTACTTCTTCCATCCTTAAGAATTATCAGAAATAAATATGAATTTTCAAATGTATTAAATATATATATATATATATATATATATATATATATATATATATGTTTTTATTTATTGCTATAAGTTTGACTTTATTTGTTTACAGGAGACGATGAGAAAGATTATAGATAGTATGCATATTGGTCTTTTGTGGGGTAATCAGTCTTTCGATTGGTTGTTGGTTCCGTCTCGGGACTTGTCAGGAGGTATATTGTCTTCTGGGTTGGTTGGTTCGTGGTTGAGTTCGCTTTTGAGGACACTGGTATTGTGGGGGGTGCTGATTATCGCAATATTTTGATTTATGTGGTCAATGTCTTTGCTCCGTGCTCGATGGTTGATAAACGGAAAGGATAGGGGAGAGTAGTGTGTGGTTGGTGATTTCAATTCGGTTTCTTGTGTTGCAGAGAGAAAAGGAAGGAGGGGGAACTTGCAGGAAGTTACTGAGTTTAATAATTTTATCACTGGTATGGATCTTGTTGATGTGACTGTATTTGGGAAGAAATTCTCCTATTTTTGCTCAGACGGTGTTTTCATGAGTCGGTTAGATAGGTTTCTTTTATTTCAATGTCTTATCTCTATGTGGAATGTGTCGGGGCAATGGATTGGAGACCATGACATTTCTGATCACTATCCAATTTGGCTCATTCGTTCTATAAAGGATTGGGGTCCAAAGCCTTTTCGTTTTATTAATGGTTGGTTTGATCATTCTCAAATTTGATCCTTTGTGAGTTCTTGTTGGGTCGGTTATGAGGTTCAATGCAATAAGGCTTTTGTGATGAAAGAAAAATTGAAGTTGCTTAAAGCAAGTTTGAGAAGTTGGAACAAGAAGACGTTTTGTTTGCTTGATTTGAATGTTGATAATGATCATGTCAAGGATCTTGATGGGATGGATAATCTTCTTGCGGATTCTTTTGATTATGAGGTGATGTTACGTAGGAAGTAGGTTACGGAAAAGTTTTGGTGAGATATTAGATTGAAGGAGAGATTTTGATAAATCCATATCACATGCTTGTTTTGAGTGTTATAACTGTGTTTTGCATGAAGATTTTAATGAAAACCAATAAAGTTTGAGCAAATTTTGTGAATTTGTAAATCTAGTTTTTGTATAGTGTTTATGCCAATTTTTCTTTGTTTTAATGTGCATAGGAACTAGATCAAGTTGAAGAACAAGTTGTGCAGGCTAAAGGTGAAGTTGAAGTGATTTAAAATGGACTACGCTCACAGGGAAAATTTTTAGTAGCTTTTGATGGTCTAATTTTGTACTAAACTTCCACTGGTAGAAGTTGCAGCTAAAACAATAGTGATCGTACCTTAGACCAATGAAGTGTTGTAGTTGTTTGCTGGAATGGCCGGTCGTTGAGTGAGGGAAAGGACCGATCTTGGCTTCACGCTGAGCACCTCGGGTGGTACCTGCAATGACACTCCGACGCTCAAGTCAGTGTTGGTCGCTCGGGCAGGGTAACACAAGGTATAGATTACGTACTTGAGGCCATATGCGAATGGCGTATATATACTGCTGGTTGCCGACCGTGATGCGAGATTTTCGGCCGGCTAGCGCAAAGTGCGCTCCAAGCAACCGAGCTTGGGCCGGTTCTGTTGGTATGGGCGGCGGCCCAAATGCTATTGGAACCTCTCGGTTTCTTTGATACACCCGGAGCGGTTGCCCCCAAGCCTAGTCGTCGAAGCGAAGGCCGAGGCTTGAATCGCGCCCCGCGGGTCATGATATTTTGTAGAAACTTTACAGCTAGCGGGGCGGTCACGGCCGCTCGATATTGACGGACGATCGCTGTCGGCCGGCATCGGCCGTGATGACACGATGGTTGACTTGTCATTTATGACACGACGTTTGGTGATCTCCAGGCCATTCAATGATAAATTCAATGCGAAGGTGAAACGTTGCGACGTTTCGCCTCCCGGTCCTTTTGGCGCCTTGGACCTGCGCTATAAATAGATCCTCGAGGGATTCATTTGCCACATTACTTTGAAGTGCTCTGCTGCCGACCGACCTATCTGCAACCGTCTTACCTTCGAAGCGAATCTTTGTGTTAGAGCATCGTAGTTTCGTCGATCGATCTCGAGCATTCCTACAGGTATGAACCGACCTTTCTCTTGGTTTTTAGCTTCTTTAGTTTTTTCTTTCGATTGCAAAGTTTCGCGCCTCGTGGTAGGGGGTGTCAGGTCCGGGGACGACCACGTCGCCCCTTTTCACGAGTGCACTGCTCGATCGACCTGACCCGATCCCCTTTCCACAGGTACTTGGATGCCACGGTTGAAACAAACCGCGCGTATTCCCGGGAAGCCATCGCATTCCTTAGCTGAGAACAACACGCGGCCGGGCGGTCGTGACTCACGAGGAAAATTCTACCTCGCCATCGAGCGATTCAAGCTCTGACTCTTCTACCCAAGGGTCTTGGCCATTGGGTCGGTCGACTGCGTAGTTCGACTCGAGTTCTAGCGATTTCTCCCACCCCACCTCTTCACCGTCTTGCGACTTGGGAGAGGACATGGAAGTGGACATCGAAGGTGGAGTGCAGAATACTGTTCAGGCCACTGAAGAAGTGTCGGTCAATGAGGAGACCGATCGAGCTGAAGTTGCAGTCGATCAGAACGTCGATCGACCTGTTGAAAGCTCCTCCAATCGGGAGGTGAATGTGGACGGAGAGTCAATTGAAGGAGGGGACGACATCTTACGGATATAGCTAGAGAGCCAGGATGACATGTCTTGGGTATACGAGACCGCCCGCTCTAATAGAAGAATACTTACGATCGGCCCACTGGCGTTCTTAGGATCTTGATGCCATTTCCACCATCTACCGGGCTTGAGGGTCAGAGGTATGAAAGATGGAGAGGACATTGCGACTTATTCTGAAAATCTTAAATTCACGATGCATCGGATCGTGTTTGAGAAGATGGGAATCGTCCCTCCATTCACTAAATTTCAGCGCGACGTCTTGCGCTACATTGGGGTCGCCCCATCTCAACTACATCCGAACGCATGGGCGTTTCTGAAGACTTTTGAGGTCCTTCTAAGCCGACTCGGTAGGCCGGTATCGATCCAGTTGTTTTTCACAATCTTCGAGCTAAGTTGGCTCAGAGAAAAGGCCAACAAAGAGAAGAGGAGCGGTATCCTTCAAGACCCGAAAACCCCAACACCGATACTTGAGGCGTTCCAAGAGTCGTTGGGCGCCGCATGGAAAAGTCAATACTTTTGGGTCGTTCCGACCAAAGAAGCCGGCCAGGCAATTGCTGAGACCCAGCCTGATGGGATGCTCGGTGAACCTTACTTCCCAACTATGTGGAACGAGGCTCATTTCTTCAGGCGGCCTGGCGATTACATCTACTCCACTAAAGATTTAAGTGCAGTCGACTTGGAGTCTCTGTAGATGATCAAGACATTATCGAGCCTTATGCCCCCAGATCCTAAAGGCGACCTACCTTGTCGTCCTTTTACACTGCTCGTGGGTCGTGCTCTGGAGGCCGAGATTGGTTCGCTTTCGAACTTATCTTTTTATTTTGGTTGTTGATCGTTCCTTCTAACCCTTGACTCGTTCTATTTTGCAGGAAGAATGGCAGGAAAATCGTGGGCCAAACTGGAAAGAGTCTTGAAACCCTCCTCAACACCTTCTTCGTCTCGGCCGCCTCCCAAAGCGGTCGACTTGGAAGGGGCGTCCAAGGTGCCACAGACCCCTCGAGATCAAGGAAAGAAAGCGGCTTCTAAAGGTCGGTCCCCTCCACGCCAGGACGCTCGAACCCCTAAACGGGGCAGAGTGCAGGATCTCGAGCGTACGCGTGAGATTCCTGATGGCGATATTCCTATAATCTCGATCGAGAACTTGAAATTTGGCGACTTGAGCGATTCAAGAAGGAGCCAATGGAAGTCTGTGCTTCCATGTGCATGGGCGTTGGGAAAGCCATGCAGGAAATGTCCAACGAGCTCCAAGGTATTTTGAATTTCTAGCTCGCCTTGATTTTGCTTACCGTCGGCCGGTTGACTAACCTTGTTGTCTTTCTTTGCAGATGCTCGAGCTGATAGGGACGCTGCCCTTACCGACCTTGAGGTCGTGAAGAAGAAACTGGAGAAAGCCGTTACTTCGAAGAAGGAAGCTTTGAACCAGGCCGAGGAGGATAAGGCCAAGCTGGCGAAGAGAAACAAGGAGCTCGCTGCTCAAGTGAAGGAATTGAAGAATGTCGTTGACGCCCTGGAAAAGGACAAGACTGACTTGGAGGCAGAGAAGGCCCGTCTGGAGAATAGGGTAAAGGAGGTGGTCGGGTGGCTGGGGCGCGTGCTGTCTACCAATTCGAGCGCTACGGACCAAGTGCGGCGTCTTTGAACTACGATTTGACCATTAACTTTGATGATAAGATGCTGAAGCCTAAGCACTACGTGGAAGACAACGCGATCGTGCTACCCGAGGAGTTCGACGAGCAGGGTAACACCACTCGACCTCGTTCGGTCCTATTTTGAAGCCCGCCTGCGAGCGGTGTAATTCTTGTAATATTTTGACTAGCCTTCGGGCATAACAATTTTCTTATCACGCCCCGGCGGTTTGCTATTTAAGCGCTCGGCCGGCCAAGGCGTCCTCTATCTGTAATGAACATCTTTTCCCTTTACTTATTTCGCTTGTTTGGGTTTACTTTGCTTTATTCGCTCGCATTTTTCTAAGTTTACGATCTTTAGGGCGATCAGGTTAATCGTCGACCAATTCGTGCTTTTTCGAAAGCATTCGTTGTGGACCGCTCGGCGGTCTGCGCTTGTTGGTGGGTCACTGCACGACTCTCGGGCCAATTCGATGGCGCTCGATTGGGCCAACTCAGTGGCACTCGATTGGGCCATTTCGATGGCACTTGATTGGGCCATTTCGATGGCACTCGATTGGGCCATTTGATGGCGCTCGATTGGGCCATCTCGGTGGCACTCGATTGGGCCATTTCGATGGCACTCGATTGGGCCATTTCGATGGCACTCGATTGGGCCATTTCGATGGCGCTCGATGTAGATCGTTTCGACGACCTACCATTGCTCGTGGGTTACTACTCAACCCTTGGTCCATTTCGATGGCACCTTGTGTTCGTTTGATAACTCTTCAGTCGCTCCTCTGCTACGGGCATGTTGAGCGACCGATCATACATTCTTTGCGAGAAAGTAAAGTACAAATCTGATTTCAAAGGTCAGGCCTCAGTAAAAAACCCAATGGGAAAAAGAGCGCCTGCCTGTCTTTCATTCATAGATAAGTCGTTCGTTACATTTAAACATAATATTTTCTAAGTTTATCAGCATTCCATGTTCTAGGGATAGTCGCCCCTTCCATGGTCTCCAGCTCGTATGCCCCCTTGCCGGTCTTCTTAACGACCCGATATGGACCTTCCCAATTAGGTGCTAGCTTTCCCTGACGGGCATTCTTGTTTCCGAGCATCGCACGTCTCGAGCGAGTGGCCGATCATGAAATCTCTCTTTTGAACACGGGCGTTATACATAGCTGCGACCTTCTGCTTGATCAATTGTTCTCTAAGGGATGCCTGAGTGCGCAGCTCTTCAATCAGATCTAGCTCCTCTCAAATGGCTCGGTCGTTGTCGGCCATTATGGGTGGATTCAAAGTTCTCCAGTTTAGCTCGCCCATTTCTATGGGTATGACGGCATCAGTTCCATATACAAGCCTGAAGGGCGACTCCCCGGTCGATGAGTGGGGTCGGCCTATATGCCCGTGAAGGGCGATTGCGACTCTTCGACCCAATTCCCCTTTTCTTCGTCAAGTCTTCTTTTTAAACCACATTTGTATGACTCTGTTGCCGCCGACTTGGCGTTGGTGCAATGGATGCTCGGCCAGAAGTGAAATTTGTTTCACCCATAAGTCGACCAACATTTCTCTGAACTTTTTATCTACGAACTAGGTACCATTGTCTGTTATCAACTGCTGCGGGATTCCAAAACGGGCTAGCACACTTCGGCCGAAGAACTTGCTCACCTTTGCTGATGTGATAGTTGCAAGAGGCTCGGCCTCGATCCACTTTGTGAAATAATCGACTGCCACGATCAAGAATTTGAACTGGCCTGGAGTAGGTGGGAACGGGCCTAGCAGATCCATGCCCCACCAGGCAAACGGCCAAGGTGAGACAAGACTTTGCAATTCTGAAGATGGTGCAACATGGACGTCGGCATGCACTTGACATTTATTGCATCTCTGAACTAATTTCTTAGCATTTTCGTCCATGGTCGGCCAGTAATAACAGGCCCTAAGAGCTTTCTTCGCTATGGATCGTGCGCCTTGATGGCTCCCACAGACACCCTCGTGGATGTCTCTTAACACATGGTTGGCTTCGCCCGACGATAGGCATCTCTGCAGTGGAGATGAGAATCCTCTTCGATATAACTTCCCTTCTATCACTGAATATTTGGTCGCCCTTAACCTGACCAATTTCTCCTGTTTTTGGTCACTTGGCTCTTCTCCTCCAACAATGTATCGTAGAATGGGGGTGATCCAATCATTATCTTGATCAACACAAAAACGGCCAAAGCGGCTTGGCTTGCGAGTCGATACGCTCGGCCGATTTAGAGTCTCCTGGATCAAACTTCTGTGATTTCCAGGGGTTTTGGTGCTTGCTAACTTTGAGAGGATGTCTGCTCGAACATTCTCAGTTCTCGGCACATGTCTTACTTCTGCTCGGTCGAATTGCTTGAGAAGCTCCCTTACTCTGGCCAAATAGCTTTTGAGCACGTCGTCTTTAGCATCGTACAACTCTTTGATTTGTGAAACGACCAGCAAGGAATCTGAATGTAGTTCCACACGATTCGCGTTGAAATCTCTGGCGAGCTGCAGCCCGGCTATGCACGCCTCATACTCGGCCTGGTTGTTCGATGTGTGGAAGGCAAAAGTCAAGGATACCTCCACAACAAGGCCTTCTGAATTTTCTAATATCAGGCTCGCTCCACTACCTTTACTATTGGACGATCCATCTACGTGCAAAGTCCAGGTCGTTGCTGGTTGATCATCTAGAACTGGGGTCATCTCGGCTATGAAGTCGGCCAATACTTGTGCTTTGGCGGCCGACACAGATTCAAACTTTATGCCAAACTCATTTGAGTTCCTCGCCCACTTTATCATTCTTCCCACAGTGCAGTCGATGAAGGACTTGCTTGATTGGTTGATCGGTTCTCACCACGACACTGGTGGGCTACGAAATAGGGTCTCAATCTTGAGCGGCCACCAAAAGTGCAAGAGCTAGCTTCTACATCTTCGATATCTCTGCCGGGACCTTGCAAGTACCTTGGCGATGAAGTAGGGCAGGGCTCTGCCGAGTTGTTCTCACGACTAAAAGCAGTAGCTTAAGACTTCTTTTGTTATGGCCAAGTATAGATACAGGATTTCCCCCGACGACGGCTTGGTCATGATAGGTGGGTTAGTCAGGGCTTCTTTTAATTCATCCAATGCTCGTTGGCATTGGTGGTCCCTCAGTGCGCATCCTTCTTTTAAAGTGCGAATAAAGGAAGCGACTTGCGGGCCGCTTTAGGTATGAATCTTGACAATTTGAAACCATGCCATTCAATTGTTGAATCTCTTTTTAGTGGTGGGCGGCATCATGTTGGCGACCGCCATACACTTATCAGGATTGCTTCTATGCCTCTTTCTGTCAGGTGAAAGCCCAGTAACTTAAGCCCTCACACCAAAAGTACACTTTTCTGGATTCAATCTTAACGAGTTCTTTCTGGCTTCTTCAAACACCTCTCTTAGGTCATTCACATGGTCCTGGTCGGTCGTACTCTTGATGATCATATCGTGCAGGTACACTTCGGATATGCGAGAAAAGCCGCTTCACGAAGATCTTATTCATCATCACTTTGGTATGTCGCCTCAGGCGTTCTTGAGCCGAAACGACATTACTTTATCTTGAAAATTGCCACGATCTGTCGTAAAAAAAGTCTTGTGTCGATCGGGGTACATCGTACTCGATTGTAGCCGAATAAGCATCCGAAAAGATAGTAATTTGTAACCGAGGCACCATCGACCGACTTGTCAATGTTGGGCGCGGGGAAGGCATCCCGGGCATGCCTTGTTTAAGTCGGTGTAGTCTACACACATCGCCACTTGCCATTATTTTTCTTCACCGGCACGCGACATTGGATAACCGGTCGTGTACTTAATCTCTTCGGCGAAGTTAGCCTTCACTAGGTCCTCAGCGGCCTTTGCTGCGACTTGAGACTTTTCTTCACTTTGTGTTCGCCTTCTGCAGGCGGCCGAGCTTAGCTCCTTCATCGATGAAAGGCGATGGAAAGCAATCTCTATGGGAATACCGGTTGTCGATGCACGCCATGCAAATAGAGTCGGCGTAGTCCCCTTAGGCATTCCATGAGATCTTGCTTAACTTGCTCGGGTGAGTTACTACCTAGCTTCACTTCATGTTTTCTTTGGTCGTCGCCCAACTGTACATCTGTCAGTTCCCCATGAGGCTCCGGCCTTTTTAATCTGTTCTTTAGCTCTCGGGCTAAGTTGTCATCATTGTCCTCAGGGTCGCTATCTGGGTCGTAACGGGCGTCCAGATCGGCGAGATTCACTTGGTGACTTTCACTGACACTTTTAGCGCTTGGACTGATGTCTAGCTCATCACAAATATCTTGATATAGATAATGACTTCATTTGGCCGCTTCTAAGTCGGCCGCCAGGGTAACTACCTGGTCGTCTTACTATTAAACTTCATCTTTAAATGCACAGTGGAAGCAACGGCCTCCAACTTACCCAAGGTCGGCCTACCAATGATACACTGGTAGCAAGATTTTATAGGAAGTACAAGGAACGTCGTCCGGACCGTCCTGTACAAGGTGCTTTCTGCATGGTCGTCACCAAATGTGACTAAGAGTTCAATTGTCCCCAGGGGATAGGTGGTCTCTCCGTTGAAGCCTGTTAGCGGAGTAGGATCGGCCTGCGGATTATTTCACTTCGATCCACTTTCAGCTTGTTAATCAACTCCTCAAACATAATGTCGACTGAGCTTCCTTGGTCGACTAGAATTCTTCGAACCTCTGTGTTGGCCATAACTGCTCTGACCACCAATGGGACATAACTGTTCGGCCTGCCATCGAGCAGGTCTTCATCCCAAAAAGAGATGGGTGGTCTATTTGAGACCGGTAGTTTTGTTGAAGTCGTTCCCACCATTAGGATTTCGTCCCACTTTCTTTTTGTGGCTTTGTTGGAGTCCTTGCGATCCAGAGGGTTTCCCCCATGAATTACCATAGCAACATTGCGACCTCTTGATTGCCGAGTGTCTCGATCTTCAGATCCATCCTTGTCTTGGGCGGTCGTTGTAACCATGGCGCCCTTTCCTCTGTTCTGGGCAGGTTCTCTTGTCTTTTCTTGAGGTCTCTCGCTTTCCTCAGACCTCACATACTTACTCAACTTACCCTTCTGGATAAGATCTTCAATGTCGTCTTTCAGGGCCATGCAGTCGTTGGTGTCATGTCCCTTGCTCTTGTGATAGGGGCAGTATCTCTTGGTCGGCCGTGCCCCCTTTTTGAGCACAAGGGGGTCAGGTCGCTTCCATGTAGATCTGTGCAATGGGCGTGTTCAAGCGAGTACGCTACTCGTACTTCTTCTCTCTATAGTCCGGCCGGTTGTCTCGGCGACCTTCTTGCCCTTTAGCCAGTCTATTCTGATCTTCTTTAGGACGCGCACGGGCGCCCTTTCTTGCAGCCAGGGTCTCTTCGTAGGCCATATGACATGCTGAGGTCCTGATAGTGATTTAGGGTGAATTCTTCTGCGAACCTGTGGTCCGGTCGGATACCACGTTTGAGGTACTTCAGCTTGTCCTCATCAGATAGGTCGCGAATATTCTCGGCCTCATTGTTGAATCGATCGATGTACTACCTCAGTGTTTCATTATCTACTTGAACGACCGTGTCCAAGTGCTCCTCGTACCGATACTGGCAGCGATTGGCTATATAGTGGGCTAAGAAAATTCTGATTAGGCCCTCCCACGAAGAGATGGTGTTGGGTCATAGTGATTCCCACCATTCTAATGCTCGGCCGTCCAACGACTGAGGGAAAAGTCGACATTTCATGGTCGATCCCAACTCTCTATAGCTGCAATAGTTGTTGAAATTCCGGATATGCTTATCCGGATCTCCACGGCCATCAAATTTGTTAAGATTAGGCGGCTTTCTCAAGTCTCTTGGAATTCTGTAGCGCTTGATTTCTCTGGTAAATGGGCCATGACCGTTCGGTATGTCGCTCGACCCAAAAGGCTGCATAGTGAGGCACGCCTCGTTGCCGGTCATTCCATAGAAACCTCCAGGTTGGCCAAAAGGTGGCAGTTGAGGTTGGTGCCTTCTGGGACGCTCGCTGTTACCCCTTCTTGGTCGCTGCGAGACGTCTCTAATTCCTCCATCTCGATAGTCTTCAAACTCTTCACGCGAATCCCCAGGACCTACTTCTCGACCGCCGTGAACCGGACGACTCGTAGGAGGAGTATCTAGTGGGCGAGCGACCAGGTTCAGGACGGTAGATAGAAACTTCGTATTCATCATAAGAGAGGGAACAGCGTCTGCGCACGTTCCTGCTCGGGGGCGACCTGTGTGCCCTGATTCGTCGTGCCGGGGATTGGTGGGTAGTACTTCCCCGACGAGTGATGCTCCTTCGAGGAGGAGATCGGTGTCTACGAGCTGGGCGAGCTGGGGAAGAAGGTTCTCCGTCTTCCGCACGTTGGCGGCCTGGAATCGACCCTCTTTCATACCGTGAGATCAACTCGTCTCTATCTGCGATGAGCTGGTTCTTGTTCTGCAGAACCTGTAGAACGACCCGAGTGATGTGCTCGGGCAAAGGCTCTGCAATCCCTGCCTCGATCAACTCGGCTGGTAGAGCGGGCGGTTGCACCTGCTCTAGGATCGGTCCGCGGCCGCCATGCACAGAGGGCTCTTGGCGCGGATTTCCTTGAGATTCATGAACGGTAACGGCTACGCCCTCCGGAGTCTGCTGCTGGGGATGATGTTGCCCGGAGGGGTTCAGTCAAGATGAGGCCCGCGTCTGGGGCCGGTCGCGTGGAGCCATAGTCGAGGTAGGATAGCGCTCGGGCCTCCCACTGTGGTCGCCAATTGATCGTACCTTAGACCAATGAAGTGTTGTAGTTGTTTGCTGGATTGGCCGGTCGTTGAGTGAGGGAAAGGACCGGTCTTGGCTTCACGCTGAGCACCTCGGGTGGTACCTGCAATGACACTCCGACGCTTAAGTCAGTGTTGGTCGCTCGGGCAGGGTAACACAAGGTATAGATTACGTATCTGAGGCCATATGTGAATGGCGTATATATACTGCTGGTTGTCGAACGTGATGCGAGATTTTCGGCCGGCTAGCGCAAAGTGCGCTCCAAGAAACCGAGCTTGGGCCGGTTACGCTGGTATGGGCCGACAGCCCAAATGCTATTGGAACCTCTCGGTTTTGCTGATACACCCCGGAACAAATAGCAATTACGTTTTGAATCGAACTACACGATGGAAGTTTCCCTTTAAAAAGCGCAAATGCATTTTTTCTATCAACAGAGTTGTATAGAAGAGTTAATGACGGAACCCACATCAAAGTTCTTTATTCTGAAAAGTATAAACCACTTTTTAGAGGGTTTTTATGGTCTTTTTACAAGGGAAAGTTTCCCTAATTAGCGGGCTATATAAAGGCACTAGAAAATCTGAAATGTGGCTGTTTTTGGACACTCTTGGAACCCCTAGAATTCAAAAGGCACTCATTCCACATCATCTCTATTGAAGATTTAAGGCTTGAGAGCATGATTTGAAGCTTCAAATGAGTTCATCTTCTCCATTTGGTTGTAATTTCTGTTTTCCCTCTTCTTCCACTATGTTTAGCTAAACCATTTTGGGTTAGGGATGAGTGAACATTGATGAATCACTATTGTAACTGATTTTGGTTGTTTTTACTATCATATTCCCTCTTATTTTGTGTGTTAATCTTGGTTCTTAATGTTTTTCATGACTTGATCAACTATGGAATGATTTATGGTTTACTATGGAATGATCAACTATGAATGCTTGAGATTGAATGCCTTCAATTCTTAGTCTAGGAATAGCCTTGGAGATGTTGAATCTTAGAAATCCTTAATTCTAATGCTTGTTGTCAACTATATTCACTTAAGGAATTAGGATTTTGGTTGTTCACAAAGGACTATTCACCTAAGGGATTAATTAATATTGTGGGTTTGATAACAAGTAAAAGAGGGGGTTATTTTCCTTGTTAAATTAGTTTGCGATAGTGGGAAATCAATAGAAGTTCATCCCTAACTTCTTTTATTACCTCGTAAACTTTGTGTTCTTTGTTCTTTTTAAAAATACAAAAACATTTTATTGTCTTTACTATAAAAGTTCTCTTTACTTTTCCATATCACTCAAACTCCATTTTATTTGTGTTCGTTTAGTTGTTGTTAATGTTTATTGGTATTTGCATTCGATCCTTGAGTTCGACACTCAGTCTTATCGTTTTATTATTACTTGCGATGATTTGGTACACTTGCCAATTTCGCTTTGAAGCTTTGAACTTGTCTCGGGATTGAAAGTTAATTTCCACAAGAGCAATTCAGAACTTGCCAATTTAAGTGAAGCGAGGAACTGAAGTTTTAAGTTTCAAAGATATTCATATAAATGGAAATCATATTGAAACGAGAGATGAATAATATATTGAATATCTTTATAAAACGAGACATACATTGAAAGTGTAATGGAAAAGTTGTTTGCCATTTCCTCTGGTTTGTCCTAGACTTATATCAGTGTAATTGAAGCACATGTTGTAAACCAGAAGTTTACAAATCACAAAAAAAAATTGTTGTTTGGCATGACCGGTTAGGCCATCCCGGATTCATTAATGATGCAAAAAATAATTGAAAACTCATGTGGTCATTGTAATACCACAATTTTGTCCGACCTTTTTAACTTAAGCCAATTTCAATTATCCAGCTCAACTAAATCGAAATACCGTTGTTTAAATTAGGCAGGCACGCAAATGATTGATCTTTTCTTGCGTTGTTCAATTTAATCTTCGTATTTGGGTTTAGTCGTACATAAGTAGGTCTACCAAAAGTCATTTTTTCTAGAAATTTGGCTTGTCTTTTCAATTCAGGCTTAAGAATGCAATTCTGAGTTAATTTTAGTGTTTTTAGTTAATGAGCCCATTTCTTCTATTT
Source organism: Oxytropis ochrocephala (assembly GCA_020916435.1). Lineage (NCBI taxonomy): Eukaryota > Viridiplantae > Streptophyta > Magnoliopsida > Fabales > Fabaceae > Oxytropis > Oxytropis ochrocephala. Next base: position 53,150,055 of record CM037091.1, on the reverse strand, counting down.
GGGTCTCATTTTAGCGTATTTGTCTAGTCTGGCCCATTCTCGTCTTTGTGTTTGGCCCGACTCCTTTTCTTATTATTATTCTTATTTTGTGCAGTTAATTTTATTTTGAGCATATATATAGTCCAAAAATGTCAAAAAAAATTTATTTAATTTTATTTACAATTTAGAAGTGTTCAAATGTCCAAATGTCCAAAAAATACAAAAAATAATAATACTAAAAATACAAAAAAATAGGAATCCGAAAATAATAGGAAAAATGCAAAAAAATACAGAGGTGCAATTAGGATTTTTCAGCTGCTCTCCAACTGCTAATTTGGGCTACAGATCTGAAAAAAAAGAAGGGTCAAAGTTAGTCAAAGCCCAAAAAACGAAATTAAATGCTTAAACCTAGTTTTCTAGTATAAAAGGAAGATCAGACAGTGGTCAAAGGGGGCAACACGAATTTCAAGACAAATCACAAAAAAAAAGATTAGGGTTTTACACCGAAACCCTAATCGTCTAAAACACGTTTTTTTTGAAATCTGAGATCTGAGATTCGAGTAAGGACAGCAGTTTAAGAGAGGCAATAAGAGCATTCAAAGATCAGTAACAGTCACAAACAAACAATAGTAGATTAACAAGGGCTGTAGTTACAGGTTGGTATTCAAAACCCCAATCATTCATATGCTTATGTAGTGTAATGAATCTGTGTTTTCGTTTTTACATCATCAAAAATACAAAATGGATTTAATGAGTCTTGTAAGTGTGATTTTCGGTGATGTTTTCATGATGCTGTAAATCACATATTATTCTGTACAAACTGAGTTTAAAGAGAATATAGAACATGTTTTAATAAGAACAGAACTAAATCTTAGTCAAAATCACAAAGAGGTAGCATGACTGTTCAAAAAATGAAAATAGAACAAGATGAGTAGAAGAGAAGCCAGACCAGAGAAAGCATAAAAAAATAAACTTAAAAAATGAGGAACTGAACCTGTAAAACGTCGCCAGTGACTTCCCCAGCGAAGCTCCGTCAAGGCCCGACCCAAACCGAAGCTCCACCACCGTCGTAAAAACTGCACTGTCCCCAAAACCGACTAGCCTGGCACCGCAATCCGACTCCGTTGCCGTCGAATTCGCCGGCGAAACCTTCTCCACTCCACCACTCTCTATCGCCGTAAGCTTCCCCCAATTTCGAGCCACCCATCAAAACCGGCGAAGATTTCACTCCTCATTCACCTCATGACCCGATTCGCTCTCACTCTCTGAAAACATGGCGAAATTTTCGCCCAGACTCTCTCTCTTGGTGCGCAGCGGCGCAGCTGGAATGGGTGGGGAGGAAGAAATGAAAATTAGGGTTTTCTGATTTTAGGGTTTTCCTCTTATATTAATTATATTTATTTTATTGTTCAGATTATTAATCACACCCCTTTGCTCATGCGTAAACCCCCCCCCCCACTTAAGCCCAGTTTCGCATACTCGGCTCTCCCAGGCGAATTGGGCTTTCTTCTTACACCCCCTACTTAGTTATACAACCTCTAGCAACTAATAACACCCTCTTTTGCAATTTTCACCACTTCCTTATTTCTTCTTTCTAACTCAAATACTTTTCATTAGATCAAAAACTTTGTTAGTGGTCTTGCGAAGCCTTTGCTTGCATTAATCCTTGAAAATGAGGAACTAGTGGTGATCACTTGGAGCCTTTGCTCAATTGATCATCATGAATGCCTAATTTTTCTAAAGACTTTCAATAAATCAAAAAACTTTGTTAGTGGTCTTGCGAAGCCTTTGCTTGCATGAATCATTAACAATGAGGAACCAGTGGTGATCACTTGGAACCTTTGCTCAATTGATCATCATGAATGCCTAATTTTTCTAAAGACTTTCAATAAATCAAAAAACTTTGTTAGTGGTGTTGCGAAGCCTTTGCTTGCATGATTATTAACAATGGAGTGCTAATGGTGGTCACTTGGAGCCGTCGCTCAATTGATCACCATGAAAGCTCAGTTTTCACATTTAAACAAGATAAAAAAATAAAAACCTTCCCAGAACTACGTAGCTATGAATTCTTCATCGCACCGAGAGATACGTAGGAACGGATCCCCTTCGTCAAGCACAACGAACCAAAAAAAATTTTCCTTTCAAAAAAAACCAAAAGGCAAATTTAAGAGGCAAATTTAAGTATTTTCCGAATCAACACTTAACATCACACGTTTAATTAAAGGTTCCCTTTCGGTAGAAAGGAGGTGTGGGGTGCTAATACCTTCCCCATGCCTAACAGACCCCCTAACCCAAATCTTCCGGTTTTCCAAAAGGCCATCCGCCCTCCAAAAAGGTTTTTCTTCAATATTTTCCTTATAAAAAATATTGGTGGCGACTTCCTTGTTTTAAAAGGTTGTAAAACGAAGAAAAACCCCTCGGGGACTTTTTCGGGTGCAACAGCTGGTTTGTCATTTCCTCTGGGTTGTCCTAGACTTATATCAGTGTAATTGAAGCACATGTTGTAAACCAGAAGTTTACAAATCACAAAAAAATTGTTGTTTGGCATGACCGGTTGGGCCATCCCGAATTCATTAATGATACAAAAAATAATTGAAAACTCATGTGGTCATCAATTGAAGAACCAGAACCAAGAGATTTTTCAATCCAATAAGTTCTCATGTACCTCTTGTTCACAAGGGAAATTGATAGTTAGACCATTACCAACAAAAATTGGAAGAGAATATCTCAAATTTTTAGAACAAATATACCCACCATTTGCATCATTTAGATATTTTATGATTTTAATTGATGCATTAACTAGATGGACACATATATTTGTTGTCAATTCACAACCGAAAGTTTGTGAGATTGTTTGCTACTCTAACTTCACTAAGAGCTCATTTATCTAAATTTTCTAGAAAGCATTTGACGAGTATTGAATGTCTATCAGAATTGATATTTGACATCATGTAGCATATGTCATTCATAAAATGGTCTTGAAGAACCATTCTTTAGACGTCAAAAGGTAATTATATGACCAATGCTTATGGGGTAAGAACTTCCAATTTCTACTTTGGAACATGCAACATTGATTCGCATCAGGCCAAAAAGTTATCACAATTCTTCCCCTTTATATTTGATTTTTGTCACGAACCTAATATTTCCCATCTTAGAATTTTTGGATGCGCAGTGTATGTTCCAAATTTTCCACTCACAATGCACTATGATGTTGTCCTTAAAGAATTTTGGGAATATATTGGATATTAATATCCATGTATAATAAACTATCTTGAGCCAATAATTGGATACTTGTTTATAATCTAGCTTGATGAGTATCATTTGATGAATGAAATTTTCAAACATCAGGGGGATAGATAAGCAGCTGGAAAAAAGAGATCAGTTGGAATGATTTATCATTATCTCATATTGATCCTCAAACTAAACAATGTGAACTAGAAGTTCAAAATATAATTCATTTGCAAAGCTTAGCAAACTATCTATCAAATGCATTCACTAATCCAAAATGTGTGACCAAATCATATATATATATATATATATATATATATATATATATATATATATATATATATATATATATATATATATATATATATATATATATATATATATCGACTACTAATGCTCCAATAGAACGGATCAATGTCCCTATTGGACAATCTAATATTGCAAATGAGTCTCAACCGCACCTGTAGCATGGTAGACCAATCGGTTTCAAAGATAAAAATCCTTGAACAACAAGCGAGGATAAAGAAACTCTTAAAGAGTCTTCAAACATAATTGACATTTCAGTTCCCGAAGAACTGATCAAGTATCTGAAAACTTATGTAATTAAAGAGATCTCAATTAATTATGTCAAAATTGAAAAAAAAAATGGAACCAAAATGAAGTCAACGATGACAATGTTTTTACATATAACATAGCGCTTAAATGTGATAAATGATAGTGAGGATCATGGACCAAAGTCTACTAAAGATTGTAGACAATGTGAATTGGCCAAAACTGAAAGATGGAATTGAAGCAGAATTAAACTTGCATTACCATCAAAAAGTTTTTGGAACTGTAGTCCAAACACCTGAAGGTGTGAAACCAGTTGGATACAAATGAGTTTTTATGCTAAAAGCACAATGAGAATGGTGAAATTGTGAGATACAAAGCTCTACATGTTGCTCAATGGTGGATGTGAGTACTATTCAGTACTCAAATTGAATCAGTACCTCCATGAGATGATATAATTTGAACGCATGTGATATAATCGTCTCAATTTATATTCTAAACAAGGGATATCACTACAACAGATTTAGGGGATGGGCAGCGCTTTTAAGCGCTACGGAACGTGGCGCTGCCCATTCCACTCCAACAATGGGCAGCGCTCCCTAAAAAGCGCTACCCATTGCCAAATGCGTCCTCAAATAGGCAACGCTCCCTAAAAAGCGCTACCCATTGCCAAATGCGTCCTCAGATAAGCAGCACTCCCTAAAAAGCGCTACCCATTGCCCAAATGCGTTCTCGGATAAGCGGCGCTCCTAAAAAAAGCGCCTATTGCCCAAACTCGTTTACTATAGGCAAAGACTTCATTAAAAGCGCGCCCATTGTCTAAATTTTTTTTTTTTAATTTTTTTTTTCTGTTTTGTGTATTTTCCTTTTTATATTTGCAATTTACCTGATCATATACAACAATACAATTCAATCAAATCCATATATGTATACTTATCAACATATATATAAAACAAATTAGCTAACAAGTTACATTATCCAATTCATGAACCAAATTCAAACTATAGCCAACAACAAATTACAATATATAAATATATATATATATATATATATATATATATATATATATGTATAAACTTTGACACATTAAAGATTGTGGACTTCCCTGTCTCTCCAAATTACAGCCCAATAATTAATTACAGCCCAAAGTAAAGTTCAAAAAACAAATTTAAACATCAATAACACAACCAAATATGTAAATCGTTCATGTGTGAACCAGATAAAATCCAACATTACTTCTTTCTTCCACCCTTCTGAAAAATGCATAGATTAACAGTATCAGAATACCTTACATTCACCAAACCAATAATACTAGATGGAGATGCAGAACTTTAAAAAAAATACCAACAAGAGAATCAGAAGGCAGCATATGGGATTGCTCACTAGTACTAAATTGACTTTATAAAGCACCATTTAGTATCGGTTGTTTGAACAACCGATACTAAATGTGGACGCCGTGGCGTTTTGAAATTAAATGAAAGTTTTCAATTTTCACGCCTACATTTAGTAACGGTTGTTTAAACAACCGATACTAAATGTGTATCACAAACCGGTTGTTTAATCAATTTTCAATACTCATCAGACTTTTAGTATCGGTTGTTAAAACAACCGATACTAAAGGTGCCTTTCTATTTTCAACGTTAACACTCTCAAAAACTCTCGTTCTCTCACTCAAACACGTTCTCTCAGCTTTCTTCTCAAGCTCTCTCCTCTCCTCAAATTCTCCCATCCCCAAACCCACCTTCAAAATCCACCCCGTTTTGCTCAGACTTCCCACCACCCTCTGTGAAAGCATCAATTTCTTCATCCCATTCATCTTGGCTCTAAATCTTCGGCGAACCCTAAATCTTGGCTGTAAGGCTCGCATATTTGTCGTTGATAGTCATCATCCTATTCATCTTCATAACCTTAGTGACCAAAACGACGCCGTCGTTGTGCTTTTCACTCAAGACGATGAGAAACAAGCTGATCTGGCATACGATTTCGAGTTCCCTCTCACCGCTCTCGCTAACGCCTCCACTAATATCGACTCTGATTCTGAACTTGAATCTGATTCTGAAGATTCCGATGAAGAAGACAGATCTAGAAGAAGAAAAAAAGAGGAAGAGAGATTCCGATGACGGAGAAGGTGAAAAACCAGAACGAGAACAAGATCCGGTTAAACTATATAGAAAGAGAAAGAAAGAGTATTATCGATTGGGAACATTTCATGGGAAGCCTTCAGGGTGTTTGATGTATGAACTTGCTCATTTTGTACGAAAGAACACGAATGAATTGCTATGGCTATCTTGTGTCGCGTTAACGGATCAATTCGTGCACGAGAGACTCAGTGATGAGAGGTATCGTGACGGCGTTATGGAGCTAGAGCAATATATCAACAGTTCAGGAATAACATTAGATGCATGCCTATCAAGTGTTCTGTTTCTGAAGTTGCGGATCCCATAGCTGGTAATTTACACTCTTATTGCTGGTTTATTATTCACAGCTACGTTTTTTAGTTTAGTTGACTGTATCGTTTCTTATTTGCTTACAGAGAAGAAGAAATTGATGAGAAGAGCTGACATTAGAAATATTGCCATTGTTGCTCATGTTGACCATGGAAAAACAACTCTTGTTGATGCTATGCTTAAACAAACAAAGGTTTTACTTAGCATTAGGGTTCAAAAAGTGATTTTTGATAGTAAATTATAGATAATTGCAACCATAGTGATGCTTTGCATTTTGTCTTAAAAAATTGTAGATTTTATTTGTTTATTTATTTTGTTGATGATATGCATCTATTGGCTTTGGGTTGTGCAGGTGTTTCGTGATAATCAATTTGTACAGGAAAGGATAATGGACTCCAATGATTTGGAGCGTGAAAGAGGAATCACTATACTAAGTAAAAATACATCTGTGACCTATAAAGATGCAAAGATTAATATAATAGATAGATACTCCAGGTCACTCTGATTTCAGTGGTGAAGTGGAGCGCATCTTGAATATGGTGGAAGGAATCCTTCTTGTGGTACTGCTACTTTTTTTTTTCAATTCCTTGAAAGTCATGCATGTTTTGCACAATTGACCTTATGATTGATGCAGGAAATTAGTAACTCATTGCAACTTGCAAAAACGTATGAGCTGTGAAGAAATTGCTGTGTTTGAAGTTCTGAATGATTACTTTTATGCTCTTGCTTCATGTCTTGACTCTTGACACCTGATATAGCATCAATATTGGTTTGGGATTTCTAAATACAAGGATTTAGGATTTTTTAAATTTCTTTACTTTTTATTCTCAATTTCTTAGACTGTAAATTTCTGAATACAAGGTATTTTGTCTATAAGAAACATAGTTTTTCTTTCCTCTGTTACAAAATGTGTTATTCTTTCTGTCTCTCATAAATGTTTCATTGTTTTGAAACTTTACATATGGCTTCCTGTAACACATAGATTTTATCAAACCTCTCTTTGTTTTGTAGGTAGATTCTGTTGAAGGCCCAATGCCTCAGACAAGATTTGTCTTAAAGAAGGCTTTAGAGTTTGGCCATGCGGTTGTTGTGGTTGTGAACAAAATAGATAGGCCTTCTGCTCGCCCAGATTTTGTTGTCAATTCTACTTTTGAACTCTTCATTGAACTAAATGCAACAGATGAACAGGTATGCCTGTTATATAACTCAACAGATGAACAGGTATGCCTGTTATATGCCGGTTACTGAAGATAACGATATAGTTGTTGATGTTGAGAAACTGAAAGCTCCTTCTATCCCTAGAAAAGGCTTGTTTTGTTGATGGGGTATTCTCTACCGGAAATAACTTTGAGCGTCGAATGGCTCTAAGAAGATCTTGGATGCAATACGAGGCTGTACGTTCTGGAGAAGTTGCTGTCAGATTTTCATTGGGCTTGTAAGTGATGCATTTTATATTTGTTAATGTGAAGCTATACATTAGAATATTACTTATTCTAGTTCATGTTATTTCATATGATTGCAGCATAAGAACAATAGAGTTAATTTAGAGATATGGAGTGAAGCTCAAGCATATGGAGATATTCAGTTAATGCCATTTGTTGATTATTATAGTTTGATCTCTTTGAAGACAATTGCAATTTGCATTATGGGGGTAAGTTGATTATTCATATATTTAAATATAGTGTTGAAAATTCTGTTAGTGTTAGATTTTCTTTCTCTTCTTTTGGCTATCACTTTCTATGAGCTACTTACTGAGTTTTTTTTTCTTTTTTGGGTTAAATTGCAGACAAAAATCATCCCTTCTAAATGCATTAAGTGATTTGGTTTGGTCTATACTATACAAAAGGGTATAATGTTGATTACAAGGTATTTCTGACTAGTCGAAAAAGCATTGAATAGATATATTGTTTCTGTTTATCTTCACAATCGTTTGTTCTTGATTGCCTTTTGGTGCCAATGTTTATCGACATTTTTCTTGTTTATTTCATCGTTCATTGGAGTTGGAATTTGAATCATTAGCTGCCGGGGTTTCATTTTTTCTTTCTTTGAATGGTTTTGTTTCCTGTGATTTCAATGCTTTCCAATCTTCAATGTGAGATGATATGGTGCTCTTTGTTTTCTTTCATTGTTTGATCATTCATGAGATGAGATGTGGTGTCTTGAGGTTTATTTGAGCGTTTATATCCCCATCTGTCATGGTACTAGGAAAGGCATTGGCTGGAGAGGAATTATCAGTTAGAGCACTATTTGCACATACAACTCTCAGATCAGTCCATTAAGGTTTGATACCAGATTCTGATACATAAAACTATTTATCATCTCGGCTCATTAATTCAGTTAAAGAAAAAGGAAAACAAGTACCTAACTCATGCCAAACCCTACATACATAGCTTCATAGAATACTTATTTCAAGTATTAAAAATTAAAACCAAAAAAAGTAAGTAATTAGTTCATATAACATGGGCAAGAATAAATTTGATTCTCTCCCAGAAGGTTTATTAATTGGTCTTGGAGAAGGTGCATCAAATGGTAATAACTTTGTATTATTTGGATTAGGAGAGATCTGAATCATATTTGAGAATATATTTTTACAAGGCCTACTTGTAGAAGATGTAGAAGATCTCATCTCACGTTGAAGAAAAGTAGGATCTTCAAGAACCACCTTGTTGTGTCCAAAAACAGAAGAAGAACTAGTAGCTGCTGCAGGTAATTGTTGTTCCAAACTAGTAAAGATAATAGTATTAGTAGTACTAGTTGTGAAGTAAGAAGAAGGTGTATAGGTGTAGGTAAATCAAGTTCTTGTAAGAAAGGATCTCTTAAAGTTGAGAATGGATCACCAACGTAGTTAATTCCTCCTTCTCTTGGATCTTGAAGAATAGAAGAGAAACTCATTGAATTATCAGAAGAAGAAAAGTGATGATGATGATGATTATTCCATTGATGATGATTATCATGATGATGTTGTTGTAAAGAAGCTGCTGCAGGTTGTTGATGATCAGATGCTGATGTTCCTCCACCACTATTAGCAGTAGAACTAGCTCTGAGTATGTCAGTTAAATCACCTTGGTAATTTTCCATATTTGTTGTTGTTGAAACAAAGATACTACACATGCTTTATTATTCTTCCACAATAATAATAATTAGTATAAGAACAAGAAAAAGAAACAAGGGTTGTTGTTGCTGTTGTTTTTGTTCTTGTTGTTGTGTGGCATGTTTTGAAGCATGGATTGAAACTTGTATATAATTTGCATTAAAAAGAGATGTGAGAAGGATAGTTTTTAAATCTGTTTAATTTTATTATTATTTACTTAAATCTGTTTAATTCAATAAACCTCTGCAGTGATTATTGTTTATTCTAAACTTTTCATGTTCTATTTTTAATTATTAATTAATCTGGGTTCTCTTTCTTCCAGTTCCAAGGAGAAGCCCAATCTAGGGTAAATCTTCTTCTTAGATTCTAATTAATATGCAAGACAGAGATTGATGTTTGATTTGTTCTGCATGTTTTTGAGTTCGGTAGAGGCAAGAGAGTAAAAGGAATGGGCGAAGATGATAAATCAAAGGAAGTCGTTCATCTTAGGACCTTACCTTACCTTAGTTTGACGTTTGTGTTTTAGAAACATTTTGTGGAATTTTGTGTAAGAAACTTGTAGAAATTTTAAGTTTCATGAATTGTATTGTAAGATATTAATTTCAATGAAATTTGAAAATTTTTATGAATTTATTATGTGTTGTTGTTTGGAAATAATTTTGTATATCGAGATTTTATATAAGCGGCAATTGATATCTATTAATAGTGCCAATTAATTTTGAAATGACATTTAGTATCGGTTTTTAAATTAACCGATACTAAAAAAGTGACATTTAGTATCGGTTAATTTAAAAACCGATACTAAATGTCATTTTAAACACAACAAACACAATGTTGAAATGACATTTAGTATCGGTTATTTAAATTAACCGATACTAAAAGTGACTTTTAGTATCGGTTAATTTAAAAAACCGATACTAAATGTCATTTTTTAGACAGCAAACACAATGTTGAAATGACATTTAGTATCGGTTTTTAAATTAACCGATACTAAAGTTACATTTAGTATCGGTTAATTTAAAAACCGATACTAAATGTCATTTTTGACAAACAAACACAATGTTGAAATGACATTTACTATCGGTTATTTAAATAACCGATACTAAATGTCACTTTTAGTATCGATTATTTAAATAACCGATGCTAAATGTCATTTTTAGACAAAGCAAACACAATGTTAAAAGACATTTAGCATCGGTTTTTAAATAACCGATTCTAAAAGTGACATTTAGTATCGGTTATTTAAATAACCGATACTAATAGTATGTTTTCAAGACATAAAAAACACCAAAAAAACGTCATTTAGTATCGGTTTTTTGAAAATCCGATGCTAAAAGTCACATTTAGTATCGGTTATTTAACCGATACTAAATGTCAGACATTTAGTATCAGTCGAATTAGTATCGACAGATAACCGATACTAAAAGTGCAAAATAACCGATACAAAAAGCCTTTTCTGCACTAGTGGCTATTTCATTTCCACCAAAGTGAAGCATCAACCAACTAAACATAATCAGAAAACAAAATTATAATAGCAATCAAAATCACAAAACAAAATAGATTTGAGAGACAAGAAGAACAGACTGAGTATACACATCAGTAAGAGAATCCGAAGGCAGCTTATGGGATCCTCTTTCATTTCCACCAAAGTGAAGCATCAACCAACTGAACATAATCACAAAACAGATTTTTAATAACATTTAAAAACAAACAGAATCACACAACATTATGAGTAACAGAAACAGAAAATATCTACCATCAAAACAAAATCAGAAATGAAGGGTTGTGTCATATATGCCTTTGAGATGCAATATCCATTAGGAGTGATATTGAATTTGGGTCACACTGAGTCATGACTGACTCCAAAAAAGAAAAATGTGGTAAATCTGAAAAACAAATAAAAGCAATTAATACAATAGCAACATATTAGTAAAGAACACTATGAATACATATATAGTTAAGCATGCATACAAGTAAAGAATAAATATATATATATATATATATATATATATATATATATATATATATATATATATATATATATATATATTCGAACACTATTATAACACTATAATCTGATCACTATATGAACACTATAAGTATTCATATGTATGTATTCTTTGCTTTACAGAATATAGCTTTATCATAGTGTTCACACTATCATAAATGAAGTACATAAGCATACTTTCATATAGTTAAGTGTTAAGCAAAGTGTTATAAATCAACACAAGAGGAACTAGATGTAAATATTAAAGAGCCACAGTAGCGAATCTCCAACCTGTTTGGTAGTTTCGTAGTTGCTCGTGCTCCACAAGATAAAGAAACCAACTTCACCATGTTTAGCATCCATGAAAATAAAAAACAAGGTCAAATTAGTAAAGATAAAACTAGTAAAACACCAAACCAGAAATAAACTAAAATAGAAAAAAACTGAAAGTGATAGCAAAAGAGTTAACTAGAAACTAAAATCGAAAAAACAAAACTTTTATAAAAACCTAACACTAAAACAGATTATTACAAAACCCTAATAAAAAAAGTCATATCACAGAAATAAAATTTTTAAGCAGAAATGAGAGAACAAATAACAAATCCTGACTGAGAAAACCCTAATCTAAAAGAAAAGCATATCGAAATCCAAAACCTTAATCTAGAAAAAAGTAGATTTGCAACACATAAACAAACACCATTTACAACCAAAAAAAATGATAAACCCTTCAACCTAGCAAAAGAAATAACGAAGATTTGAAAGAAATACAAAAACGAAGAAAGATGGAACCTCTATACCTTCAACTTCAAGTGGGTGAGAGATGGAGAGATGGATTCAAGTGAGTGAGAGATGGAGATTAGGTCGATATAGGGTGATTAGGTCGACTGTGTGTTTCACGAATGAGAGATGAGAAAAAAATAGAGGAGGAGGCAAAGGTTGAGGGAGGAGGCAGAGGTTGAGGGAGGAGGCGGAGGTTGAGGGCAAAGAAGTGGTTGTGTGAGGGTTTGAGAGAAGAGAGGTAAGAAAGTAATGTGTGAGAACGCGTGACCCAATACCCAACGTTTTTTAAAAAGCGCTGGGTATTGGGAGAACGGGTGACCCAATACCCAACGTTTTTTAAAAAGCGCTGGTTATTAGGAGAATGCGTGAAGCCATACCCAGCGGTTTTAAAAAGCGGCTGGATATTGGGAGAACACGTGAAGCCATACCAGCGTTTTTAAAAAGCTACTGGGTATGGCTAGTGCGTTTAAAGCGATGGGCAGCATTTTTAAAAAGCGCTGGGTATGGGTTAAATTGTTTTGGCCATCCGTGGCGTTTTTACTTAAAGCGGCTTGCTTATAGGGCGCTCATTTTTGACAAATCAGCGCAGGTGTATAAAAAGGACACCACTTGTCCATGTAGTTCTATGAAAAGATCAAAACATGAATTTTGCTATAGTTTGCTATAGATTACTCAAAGAAAGAGTTCTATATGAATGACCTCAAATTATATATGATTGATTTTTGAGGTTGAACTTGTGACTCATCTCTACATGAAATCCCAGAACGATTTTCAAGATATAAAGATATATCTTCAAATAAAATCTTTTGATAAACAAAGTGTCATCTTGATCTAGAGATCAAAAAATTAGCTAGTTAAATTTTGTTCTTAATTGACTCATGATATATAATTATTTAGTACATGAGTTGTGATAATAAATATCTCAGTCTCGAATACTATAGCCTAGCGCTATGAAACCATCCATGCATATTACTAAATGCTGCATCCATTGATATGATAATCGTATCTGATAATTAGTATTAGTATAGTTCATTATATACAAACTAAAATGCACTAGAACAAAGTGGGATGCATATTTCATTTTTTCTATCCAAATCATTTTAAATATGTTACACAAATTAACCGTGCAGATATAAAGTATTTTTCTGATCTAGATCATGTCAGATCGCAAGTCAACTATTATCTACATGTGGGGACATTGAAATGTATTTTTGATCTACGTATAAAACAATCTATGGTTATTTCTTCATCATTTCATGCTCAAATGCTAACAATGCAAGGAAGATGTTCTGAAGATAATACTGACTGCAAAACTCCATTAAAAGAGAATATATCACTAGTGATAGAGTAGAGTAGATTTCTACGTATGCACTCAAGGATAAACTCCATATTTTAGAATTCATATTCTTAAGTGAAGCTTTAAACAGGAGGAGAAAAGCGCACTCATTTTCCCTTGCCATGGTTTTGTCCCCTTTGGGTTTTTTCTGGAAAGGTTTTTAGTGAGGCCGTTCCCACTTTGAAAGGATGTTGCACTCTTTTTCCTTCACTAGATTTGTATCTCATTGGGTTTTTTCTAGTAAGATTTTAATGAGGCATATCTTGGATGGACATCCAAGGGGGAGTGTTATGAATTAGTGGATGCCCACTGTTAAGATTCTATATTCCACTAAGTCCTTAGTAATTGGATTGTTAGTGCATTTTTATTATTGATCAGTCACTTACCAATTTGTACCCTATAAATAGGACTCACCCCCTAGTGTAAACATACTTTTGAAAAGCATAATGCAAAGACTCTCTCCTTCTCTTCTTTTCCCTTCTTCATCTCTATTCTCTTATATGATATCTAGTATTTGTTCTTACTCAAGTTTTGTTTATTTTCATAACAGAAACAACATTGTTGAAACCAGATTTGATATTTATGCACATACAAAGAGAAGGCAGTAATCAATCATAAAAAATACAAAAGCAAAAAATCAAACAAAATCATCACTTTCCATAAAAGAATAAAATCAACAGACCAAGACCCAGAAGAACAAGCTAAAGATTTGTTTCAGAATAAAAAAATTAAAATTTGTCATCTTCACACTGGTCCAGATCTGATAGAAGTGAAGAAGGAGAACAGAAGCGTCATCGAATGCCACATCGCCGGCAAGATTTAGCGATGATCTACTGTTGCCGTCGTTGCTTCATAGAGGTGAATCTAATGAGAACCTTCAGAGATAAGTGGGGGAGGGAAGGTAGAGAGATGAGAGGGATGAGCCACATCAAAATTTAATAGGGTTGAGAGGCCCAATGAGAGTGAAAAGAGATGAGGTAGGGTAGCGATGAGAGCAAACCAGATGAGAGACTTGAATGAACTTTTTTTTTAACTTTTGAAACAATTCTAATTTTTGAAACAATCCTTTTAAGGATGTGAGGTACCTTAGAGTTCGGAAAAAAAATTCGATGTTCACATTAGTAAAGTTTTTTAGAATCAAACTTTCTATAATCTTTGAAAAGTTAAAGCTCATAAAAAATTACATCTTTAAATAGTTAATTTTGGTCATTTAGCACCGACCGGTGTTAAAAACATACCCAAATTGGTGTTTATGTTTTTTATTTTAGACCCCCTTTTTAGTATTTGATTGTAAATAGTAATTAATGAATATATAGAAGATTAAAAACATTGGTTTCTTTTGTTCTGTTAATTAAAGTCCAATAAAGGGCGATTTTCAGCAGTGTGTTGTGAAGTAACTTAGAGTTTGGAAAAAAATTAGATGTTCAAATACGTGAAGTTCGTTCCTCAATAACCGATTTGGTGGAAAAAAAATCTATGTTAAGTAGCGTGTTTTGAGGTACTTTATAGTCCGGAATTTTTTTTATAAATATTCAAATACGTAAAGATTTTTTCTCAATAAAACGGTTTGGTGAGAAAAATTAATTTCGTAACACAATATATAAAATGTGATGCTAAACAATCAGTTTTGAATTATTATATTGTTTGGAAAAGTTTTAACGGTTAAAAAATTAATTTATGTAAAGTGCAAAGAAATTAATTTATTGTTATATTTCTTTTTTTATTTTTTTTAGAGTACTCGCGTCCACCCCCTTTTGTTTCATTAATGAGTACTCATGTTGATCTTCCTTCTTTTATGACCTTTATTTTGGTTATTATACACAAACGAGATTTAGCTAACTCCGCACATCGCACAGGTATTAGGGATAATTTATATAACTATAATCTATTTGATTCCTAATTATACCAAGTTTCATATCGACAAATATCAAATTTATTTATTTATATTTGTTAACACTAGCGCTCCGTGCATCGCATTTGCAGTGATGAGGCTAGTTAAATATATTCTTTGTAGTGATGCGAAAATTGATCAAGAAGAACTCACAATCAACACACGTGACAACCAGCCAGAAGTTCAGGGCGTGAGTTCTTTTCATATTTTGATCAGTTATCAAGGAGAAAATAAGGAGCATTCAAGACAACTCTAGACCTTCCAGCCCATCATTGAAAAAGGAGTTACATGGCTGATAGAATAATGTCATTTTATTATTTGTCTTTTTATTTCCAGTTTTAAAAAAGCTAATATTAGCACTATGTTTTGGCTATATATATGCCATGTATCTTTGGTCATTTGGGATATAGAAATCGGTTCAAGAACATAGAATTTGTGTCTACATTTTGAAAGGTTATTTGCAAGCGTCGTCTTGAGAATAATCCGATTAGCTCAATTGGTGTTGAGTGCTAATCTCTTTGTTAAACTATTGGTGTAGTTTACATTGCCTATCCCTTGCTATTCCACTAAAACTATCCAAAAACACTTAGCGAAATTCGACTAATATGGGTTGTACCTAGTACATTCGATATTGGTTGTTTGCTTCGCTTACCCCTTACAATTAAAGCACTCTAATTCGTATCATTGGTGGTATCGAGCTTGGCTCTGAATCCTTGTTACGTGACAATGGTGGATTTCAACGGTGATGATTTCTAAGACAAATTGCGTGAAGCCTTAAGGAGCGCCGGTGTGGGAGTTGATCGATGGAGGCTAGAAGGGGTTAACCACGTCCAAGCGTGGATGAGTTCAAAATCAGAGCTACGAATTCAATTGCGATGCGGGACCGGAGGTTTATACGGAATGGGAGCGTAAGATCGATAGAATGTTTGATTTCAAGGATCTTGGCGATGAAAAGCGTTGTAAGTATGCTATTACGAAACTTAGCAAAAGTGCATCATTGTGGTATGAGGGTTTGAAGGCTCAAAGAATACGAGATAGGAAGGAGAAAATCAGTTCTTGGGAGTCCACAAAAGAAAGTTGCGCAAAAGGTATGTGCCATCGAACCACTGATTGAACTTGTATAAGAAGATTTGATTTAGTACAAGGCAAAATGAGTGTTCTTGAGTATCTTGATGAATTCGAAAACCTATGTTTAATGGGTGAGTTGGAGGAAAATGAAGAGCAAAAATGAGTCGTTTTTCTCAGTAGTGCGAATAAGAACATAGCCTTTCTTTGTTGAGCTATGTAATTATCTCGATTTCGACACTTTGTGTACCTTGTGCGTAAAAATTGAAAATCGAATAAGAGCGAGATATAATCTTTGGAAGTTCAAGTGGTTGGTCCAAGGGAGGTGTGTCGAGTGGTGCAAATGCAGCCCCTAGCACTAAGCCAAATGTGACTCAACCAAAACAGGATGAACCTACTTCTTAACAGTCTAGTGCTGCACCCAAAGAGATTAGCCTGTCGAAGGTTGAACGTGTGAAGGTCCTTTATTCCCAACCCACCCTTGGCTTTTGACATACAAATATGGTCACATTTAACCCAAGACATCTTATTTTTTTCTTCATCACCTCCCCAAAGAAACCACCTTTGTAACTTTTGTAGCTCTCCAATCACTTTCCTCGGTGCTCTAAACATTGAAAATAAAAAGAGGGGTAAAGATGATAATACCGAATTTATTAGTGCCACCGTTCCACCTATTGATAGCTTCATATTTCTCCATTGAGACAACCGGGCTTTCATTGAATCTATTACACTTTGCCACGTACATACCCTTCTTGAGTTTGCTCCCACCGGTACTCCTAAGAACTTGAATGGCATCGTTCCAATATTACATGCCAAGAATGTTGAAATTCCATATACCAATCTCTCATTCATATTTAGACCCACCACATTGCTTTTTGTAAAATTAACCTTTACGCCCGAAACCATTTCAAAGCATCTCAATATCGCCTTTAAACACCACACACTCTTTTCTTTCCCATCGCACAAGAAGATTGTGTCATCACTAGTGCAGAAAACACTTTTTGTATCGGTTGTTTTGCACTTTTAGTATCGGTTATCTGTCGATACTAATTCGACCGATACTAAATGTCTGACATTTAGTATCGGTTAAATAACCGATACTAAATGTCACTTTTAGTATCGGATTTTCAAAAAACCGATACAAAATGACGTTTTTTTGGTGATTTTTATGTCTTGAAAACGTACATTTAGTATCGGTTATTTAAATAACCGATACTAAATGTCACTTTTTGTATCGGTTATTTAAATAACCGATACTAAATGTCTTTTCAACATTGTGTTTACCCTCTAAAAATTGACATTTAGTATCGGTTATTTAAATAACCGATACTAAATGTCACTTTTAGTATCGGTTATTTAAATAACCGATACTAAATGTCTTTTCAACATTGTGTTTACTCTCTAAAAATTGACATTTTGTATCGGTTATTTAAAAAACCGATACTAAATGTCACTTTTAGTATCGGTTTTTTAAATAACCGATACTAAATGTCACTTTAACATTGTGTTTTGCTGTCTAAAAAATGACATTTAGTATCGGTTTTTTAAATAACCGATACTAAAAGTGACATTTAGTATCGGTTATTTAAATAACCGATACTAAATGTCAATTTTTAGAGAGTTTGAACAGACATTTAGTATCGGTTATTTAAATAACCGATACTAAATGTCATTTTTTTGGTGTTTTTTAGGTTACTTTTAGCAACGGTCATCTAAGATAACCGATGCTAAATTCGTTGTTTATTTTTTTGATTTATTTTATGTTTTTAATTCGCACCAATAAATTTAAAACCTGTTATACCTACCATTTCAGACAACAACGCATTATATATCAAAATATATTACATTTTAGTAAAACTAGTCATAATATATTGTTGCATTATATGATCATATCCAACAAAATATTACTAAAACACAAGTTAAACTAGTTAGAATATAATGTATCATTTTGCTCTGTACGAAGCTTCAAGTAGAATTCCGCCCAAAGCTGGCGAATCTCAGTAAGTTCATCTTCAGTGTATGCCTGTGGGTTTTCAAATACCTACAAGTTTCAAATTAGTTACCGATTAGAATCGACAATTTCAGCAACAAATACCAAATACCGATTTTACAGAGCACCAACACAGTGAGTACATTGCTAAAGCTATTAGCAATGGCCAAGAAGGAAAGTGAAGACAGTGAAATGTGAAGACAAATTTTATACCTTCTGCCAGTTATCAACAATACGGGACCTCACAATGGTTATCATAAACTTCATCACATAATACCCACAATGATATCCATTCGATTGTATTGGCATCTACACAAATGATTTAAAAGAGAGTATTATATTATATATATATATATATATATATATATATCATATATGAATTCAGTTTAAATTGAATCAACATAATTATTTTAAACTACTTACTATAGGGTACAACCAATTGGTGGCCGATGTAGAATCTCCTTTGACAGGTCTAACAACATAAAAATAACAATATATATAAATTAGTAATACACACTCAATCTTTTAACTCAAAATATTTACAACAACTCTAAAATGATTTGGCCAAGTTCAGGTTATTGACTTACTTGCTAATTAAACATTTCTCTGATTGGTTTTTTTGGTTGGCGAGATAAGGAACACATCCACACCACAGTATTTTTCTTCGGGAGTAGGATAACCAGTTGCCAATGATTGCTACAACATTGGTAAACATAAAAATAAGAAACAAACAAAGGAACATTTATTACTAATTTGTTCAAATATCCAATCACGTACCCATTGCAAAATGGAGCCAAATATACTTCCTTATTAGACTCCAATGCCCATTGAATATGTTCTTGAATAATATTCATAGAAATTTTTTTCAAGTTCATCATATGTGGACACACAAATCCATATATGTCATTGATACCCCTTGCAACACATTGGCGATACAGATATCTAGTCACACGTAAGAAAAACTATCAAATTGATTAATATATGTAGAAACACGACAAATTTATATAATGAAATAAACTTTACTACTTACGTGCACCATATGCTCAAGTGGCCTAACTCAAGCCACTCTGTACCAGAAACCATGTCGGAGATCTCTTTGAAGAAGACAAAGCAAACAGTTTTGTCATGGTCCAACTGTATCTTTACATGTCTATCCTCTGCTCCTCCCTTATCTTCATATGCGATATCGAGGATCTTTTTCAAGAAATCGATTTTGACCTCTTTCTCATCCACATGAGATGGTGAGTAGTTAGTCTTAGATCCAATAGTAGGAATGGGAGAGAGGAACACTGAGCAGCAGAGGAACACGAACGACCTCATCTTGACCTCTTCCAAATGAGATGTTGTGCTGAATAATTAAAACATACATATAAATCAATAAACTATATGAAACCACATACCTATACATTCACAACACTTTTCACATTTAAATGTTTTACAGGAATACAAACACAATACAATTTTTAGATTGGCTTGGAAGTGTAGAAGAAACAAAAACAGCAACTAAAGCTATTCGAGACGGAGCACGGAGACGGAGATAACGTCGCACGGAGTGGGGAAGAAGAACGGAAACGGTGAGAGAAGGAGAGAACGTCGATTGTGAGTGAGAGACTTGAGAGTGTTCGTGCGTGAGTGAGAATTTCAGAGAGAAGGAGAACGCGTGTTGTGTTAGAAAATTAAACAGGCCCTTGAGTATCGGTTGTTCTAAAACCCGCTACTAAATGTGTTAGAGACACACATTTAGTATCGGTTGTTTAAACAACCGATACTAAATGTGTTAGAAACACACATTTAGTATCGGTTGTTTAAACAACCGATACTAAATGTAAGCGTGAAAATTGAAAACTTCCATTTAATTTCAAAATTGCCACCGCGTCTACATTTAGTATCGGCTGTTTAAACAACCGATACTAAATGATGCTGTCTAAAGTCATTTTTGCACTAGTGCATCTGCGAATTGCAACATAGAAATAGACAAAGATTCACTCAACTTAAACCCACCAAGATCGTTTGACTCTTCTCCTTTTCGTACCAAACCTGCTAGTCCCTCTGCAGCTATTAGGAACAAAAACGAGGCCAAGGGGTCACCTTGTTTGATGCATTTTTGAGCCTTAAATTCCATTGTGGGGATGCCATTCACAAGAACAGATATGGAGTTTGAAGATACACATTCACTCATCCATCTTCTCTACTTATCATTGAAGTCCATCCTCATTAACATATAATCCAAGTAACGCCAATTCACCGTGTCATACGCCTTCTGGAAATCCACCTTTAGAATTAAGCATTGTTGTTTCGATCTTTTTGCCAAGTCTATTACTTCATTCACCACCACCATACCATCTAAGACATTTCTCCCTGATATAAATGCATTCTGTGTCTCTGAGATAAGCTTCTTCACTACCTTCTTTAACCTTCCAGCCAATACTTTCGCTATCATTTTATACAAGCATCCAATAAGAGATACCAGCCTATATTCCTCCAACTTTTGTGGATTCTTACACTTCGGCACCAGAGTCAAGAAAGAAGCGGTAATAGCCTTTGGAATCCTCGCTAAAGAATTGAATTCTTCAAAGAATCTAAATATCTCAGTACTAATCTCATCCCAGCAATTTTTGATGAAGTTGAAATTAAAGCAATCCGGTCCCGGGCACTTGTTTCCATCACAATCCCATACAGCCTCTTTAATTTTCTCCATAATGAAAGTTCTTGTCAGCACCTCAGTATCTTCCCAACTTACTTGATTGAAATTCACACCATCAAGAGTTTGCCTTATGAAATCTTCCTCACAATAACTTCCTTCAAAGTGGTTCTTTATGCCCATTTTTACCTCATATACTTCCTCAATCAAGTGACCTTCAACTTATAGCTTAACAATCTGTGTCTTCCTTCTATTGTTTCTTATACACGCGTTGAAGAATCTGCTATTTGCATCCCCTTCGTTTATTATACACGCGTTGAAGAATCTGCTATTTGCATCCCCTTAGGCTAACCATTTGACTCTTGATTTTTGGGCAAGTAAGATCTCTTTAATTTGTAACTCCTTTCAAAACTCAACATTCAACAACCTTCTGTGCTCAGCTCTAGGAGATCCACCTTCAACAGCCAAGTTCTCTACTTCATTTATTTCTTTTACTATGTTTTCAATACATAAGTCTCTATACCCAAACACCTCACGGTTCCACTTCCTCAATGTTTCCTTTAACCTCTTCAATTTTTCTTTGACTACAAAATAATGCCTACCCGACACATTCGATGACTCCCAACACTCTCTTACAACCTTCATGAATTCTTTATGCTCTAGCCAACAATTGTTAAATCTGAATGGTTTTGGCCTCCAATTTATTGTTGAACTCACCAACCAAATCGGACAATGATCCCAAATATCCCAATCCCCCACCCATTGAGCAGAGATATTCCATCTAGACACAAATCCTTCAGATAGCAATAAACGATCTATTCTACTCATAGTTATACCATCAGACCCAAAATACGAGAATTTCTTACCAAGCACCGATACATCAATGAGCTCCATGTCTTCCTTGAATGTTGCAAATTCCCTTATTTCAGTGTTGTATGAGCTACTTGATACGCCTCTTCTTTCCCCTCTTGCCAGCACTGCGTTAAAGTCGTCTGCCACACACCATATTCCTTCTTCAAATTCATCTTTCAGTCTTCTCAGCTCTCCCCACAATCACCTCTTACCCGCCATATTATTTCCTACATAGACATTTACCAGATAGCGTACAATATCATTCTTTAATACTGATGCCAATAAAATGTTCCCCAGAAAATGAGGAGAGAACATCAAAGGCTCCACGGGTCCAGACACACAACAACCCCCTGATTGTCCTTCTGCATCTTTACTCAAAAAATCAAGCTCTCTCCCTACCCAAATTGTTGCTACCATCGTCTTTGTGATGCCGCTACGTTTTGTTTCTTGTAACATACAAAATTCAAAGTTACCGAAGGAGATTTTGTTCTTCAATCGCCTTCTTTTCTCAGCTCCTCCCCACCCCCTCATGTTGAACGAAAGAATCTTCATTTAGAGACAGATTGTTTCCCCTTCCTACCTTTCCTTGTCTGATCCCTTTTTCCAATACTCTAATTCTTTCTGAGTAGACTTCATCATCATCATTTCCTGTTACCCCCAATTTCTCCTTTTCATAGCCCCACACCTTTTCTGCTAATGCTTTATCATAGCCTTCAATAAATCTGTTGTTGCCAACTATAATACCTGAATCATCTACTGAAACATCATGTACTAAGGATACACCCTCTCCATTTGTGCATGAAATTGATATAGAAGCTTGTGGGAAACCTCGCTTCACACCTTCAAGTCTGTTTTGTGATTTCGACGCTGACGATAAACTGCGTGCTTCCTGATTTTGGGCTTCACTATGAACTAGGGATGGCAAAACGGGTCGGTCCGCCCCCGCCCCATCCACATTGCCTTCGACCCGCTAAAAACGGGGCGGGGCGAGTTGGCCCGCCAAGCATAGAGAGTTCAAAAGACTGGCCCGCCCCGCCAAGTGATGGGCTGGCAGGTTGGCGGGCCGGCCCGCTTGTTTTTTTTTTTTTTGCAATATTTTTGAAAAAAAAGTCACATGTTTTTAACATTTCAATTTCAATAAGATTTTTAACCTACTTTTTAAAACAGTTTTTTTATAAAGCTTTTTTAACGGATTTTTACTTTAAAAGCTCTTGATATATTCAAAATAAAAGTATAAAACAATAATAGCATTGGAATTACTAGGCTTAACTATATAGCAACTAAAACCATCAAGAAATGTCACCTAGAACCATCAACCAAAAGGTCCAAAACCATAATTCAAGTATTGAAACAGAATACTATAAATCATTATAGTTACTATAATGAAACAAAATACTATAAATTAGAGTACTGTAAAGCATTATGACAATACAATAAAACCAAAAATTTGAAATAGAATACTAAAAATCATAATTAGAAACAAAATACTATAAATCATAATACTATAAGTTACTATACTGAAACAAAAAAATTATAGTACTGAATGAAGTTTTTTACAAAATTAACTTACATCATAATACTAAAAATTGTAGTACTGAATGAAGTTTTTCACAAAATTATAATACAATAAAAAATCAACTTACATCATAATACTAAAAATTAACCAAAAAATCAGAGTAAAACATCCTTGGGTCCCTGATATTTCTGAAGTGTACAAACCCAAATCTTCTCCCCCTATTATTTCTTTTTGGAGGGATCACTACCTCAGTCGCCTCACCATATAGCTGAAAAGCTCTGAGCTTCTTCTTTGCCCCGTGAGAATCTGGAACTCCGAGAAGTAGAAAGATGTTGTATCTTGTTGATGGTTCCACTTGCCATGATTTTCTATGTCTATCCTTTCCTTCCTTTCCTGCTCGACCCACTTTTTCCTCCTAGTGACTTCTTGCCATTCCCCTTTCCTCGGTCAGTCCTTTGTTCAGTTTCACCATGTTCGTCGGCTTCTCTTTGTTCTTCCATGAGCGTTGTCTCGTCGCCTTCGCTCATATTCATGCTTCTAGTCCTTGAGTGACAAAGTAAGCGTGTGTTAGAAAGTTAGAATTGTTTAGAGTAATTCCAACCAAAGTTGGTGTTTCTCACGTAGATCCTTTCTGTTTTATACAAGAGGAATATGTATCTCATGTTTTTAACCGAGTAATGATATTTGGACAAGTGTTCCAGTAAAAAATAGTCAAAAAACACTTTACAACACTAATTAATCAAGTTTTTTAGGCCATTAACCTACCTGATTTTTCACCATGTCAAGTCTTTATCTTGGGAGTAGATTTTTAGTAGAGTGGATTGGATTCGGTTTACAATATTTCCGATTGGTGGGGAATTTCACTCTATTGCATTGGCATTTTGTAGTTGGCCGCCTGTTTTGGATTGGAGTATCCCTAGTACTTCGTGTTAATTAGATTTTGCTTATAAAAAACTTACGTTTTTTTGGCAAAACTCTGATCGCTTACATTAATGAGAGATTATTAATATTTCATTAATTTTGTCTATATATACACTATTAGCTATTTTTACTATTTTTGACAAAACCTTTTTTTAAATTTACAGATAAATAATAAATTTTTTATGCTTTTCTATATAAAAGATAAATAATATTATAACACTACTTGTTAAGGTGGCTTTTATCGTGAGACACTTCTACATGCAAGCCCCATTTTTCTAATCTTAATGTTATTTCGAAGGCAACTGGTTTTTAAAAATTAGAAAACTTTGACATCACCTACTTCCCCAATTCTAAACATTATAAAATTTGGCGGGTGTGTG
Organism: Oxytropis ochrocephala; assembly: GCA_020916435.1. NCBI lineage: Eukaryota > Viridiplantae > Streptophyta > Magnoliopsida > Fabales > Fabaceae > Oxytropis > Oxytropis ochrocephala. Next base: position 53,125,402 of record CM037091.1, on the reverse strand, counting down.
TTGTAACACCCTAATATCTCTAATTATTAATAGAAATACTAAACATACATATCAGCGTACATCAGAGTATAACGTCATGTGTCAGATATTGAATATAACTAAAAACTCCTGAATTTCAAAGAGTCAAATGTGTCCCAAGTACTTCAAAATAGTACAAGATACTAAGTACTTAAAACTTAAGTCTCACATAGCATAACATCACCTAATGTTCAATACCCAAAACATAAACATAGCGGAAACGGTTTACAACTTAAATTAAACATAAGTCTCAAAAACCCAGATACAAAAGACATCGAGGAAACTAAACAACATAGTCATAGACACTATGCCTCCATCAACACCTCAAGCATGTCACCTACTCATGCTTCTTAGCTTTCCTCTTTCCCTATTTCTTTGTAAAACATTCAACATATAAAGGGTGAGATACAATCTCAGTGAATTATAACGTGACCTCTAACCAATCTCTCGGTTCAATTATTAATCCTTTTTAACTTCATGATTTAATTTATAAACCACGTGCCTTTTCCTTTAGCACAACACCGACTGCAAGAATGCTAATCTCCCCGTGAACCCCCTCCCACTAGTACCATCCCTAGCGTATAAATGGGGCCTAGGTTTAGGGGCTCATGACTTTCCCGCCTAGTATGCTAGTTCTTTGGGTTGTCACCCATACTCGATATAATTTATATATCGTGAACCTCAATCAGTCTTGATAAATTAACATATCAACTTAATCCTTAATGAACTTAAAGTCCATCCTTTTATCATGTCTTACAGTTTCGTCACTTGTGATTACTAACAATTTATAGCAATTCAGTTAACTTAAAAAAAATTCCTTTTCCATGGCTCAAACATAAGCTTTTGTATCCAATTACGGTATTATTATCAATACATAAGGTTGGGAAAAGGATTAGAATAGATTTGGGACCCAAAGGAGTAGCATAGGACACTTTTTGAAATGAGAGACAGCAAGGTATGCACGGTCCATGCACCAACACGCACGATCTGTGCTTGTTAAAAAAATTTACACAGCCAACAAGACCAGGCGCACGGTCCGTGTGCCTTCACCAGATCAAAATTTCGTTTTGTTTTCACCGTTTTCGCTACTCGGTTCGATTCCAAGCAGTATTCCGATCAAATTCCAACATAAAAACAGACATTCCCAGCACAACAATCAATCATACAATCAAAACTGCATCAATCAACATATGGTTGTGATCCGTTCAGAGACTCAAAAATACAAGTTTACGCAAAATATCGTTTTCGACTCAAAAATCTTTCGAAACGAATAAAGCACACAACCAGCCACAGTTTAATCGTCAATTTAAAAATGAAAATAAACCTAAACGTGAGTAAAACTCACCTATCGTGATGAGAATCACGAAATATCGAGACTCTTTGAAACTCGAACGACTCGAATCACACAAACAAGCTTCGAATTCGTTCAAAACACCTTCAAACCAAACCCAACTACTTCAATGCCCTCACCAAAACAACTCCCAGCAGCTCCTATTCGTTCTAACCTTTCAATTGGCAATGTGGTTTCTGAAATGGACTATAAATTACTTCCAAAGTTCCCTCTATTCAATACAAGCCAAGAACTTCATAGTTTGACCCAGGTTGAGCTTCAACTCTAAAATAGTAAAAGATGAATGAGGATGATTGAGCTAACAAAATTGGTACCATTGGAAAGGAAATCAAAAATGGAGAAGAATGGTGGTGTTTTACCTACATGCATCGAAGGAATTGAGAGTTCTCCTCTCCTCTTCTTCTCTTCTTCCTCTCTCCCTCTCTCCTCCTCTCTATACTCTTCTTTCTAAATTTCAGAATGTCTAACTTTGAGGATGATTGATGGTTGTTTTGTCTAGTGGGCTGAGGATTTTTAATGGTTAGGAAAAGACTAAAATAGTTCACACATACAATCACATAATTCACATAACTTAATCATTTATATGGCATTCTCGTAATTCTAATATGTCAATGACTCACTCCTAATATTCAATCTAACAAACAACCATTAGTTAATTTTGTCACTCGAATTTAACCGAAATAGGGATATTACATGTGTGTTTGTCTTTGTTTGTGTGTGAGTGGGGGTGGGGGGGAGGTGTGTTTATCCCTTAAGGATATATGCTTACTAAGGGTGATCTCCCAAATTAAGTGAACCAAGAGTCCCTAATACAATGGTAGAGTGAACTATTTATAATAAAGAGGAATCCTGCACCTGCTTCGCGACTACCACCAAGGTCGTAGCTCGGCCACTCCTTTGATATGAATCAATAGCCAACTGCCAAATCCTCCTTTGATATGAATCAATAACCAACTGTCCTCTTCATTTATGAGGCTGACACCGTTCTTCTGGCGAGAGAATTTAATGGTTCCCCATTTCCCCTTGGGTCTTTATTGCTTACTTGAATGCATTCTCATCTGCCTTCTTTTAGGCCTATGTATAAATAGGGTTGGTCATCTGGCTTGCGTTTATACTTCATTTCCTTCCTCTTTCTTAGCTTCCTTTGCAGGTTCCATTTCACTCTTGTTCCCAGTACCTCATTTTCCTTTCTCTTACTAGGTACTTTGTGCGTTCTCAAGGTGGGTTTAGCCCTTCTATGGACGGACTGGCTCGACCGCTTTGCTTCTTGGAGATGCACGGAGTACCTAAGGGTTACTCTTCGCTTACGACGCTCCATCAAATTTGTCGACGAACCCATAGCGCATGGTTTCCCCTTCTGGATATTGGTCATTAATTCCTTTTGTTGGTCTTGATTCGGGGAGCACGGGTTCTGGAGACTCGATTCTGGTGGTTTCTCTCATCACGTACCTGTGGAAGAACATATATGGATTGTGTGGCCCCAGGCGTGCTAGGGTTTTTTCTGAGCATCATCAGCCATTTGTAGTCCATTGAACGGTCCTTTTTTGGCGGCATCTTCGGTGTCGATCAGGCTCTTAGAGACTTCTTCATTTGTCGAATCTTTAACTTAAAGGGAGCTTTTTCGGCACACTGCCTTGGTGTGTCTGAGGGGAGATTTGTAGTAGTTATACTAAGTGATTTTGTGTTGGGATTCTTCTTTTGTGCTTGGGCAGGAGTATCTTCAACTTGATTTTTGCTTCTTTTGTGCTCTGTAGTAGTTATCTGCAATTGTATTTCCTACCTTAAGACATGATATTTGCATGGTTGTCTTCTTTTGCCATAACCCTCCTCCTTTCTTTGGGTGCACATTTCTGGTGACCTTTGAAGTCTGTGTTTTAAAACTTGGTCCGGTGACCGACTCAGTGAGGGTACTGGGTCAGCTGAGGAGTCAGTAGTTAAACCGCATGAACCAATATATATTAAAATAGTCATTAAAAATAACAATGTAATTTTTATACCTAATGAAATATAGGAATTAATATAAATTATTTATAGATAATTGTTGTCGTCAAACTCTCAATGCTAGCAAAGGGATCGGCTAAGACCCTGAATCCTTTGAAATAGTGTTAAGTTAGGTGAGAGTGACGTTTAATTGAACCTACAGCTTAACCACTGTTGGATCTGTAACGCCTAAAAAAAAAATAATTCGAGTATTTATTTAATTAAGTGGTATATTGGTTGGTTATATTAAAATAATGATAGGGTATTTGATGTAAATGAGGAGTGGTGGTTAGTAAAAAGTGAGTGGTAATTTAATTAAAAGAGGGAGTAGTGCAAGTAATGGAGGAGGTGTGAATAGAGGCCCATGATAGTTAGGCCCATATCCATGATATAAGTTAGGTGTCGAAGGTGAGAGAGTTCATTTGGCAATCAAAACGAAGAAAAGTCAAAGAGTAAAGTAAGAGAGTAGAGAGAGAGAGGTGCGATAGCTCAAGGAAGAAGAATAGAGGATATTGGCGTGGAGAGCTCAAGTTCAAGGAATAGGAGCTTGCTTGTTGGGGGATCTTGAAGTCTTGGTGGAAAGAGTGCTTATTCTTCAATCTATTGAGGTAAGGGGGCTCTCTTTCACCTATAATAGAGTATATGATGAGTGTTATGTGTGGGTTAGACCCTAGGATGGTTATTGAGTTGATTGTGTTGTTGATTGTGTGATTGATGTTGTAGTTGAGTCAATTTGGTGAATTTGTGGTGTGTGTATGTGTTGCTGATGATTGGTCATATGAAAGACCTAGAGAAGAAAATGGGTTTGAGGAAACCTAGGCGCAAGGGCGCCATTTTTGGTGTTGTCACCTTCGCTGTTACTTTGATGTGCGTTGGGTAGATTTCGAATGAATATACGTTGTTGTAATTGTGGGTTAAGTTTGATCATAGTATGAGAATCAAAGAAAAGAGGGAAGATGAGGGTTAGACGTCTAGGGCGCCATTCGAAGTGAAGTATTAGTGTGTGCTGAGGAGGGTAGGTGCGTTGTAGGATGTGTGCGTTGAAGCTGTGTGCGTCGAAGGATATGTGTGTCAAAGTATGTAGTACCGAGGTGAGTAATGGTTAAATGAGGAAGTGTGCCAAGGTGATTGATGGTCAAGTGAAGTAGAGTAACCGAGGTAGTGTAGTACCGAGGTGAGTAATGGTTAAGTGAGGAAGTGTGGCAAGGTGAGTGATGGTGAAGTGAGGAAGTTTGGCAAGGTGAGTGATGGTTAAGTGAGGAAGTGTAACCGAGGTAGTGTAACCGAGGTAGAGTGTAACACCCCAATTCTACCCATTCGATTATTTAATTATCAGAGTGCGGAATTTAAATCTAATCGTGCATTAGAGTGTCACATATCGACTTTTCAAAACTTAAACAACGTGTGGTCAAACAGACCTTTTAAAAACCAACAACGTAATCATTCATTTAATGCTAGCAAGATACGCAACACATCATAAGATTGTTTTCAACGTCATACAATCCAGAAAAACAATAACATGGTAAAACAATAGTCTAGAAATCATAAGACAACTAATAATCTAGTGTTCGTTTCCCCAGGTGCTACGTATCAGAGCAAACGACATTGACTCGAAAGGGTGAAGGAAAAGAAGTTCTTCACTAGCGTGTACTTGCACTACCACGAAGGGTAACATTCAACAGTAAAGGGGTGAGTCTCTAACAACATAAAAAGTATATGATAGGTAATATACTAGAGACTAGCAGCTATAATAACCATAGCATATCCACATTTTAACCCAACCAACATGGGTGACAACAAAAATCAACAACATAAACAGACAACAAGCAGCAGCACTAAGAGCATGACATGTGTGTATGAAATGCAACCCACATCGGGTATACGTAATTAGCCTTTGTGGCTTCATATTCAACACTGAGCAAAGCTCTAGGCTGAAGCCTTCAACAACGTGGTAATGCAATATGCCATGTATGAGACCATGTACCAAGCATCGGAAAAACAATCAACAACAACAACAATTACATATGCACAACAACGTCAACAACATCAACAATTGGTCGTTCATGACCCAACAACAACAACTTAAATTCTAGCCTTATTGGGCTCACCACAACAACAACATCACTTTTGGTCTTTTTGACACACAACAACAATATCAACCTTTATTTAATCGTTATTTGACCCACACAACGTTACAACACTGAGCAGCACGGTATGGCGCCCTTCAACAACACAATTCAGCAACTTAGACACTCTTGGGCGCCAAACAAAGACAAAATGACGCCGGTAAAGAACTGCGCCACATCTGGCGCCAAAGCGAAAGAAGCAAGCGGTGCTCGGGGCAGCCTGCGCCACTCTGGAATTCGACACACCCCAGAATTCGACACACCCTAGAATTCGACACACTCTAGAATTCGACACACCCCAGAATTCGACACACCCTAGAATTCGACACACCCTGCATTCGACACCCGCAGTCGACACAGCGCATCGGGCAAAGACACAATGGCGCCTGCAGTCGATCGGTGCCGCAGTCGATGGCGCCAGAACTCGGTGGCGCCTAGAATTGATCGCGCGCCGTAACTCGATCGTGGCGCCGTAACTCGATCGCGCTCAGAACTCGATGGCGCCTGAGTCGGATCGGCGCCCAGTGTAACACCCCCTTCTAATTACTATTATTTAATTAATAAAATCAGAGTTTTTCAAAAATCACTCACAAGAGAGTGCTACATTTGCTTCATCAAAAATCAAACAAATACTAATGGCGCAATTTAACAGTTAACAGCAAGATATATAGCACCTCGGCCAAAAGGGACGAGCCCAAAAAATCAATGTTTTAGTATACATCACATCGGAATAAAACATGTTTCAAAAACACATCAAGTTACAGTTTAATAACTAAACCAAAACGACCACTATACTACTCGGCCCCCCAGTGCTACATATCAGAGCAAGACGCCTAGCTAGACTGAGTAAGGAAGAACCTTCACTCGGGTACACCTGCAAGTTGCCGACATAGGAAGCAACATAAAAGCATAAGGGTGAGTCTCTTAACACATATACTAGGGTTTATGACAAACATCATGTTAGAGAAAACACCTAAAAACACCTCGGCTCATAACAACAATACATCACCAATTGCATGATTATATGCATGAATGCAACCCAACTGCACGGGCATATGCATGAATGGATCCATTAAGACCGAAGTCTTCTGCTCACCAATAAGACCGAAGTCTTCTGCTCACCAATAAATGCACATGGTTTATGTGACACCATGAACAATGCACCATAACACACCATATACATCATAATAAGAAATAATGCATACTCACCAATAATTAATAGACTCACCATTGCTATTAATTATCTCACCATCATCAATAAGACCGAAGTCTTCTGCTCACCAATAAGACCGAAGTCTTTTGCTCACCACTACTTGGTTTCCCATTAGGGACCTCACCAATTAACACACCTCCAATTATAGCTCTAAGGCTAGCATAACCCAGACATCATTCAATAGCACTAAGGCTGACATCTCTACATCGGCCAACAGCCCTATGGCTGACGCCCAACTCACCAGACACCTCGACACCCAAGTATTGGACTAAACAGTCACTACGAGGACCACAACGTCACCTAGGACTAAAACGTCTCCTAGGGACCAAACTGACTACACCATTCAGCCACTTAACGTACTCTGCACTAAACAGCACTCACAGTTGCGCTTGGTAGCAACCTGCGCTACACTGGCTTCAAAACAGCACCTCGGCACACTTACATGGCACCTCGGCACACCTCACAACACCTCGGTACACTACACTGCACCTCGGTTCACTACCCTGCGACACACTAATCTACGCTACACCTACCATTCAACGCACCTAGTCCTTGGTACACTCACCTCGGCAGATATACACTACCCCTCAACAACTGCACTTCAGCAACTATACTTAGGCATATACTTACACTACACTTCGGCAGCTACACCTCGGTATACGTACGCTACACCTCGGCAACTACAAGTCGACTCTACACTTAGACTCAGGCACACTTACACTTCATTACCCATACTTTGTCGCACACTTCGTCACCTACAATTCGTCACCTACGCTTTGACACTTACGCTCATCACTTATGCTTCGACACACTTATGGTTAGGCAACTACACCTCGGCTCCTATGTCACTTTCTGCGCCTAACCCGCCTCTTTCTTCTTTTCTTTGGATTCTCACTCTATGATCAAACTTAAGCTCAACGACTCCACACGTATTTCTTCAAAACTAGTCCAACACTCATCACGATACTCAACGAAGGTGACAACACCAACAATAACTCACTGGGACTGAGAGTTTCTCCGCTCCCTTTCCTTTCCTTGGTCTCTCATATGACCGGCTCATCAATAACCCATCACAACTTCACCAAAGTGAAGCAAACACAACATCAAACACACACCAAGCACACAAATAGTTCAGAAATCATTTCTAGAGTCTAACTCACACATAACACTCATCATATATACAATATTATAGGTGAAAGAGATCCCCCTTACCTCAAAAGATTGAAGAAGTAGTACTCTCTCCACCAAGACTTCCCGATCTAACAACAATCAGCTCTACCTCCTTGAATTTGAGCTCTTCCACGCCAAGATTCCTCTTCTTCTCTCTAAAAGCTATCTCACCTACCACTCTCTCTCTCTAACTTTCCTCTTTGACTTGTCTTTGATATTTGTTGCAAAATGAATGTCTCCCCTTCGACAACATCATTTAAGGCATGCATATGGACTTTCAATGGATCATGGGCCTCTACTCTCACCTTCTCCATTACTTAAACACCTCCTAAATGAAATAAAACTTCTAAATTAATTACTTGACTTAATTAAAATGTTGTAAGCCTTAAATAACTCAATTAAATAAATAATTGAACTATTTTGGGGCGTTACACCCAGAATTCGACTGGCGCCCATAATTCGACTCACTCCTTTCTCCCTTCCTCTTGGTCTTTTCCCATGATTAACTCATCAAAACATTAAGTGCAAAACTCACAAATCACCACTTAACCTCAATTGCAAACACTATGATCGATCACCAACATCATCAAAGGCAACATACATATATTCATAGATCGTCAAACAATCACCAAAATGAAATCAAGAAAACAACATATATATTCATAAATCGTTCAAACATATCGTCAAACACTTCCTAGGCATTATAGATCCTAATCTCCCACATACAACCCAACATAACCCTTTATACTATGAGACTCCCCTTACCTTAGAAATTGATTGAAGATGAACACCCTTCCACACACAAAAAGCGCAGCAACTATGGTTCTCCCTCTTCAATTCGCGAATTCCTCTTCTTCTCCTCTTCTCTCTCACGTTTGCGCTTCCTCTCTCTCTTTTCTTCTCCTTTCTTCGGCGTAACTCCCTTCTCTTCTCTCTTTTCTTCTTTTGTTTTCTTTTCTTTCTAAGACAACTAAACCTAAGTCTTTTATAGTTTGGGCTCAAGTGGCTTGGGCCCTTTTTACACCCCCTTCCATTACTTCCACCACTCCATAACACAACAAAATATTATATAATTAATTTAATATAATTAATCCACTAAATACTTAATAACTTAATTAAATAATTAATTAAATTATTTTTGCAGCGTTACAACTCTCCCCACTTAGAATATTTCGTCCTCGAAATTGTTACCTGATTCAAACAGCTCGGGATAGGATTCTAGCATCTTGCTCTCCAATTCCTACGTCATGCTTTCACCAGTAGCTCCCAACCAAACCACTTTTACCAATTTTATTTCCTTACCCCTTAAAGTCTTCACCTCATGATCTTCAATTCGCACCGGCATTGTCTCCACAGTGAGATTATCCCTCACCTGCACATTGTCCATCTGAATCATATGGGATGGATCTGGGACATACTTCCAAAGTTGCGACACGTGAAACACGTCATGCAAGTTCGAAAGGTTAGGTGGCAAGGCAACTCTATAAGCAACATTTCCAACCCGCTCCGAAATCTGATACGGACCAATGAAACGAGGAGTGAGCTTCTTCGACTTCAAGGTACAACCAACACCGGTCACCTGAGTGACTCTCAAAAACACATGCTCTCCCGCCTGGAACTCTAAATCCTTTCTCCGCTTATCATGGTAACTCTTCTGTCGACTCTGCGACGCTTTCATCTTCTCCCGAATCAACTTCACTTTCTCAGTTGTTTCGCGAACAATTTCCGGTCCAAGCACCACACTCTCTCCAGATTCATACCAACACAACGTGGTTCTACATTTTCGACCATACAATGCTTCAAAAGGTGCCATCCCAATAATGGAGTGATAACTATTGTTGTATGTAAACTCAATCAGTGGAAGGTTGGAATCCCACGAACCTCCCTGTTCTAAAACACAAGCTCTCAGCAGATCCTCCAATGACTGAATAGTCCTCTCTGACTGACCATCCGTCTGAGGGTGATAAGCTGAACTCAACCTCAACTTCGATCCCAACTCTTTATGCAGACTCTTCCAGAATCCTGAAGTGAACCTCGGATCTCTATCTGAAACGATACTCTTCGGAACACCATGGAGCTTCACAATTTCTCGGATGTAAATCTCTGCCAATTTAGGTACTGGATACGTGATGTTGATAGGAATAAAATGAGATGACTTTGTTAACCTATCAACAATCACCCAAATTGAATCATGCCCTCTCACTGTATTAGGCAAACCCGTCAAAAAATTCATGGAAATGCTATCCCATTTCCACTCTAGAATCTCCAACGGCTGCATCAACCCTGCAGGCTTCTGATGCTCAACCTTTGACTTATGGCAAGTCAAACACGCATACACGAACTGTGCCACATCTCGCTTCATTTCCGGCCACCAAATCAGCTTTTTCAAGTCTTGATACATCTTCGTAGCTCCCGGATGGATACTCAACTTACTTCTGTGGCTCTCCTCAAGAATTGTTTTCTTCATCTCTGCGTCATCAGGAATACAGATCCTATTATGAAACCTCAATACACCTTGGGAATCCAACTTGAAGTCTCCTTCCTCCGATTGATCTCAACCATCAAGCTACCAGCTTAACATCTGACTTCTGGGCCTCTCGGACACTACTCAAAAAGTCGTTATCAATCTTTAACATCCCTAACTTGACACTTTGAGGTGTCACTTCGCAGGCCAAACTCATATCTCTGAACTGCTCAATCAACTCCAACTCCTTAATCATCATTGCAGACATATGCAAGGTCTTCCGACTTAAAGCATCAGCCACGACATTAGCTTTGCCTGGGTGATAATTCAAGCCGATATCATAATCCTTCAACAACTCCAACCATCTTCGCTGCCTCATATTCAACTCCTTCTGATCAAACAGATACCTCAAGCTCTTATGATCACTGAATACCTCAAATCTAGAACCATAGAGATAGTGCCTCCAGATTTTCAGCACAAAGACAATTGCAGCTAGCTCTAAATCATGCGTAGGATAGTTCTTCTCATGTGTCCTCAATTTTCTAGACGCATAAACGACCACCTTACCATTCTGCATAAGTACACCTCCTAATCCCATCTTGGAAGCATCACAATACACCACAAAAGATTCACCCGGATTGGGCAACGTACAAACAGGAGACGTCGTCAATCGCCTCTTCAACTCAGCAAAACTCTCTTCACATCGGGCGTCCCAAACAAAAGCTTTCCCTTTACAAGTCAACAGAGTCATCGGAAGTGCTAGTTTAGAAAAACCCTCAATAAACCTTCGATAGTAACCAGCGAAACGTAGGAAACTCCTAATCTCAGTAACTGACTTCGGACTTTCCCATTGCAACACCGCATCTACCTTAGCTGGATCCACTACAATACCACTACTTGAAATGACATGACCCAGAAAGCTTACCTCTTTCAACCAAAATTCACACTTAGACAATTTTGCATACAATTTCTTTTCCTTTAGGACTTCCAGCACTAACCTCAAATGCTCTGCATGCTCTTATTCTGACTTAGAATATATTAGAATATCATCAATGAATACCACCACGAACCGATCCAAGTAAGTATGGAAGATACGATTCATGTACTCCATAAATACTCCTGGCGCGTTGGTAACACCGAATAGCATCACAGAATACTCATAATGCCCATAACGAGTTCTGAAAGTCGTATTCTGTATATCTTCATCCTTTACCTTAATCTGATGATAACCCGACCTCAAATCAATCTTACTGAACACTTTAGCACCTACCAACTGATCCATCAAATTGTCAATCCTCGGAAGCGGATATTTATTCTTAATAGTTATCTTGTTCAACTGACGGTAGTCTACACATAACCTCATACTACCATCCTTCTTCTTAACCAACAACACCGGAGCTCCCCACGGTGACACACTCGGCCTCACAAATTTCTTCTCAAGCAGCTCTTCAAGTTGTTTCTTCAACTCTGACAATTCTGACGCGGACATCTTGTACGGTGCCATAGAAACAGGTCTGGTACCAGGTACAAGATCAATAGAAAACTCAACTTCCCTCTCTGGCGGAACACTAGGGATTTCATCAGGAAAAACATCAGGGAAATCATACACTACCGGAACTCCATCAATGATGGCTTGATTCTCAACCGACAACGAAGCTACTAACGCGAATAACTGAGCTTCTTCCTTCATCCACCTCCGCAACTAACTAGCTGACATCAGATTGGACTCATCACTTCCAAAACTTATCGACTTGCTACGGCAGTTAATGTGAACATGGTTAAGCTCTAACCAGTCCATACCCATAATCACATCCAATCCACTCAACGGTAAACAAACAAAATCTATAATGAAGTCTCTGTCGAAGATCGACAAGGGACACTGAAGACATACCAGAGAAGTGGTTACCGACCCTTTAGCTGGGGTGTCGACAACCATCTCTCCTTTCATAGCAGACATGACGAGACCCAAACGTTTACAACACTCAATAGCAACAAAACAGTGAGTAGCACCAGTATCAACAATAGAATTCAAAGAAGTACCATTAATGATGCACGTACCTCTGATCCCTCGCGCTAGATCTTTCCTTCTTCGGTATTGGACATTTGGTACTAATGTGTCCCATCTCACCACAGTTGAAACAAACCACATCCTTACGATCGCAGTCAGACATCATATGACCCTCTTTACCACAGCGGAAACACCTTTTCACATCCGATTTACAATCGGTACTCTTGTGACCAGCCTTTCCACACTTAAAACATACAATGCCAGCAGGAGCATCTCCCAAAATTGGCTTCTTGCCAGCAAAAACCTTCTATTTACCCTTACCAGCAGGAACCTCATATGGCTTACCATGGCTTGGAAAATTGCTCCTCTTATCCTTCATAACCCGATAGTGAGCATTGTTGTCCTCTTCATAGATCCTGCAGCTATCAATCAAGTCGGAGAAAACACGGATGATCTTTTGATACCCAATAGCCTTCTTGATCTCAGGTCGTAGCCCATTCTCAAACTTGATGCATTTAGAAAACTCACCATTAACCCCATCGTAATGCGGGTAGAACTTTGCCAACTCAGTGAACTTGGCAGCATACTCAACCACAGACATGTTTCCCTGCTTCAGCTCTAGGAACTCAATTTCCTTCTTGCCCCGGAACTCTTCCAGATAGTACTTCCTCAGGAACTCTCTCAAAAAAAATTTCTAGAAATCTCTTCATTCGCGATCGCAGCCAACCCTCGCCTCATATCCAACCACGGTCATCGACTTCCTCACCAAAGATATGTGTGCCATACCGGACCTTTTGAGCTTCAGTACAATCCATCACCCGAAAGATCCGCTCCATCTCTTTCAACCATGCTAGTGCACCATCAGGATCATACTTGCCTTTGAAAGTAGGCGGGTTCTCCCTCTGGAAAGTAGCCAGACTGCGAGACCCAACATGCTCGCCAACGTTCTGTTGATTGTTCTCTAAAGACACTACGACTAGACAACTTGGTCGGACAGACCGAACTGCTCTGGTACCAACTATGTAACACCCCAATTCTACCCATTCGATTATTTAATTATCAGAGTGCGGAATTTAAATCTAATCGTGCATTAGAGTGTCACATATCGACTTTTCAAAACTTAAACAACGTGTGGTCAAACAGACCTTTTAAAAACCAACAACGTAATCATTCATTTAATGCTAGTAAAATACGCAGCACATCATAAGATTGTTTTCAACGTCATACAATCCAGAAATACAACAACATGGTAAAACAATAGTCTAGAAATCATAAGACAACTAATAATCTAGTGTTCGTTTCCCCAGGTGCTACGTATCAGAGCAAACGACACTGACTCGAAAGGGTGAAGGAAAAGAAGTCCTTCACTAGCGTGTACCTGCACGTTACCACGAAGGGTAACATTCAACAGTAAAGGGGTGTCTCTAACAGCAGAAAAAGTATATGATAGGTAATAAACTAGAGACTAGAACCTATAATAACCATAGCATATCCACATTTTAACCCAACCAACATGGGTGACAACAAAAATCAACAACATAAACAGACAACAAGCAGCAGCACTAAGAGCATGACATGTGTGTATGAAATGCAACCCACATCGGGTATATGCATGTGGTACCAATCAACGTAATTAGCCTTTGTGGCTTCATATTCAACACTAAGCAAAGCTCTAGGCCGAAGCCTTCAACAACGTAGTAATGCAATATGCCATGTATGAGACCATGTACCAAGCATCGGAAAAACAATCAACAACAACAACAATTACATATGCACAACAACGTCAACAACATCAACAATTGGTCGTTCATGACCCAACAACAACAACTTAAATTCTAGCCTTATTGGGCTCACCACAACAACAACATCACTTTTGGTCTTTTTGACACACAACAACAAGATCAACCTTTATTTAATCGTTATTGGACCCACACAACGTTACAACACTGGGCAGCACAGTATGGCGCCCTTCAACAACACAATTCAGCAACTTAGACACTCTTGGGCGCCAAGCAAAGACTAAAATGGCGCCGGCAAAGAACTCGCGCCTGCTCGGGCGCCAAAACAACAAGCAACTGGCGCCTGGGGCAGCCTGCGCCACTCTCGAATTCGACACACCCCAGAATTCGACACACCCCAGAATTCGACACACCCTAGTATTCGACACGCCACAGAATTCGACACACCCTAGAATTCGACACACCCTAGAATTCGACACACCCTGCAGTCGACACACTGCATTCGACACAGCGCATCGGGCAAGAAGACACAATGGCGCCCAAAATTTGATGGCGCCAGAGTCGTGGCGCCCAGAACTCGATCGGCGCGCCACTGATCGGCGCCAGAACTCGATCGGGCGCCAGTCGATTGGCGCGCCAAAATTCGACTGGCGCCAAGAATTCGACTCACTCATTTCTCCCTTCCTCTTGGTCTTTTCCCATGATCAACTCATCAAAACACTAAGTGCAATACTCACAAATCACCACTTAACCTCAATTGCAAACACTGTTATCGATCACCAACATCATCAAATGCAACATACAAATATTCGTAGATCGTGAAACAATCACCAAAACGAAATCAAGAAAACAACATATATATTCATAAATCGTTCAAACATATCGTCAAACACTTCCTAGGCATTATAGATCATAATCTCCCACATACAACCCAACATAACCCTTTATACTATGAGACTCCCCTTACCTTAGAAATTGATTGAAGATGAACACCCTTCCACACACCAAAAGTGCAGCAACTATGGTTCTTCATCTTCAATTCGTGAATACCTCTTCTTCTCCTCTTCTCTCTCATGTTTGCACTTCCTCTCTCTCTTTTCTTCTCCTTTCTTCGGCGCAACTCCCTTCTCTTCTCTCTTTTCTTCTTTTGTTTTCTTTTCTTTCTAAGACAACTAAACCTATGTCTTTTATAGTTTGGGCTCAAGTGGCTTGGGCCCTTTTTACACCCCCCTTTTATTACTTCCACCACTCCCTAACACAACAAAATATTATATAATTAACCAACTAAATACTTAATAACTTAATTAAATAATTAATTAAATTATTTTTGGGGTGTTACATAGAGTAACCGAGGTGAGTGATGGTGAAAGGAGGGAGTGTAACCGAAGCCAGTATTGTCGAGGTATGGATGTAATGAAGTGAAGTGTAAGTATGTCGAATCTAGTATTGTCGAGGTATGGATGTAATGAAATGAAGTGTAAGTATGTCGAATCTAGTATTGTCGAGGTATGGATGTAATGAAATGAAGTGTAACTATGTCGAATCTAGTATTGTTGAGGTATGGATGTAATGAAATGAAGTGTAGGTATGTCGAATCTAGTATTGTCGAGGTATGGATGTAATGAAGTGAAGTGTAGGTCTGTCGAATCTAGTGTTGCCAAACTGTAGATGTATTGAAGTGTAGTGTATGTATGCTGAAGTGTAGTGGTCGAGGTGTAGTGTATATAAGCCGAAGTGTAGTTGTCGAGGTACAATGTATATATACCGAGGTGTATGTGTTGAGGTGTAGATGTATCGAAGTGAAAGTGTCGACGTGTAGTGGGTCGAAGTATATGGAAGTCAACGTGTAAATGTGTCGAGGCGTACTATGTGTTGAGGTGTAGATGCATCGGAGTGTAAGTGTCGTCGTGTAGACGTGACGAAGCGTAAGTGTATGGGAGTTGACGTGTAGTTGCCAAAGTGTAGAGTATGCATACTGTAGTGTAGTTGCCGAAGTGAGGTGTATGTATGTCGAAGCTAGTGTTGTCAAGGTGTGTGAGTACCGAAGTGTAGTGTTGTAGTGGTGACGAAGTGTAGGTGTCGACGTGTAGGTGTCGAAGTGTGGATGTGAAGAAGTGTGGTGAGACGAAGGGTAGTGTAGGTGTGCCGAGGTGCAGTGTGGTGTGCCAAAGTGCAGTGTGGTGTGACGAAGGGTAGTGTATGTAACACCCCAAAATAGTTCAATTAATTATTTGATTGAGTTATTTAAGGTTTACAACATTTTAGTTAAGTCAAGTATTAATTAGAAGTTTATTTCATTTAGGAGATGTTTAGGTGAATGTGGAAGGTGGGCGTAGAGGCCCATGAGCCATGAGAGGCCCATGAGCCATTAGAAGCCCAATTGTTGACTCATAAAGGAGTGTGTCGAAGGAAAGGGAGCATGCATGCAAAGTGTTTTGAGAAAAAAAGTCAAAGGGAAAGTAAGAGAGAGAAGTTGGTAGGTGAGATCACTTTCTAGAGAGAAGGAAGAGCATTTGGTGTGGAAGAAGCTCGGAATCAAGGGAGAAGAGTTGCTGCGAGTGTTAACTGGAGGATTTCAGTGAAGAGAGTGTGTTCTACTCAACTGATCAAGGTTAGGGGGCTCTCTTCTCACGTATAATTTTGTAGTATGATGAGTTATTATGTGTGAGTAGATTGTAGTTATGTTTTCTCGAATTTGTTTTGCATGCTTGGTGTGTTTTTGATGTTTTTGATGTTGTGTTTTGGCTCACTTCAGTGGAGTTGTATGGAGTGGATGGGAGAGTTGATCGTATGAGGGATCAAGGAGTGAAATGGGAGCTGAGGAAACTCTCAGTCCCAGTGAGCTAGAGTGAGTGAGTGAGAGTGAGAAACATAATCTTGGAGAGGTTCTTAAAGAATAGGCTTAGGATAACACAGGAGTAGCTGAAAACGTACATCATAAAGTGACGAGCGTGCGTTTGAGTTAAATGGAGTAGTCGGTTTAGGATTGCCGAGGTGAGGTTACTTTCCATACGTAAGTTGGAACTTAAGTGAATGATCGTAAGTGTCAAGAACGTAAGTAACGATGTCATAGGAGCCGAGGTGAGTGATAGAGCACAAGTGACTAAGTGTATGAATACCTGAGACTAGGTATAGGTATCGGTTTGGACTTGCCGAGGGGTAGGGTAAGTAGGCCGAGATGCTTAGGCCGAGATAAAGTACTTAGGCGTAGTTGCTGAAGTGCCGTTGATAACGTATAGCGTGTGGTAACCGAGGTGTTATGGCCGAGATGTAGAGTATATCATACCTAGGTGTACTTGCCGAGGTGAGATGTTGCGTTTAAGTGCGGTGTGTTCAAGCGTAGAGTAACCAGGTGGTATTATAGAGGAAGTGAAGTACGTTTCGTGCGAAGTGAAGTGACTATGAGTGGAGTAGAGTGTAGGCGTGCCGAGGTGCCAAGCTTGCCGAGGTGCCAAACGCGCCGATGTGTTTAGCGTGCCGAGATGTACTGAGAGTGTGCCGAGGTTCCCGTTTAACGCTAGTATGGCGCAGGTGTTCTTTGGGCTGAGGCTGTGAGCATCGTTTTGAGTGCCAAGTACGTGAGTGGTTAAATGGTGTAGTCATTTTGGTCCCTAATTGACGTTTTAGTCCTAAGTGACATGGTAGTCCTCGTGGTGACTTTTGGTCCACTACTTGGTGCCGAGGTGTTTGGTGAGCAGAGGGCGACAGCCTTAGAGCTGTTGGCCGATGTAGAGACGTCGGCCTTAGCACAGAAAATGACGTATGTGTGTTGTTGGCCTTATGGCTACGAGTAGAGGAGTAATAAATGATGAAGTCCCTGATGGACATTAAAATAAATGAAAAGGGTGAATGCAGAGGACTTCGGTCCTAGAGGTGAGCAGAGGACTTAGGTCCTATTTATGAACAGAAGGCTGTGGTCTAATTGGTGAGTTACTGAGATTGTGTTATGATTTAATTGAATGATGTATATGTTGTGTGTTATGCATTGTTCATGGTGTCGCATAAATCATAAACATAATGGTGAAAGCAGAGGACTTCGGTCCTATGGTGAAAGCAGAGGACTTCGGTCCTAAGGTGATAGCAGAAGACTTCGGTCTTAATGGATCCATCATGCATATGCCCTTGGTGTTTTGGGTCTGCATCATGCATATAACTCATGCACTAAATGATTGTGCTATTTGTGTGTTGTGCCGAGGTGTTTATACGTGTTTTGCTTAGCATAATGCTTGTCATAAACCTTATTATATGTGTTTAGAGACTCACCCTCTTCGCTTTTATGTTGCTTCTCATGTTGGCAACTTGCAGGTATTCCCGAGTAGAGGTGTCCTCACTCAGTGTCGTTTGGCGTCATTTTGCTCTGGTAGTGTAACACTGGGGGCCGAGTAGCGTAGTGGTCTGTTATGTAGGTTTTATTTTGAGTTGTAAACCTATGTCTTTTTGGAACATGTATTATTTTGATTGTGTTGTAACTAATAACTCATTCATCGTGAGCTCGGTTCCTTCTTGGCCGAGGTCTTTGTATGTGCATCACACTACTACCCTTTGTTTAGGCAAGCAATTGTTTTATTGTTTTTCTTGGTTAAATTCATGTAGAAAAATGTAGCACTCCTTGAGTGGTTTTTGAAAACTCTGATTTAATTCGCTAAGTAGTATTAAAAGTAAGGGGGTGTTACATTAGTGGTATCAGAGCAAAAGTCCGGTCTTGTCCGACCAAGTATTGAGTCTTGAGTTCCCAGAATTTCGAGTCTTATGGCTCGTTATAAAAAAGGCGCCTTTTTTTATAACAGCCTGGGTCCACCACCCCAGCGCTATTACTCAAGATCTTTTCTACCCCCCTTGTAGAATTTTTGCCTTCCGTGGGATTCGAACCTTGTACATGGGGCTCAAATACAAAGTTCCACTCTTTCCACTACCATTGAACCGCGGCTCAATTGGTAGTGGAAAGAGTGGAACTTAGATTTGAGCCCCATATACAGATCTGAATCCACTCAGGCAAAAGTTTTACAAGGGCAGAAAGATCTTGAGTAATAGTGGTGTAGGACCCGGCCGTTATAAAAGGCGCCTTTTTTTGTAATGACCAGTCCACCGCATGCGGCCACCCCAGCGCTATTACCTCACGATCTTTTCTACCCCCTTGTAGAATTTTTGCCTTCCGTGGGATTGAACCTTGTACATGGGGCTCAAATACAAAGTTCCACTCTTTCCCACTACCAATTGAACCGCGGCTCAATTGGTAGTGGGAAAGAGAGGGAGCCCTAATAACGGGTCCACCACCCAGCGCTATTACTCAAGATCTTTTCTACCCCTTGTAGAATTTTTGCCTTAGTGGGATTCAACCTTGTACAAGGGGCTCAAATACAAAGTTCCACTCTTTCCCACTACCAATTGAACCGCGGCTCAATTGGTAGTGGGAAAGAGTGGAACTTTGTATTTGAGCCCCATGTACAAGGTTCGAATCCCACGGAAGGCAAAAATTCTACAAGGGGGGTAGAAAAGATCTTGAGTAATAGCGCTGGGGTGGTGGACCCGGGCTGTTATACTCCTCCGAGTATAGTGTGCTTCAAGTGTGGAAAACCTGGTCACAAAAGTTTTGAGTGCCCAGTCATTAAGTGTTTTAAGTGTGGCAAGGAAGGCCACAAGGCTCCAGACTGTGAGAAGAAGGACATGGTTTGCTACAACTGTGGGGAGGCAGGGCATATTAGTTCGAGGTGTCCCAAGCCGAAGAAGGAGAAGAATGTTGGAAAGGTATTCGCTCTTGCTGGATCCGAGGTGGTGAATGAGATAAAAGGTACGTGTTTTATAAATGGCATTCCTTTGATTGCAATAGTGGATACTGGTGCCATGCATTCTTTCATTTCTGCTTTGTGTGTTAAGAAGTTGGATTTAGTGTTGTCTTCTATGATGAGGGAGATGGTTATCGGTACTCCAGCCAAGGGTCCGGTGACTACCTCTCTGGTGTGTGCGAAGTGTCCTCTGTCAGTCTTTGGCAGAGACTTCCTTGTTAATCTGATTTGCCTACCATTGGAGGGGATGGATGTCAGCCTCGGTATGGATTGGTTAATGGATAACCATGTCCATATCAATTGCTTTGAGAATTTGTGAGTTTCCCCTTCTTCCGAGGTGGAAGAATGCATTACGATGTTCGCCGAGCATTGCGCAAGGTAATGAAGGAAGGGGCTGCGTTGTTTGCGTTGAGTGTGACAATGTCTGTGAGCCGAGCTAAAATTGATGAAATACTCATAGTGAGAGAGTTCCCAGAGGTATTTCCAGATGAAATTCCAGATGTGCCACCTGAGAGAGAAGTCGAGTTTACCATTGAGATAGTACCTGGTACTAGGCCGGTGTCTATGGCACCTTATAGGATGTCTGCATCTGAGTTAGCCGAGTTGAAGAAACAGCTTGAAGAATTGCTAGAGAAGAAGTTTATTAGGCCGAGTGTGTCACCTTGGGGGGCTCCAGTGTTGCTAGTAACAATTAAGAATAAGTATCCACTTCCAAGAATAGACGATTTGATGGACCAATTGGTGGGAGCGCAAGTGTTTTCTAAGATCGACTTGAGGTCGGGTTACCATCAAATCAAAGTGAAGGATGAAGATGTTCCTAAGACAGCGTTTAGAACTCGGTATGTACACTACGAGTATTCAGTGATGCCATTTGGTGTTACTAATGCTCCTGGAGTATTCATGGAGTATATGAATCGTATCTTTCATGAATATTTGGATCGGTTTATGGTAGTGTTCTTTGACGACATTTTGGTTTACTCTAAGTCCGAGGAGGAACATTCCGAGCACTTGAGGCTAGTGCTGGAGGTCTTAAAGGATAGGAAGCTGTATGCGAAGCTATCCAAGTGTGAGTTTTGGTTGAGAGAAGTGAATTTCCTTGGTCATGTGATTACCGGTGGTGGTATTGCAGAAGAGACCCTTCAAGATTGAGGTCAGATTGCAATGGGAGACGCCAAGTCGATCCATCGAGATAAGAAGTTTTCTGGTTTGGCCGGTTACTACAGGAGATTCATTGAAGGTTTCTCCAAGTTGGCGCCACCGTTGACTCGATTGACTTGCAAGGGTAAGGCATTCGTGTGGGATGATAATTGTGAAGAAAGTTTCAAGAGTGAAGAAGAGATTGACGACGTCTCCAATCTTGGACGTTGTCGAATCCAAATGAGTCTTTTGTAGTATATTGTGATGCGTCTAAGTTGGGCTTGGGCGTGCGTCTTCGATGCAAGACGGTAAGGTAGTTGCTTACGCTTCAAGGCAATTGAGAATTCACGAGAAGAACTACCCTACGCATGATTTGGAGCTTCTTTGTAGTGGTGTTTTGCGTTGAAGATATGGAGGCATTATCTTTATGGTTCTCGGTTTGAAGTGTTCAGTGATCATAAGGGTCTACAGTATTTGTTTGACCAGAAGGAGTTGAAAATGAGTGTCATACCCCAATTTTGTCCGGCTTAGGTCAAAACCCTAATTTTCCCCAAAAAATAAATAAATAGAAGAAAAAGCATCATGCATT
Source organism: Oxytropis ochrocephala (assembly GCA_020916435.1). NCBI lineage: Eukaryota > Viridiplantae > Streptophyta > Magnoliopsida > Fabales > Fabaceae > Oxytropis > Oxytropis ochrocephala. The sequence continues at coordinate 53,103,824 of CM037091.1, read as the reverse complement.
GCCTTTAGGGTTCTAAAAGTCATTTCAAAGCTTCTAAAATCATTTTTGAAGTTGGAATGCACTTCTTAGACAAATTAGGGTTTTTCAGTGCAAAAGGGTATTTTGGTCATTTTGCAAATAAGGGACAATTTCTCAGGACAAATCATTCAACATGCATTTTTGAGATATTAGAGGTCATTCCTAGGGGGAAAAGTCATTTTTGGAGTAAAAATGTGCTTTGGGCAAGTAACTAGGGTTTTTAGAATGAAAGGGCATTTTGGTCATTTCACAATAAAGACGGTCTTTTCTCCCAAATCCTTGAACAATCACCAATGATTTATTTGAGGGATATTTGTGCTCCATTGTGATTATTTTTGTGCATAAATATTAAGCCTTTTGGCATGAAAACCTAATTTTTTGGATAGAAGGGTAAAATGGTATTTTCCTTTGAGGTGGGGTAAATAAATCAATTTTGGGATTGGTGAGATCATAAAATTCAGAGCCCAATCATTGAATCATGGGATATGGCCCAAAATGGCATGAATTTAGAATAATTATCTAGAAAGGAATATTCCATGTTCTTTTGAATTTTGAAAGGTCAAGTATAGTACAATAGTACAATTTGCATTTCCACTCACTCCCCACTCCATAGCTGCGAATATCAGCTATATTTCTTTCAATTTTGATTTATTTTATTGTTTTCAAATGGTATTTAAATCATGGCCTTTCATTCAAATGTTAAGTGCAATCCTCACCTTTCATTTGAATTAAAATGGCACTTGTGTAATAAGCTTCATGGAAAAATTCAATTTTGTAAATGAGCTTATCCTTCACCACCCTCCTTATGCTGCACACCCAGCCCTCTCTCTCCTCACTTTATTGCCCTTAATCCATGTGACATTGAATCTTGACCATTGATTCAAATTCTATCTCAAATCCTATTGGTTTGCAAGAAGCACATTGTCATAAATACCCTTAAGTTTTCACCCCATATAAAAACCCAAAAATAAGATCAAAGGGAGAAGACACCCTCATTTTTACCCTAGCTAGCACTCTTCCTCCTCTCCTCCCTCTCTTGGCCGAAATCACTCCCTCCTCCTCCTCCACTTTCTTTTCAAGTTTCATACACCAAACCACCTCAAATTCACTCCATATTCATATATCTTCTTCCTTTCATCCTTGATTCCATTTTTCACATCACTAAAGAGTTTGTTCTCTTCAAGTTTGCGTGGCTTTGTTGGTGATTTGTGAAGATTTTTTGTTGATTTGTTCTTGATCTCCACTTTCTACTCTTTTCTAGTTGTTTCTTGAGGTAAGCCTATTTATCTCTTGCATTTATAATTTTTAGCATGTGAATCATTCTCCTACTCCTCTTTCGTCTCTCAAAGAGGCTTAGAGGGTTCATTTCAAACACTATGTCAAGTTCTTTGGGAGCCTTGGGTTTTTGAAGTGAACCCTTGGCCTTGATGAGAGGGTTCTTGTGTTTTTAACCATACATTTTTGCATTTTTACAGTCATCTTTTCACTTTTTCATGAATAAAGAATTTTCACATATTGTATACATTTTCTTGTTGAATCTTTGGTTTGATTTAGGGGTATAGAGGTTTCGGTTTTAAGCTTTAGAATTTAGGGTTTTTTTTGCTTGTTTTCCCTTTTACTTCTTTACTTATGTAAATAAATGCATGATGTGTTTGATTTGCATGGTTTGTTCTATGTGTTTTGGGCATGAAAAATTTGTTGTTTATGTTCATATAGGGTTCGGCCCTAGAACCTATGTTTGTGTACATTTTAGTGCTCAAAATGTGTGTTTGATCTTGTGTAGTTAAAGGTATTTGTGTTAATATGTTTTGACTTCTAACCATCCTTTTTCTTTACATTTTTACTTTACCACTTCATTAAGTAATTACCACTTACTTTTTACATTTTTACTTTACCCTACATTAACTTTTTTACTCTACCATCTCATTAAATAATAACCATTCACCTCATGGATTTTTTTACTTTACCATCATTAACTTTTTACTAAAAGTTTTACTACTTGTCTATTTGCAAAAATACCCAAAACATTTTTACACTTTGCATTTTATCACTGGTGCTTACATGTTCATGTATCCATATGTGCCTATGCCTCTTGCATTCTCATACTCTCTTACATGTCCATGCATCCCTTAATATCATGTCTTGCATTCATTAGTATATAATCATGCATTCATTGATGTTATGCCTTGCATTCCATAAGTGTATACTCATGCACATGCTTTCATAATTATGCATTCAATTGTTCATAGTAACTTGTGAATACTCCTTATAATTGTTTTGCTTGTGTTATAATTGTTGTCTCGGTTTTGACTTGAAAAGTGGTTGAATGTTCTACTTTCTTTTCTTTATGGCCAATGCCACCCTCAAATTCTCTTCTTATCTTTTCTAATCAATTTTTTTTCAAAGACTTTTTCCAAGAGTCAATACTCTTCAAATCACTTTCATAAGTTAATCAATTTTTTTTTTGAGATCAATAAATAATCTTTTTCAAAACTCATAAGGAGGCAAGTCGGACGCATTTGGCCAGGTGTTGTCTAACGCCCCAAGACCGGAGTCATGACAACTCAAAGCGTCTTGCGATACTTATGAGAATAAAACAAGTAATTAACAACTTCAAACCCCTTTTCCAAAGTGAGTAAGGTACCGATTCGGATGTACTTCCGATATCGGTTAGCGTCTTAGTAAGGGTTAGCGGTATGCGGTTTATGCGCGAGCCTAAGGTACTTGCTCAATAAAAGCAACCAATCTCGCAATCAACCTTTTTCCTAAGAAAACCAAAAATCATCTTTTCAAAAAGTAGTGGGGCACGTCGTCTCATGACAAAGTGGGTGTCTTTGTTCTAGGTCTATTGGGTCTGCATCTAGGACCGAAAACCCCTACAATAAAAAAACACCAACACACTTCTTTCCTAAAATCACAAAAGCCGTCTTGGACATAAAAAGCACACTTTTCTTCAAAATCACAAAAGCCGTCTTGAGACGCAAAAAGCACACTTTTCTTCAAAAATCGCAAAGCCGTCTTGGACGCAAAAAGCACACTTTTCTTCAAAATCGCAAAGCCGTCTTTGGACGCAAAAAAGCACACACTTTCAAAAAGTCACAAAGCCGTCTTCGGACGCAAAAAACCAAGAACTACATAGCTTTGATTCCTCATCACGGTGGGGATACGTAGGACCGGGTTCACGTCCTGTCAAGCATCCTTTTAAAAAATCTTTGTTTTGTTCCGCTTTTCAAAGATGCCAAAAATATCTTTTTTTCGTTTCCAATAAAATAATTTCTCAATCGAAAGCAAAAGAAAAGAAAAGAAGTAGAACGATCGTTTCAAATCAAACATTTCAAAACCACACATCCAATTAATGGTTCCCTTTCGGTAGAAAAGAGGTGCGGAGTGCTTATACCTTCCCCGTACCTAACCGACCACCGAACCTACATCTCTTGTTTTCGAAAAGACCACCCGCCTTGTATAAAAAGACGTTTTTTCAATGTTTTCGTCTCAAAACTAAAATATTGGTGGCGGCTTCATAAACCTTCCCACGTTGTACATCGAGAAGTCCAAACTGGATTCTTCGGGGTGCAACAGCTGGCGACTTCACTGGGGACAGTTTTTTTTTAAAAAAAAAATAACGAGGGTCAAGCCTAATTAATTTGATGCGTGGTTTAAATGGTTTGATTTGAAAAATTTGTTCTATCTCTTCTTTTTCTTCCTTTTCTTTTCCTTTTTCTTTTCTCTCCTTTCTTTGTGATGCTTGATGGTTTCTCTTGCATTATCATGCTCATTGTGTTGCATTCATGTGCATTTGCTTATTTCTACACTTGCTTTTTGTTTTTTCTCTTACCCTTTTTCCTTTCTTTACTTATACTTATGCATCATATTCTCCCCATCTCGCATGTTCCCCTCTTCTTCGCTCCCTTTCTTTGGTAAGTTCATGCACTTCCCCCCTCAATTATGATCCCCTATTCTTAGCTCCTTTTTTCTTAAGGTAAGCAGAGTTTTGGATGGTTGTTAATACCTTAGGATGATTTATTGCTTACACTTGAATGATATGTGCAAAACCCTAGGGTAGACGACTCTCTTTGTCCGGATCAAGCTCGGATTTTCTTTGCGGGTGGGGTATATGCATCATTACGCGCCCTACACACACTTTCACCGCTTTTTACCCTTATGTGATTTTTGGTGAGATGACCCTATACCCGGGCTAGAGTATATCTTAGGCTAGAACGAAGTCATTAGTGGCTGCACACTGGACATACGTCTTCTCGTGCAGTTGCGAAGACTTCACCTAGAGTATGGCTTTATTCGATGGGCTCATCACTTGGACGCGTCCCCCCGCCGACGGTCGGTGCGCTCGGATGAGGTCGTTGGCTCTGGGAACCTTATCTAGGGCCCCTTTAGTGCTTTCCTTGAAGTGTGCACCCATAGAAAAGCCTTAGATCCTGTCTCTAAGAAACCTCAGAGGACACAAAGGAGCTGCATACCCCAAGCATCAAACTTTTTTTTTTGAAAAAATGATTATTTTTCCAGAAGTATGAAATTCCAGTTTTTGAAAATCCTATGTTGTAAATAATTTTCTTTCAATCATCCTCATCATGCATTTTCTCGCATAAAATTTTTTAGAAACATATCTCATGCTTTATTATTTTCCTTTTTCATATCATATATGCAAACATCTCATTTTGCATGCATTTTCACAAGAATCATATCTTTCCACGCACTAAAAATAATTGCTAGTATCATGCATTCCATTTCATTACATAAAAAAAAAACAATTATCATCTTCATAGCATAAGCATTTCTGATCGTACCTTGACCAATGAAGAGTTGAAGTGTTGATTGATTAAATCAAATGGGCCGGTCGTTGAATGAGTGAAAGGACCGGTCCCCGGCTTCACGCCAGAGAACACCTCGGGTGGTACTGCAAAGACACCGACGATCTAGTGAGAGGTCGCCGGCGAGATAGCACAAGGTTAGAGAACGCACACGATACCATATGCGAATGGCGATATATATCGCGAGGTCCGACCGTTTGGCGGAGATTTCGGCCGGCGAGAATGCGCTCCAAGCGGCGTGTTTGGGCCGATCGAGACGGGTCGGGCGCGCAGTCCAATTGCTGCTGGCGCACCGTAATTGCTAATACACCCAGGAACAGTTGCCCCCCAAGCCTAGGTCGCTTAAGAGCGGGCTGAGGCTTGAATCGATGCCCCCAGGAGTGAAGTTATCTTGACGAAACGGACGCGGCCGTTCGCTTTCTCTGTAGGGCGGTGTCGACCGCTTGTCAACCGTCGGCGTCGCCGCGGATTTCGGTTGGTCTTTACCGACATTTAAGACGCGACGTTTGGTGTTTCCGAGGTCATGTCTCGAGACAACCATTGGCGAGAAGACGGCGTTGCCAGACTCTTCGTATCCCGGCCCCTTCGCGCGTAAATCGCACTATAAATAGCCCCTTCTGCTGAGTTCATTTCTCACACTTCCAAGAATTGCTCGCCAACGACCGACTTGCATCCAAAGTCGTTTTTCGCTCTACTAGCGACCGATCCGCCACATCTGCTTAAGGTACGGATCGATCTCTCCCTTTACTTTTTTAAGCTTGAGTTTTTACTTGAAAGTATTTCGTGCTTTTCCACGCCTCGTGATAGGGGGTGTCAGGTCGAGGGATGGCCAAATCGCCCCTCTCATGAGTGCTGCTCGCTCGGCCGACCGACTCGTTCCCTTTATCATAGGTGTTTTTGCATGCCCACGGACAAACCGACCGCCCGTATTCCCTGAAAACCACCGCAATCCTTCGCTCCATACATGTCGAGGCCGGGCGAGCCCAATCTCCACGAGGAAGAGCCCAAGTCGTCTTCGGGCGACAAAGGTTCTTGCTCTTCGAGTGGTTCCTCGAGCAGTACGAGCTCGACTTCCCATTCCTCCGGCCGAGGGTCGACCAGTACAAAGAGCTCTGGGTCAAGGTCCGTTTCATTACGAAGCGGCGATCAGGCAAACACCCCACGGGCGAGAGGAAGACGTGGAGGTGGTGATCATTGATGATGAAGAGCCTAGCGCCGTCCCAGTCGCGGACGAGGAGATGGTAGAGGCCGAAGGCGGCCGAGATGAAGCGGCCCACGAGGAAGAGGTGATTCAGCCCGAAGTCGATATTTCTGGTCTGGAAGCCAACGTCGGAGGGTCGAACGAAGGGTCGGCCGAAGTCCAAGCTGATGTAGCTCGAGATATATCTGACATGTCTTGGGTGTCGGAAACTCTTCGCTCTAACAGAGCATTACTGATCGGCCACGATGCTTTGCCCGATCTACGGAGCCGCCTTGAAGACTCACCGGGCTGGAGGGTAAGAGGCATGAAGGAGGGCGAAGATATCGCGACTTATTCTTCCAACTTCAAGTTCACGATGTATCGGCTCGTGTTCGAGAAGATGAAGATTACCCCTCCTTTTACCGAATTCCAACGCGACGTCCTGCGCCATATTGGGGTCGCCCCTTCTCAGCTTCATCCAAACGCATGGGCGTTTTTAAAGACTTTGAGTCTTCACGACTGTTGGGTCGGCGGTGTCGATGATGCTTTTCTTTGCTCTCTTTGAGCTGAGCTGGCTCAGAGAGAAGGCCAACAAGGAGAAGAGGGAGCAAGTCTCCTTTAAGATGCAGAAGACCCACCACCGGTTTTTCAAAGCATTCCAGGAGTCGTTGGGAGCGGCCTGGAAAAGCCAGTATTTCTGGATCGTTCCCACCGAGGAGGCCGGGAAGGCCGTTTCTGAGGTTCAACCGGACGGGATGCTAGGTCCCCCTTACTTCCCAATCATGTGGAATGAGGCTCATTTCTGCAGGCGGCCGGGCGATTACATCTACTCAGTGAAAGACTTGGAGACTTTGGAGATGATAAAGTCGTTGGCGAGTATGATGCGTCCAGATCCTAAGGGCGACATACCTTGCCGACCCTTTGTCTTGTACGAAGGCCAAGACCTGGAGGCCGAGATCGGTTCGCTTTTGAACTTTTTTTTTTTTTTGTCCTTATATTCTGTTATCGATTTTTTTCTTTTAACTCATGACTCGGTACTTTGCAGAAAGAATGGCCGGCAAAAACTGGGATTTGCTCGCTTCCGTTTTGAAGCCTGAAGGAGGAGCTAAGAAGTACGAAGGTCCTCGACTCGGTACTTTGCAGAAAGAATGGCCGGCAAAAACTGGGATTTGCTCGCTTCCGTTTTGAAGCCTGAAGGAGGAGCTAAGAAGTACGAAGGTCCTCGGCCGGCGGATGCTCCAGAATCGTCTTCTAAGGTGCCCCAAACCCCCAAGAGCCAAGGGAAGAAACCGGTCAACAGTGCCGGTGGCCGCCTCCTCGCACCATTGATCGCTCCCCAAACGGGCCAAGCATGATGGTTGGGGCTCGACCCCCGCGACGGAGGAGGTTCCTATCATCTCGCCAAAGCTTGGGTCCGGCCGATCCGGGAACTGCAGAGAAAGAAACCCATGGCGCTCTGCGCTTCTCTCGCATGGGGTCGAGAAATTCATGGCGGAGCTGGTGGTCAAGGCGATGGTAATTTTATTTTCTTAGTCTTGTACTCTTCATCTTACCTTTGTTCGACCGATCGACAACCCTTCGACTCGAATTTTGCAGAAAGGACAAGGCTTTAGCCGAGGCGCAAAAAAATATGACAAGCTCGCCCAGTCGAAGAAGGAGGCCCTCAAACGGGGGGAGGACGACCGTGCCAAGCTTGCAAAGAGGAACAAGGAGCTTGCTGCTCAGGTCACAACTCTGAAAACCGATCTCGAGGCCATGGGGAAGCGAGAGGCCAATTGGGTGGTAGAAGGCCGAGCTGGAGGAAAAGATCCGAATGGTGGCCCAGGCCGGTCAGGAGGCTGCGATTGAGCAATTTTACAATGCTCTTGGCCAGGCGCGGGCATTGAACCCAGACTTGAGGATCAATTTTGATGACAACATGATAAAGCCTACGCACTATGTTGAAAAAACAAGATCATGTTGCTCGCGAAGTTGACGAGCAAGGCAATGTCGTTCGCCCGCCACCATTCTCTTCTCAAGCCCGCCGCGGCGGTGTAATTTTTTGTAACCGTTTAACTTGCCTTCGGGCACAACAATTCAAATCTTTGCCGCCGAGTAGTCAAGTATTTGGGCGCCGGCCGACCAAGGCGTCTCTAATTTGTGATGACAATTTACTTTGGCTTAATTTATTTGTTTGCTTGAATCGATTGCTTCGCATTTATTTTTCTAAGTTCGCGAACTTTAAATCTAGGTCGCTCGACATTTCTTACCGCTAAAGCGGTGCCCTCTCGGTGACACTTGATTGGGCCATTCCGATGGCTCTTGAGGTAGGTCGTTTCGACGGCTACCGCGATGGGTTATCACTTAACCCTGGGCCATTTTCGATGGCACTCGATATAGATCGATTCGCCGACCTAGAGTTTGTGGGTTACTACTCAACCCTTGGGCCACTTCGATGGCGCCGATGTAGATCGTTTCGACGACCTAGCGTTGTTGGGCCATTTTCGATGGCGCTCGTTTGAGTCAACTTCGGTGGACGTCGTTTTGTGCGGCTCGGTGGCACATGCCGCCACGATCGCTTCGACGACACTGAGGTTTGCGGGTTATCTAACCCTGGGCCATTTCGATGGTTTTCGAGGTAGATCGTTTCGACGATCTAATCAACTTTGATAAATCTTCGATCGCTCCTTTGCCACGGGCAATCTTGAGCGACGGTCATACATTCTTGCGATTCAATAAAGAACACATCATATTTCTAAAGGTCGCTCTCGTAAAAAACCCGGTGGGAAAAAGCGCTGCACCGCTTTTCATTAATAGGTCGGTCATTTATTACATTCAAATTGTTCATTACATTCAAACGTAATATCTTCTAAGTTTCTCGCATTCCATGTTCTCGGGATAGTCGCCCATCCATGGTTTCCACTCGTAAGCCCCCTTTCGATCTTGTTGATGACCCCGTATGGACCTTCCCAATTCGGTGCGAGCTTCCCTTGGCGTGCATTCTTGTTTCCCACGCGGCCCGTCTTAGAACGAGCTGACCGACCGTGAAGTCTCTCTTTTGCACGCGAGTGTTTGATCAATTGCTCTCTTAGTGACGCTTGGGTGCGCAGTTCTTCAATTAGGTCCAATTCTTCTCGTATAGCTCGGCCGTTGTCAACCACCGTAGGGGATTCAAGTTCTCCAATTCAGCTCGCCCATCTCTATGGGTATCACAAAGATCGATCCCATATACCGATCGAATGGGGACTCCGCCGCCGTTGAGTGAGGGTCGTCCCGTAAGCCCATAGAACGGATCGCAGCTCTTCGACCAGTTCCTTTCGCCGTCGAGTCTTCGCCTCAACCCACGCAGATTACCCCGCTGGCCGCCTACCTTGGCCGTTAGTACGAGGTGTTAATGACCGAGGTGAAATTTGTTTCACCCCTAAGTCGCCAACATTTCTCTAAATCTCTTGTCTGCGAACCGGGTGCCGTTATCCGTTATCGATTCTTTGAGGATCCCAAAGCGGGCCAACACACACCGCCGAATAATTTGCTTACTTTCGCCGAGGTGATGGTTGCAAAGAGGCTCGGCCTCGACCCACTTAGTAAAATAATCTACCGCCACGATCAAGAACTTGAGGCGGCCCGGAGCAGTGGAAACGGGCCTAGCAGATCCATGCCCCACCAAGCGAACGGCCAAGGTGAGACAAGACTTTGCAGCTCTGTGGAGGGTGCAATGTGGACATCGGCATGTACTTGGCATTTCTTGCACTCGAACGAGCTTCTTGGCATCCTCGTCCATGGTCGGCCAATAATAGCCGGCCACGAGAGCCTTCTTAGCTATGGAACGCAGCGCCCGGGTGACTCCCACAAACACCTTCATGAATGTCCCTCAGCACATGGTCGGCTTCGACCGACGTAAGACACCTTAACAATGGAGAGGAGAATCCTCTTTTGTACAACTTTCCTTCTATTACCGAATACTTGGTCGCCCGAGTCCGACCAACTTAGCTTGCTTTGGATCACTCGGCTCATCCCCTTCAACAATGTACCTTAGGATAGGAGCGATCCAATCGAATCCGTCGTCGACATTACGTAATCGCCAACGATCGACTCGGCTTGGTTGAAACGCCTACGCCCGATTTAGAGTCTCTTGAATCACACTTGCGTGATTCCCGAGTTTTGGTACTTGCCGGCTTTGATAGTATATCTCGCCGAACATTTTCGGTTCGAGGCACATGGGTCACTTCGCCGCCGGTCGAATCGTTTAAGAAGCTCTCTTACCTCGACTAGGTAATTCTTCAGCACGTCGTCCTTAGCATCATATAATTCCTTGATCTGCGAGACGACCAGCAGGGAGTTCGATCGAAGTTCAACTCGGTCAACATTGAAGTCTCTGGCGAGCTGCAGGCCGGCTATACACGCCTCATATTCGGCCTGATTATTCGACGATGGAAAGCGAAAGTCAAAGACACCTCCACAACCGGGCCTTCGTGAATTTTCTAGTATTAGGCCTGGCTCCACTTCCTTTGCTATTAGACGACCCATCTACGTGCAAGATTCAGGTCGTTTCAGCTTGATCTTCTGGGGTAGGAGTCATTTCCGCTATAAAGTCGGCCAACACCTGTGCTTTTGCGGCCGATCTGGATTCAAATTTAATGCCAAACTCATCGAGTTCCACCGCCCACTTTATCATTCGTCCCGCCAGTCCGGCCGATGGAGGACTCCGCTCGATTGGCCGTCGGTCCTTACCACGACACTGGTGGGCCACGAAGTAGGGCCTCAACCTTTCGAAAGCAACATCGAGTGCAAGAGCAAATTTCTCTATTTTCTCGGTACCTCACTCGGGCCCTGCAACACTTTACTAATAAAGTAGACCGGATTTTGTTTATTTCGCATTCTCTCGACCAAACACGGCGCTCGTAACTTTCTCGTGATAGCTAAGCACAGTACAATGTCTCGCCCGTAGCGGCTTAGTCATAATTGGCGGATTGGTCAAAGCTTGCTTCAATTCATCCAACGCCACCGGGCATTGGTCGGTCCACTCAAAATCCACCTCTTTCTTCGCTAGATCTAAATAGTGGAAGCGACTTGCGTGCCGCTTTAGGGATGAACACGAGAGAGCGGCCACCATGCCATTAAGTCGTTGTATTTCTTTTTAGAAGTGGGCGGCCTCATATCTGGGCGACCGCCCCGCACTTCTCGGGGTTTGCTTCTATCCTCTTTCTTTCGGTGGAAGCCAAAATCTGCCGCCCTCACCCCAAAGGTACACTTCTCGTGGTTCAGCCTAAGTGAGTTCTTCCTAGCTTCTTCAAATATTTCCCGAGGTCGCTCACATGATCCGGGTCGGTTACGCTTTTAATGATCATGTCGCCCAAATACACCTCGAGATGCGACCGATCCGCTCGTTGAAAATTTTGTTCATCATTATTTGGTAGGTCGCTCCGGCGTTCTCGAGGCCGTAAAGGCATCACCTTATCTTGAAAATTTCCCGATCGGTCATGAAGGTCGTCTTGTGCCGATCGGGCGGATACATCGTGATCCGATTGTATCCGAGTAAGCGTCCGAAAAGACAAGTAGTTTGTAGCGAGGCCCCATCGACCGACTTTGTCGATGTTGGAGTGCGAGGAAGGCATCCTTCGGGCATGCCTTATTTAGATCGGTATAGTCTACACACATCCTCCATTTTCCATTCTTCTTCTTAACCAAAGACGACATTGGACACCCGGTCGTGTATTTGATCTCTTCTATGAAATTGGCCTTTATGAGGTCCTCAACGGCCTTTGCGCGGCTTGAGATTTTTCCTCATTTAAGCATCGTCTTCTTTGAGCGACGGCTTCACCCCTTCATCGATCGAAAGTTGATGGCGAGCTACTCGATAGGAATGCGGGCATGTCCGATGCCGCCATGCGAACAGTCAAGATAGTCTCTCAAACATTGCACAAGATCTTGCTTCACTTGCTCGCGGTAGGTCGCCACCGAAGCTTGACTATCTTCGTTGGGTCGCCTCTCAACGGCACATCTATTAACTCTCCATGAGGTTCTCGCCTTTTCAACTTTGTTTTTCACTTTCGGGCTAAGTCATCATCGTTATCTTCCGGGTCATTTGTGCGGATCATACCGAGCATCCAAATCGGTGACATTGACTTGATGGCCTTCACCGGTGCTTTGAACGTTTGGGCCAAGATCTACCTCATCACAAATTTTCGATACTGGTGTCGTGGCTTCGTCTTGCGGCCTCTAGGTCGGCCGCCGGGGTAACTACCGTCGTCCTTGTTTGTAGAATTTCATCTTCGTGTGTATGTCTTGTTGATGCCACGCCTCTAGCTTGCCTGTGGTCGGGCCTACCAATGATGCAATCGATAGCATGATTTGAGGGGGAGTACAAGGAACGTCGTGCGGACCGGCCCCCTGTACAAAGTGCTATCTCCGTTGTCGTCACCAAATGTGACCATTAGCTCAATCGTCCCCACGGGTAGGTGATCGCTCCATTGAAGCCCGTTAGGAGTAGGCTCGGCTTGGGGAATTATCTCGCCGATCGACCTTGATCTTGTCAATCAAGCCTTCAAACATGATGTCGGGCCGAGCTACCCCGGGTCGACTAGAATTCTTTGAACTTCAAGATGGCCATAATCGCTCGATCACCAACGGAACATAACCGTTCGCCTACCATCGTGTAGGTCGCTATCTCCAAACGAGATGGGGGGTCTATTCGAGACCGGTGGGACCGCTGACGTTGAACCGACCATCAGGAGCTCGTCCCACTTCCTCTTTGTAGCTTTATTTGATTCTCTACGATCCAACGGATTTCCACCGTGAATGACCATTGCGACGTTGCGCCCCCGGATCGTGGAGCTTCTCGATCCTCGCACCAGTCTTTGTCTTGGGTGCTTGAAATAACTAGAGCACCCTTCCCTGGCCCTGGATCGAACTTCTTTTCGCTTCTCTTGAGGTCGGTCGCCTTCCTCCGACCTCACATACTTTCCCAACTTTCCTTTCTGGATGAGTTCTTCGATATCGTCTTTGAGGGCCATACAGTCATTAGTGTCATGACCCTTGCTTTTGTGGTAACGGCAATACCTTTTGGTCGGTCGTGCCCCCTTCTTGAGCACGAGTGGATCGGGCCGCTTTCCTCCCACAAACTCGTTATTCTGGCACTCGCTATAGATCTGCGCAATAGAGGTGTTTAGCCGGGTGCGATGATCGAACTTCTTATCACGAAAGTCAGACCGATTGTCGCGGCGACCTTCATGCCCTTTGGCCGGCTTACTATTTTCTTCTTTAGGTCGTGCGCGGACGGCCTTCCTTCTTCGCCAAGGTTTCTTTCGTGACGCCATGTGGACGTTAGCCTCGTTAAGAAGTAGCCGAGATCTTGGTAATGGTTAAGAGTGAATTTTTCTACGAACCGATGGTCCTGGTCGAATACCACGCTTCAGATATTTTAGCTTGTCCTTGTCCGACAAGTCACGAGCGGACTCGGCCTCGGTGTTAAACCGGTCGATATATTGCCTCGGCTCATTATCTCCTTGAACAACGAGTCCAAGTATTCTTCATACCGATATTGGCGGTTTGCGGTGTAGTGAGACAAGAATATTACGATCAGTCGTCCCATGAGGAGATGGAATTGGGTCGCAGAGACTCCCACCATTCCAATGCTCGGCCGCCCAGAGATCGGGAAAAGCACGCATTTCATGGTCGGTCCCAATTCCCTATAGCAGCAGTAATTATTGAAAGTAACAGAGATGCTTATGCGGATCTCCTCGGCCGTCAAACTTGTTGAGATTCAAGGCCATGAGGTCTCTCGGAATTTTGTAACGCCCGATCTCCCGAGAACGGGCCGTGTTCATTCACTACAAGAAAATCGCCGATTTGCCACGGACATTTCGTGGCAAATGCACAAATTTCCGTGGCAAAACAACATTTGCCACTTGATTTGCCTGGACAAAAATTGGTGGCAAAAACGCCGCGTCATAAATCGTTTGCCACGGAATTTCCGTGGCAAATGTTTCCGTCGCAAACTGCGGGCAAATTTATCCGCCGCAAACTGCGGCAAATTTATCCGTCGCAAACTGCGTGGCAAATGTTTCCGCCGCAAACCGCCGCAAAAATTAAAAAAATTAAAAAAATTAAATCATAATTTTAATTCTTCAACCCATTCTGCCCAAAATATTACATTCAATTTTTATTGCAAAAGCAAAAATTTAGTAATATAAAGAAAAATTGGTATACAGCAAGTTAGAAACAATTAAAATTACATGTTATACAGCAAGTTAGAAACAATTAAAATTACATGTTACATTCTGTGACATGTTTTTGCGTTTAAGCCTATCTATATCAAAAACTTGAGAACCTGAGCTTCAGCGCGGCGTCGTTGCCTCTCACGCTCACTTTTTTTCTCTTCTCTTTCCTTGCGCAGCCTATCATACTTCCGACGGTGTTCCTCAATCTTGTGGGCATTTGGTTCCTCAATCTTGTAAGCTTCATAACAACTCCAATTGATGCCTTCCTAACACTGTCAATCTTTTTAAATGCTTTCCAACCTGTGAATGGTGCATGATGAAAGAAAAGCATACAAATAAGAATAAAGACATACTGAGCATACAAAAGCATACAACCTGCATGGTTCATATATCTAATATATCACTTCCATGTAGGCAACCCACCAAGTGGGATGAGGATTGGTCCATTGTTGTTGCATTATAAGATGGCAGTGTCTTTGTTCTCGTAAATTATAGTTCTTTATCGCACACACAACATTAAATTTGCCTAATGATTTCAAAGATTAGAAATAATTAGTAGATTCATTACAAATAGGAACACCTAAGTTAAAATTATACATATACACACAGAGAGGATCCATTAACATCATGAATAAAAATTGGCATACTTACACCTTTTATAACTTTTTCTAGAATAAGAGTTTAAAAATCCAACTGGTACATCATACTATATAACTACGAATATCATGCATACACCTAATCCATTTCCCTCACTTAACAACAACAACAACAACATCAAACCAATCCAAACAAATTTATAATTCAAACATTGGAAATCAGAAAACACACACACAAACACTAAATCATCATTAGACATAAAATCAACAAAAACAAGAATTGGAAACATAGAAAAATAAAAACAGACCTGGGCCAAAGAAACAGCATTCTTAGCTCCTTTGAGTAATTCCCTGCATCTCGCAAAAACCACACACAAATTCTAGATCATCAATCCCAATACTCATTGAAACACATGCAACAACATAACAAATTCCAATGAAAGAAACCAACAACAAATCAATCAATCAAGGTACTTAGAGTCAAACAGATAGCACAGTGGCGGCGTTGCAGGCCCAGACTGATTTTAGTAAATCGATACAATTTATATTGATCCAAGTAATGATTTGTCAAAATTAAAGTACTTCCCAGAAGCCATAGTATCAGGCATTAAGAGCTATATAAAAGGAGTAAATCCACAACGGACGATATTTATTAAGATATATACAGCCAGTCCAGATCAAGAAGGCGATGCAGTATATTTAGTCAAGATTGGAGCTTTAAATGGAGAGGAAATACAGTTTTCTATAACGAAATTTTACATTCAAAGATCAGCAAAAAAACTAATGAGGATGCAGAATATGAACCTTTATAATATGATTAATAAGGCCAACTGTATACATGAAAATCCATATCAATAAGGCCAACTGAAAACAGTACGCAAATCATATTCGAGGCGAAAGTTGGCAACTGTTACAAGTTAATAATAAGAGTCAATGAAACAAAAACAAGGAGAAAAAAATATTTAAACTAGTGCATGTTGCCAATACCATCTTTGCACCAAGACCAAACTTTCCCCGCGTCTGCTTCAAGCCATATTTTGTCCCAGATAGAACTGCAAAATTAGATAAGCTTAGAACAAGCAAGGTTCCTACCAACAAAATGTAACAACTGATGTCTACGCAAATGTCGACTCACAGACATCTCAGGTAGTAATCAACTGACTAACCTCGACCAAACATATTTGGGATGTCATCATGTGCCATTCCTTTTCCATTATCCTGCAATTAGTAACAAGCATGAGACTGTCAAGTGTCTACATTACCCTTACAGGAATAAGAAAAAAGCTATGGATATTCAGATAATTCACGTGCCTTTCGACTTTCATAGTTTGTGTACCTATACAAAGCAATCCCAGTAGGTAAACACAAATGAGTGAAATGACCATTTTCTGAATAGCATTGCCAAAACAGTTCTAATGTAAAAATTGCGGACTATTCTCGACTGCACAAATCCATCCTTTTCCAACCCTTTTAGCAATACCATCCGTGATGAGTGCAACCAAATGAAGTAGAGAAATTTGGAAATTGTAGTTCTGATATTACACACATTATGTGAGGTATGGGAGAGTAGTTCATTTTTTTATATTAAATCAAGAGTTCAAACACCGAATTAGCAAAATATGGCTACTAATTATTATTCTGGTATAAACCAGAACTACAGTTCTTACTTCTTAGTACAGCAAAATAACACACCAACTGGCAGGGTTTCTCCCTAACAAAGAGTTTCCTCCTTCAAACACTACACCTCTTGCATGCCTGTATCTATAGTTACCCAAACAACGATCATAACCAATCAGATAACTGCCACACCAAATAGATAACTATCCTACAACAATCATTGGTTGTATCTGTTAACCAATGATAGGAAATATAAACCTACAAAATTGCCAAAATGGATTCATAATAAAAAGACATGAATAAGGGGATTGAATAATTTGACAAGAACCATATTAGTTGATGAAAATGATGCTCATAACCACTTGCGTTTGAATAATATTGTCTTCTCAAGCAAGTTAAATTAGTTAATCATTGGCATCATAGATCATTAAATGCATTTCCAACCTGCTACTTCATATAATCATTGGCATCATATATCTCAAAATCACATAGAAGTGCCATAATTATTTTTATTCATTAGCAAAAAAATTATCCATCTTTAACATTGAAAGCATTTGGTTAATGAAATAATCCGCAACAACAAAGAACACAATATGGATAGAATTGATATGAAATGGTCAAAACAACTGAAAAACAATGGATTATCATTCAATCAAAACACTAGTGCGCGAGCATTAAGCACACAAGGAACCTCAAAATCCAATGACAAGAAAACTAAGGAAGTAGGCATATATATAACAATGGGACATAGTGCACATGCTCAAGAACTAAGAGTCAAATAGGATTGATACGAGTGGTATCGAATCGGTGCTCGAGTTTGACCATTCTTTTCAAACATAGCAATTTTCTGGACAGTACCAAATGAAGAAAACACCTGTAAAGATAGACAACCAATATAGAGTATGATTCACGCACAAAATTTGACATTTTAATGACAAATGCAAATTCTCACCGTGTGGAGGACATCAATCGCCATCAAAGATATCTGCATATTTTCAATGGAAGCCAACAAAGACATTGCTCTCGTGTTCTCTCCTCTTCCCATCAGACCGACAACGGGTGAAGAATATAAATTGTTAGCATGTAGTGTAGTCAAATAGCAAAAGCAAAAGTTATTAAAGATTAAACAATAAAACACATGTGCTGCCCCCTCAATAGCGTAATGATTGACTGGAAGCATAGGATTTGTGTAGTCCTCGAAAAGTCATGGAAAAATCAATAATATAAGCCACCGATTGAAACTAACATGCTAAAGAGGAATTTCTATAAAATAAAAATATAGTTGTGCAATCGTACACATTGAATAAAAGGGTATGCTCGAACCAAACATTAAAATAAAACCGATTACACTAAACATATGTAGCAAGGAGTTTTGGCGTAAGAACTAGAGTTGATGCCATGTGACTATGAAGTTCTGAGTTCAAGTCATGGAATAAGCCCCTTGCAAATGCAAGAACCTTCCTGGACCAAACCATTGTCCTTGCCTTGTTAAAAGTATAGATCCACAATGGGTTGACCCTTCCCCGACTCCAACCATGGTGGAGCTATATAAGCACAGTTGTCTTGCCTCATTTAAAATATATCGAGGCAAAGCGGTAGACTAGCAATATAAATCACAAGAGTGAATAGACAATCCAAATAAAATTTACGTGATTTTCAAAGTATAATGAGAAGAGACGCTTAGTTCATGCATTATGGTTGACCAACAATTTCTTAGAGTTCACCATCACTACATCAAATTATTTTAACATAATGTTCCACAAGCATCGAGTAAAATATAGGATTTCACAATCAAAAAAAATTAGGAACGAGACTTCAATCTTGGAACCTCCATACAAAGTAAAAAAATCAGATAAGATATTTTTAATATAACCCTTGCCACACCCAGCAGAAAGAGAAAAGGTGAAACGAATGGAGGATTTTTGCATGAGTTCAAACTTCCAAGGAAAACATTAGACAAAACCAAAAAAATAAAGCAGAGTGATAGAAACCGGTATTTTATTAGAAATTTTAGGTAAATTACCTCATGATTACAGTACTGCATGACTTCGAGTCTGCAAACCAACCTATACCCAGAGGCTCTGACTCTCTGCAATTGGAAATTTATGGAGTTTTGTTGAAACCGTGGAGTTAAAACATTATGAAAAATCTATTTAGAATACATACTTCTAATAAACCTATGAACACCAAAACAAAACCAAAATCAGCTTTAAGAGAAACAGAGGAAGCAATATACCATATTGAAGAAGTAGAAATGAGAAATAGAGAAAGCGAAATACCTTTGTTGAGCGATTTGTATCGGTCACTTCTAAATCTGAGGTTGTTAGGTTTCGCACAAGCTGAGGATGACGATTTTGAGGTTGGGTTCCATTGATGCAAGCTTTGGAGTGGAGAAGATGAGGGGTCTAGGGTTTGTTGGTGTGTGAGAGAGAGAGAGAGAGAAGTGAGAGTGAGGAGAGTGTAGTGGAGGTTGAGGGAGGGCGGAGGTGAGGAGAGTGAAAGGTGGAGAGTGAGCGTGAGAACGAACGATCGAAGGAGGGCGGAGGGAGAAGGTCGGAGAGGAGGGCGGAGGGAGAACGAAGGTGGAGAGTGAAAGGAAGAGACATTCTAATTTTATGTATCGTGCTCTTTTTATTTTGACCAATGGGTTGCCACGGATTTGCCACGGCATCTCCGTGGCAAATGTCTGTCCTTTCACATGTCCGTGGCAAACCCGTGGCAAACACCAGCGGGAAATTTCGCGCCTCTATTTTTTACTCATGCCGTCGCAAAACTGTGGCAAATTCGGAATAATAAGCCCGTGGCAATTCTTTGGTGGCTAAAACAAGCTTTTCTTGTAGTGATTCTGAATGCCGTTCGACCCAAAGGGTTGCATTGCGAGGCACGCCTCGTTGCCCGGCATTCCATAGAATCCTCCGGATGGGCGATTGGTGGAAGGCGAGAGGCCTTACGGGTCGCCGCTTTGGCCTCTCCTTGGCCGATCGCGAAACGCCCCTAATTCTTCCATTTACGTAATCTTCCCGGCTCTTCACGAGAATCCCAAGATCTCGCTTCTCGACCGACGTGACCCGGACGACTCATTGGAGGAGTACTGTAGGTGAGCGACCGTGTCGGGGCGGTAGCTAGAATCTTCATAATCATAGGACATCGAACGGCGTCTACGCCGTTTCTCGCAGGAAGCGACCAGGCGCTCGCTTCTTCTTGCCGAGAGCGATGAGTAGTGCTCTCTCGCGAAATGCTCCGCCGAGAGGAGCGGTGTCTTCGCGCCGGTCGGCGGCAAGCGTATGTTCTCCGTCTTCCGCGCCGGGCGCCGGAATCGAACCTCTCGTATTGAGAGATGAGCGCATCTCGATGCGATCACTTGATTTTTGTTTTGCGGGGATCCGCAAAAGCGGCTTGAGTGACATGATCGGGTAGAGGTTCCTGAATGCCCGCTTCAACCAGCTCGGGCGGCAGTCTCCAGGAACGGCCGGTTGAACCTGTTGGAGGATAGGTCCACGACCGTTGTGCACCGAAGGCTCTTGTCGTGGTAGTCCTTGAGACTCGTGGACTGTGACGGCCACGCCCTCCGGGGTCTGCTGCTGATTCTGCCCGGAGGGGTTGAGTCGAGAGGTGGCCCGCGTCTGGGGCCGGTCGCGTGGAGCCATGAAAGAGGTAGGATAGCGCACGGGCCTCCCACTGTGGTCGCCAATTGATCGTACCTTGACCAATGAAGAGTTGAAGTGTTGATTGATTCGTCAAATGGGCCGGTCGTTGAATGAGTGAAAGGACCGGTCCTGGCTTCACGCGTAGAACACCTCGGGTGGTACCTGCAAAGACACTCCGACGATCTAGTGAGAGGTCGCTCGGGCAGATAGCACAAGGTTAGAGAACGTACCTGATACCATATGCGAATGGCGTATATATACTGCGAGGTCCGACCGTTTTGCGGAGATTTCGGCCGGCGAGAATTGCGCTCCAAGCAGCGTGTTTGGGCCGATCGAGATGGGCTGGGCCGCAGGTCCAATTGCTGTTGGCAGTCCTCGTAATTGCTAATACACCCAGGAACAATTTCATTTATAATCAAAAAAGAGGAAAAAGCTCCTCGCCAAGTTCATCCAAAACATGGCATTCATGCATAAGCATTATTTCAAAAAAGGGACACAGTAGAACTACGTACGCTTTGATTCCTCAAGGAGGATACGTAGGAGCGGGACCACCCCGTCAAGCATAACAAATAAAAATTTCATTTTTAAAAAAGTGTCTTTCTCACATCATTCAAAATGCATTTCATTTTGCATCAAAATCACAA
Source organism: Oxytropis ochrocephala (assembly GCA_020916435.1). Classification (NCBI taxonomy): domain Eukaryota; kingdom Viridiplantae; phylum Streptophyta; class Magnoliopsida; order Fabales; family Fabaceae; genus Oxytropis; species Oxytropis ochrocephala. The sequence goes on along the minus strand of CM037091.1, from coordinate 53,083,098 downwards.
AAACCTCTTAGAATAATTGCACTTTTCAAGTGATCATGTTTCCACGCATTTGCATATATAATGTTTTCACATACAATAAAGGTTTTGATGAGAGATTTAGACGGCTTTGCGAAATAGTCATTCTTCAAAAAAAAATAAATAGAAAAATATAATAAAAAATAAAAATTGCATCTCCTCCATTCCTCGATAAATGGTGAAGAAGTTCGTCAAAATTCCTATCCTGTCCCTAATCTGGTGTTAACTCTTTGTGAAACATGCCTTTAGTGAACATGCTTCGTCATTTATTTCATCCATGTGCTCATGTCATGTGTCCTGTCTTAAGGAAGAGGGTCAACTGGTTTGTCAACAAAGAACCAGGCCTCAAGATTCATGGCAACCAATCAAGGAAACCTAGTGATTGAGAGTCTCGGCAATTCGAGTCCGGATAATCCGATTGTGGAAGTCCTCAAGCGGCTAGTCCAAGGAATCGTGCACTAGTCCAAGAGAATCGATCGTTAAATAATAAAGTCGGGGTGATAGAAATGCGGATGGATGCGATAAGAATGCAGTGTGATCGAAATGATGGACGCCCCGCAAGCTTTGAAAAATGGGGCCACTACCGGAAGCTCATTGTCGTAAACCCGTGAGGGGCTGCAACCATCCTTCCTACCTCGGGACCCGCCAAGCCGTGGATCGCTATTCCTCATCCGGATTTGGGGTCAATCATCCCGCCACGCCCGGGAGGTCTTGATCCACATGAGGTTTCTCTTTTCAATGTGAATGGTGATTCTCAAGGTCACCTATTTGAGAATTCTCAACCCAGATCGTTGCATGAGTTGGAAAAGCGCTTGAAAACCATAGAGGATTCAAAACCAAAGCTAAAGACGCTGTGATCTATGTCTTGTTCCAGACTTGGTTATTCCCCCAAAGATGAAGGTTCCGGTCTTTGACCAATATTGTGGTACCAGCTGCCCAAATAGACACGTAACCATGTACGCCCGAAGGATGACCGCATACAATCACTTTATTTAAACCGCTCATCCACTACTTCCAAGATGACCTTTAACCGGCATCTCTCGATGGTACATGCATTTGCGACCTTACGGCATCCACAGTTGGAAGGACCTTTCTGAGGCTTTCTTAAAGGAGTACGAATACAACAAAGACATGGCTCCAGATCGGATTCAGCTGCAGTATATGAGCAAGAAAGATCATGAGTCCTTTAAGGAATATGCTCAAAGATGGAGAAATATGGTCGCTTGTGAAGCCACCACTGACTGAGAAGGAAATAGTGTCTATGTTCATGGAGACTCTCCCAATTGTTTTCTATGAACGTCTGGTTGGAAGTGGGTCCTCAAGCTTCTCAGATGTGATCAAAGTAGGGACAAGGCTTGAAGTCGGGATGAAAAGAGGAAGAATCCCCTGCAACCCTACTGGCGCCAACAATGCTAGTGACTTTCCGCAAAGAAAAGCGGAGGAATCAATGCTATAGCGGGACAAGGAAAGTCACGCCGATTTAATTCCCCATTCCTATGTCATACACTCGATTTTTGCAAACTATCTAATCAACCATGAGTTGGTCTCTCCTCGTGGGATGAAGCCACCCAACCTCCATTCCCAAGAAGATACAATGCAAAGGTGCTGTGAATTCCATTCTCGTGCAATTGGTCACTCTCATCGAGAATTGTCATCCTTTGAAGCAGTTGGTTCAAAATCTTATTGACACAAAACAGTTGACCTTTGATGAGAGAAGTGAAGGACTAAACCCTTTGAGATCGTGGTTTGTCAGTAGGGATGGCGATGAGTTGAAGAGGATCGAGGTGTTGATCGTCAAGCATTTGTGTTTTCGTCATGCATTTTTATGTAATGCAATCCTGCGCTCGCCAAGGCCTTAGGATATTTCAATAAGCACACAGTTTCCTTTTCAAGACTTTCATCAATAAAAGTTATCCTTTTCAGTCACTTTGGTTCAAGTTCGTCATTGCCCCTGTTTTATCATAATTCCATCCATGAATCTTTGATTTTTGGCTCCTTTTAACGCTTTAAGTCCTCCATGCTGGGGCAAGGTTGAGGTCACTAATTTCCCTTGTTAATATCATATTCTTTCAGTGCAAGTCTATTAGAAAATAATAATAACAAGAAAATAAGCTCACTAGTTTGAAAACCCGCAAAGGGCGGCCTAGGCAAAAAAAAGAGCGCCCGGTGGATTGAAAACTCGCAAAGAGCGGTCTAGGCAAAAGTTAGGGCAAAAAAAAAAAGGAAAACAAATGCAAAGAAAGGAGCAAACACATATAGATAGATGAACTGTTGTCATGTTTTACGAAAAATAAGCAATCAGAATTTGAAATGAAGTATGGCCATCTCCTCATACCGTCAAGAACCCAAAATCCCAGAAAGTCCTTTTCCTACCTACCTTAAGCCAAGAAAAAACTAAACTCAAAAATATACCCTCAAATCACCCTAGACAAGGATCATCTCAAATATAAAATAAAAAAAAAACAGTGCATCACTTTTTATCAGCTCACCCGAGTCAAGGAAGGAAAAGAATCATAAAAAAAAAAGGAAAAAGAGAAAATCAAAAAAAAAAAGGGGATTCAAAAATGAAAATCCCAAAACAAAGGAAAACACAAAGAAATGTAAGTGGTGAGCTGATACATGTTACCACAAAACATAAAAGATCCTTGTCTCAATAAACCTTCAAACACTTCATCATTCCCATACACCCCTCCTTCCATAAACCGCAAACACTTCCCTTTGACCGCGGAATCCCGCTCTCCACAAACCCTTAGCCAGGAATAAAACTTCCAAGCACCTCATCAAGCCAAATAACCATCATAAATCGTCGATCGTCAGCCAACGCCGAATAAAAATCATCCTACCATTAGCCCTAAGCACTTCATTCAGCCCAATCATCCTTCCTCCACAAAACACCACAACCCCGAAAAGTCCATTCCGATCAATGACTGATTGCTGTTGTTTTCTCAAATTTTAAATCTTAGGACAACTAAGTTTATCTGTTTACAATGTGTTCGCTCAAAAGAAAAACAAACGATCGAAAAAGAAAGTCGATCAAGAAAAAACAAACCCTCGTGAAAAAGAAATGAGGAACAAAACAAACAAATGTAAAAAAAGAAAGCTGACAGAAAAAGAAAGACTTGCACTTCAAACGCATTCAAGCTGCATTGAAACAAGGTTTATTTCACACCAAAGGTCAAGACATTAGTAGAAAACCAAAGAATTGCACTGAGCACACCGCTAAGATCTAAAAGTTGGGGCATTCTTTTCACCACCCGCCCACCCTAGTCCGGGTAAAGTCTGTTCAGTGTCCATCCATGGCCATTCATCCCTTCACCAGGTGTCAGCTATGGTACTAGTTCTTGTGTATTTGCTCTTTCACTCTGCTTCCTTTCACACTCCGGTTGCCAATACTACTAGACAGGGGCAAGTCATTCATTCACAGTCGCCAAAGGCCTGAATTGGGGCAGCTTGGCATTCATCCTAAACACTCACCTGGCGTCTGCATATTCATGTGTGTTCACTTGGCAATGTTTCATAGAGAAAGCACAAGATTGTTATTGAAAGTTCAGTTATCATGGAATGGAGGAAAACATAAATGAGTTGGTTTGTAAATAAAAACCTTGAGAACACCGGGGTTTAAATCAAAATTAGCTTTTTTCAAAAAGAATGATCCAGATTCACCTCCACTTTTTGCATCCAAGTCTCGTGTCTCGTCATTACAAAAATGTTCATCAAAACTGTTTAAATACCCAAAAATTCATGTCATATCATGCATCAAAGCATTGCATTTGCATCCTCACATAACAAAATATGGAAATTCTTTTAGCCGCTTATCTTGGCGCGTGAGGTCGCCTAAAGTTAATCTGTTTGTAGGGCTATAGTGCTCGCGCTTCATCCTTAGGGATTAGGTTGTTATCTTTAGGGCTTTAGTGCTCGCTTTGGATCCTTAGGGATTAGGTTGTTATCTTTTAGGGCTTTAGTGCTCACTGGATCCTTAGGGATTAGGTTGTTATCTTTTAGGGCTTTAGTGCTTTCTTTGGATCTTTAGGGATTAGGTTGTTATCTTTTAGGGCTTTAGTGCTCTTTGGATCCTTAGGGATTAGGTTGTTATCATGTAGGGCTTTAGTGCTCGCTTTAATCCTAGGGATTAGGTTGTTACCTTGTAGGCGCTTAAAGTGTTGACCCTCGCAAAAAAAAGAAAAAAAGAAAACAATCAAAGAAGAAAATCAAAACATAATATCCAGCATTCCACTGAAATCATCGCATCACATGCATTCGCATAACCCGACTTTGCATTGCATTTGCATCATATAGATATCTGTATGTCATAAAAAAAACACAACAGAAACATTCCCTGTCATCCAGCACTCTGTATCATCCATCATTTCACAAGCATTCCTTTGTCATTCAACCATTAAGCGTTAAAGCAGTGCATTTGCATCATATTAACGTTAGCATTTCCATAAAAGAAAAAAGAACAAAAATCATCACACCAAAATCATAGCATTGCATGCACTCGCATAACATGCTCCTGCATAACATGCCTTGGCATAACATGCACCCATGCTTCATGCACCATCCTTGCATCAACTTACGTATGCGGTACCTCAATTCAATACGCCCAAGCATTGGCCATCTCAAGCAGTCAATCAACAGGATTTGCGAATCCCTTCAGGACCCACGTGTCCCTTCAGGACCAATGCGTCCCTTCAGATCCCGTCGTTATCGAGCACCGACGAGTCATCAGACCCTAGGGTCCTTCAGTTTAGTTCAAATCAACATTCAAACAAAGAACTTTGAACTCGACCTTCATTCACCAAGTCATCACTCAAAGATGACGGATCGGCCCTCGAGACTTGTGTCCTTCATTTCGCCAAGTCATCACCGAGCATGACGGATCGGCCCCTGCACCTCGTGTCCTTCGGACTAGTTGTGTCAAGATAAAGCATAGCGTAAGTCCATCAAGGTAAAATGTATCACCCCACAACTTGATATTGAACCTCAGCCGCGCTCGATTAGGCCACCTTGAGCCCGAGTGCTCTTCAGAGCCACAAGTGCTCCTTCAGAACCCAAGTGTTCCTTCAGAGCCACAAGTGCTCCTTCTTTACTGCATTCTTTACTGCTTTATTCTTGTTTTTGCTGCCTGAAAGTTGGCGCCAACCTATTTCCTACTTGTGTCGGCCCTACCAGAAATTTGGTACACTCTTTATTGCTTTCTTTATCGCTTTATTTCCTCTCGCATGCAGAGGCCAGCCGGTGCATTCTTTATCACTTTCTTTATTTTCTGCCAGTGTCGGCTTACCAGAGGTCGATACCTTCTTTATTGTTTTCTTTACCGCTTTATTCCTTCCTGTTTTTTCCGCCTGAGGGTGGGCACCAATCTATTTCCTACTTTTGTTGGCTTGCCAAGGGCTGACACTTCATTCATTACAGTCATTTCTGAATTCTTTATCTCTATTTTGCCTCGAAATATGTTTCGGCCAATTCACATTCCTTGTTAAAATCTAGATAAAGAGGGGCAGTTGTCATACCCCAATTTTGTCCGGCTTAGGTCAAAACCCTAATTTTCCCCAAAAAATAAATAAATAGAATAAAAAGCATCATGCATTGCCTTTAGGGTTCTAAAAGTCATTTCAAAGCTTCTAAAATCATTTTTGAAGTTGGAATGCACTTCTTAGACAAATTAGGGTTTTTCAGTGCAAAAGGGTATTTTGGTCATTTTGCAAATAAGGGACAATTTCTCAGGACAAATCATTCAACATGCATTTTTGAGATATTAGAGGTCATTCCTAGGGGGAAAAGTCATTTTTGGAGTAAAAATGTGCTTTGGGCAAGTAACTAGGGTTTTTAGAATGAAAGGGCATTTTGGTCATTTCACAATAAAGACGGTCTTTTGTCCCAAATCTTTGAACAATCACAAATGATTTATTTGAGGGATATTTGTGCTCCATTGTGATTATTTTTGTGCATAAATATTAAGCCTTTTGGCATGAAAACCTAATTTTTTGGATAGAAGGGTAAAATGGTCTTTTCCTTTGAGGTGGGGTAAATAAATCAATTTTGGGATTGGTGAGATCATAAAATTCAGAGCCCAATCATTGAATCATGGGATATGGCCCAAAATGGCATGAATTTAGAAGAATTATCTAGAAAGGAATATTCCATGTTCTTTTGAATTTTGAAAGGTCAAGTATAGTACAATAGTACAATTTGCATTTCCACTCACTCCCCACTCCATAGCTGCGAATATCAGCTATATTCCTTTCAATTTTGATTTATTTTATTGTTTGCAAATGGTATTTAAATCATGGCCTTTCATTCAAATGTTAAGTGCAATCCTCACCTTTCATTTGAATTAAAATGGCACTTGTGTAATAAGCTTCATGGAAAAATACAATTTTGTAAATGAGCTTATCCTTCACCACCCTCCTTATGCTGCACACCCAGCCCTCTCTCTCCTCACTTTATTGCCCTTAATCCATGTGACATTGAATCTTGACCATTGATTCAAATTCTATCTCAAATATATTGGTTTGCAAGAAGCACATTGTCATAAATACCCTTAAGTTTTCACCCCATATAAAAACCCAAAAATAAGATCAAAGGTAGAAGACACCCTCATTTTTACCCTAGCTAGCACTCTTCCTCCTCTCCTCCCTCTCTTGGCCGAAATCACTCCCTCTTCCTCCTCCACTTTCTTTTCAAGTTTCATACACCAAACCACCTCAAATTCACTCCATATTCATATATCTTCTTCCTTTCATCCTTGATTCCATTTTTCACATCACTAAAGAGTTTGTTCTCTTCAAGTTTGCGTGGCTTTGTTGGTGATTTGTGAAGATTTTTTGTTGATTTGTTCTTGATCTCCACTTTCTACTCTTTTCTAGTTGTTTCTTGAGGTAAGCCTATTTATCTCTTGCATTTATAATTTTTAGCATGTGAATCATTCTCCTACTCCTCTTTCCTCTCTCAAAGAGGCTTAGACGGTTCATTTCAAACACTATGTCAAGGACTTTGGGAGCCTTGTGTGTTTGAAGTGAACCCTTGGCCTTGATGAGAGGGTTCTTGTGTTTTTAACCATACATTTTTGCATTTTACTGATCATCTTTTCACTTTTTCATGAATAAAGAATTTTCACATATTGTATACATTTTCTTGTTGAATCTTTGGTTTGATTTAGGGGTATAGAGGTTTTGGTTTTAAGCTTTAGAATTTAGGGTTTTTTTGCTTGTTTTCCTTTTACTTCTTTACTTATGTAAATAAATGCATGATGTGTTTGATTTGCATGGTTTGTTCTATGTGTTTTGGGCATGAAAAATTTGTTGTTTATGTTCATATAGGGTTAAAGCCCTAGAACCTATGTTTGTGTACATTTTAGTGCTCAAAATGTGTGTTTGATCTTGTGTAGTTAAAGGTATTTGTGTTAATATGTTTTGACTTCTAACCATCCTTTTTCTTTACATTTTTACTTTACCACTTCATTAAGTAATTACCACTTACTTTTTACATTTTTACTTTACCCTACATTAACTTTTTTACTCTACCATCTCATTAAATAATTACCATTCACCTCATGCATTTTTTTACTTTACCATTCATTAACTTTTTACTAAAAGTTTTACTACTTGTCTATTTGCAAAAATACCCAAAACATTTTTACACTTTGCATTTTATCACTGGTGCTTACATGTTCATGTATCCATATGTGCCTATGCCTCTTGCATTCTCATACTCTCTTACATGTCCATGCATCCCTTAATATCATGTCTTGCATTCATTAGTATATAATCATGCATTCATTGATGTTATGTCTTGCATTCCATAATTGTATACTCATGCACATGCTTTCATAATTATGCATTCAATTGTTCATAGTAACTTGTGAATACTCCTTATAATTGTTTTGCTTGTGTTATAATTGTTGTCTCGGTTTTGACTTGAAAAGTGGTTGAATGTTCTACTTTCTTTTCTTTATGGCCAATGCCACCCTCAAATTCTTTTCTTATCTTTTCTAATCAATTTTTTTTCAAAGACTTTTTCCAAGAGTCAATACTCTTCAAATCACTTTCATAAGTTAATCAATTTTTTTTTTTGAGATCAATAAATAATCTTTTTCAAAACTCATAAGGAGGCAAGTCGGACGTACGACCGGTGTTGTCTAACGTCCCAAGACCGGAGCTGTACAGCTCAAACGTCTTGGGATACTTATGAGAATAAAACAAGTAATTAACAACTTCGAACCCCTTTTCCAAAGTGAGTAAGGTACCGATTCGGATGTACTTCCGATATCGGTTAGCGTCTTAGGGTTAGCGAGTGCATGCAGCGCGCATGAGCCTAAGATACTTGCTCAATAAAAGCAACCAATCTATGAATCAACCTTTTTCCTAAGAAAACCAAAAATCATCTTTTCAAAAAGTAGTGGGGCACGTCGTCTTTACAGGCGGGGCTGTCTTTGTTCTAGGTCTATTGGACTGTACAGTCTAGGACCGAAAACCCCTACAATAAAAAACACCAACACACTTCTTTCCTAAAAATCACAAAAGCCGTCTTCGGACGCAAAAAGCACACTTTTCTTCAAAAATCGCAAAAGCCGTCTTCGGACGCAAAAAGCACACTTTTCTTCAAAAATCGCAAAAGCCGTCTTTGGACGCAAAAAGCACACACTTTCAAAAAATCACAAAGCCGTCTTCGGACGCAAAAAACCAAGAACTACGTAGCTTTGATTCCTCATCACGGTGGGGATACGTAGGACCGGGTTCACGTCCCGTCAAGCATCCTTTTAAAAAATCTTTGTTTTGTTCCGCTTTTCAAAGATGCCAAAAATATCTTTTTTTCGTTTCCAATAAAATAATTTCTCAATCGAAAGCAAAAGAAAAGAAAAGAAGTAGAACGATCGTTTCAAATCAAACATTTCAAAACCACACATCCAATTAATGGTTCCTTTCGGTAGAAATGAGGTGCGGGTGCTTATACCTTCCCGCACTCTAACCGACCCCGAACCTACATCTCTTGTTTTCGAAAAGACCACCCGCCTTGTATAAAAGACGTTTTTTCAATGTTTTCGTCTCAAAACTAAAATATTGGTGGCGGCTTCATAAACCTTCCCACGTTGTACATCGAGAAGTCCAAACCGGATTCTTCGGGATGCAACAATGAGGCAGAGGAGGTGGTTGGAGCTGTTGAAGGACTATGACTTCGGTCTGAACTATCACCCAGGAAAAGCTAATGTAGTAGCTGATGCTTTGAGTAGGAAGTCCTTGCATGTGTCGGCCATGATGGTTAAGGAGCTGGAATTAATTGAGCAATTCAGAGATTTAAGCTTGGTCTGTGAAGTAACTTCTCAGAGTGTTAAGTTGGGAATGCTGAAGATTACTAATGAGTTCTTGGTTAGCATTAAGGAGGCTCAGAAGCTGGATGTCAAGCTTGTTGACATAGCAGTGGGAATTGGCCGAGCTGAAAATAAAGATTTTGAGTTGGATACGCAGGGTTTGTTGAGGTACCGAGGTCGGATTTGTATTCCTAATGAAGAGGAAATGAAGAAGGCAATTCTGGAAGAATGTCATAGGAGTAAATTGAGTATTCACCCAGGAGCTACAAAGATGTACCAAGATTTGAAGAGGCTATTCTGGTGGCAAGGTATGAAAAGGGATGTAGCTCAGTTCGTTTATGCTTGTCCGACGGTCGAAGTCCAAGGTAGAGCACCGTGGCGGCAAGCAGGTTGATGCAACCATTACGATTCGGAGTGGAAATGGGACAATATTGCTATGGATTTCGTGAATGGTCCGCCGAGAAATCTTGTGAAGAGGTATGATGCTATTTGGGTAGTTGTTGATAGGTTAACTAAGTCGGCACACTTCGCTCCTATTAACATCACGTATCCTAAGTCTTCGGAGGTTAGCGTAAATTTACATCAAAGAAATTGTGAAGCTTCATGGAGTCCCTTCAAGCATTGTTTGAGATAGGGATCCTAGGTTTACATCGGCATTTTGGAAGAGTTTGCAAGAAGCGTTGGGGTCCAAGTTGCGTTTGAGCTCGCAGATATCATCCACGCATCGATGGTCATCCGAGAGGACCATCCAAATCCTTAGAAGATTTGTTAAGGGCTTGTGTGCTCGAGCATGGTGGTGCGTGGGATTCAGATCTTCATTTAATCGAGTTCACTTACAATAATAGCTGTCATTCTAGCATTGGGATGGCACCCTTTGAGGCGTTGTATGGGCGGAGGTGTAGGACTCCGTTGTCTTTGGTATGAGTCCTGGTGAGAGTGTGGTGCTCGGACCGAGATCGTCCGAGAGACCAACGAGAAGGTGAAGCTAATTCAAGAGAAGATGAAAGCCTCACAGAGTAGGCGAGAAGAGTTACCATGACAAAAGGAGAAAAGATTTGGAGTTCCAGGTAGGTGAACATGTGTTTCGAGAGTCAATCAGGTGATGGTGTGGGTCGAGCTTTGAAGGCTAAGAAGTTGTCCCCTCGTTTTATTGGTCCATACCGGATCCTAGAGAGAGTTGGGAAGGTGGCTTACCGAGTTGCTTTGCCACCTAAACTCACAAATTTGCATAATGTGTTCCATGTGTCTCATTGAGGAAATATATTTCGCACTGGCCCCATGTAATTCAGATGGACGACGTGCAAGTAAGGGAGAACTTGACTGTGGAGACAGTGCCGATCGAGATTGAAGGCCGAGAAGTGAAGACTTTAAGAGGAAAAGAGATCAAGCTAGTGAAGGTGGTTTGGTTTGGAGTCTTGGTGAGAATGCTACTGGGAGCTAGAGAGCAAGATGCAGGAAGCCTATCCCGAAGTTATTTGCTTTGTAAGATTTCGAGGACGAAATATTCTAAGTGGGGGAGAGTTGTAACACCCCAAAATAGTTCAATTAATTATTTGATTGAGTTATTTAAGGTTTACAACATTTTAGTTAAGTCAAGTATTAATTAGAAGTTTATTTCATTTAGGAGATGTTTAGGTGAATGTGGAAGGTGGGCGTAGAGGCCCATGAGCCATGAGAGGCCCATGAGCCATTAGAAGCCCAATTGTTGACTCATAAAGGAGTGTGTCGAAGGAAAGGGAGCATGCATGCAAAGTGTTTTGAGAAAAAAAAAGTCAAAGGGAAAGTAAACGAGAGAAGTTGGTAGGTGAGATCACTTTCTAGAGAGAAGGAAGAGCATTTGGCGAGGAAGAAGCTCGGAATCAAGGGATAAGAGTTGTTGCGAGTGTTAACTGTAGGATTTTAGTGAAGAGAGTGTGTTCTACTCAACTGATCAAGGTTAGGGGGCTCTCTTCTCACGTATAATTTTGTAGTATGATGAGTTATTATGTGTGAGTAGATTGTAGTTATGTTTTCTGAGCTGTTTTGCGTGCTTGGTGTGTTTTTGATGTTGTGTTTTGGCTCACTTCAGTGGAGTTGTATGGAGTGGATGGGAGAGTTGATCGTACGAGGGATCAAGGAGTGAAATGGGAGCTGAGGAAACTCTCAGTCCCAGTGAGCTAGAGTGAGTGAGAGTGAGCAACATAATCTTGGAGAGGTTCTTAAAGAATAGGCTTAGGATAACAGAGAGGAGTAATGAAAACGTACATCATAAAGTGACGAGCGCGTGCGTTTGAGTTAAATGGAGTAGTCGGTTTAGGATTGCCGAGGTGAGGTTACTTTCCATACGTAAGTTGGAACTAAAGTGAATGATCGTAAGTGTCAAGAACGTAAGTAACGATGTCATAGGAGCCGAGGTGAGTGATAGAGCACAAGTGACTAAGTGTATGAATACCTGAGACTAGGTATAGGTATCGGTTTGGACTTGCCGAGGGGTAGGGTAAGTAGGCCGAGATGCTTAGGCCGAGATAAAGTACTTAGGCGTAGGCTCTTTGGCCGCTAGTTGATAACGTATAGCGTGTGGTAACCGAGGTGTTATGGCCGAGATGTAGAGTATATCATACCTAGGTGTACTTGCCGAGGTGAGATGTTGCGTTTAAGTGCGGTGTGTTCAAGCGTAGAGTAACCGGTGGTATTATAGAGGAAGTGAAGTACGTTTCGTGCGAAGTGAAGTGACTATGAGTGGAGTAGAGTGTAGGCGTGCCGAGGTGCCAAGCGTGCCGAGGTGCCAAACGCGCCGAGGTGTTTAGCGTGCCGAGATGTACTGAGAGTGTGCCGAGGTTCCCGTTTAACGCTAGTATGGCGCAGGGTGTTGTTGGGACGAATCGTGAGCATCGTTTTGAGTGCCAAGTACGTGAGTGGTTAAATGGTGTAGTCATTTTGGTCCCTAATTGACGTTTTAGTCCTAAGTGACATGGTAGTCCTCGTGGTGACTTTTGGTCCACTACTTGGTGCCGAGGTGTTTGGTGAGCTGAGGGCGACAGCCTTAGAGCTGTTGGCCGATGTAGAGACGTCGGCCTTAGCACAGAAAATGACGTATGTGTGTTGTTGGCCTTATGGCTACGAGTAGAGGAGTAATAAATGATGAATTCCCTGATGGACATTAAAATAAATGAAAAGGGTGAATGCAGAGGACTTCGGTCCTAGAGGTGAGCAGAGGACTTAGGTCCTATTTATGAACAGAAGGCTGTGGTCTAATTGGTGAGTTACTGAGATTGTGTTATGATTTAATTGAATGATGTATATGCTGTGTGTTATGCATTGTTCATGGTGTCGCATAAATCATAAACATAATGGTGAAAGCAGAGGACTTCAGTCCTATGGTGAAAGCAGAGAGGACTTCGGTCCTAAGGTGATAGCAGAAGACTTCGGTCTTAATGGATCCATCATGCATATGCCCTTGGTGTTTTGGGTCTGCATCATGCATATAACTCATGCACTAAATGATTGTGCTATTTGTGTGTTGTGCCGAGGTGTTTATACGTGTTTTGCTTAGCATAATGCTTGTCATAAACCTTATTATATGTGTTTAGAGTTCTTGGGAAGGGTTGGATTAGTTTTGAAGGTATCAGTATATAATAGTGGTGCGTAAGTTGATCATAGTGTGAGAACCAGAGAATGGTGTGCGCGGTGGGTGTGTGCGCTGTAGGTGTGTGCGTTGTGGGTGTGTGCGTCGTAGGTTGGTGCGATGTAGTATGTGGGAGTCAAAGTATGTAGTACCGAGATGAGTAGTGACGAGGTGTGTCATTACGAGTGACCGATGAGTGGTAGCCGAGTTGAATGGTGATAAGATGTTGTCTCTAGGAGTAACCGAGGTGGTTAGTACCCAGGTGGGTGATGTGGCATAGATGATGAGGTGTAAGTGTGGCCAAGTCCCAACGTGGGAGTCGAATTGTAGTTGCCGAGGTGTAGGGTATATGTACCGAGGTGTATGTGTTGAGGAGTAGATGTAACGAAGTGTTGTGCTTAGGTGTAGTGTTGCCTAAGTATAGTGGCCGAGCTGAGGTGAGGTAGTAACCGAGGTGGTGATAGAGGTGAACGATGATTAGGTGTTGTTCCTAAGTGTAACTGAGGTAGAGGTAGAGGAGAATAATGATGAGGATTAGTTGTTTAAGTGAAGTGTTGTGCTTAGGTGTAGTGTGCCTAAGTGTAGTATCCGAGGTGAAGGAAGGTGAATTAAGTAAGTGTATGGTTAAGAGAGGTAGTGGAACCTAGGTGATTGGTGGTGAATTAAGGAAGTGTATTACCGGAGTGTAATAATTGTATGTTAAAGCTAGTGTAGCCGAGGTGAGGGATTGAGGACGTGAGTTGTATCTAAGCCTAAGTGTGGTTGATGAAGTGTAGTGCATGGACGTCTAAGCTAGTATTGTCGAGGTATAGGGTGTGTATACCGAGATGTATATGTAGTGGGGATATGAGGTGTTGTTGTGTGCCGAGGTGCCTGTGTACCGAGTTGAGTGGTGCGTGTGCCGAGGTGCCAGGAGAGGGTGCCGAGGTGCCGTTCGAAGCCACAGTTGCGCAAGGCGCTGCCAGGCGCAACTGGGAGTGCTGTTGTGTTGAGAACGCTTAAGTGGTTGAAATGGGACAATTCTTTTAGTCCCTAGGTGAGGTTGTAGTCCTCGTAGTAACTGTTTAGTCCACTACGTTTAGTGTGAGGGCGTTGAGATAGCGTGAGAACTACGATTGTGGGAGTATTGAGTGGAGGGTTGGACGATAACCATGGGGCTGTGTCCGAGGTGCGAAGTCAGCTTTAGAGCTGTGAGCGATGATGTGTTTAAGTGGTGAGGTTCCAAAGGGGACTGACGTTGATGAGTTGTGTTGAGTCTAAATAGGCTAATTACGTTGATGAGTTGTGTTGAGTCTAAATAGGCTAATTACGTTGATGAGTTGTGTTGAGTCTAAATAGGCTAATTCCATTGATGTTGTGTGTTGAGTCTAATAAGGCTAATGCGTTGATGTTGTTGAGATAAGTCAATTAAGACTGCACGTTGATGATGTTGGTGTTGAACGTTGTTGCGCATGTCGCATTGTATGTGTTGATGTTTGGGGTTGATGTTTATAGAGTCCTCATACATGACAAAAGCATATTACGTTGTTGTGGGCTGCGGTCCTAGAGCTTTGCTCAGCGTTGAAAGTTGAAGCCACAAAGGCTTGTTACGTTGATTGGTACCACATGCATTATACCCTTGTTGTTGGGTTGCATTCATGCATAAAGATATACAGTTTGTGAGGATGTTTCTCGTTGTCTATGAGTGTAAGTGTCCTACCTTGGTGAGGTATGTTTGTTGTCTTGGCCGAGTTGCTAAGTGGTGGGTTGTTGTCTTAGCCGAGTTGTTTTTTGAGGTGTGTGCGGTGTTTTCTCTATCATAAGATTTATCATACATTTTATTATTTATGAAAAGAGACTCACCCTAGCATTTTTTTATGTTGCACTGCTGCTCGTGGCGACAAACAGTGATGTGCGGGTGATCCCTGAGTGAAGGTCCTTTCTTCCTCAAACCTAGTTGTGGCGTCTTGCTCGTGGACGTCGAACCGGGAGTCGGGTAGTCTATTAGTTGTTTAAGATTAGTGTTGAAGCGTAATAGATTGATGTATTAGAATTTGAGGGTTTGCCCATTTAAGTCGTGCTATGTATCACGCAATTATATTTTATTAACTGAAAAGTAATATATTCTAAGTGAAAGTGATGTTTGATGAACGTAGCATTCCCTTGAGGATGTATCTTTGAAAAGAAAAACGATTTTTGAACTCTGATTTTATAAATTAAAGTATTAAGAGTAAGGGGGTGTTACATGTTGGTATCAGAGCAAAAGTTCGGCCTGTCCGGCCAAGTTTGTCCAGTCGTAGTGTCTCAGAGATCCCTTGTCGATCTCCAACAGAGACTTTGTTGTAGATTTTGTTTGGTTGTTTGCAGCTGTTGATTGTAGCATTGCTTGTAGTTGCTTGTGTATTTGTTAGTATTAAGTGAAGTATGTGAGATTAGAAGAGCTTTTTAACGACGTCAAAGGAGTAGGAGTCGTGACGACGCCTTCGTACTCTGGACTGCGTTAAAAGTCCTTCAATGTGAAAGGTGTAAATTTTGAAAAGATGTAGTTTTGTGACCTTAACTAAATTGGATGCGTGAGTAGGAGGGACTGATCACCCCGATAACTCATTCCCAATTAAAGAGGTGACAATAACTCGTAATTATTATAAATTTTGAATATGTACTAATTACAACTTGATTGATTGAGTGGTGTGTGCAAGTTTGATTGACTATTAACTTTTAGATAAATGGGTGCCTTATGGATGTTTGAGTTTGATTTGGGGTTGATAGTAGGGAGATGTCAAAATAAGGATTGACACTTTTTGGGTTTGAAGTCATGCAAAGAAAATAGAGCATGCCTTTTGGAAAAAGTTTAGAAATAGGGTTCCGGAAAGCCTAAGGTAGAAAAATTGTTCTTTAAAGTATGGTAGTCGAGGAGTACCTATATAGGATCCGGATGATAGTGTGTAACTTTGATGATTAAAGGATTAGAATTGAAGTCGAAGAATAGGAATCTTGAATGAGGAAGGCATTGTTTGTGGTTTGGATATAGATTGACGTAAGATAGGAGCATTAGTACCTTAAATGATTGCTATGGTGTAGTTTCCTAACGATAAATTTATAGAGTTTGGTACAAAGTAAAGGTGTAGAGAGGTGTGTATGTCCTAGTCCTTAGTGTGCAGGAGGAGTTGTTGATAGTTAGGAACATAAATAAGATTGATGGAGTAGGTGTGTTCATGTGATTGGTGAGATTTTCGAGGGCGAAAATGTTCTAAGTGGGGAGAGTTGTAACACCCCAAAGTAATTCAATTATTTATTTAATTGGGTTATTTAAGGTTTACAACATTTTAGTTAAGCTAAGTGAGTAATGTAGAGTGTTTATTTTATTTAGAAGGCATTTAAGTAATGGAGAAGGTGAGGTTAGAGGCCCATGAGTTATTAAGAGGCCCAATGCTCCTTGAAGCCCATTGCGCATGGCTTAAAGGAGGTAAAGTAGAATGAGAATTCATTCCAACAAAAATATCAAGATCAAAGGTAAAGTAAGAGAAGGAGAGTGTTAGGTGGAATAGTGATTCTAGAGAGAAGAAGAAAGGGAATCAAGGCGTGGAAGAGCTCCAACCGAGGGAGAAGAGCTAGGATTGTTGGTGATTATTGGTGGGGAGAGTACTCGTTTGCTTCATTAAAGGTTAGGGGGCTCTCTTTCATCCATAATAATATATATGATGTGTGTCAGTGTGTGAGTCGAGAATCTAGTAATAGTTTCGAGGTTGTGTAGTGTGTTTGATGTGTATTTTGTTTGCGTTACTTACTTTGGTGAAGTGTGGTGTTTGTAATGAGTTGGTCGTGTGAGGACCAAGGAGAGGAGTGGGAGCCGAGGAACACTCGATCTAGTGAGTTGTTGTTGTGTTGTCATTTGCGTGGAGTTCCCAATGAGTTGTTGTTGTGTTGTCATTTGCGTGGAGTTCCCAAAGTGAGTTGTTGTTGTGTTGTCATTTGGCGTGGAGTTCCCAAAGTGAGTTGTTGTTGTGTTGTCATTTGCGTGGAGATCCCGGTGAGTTGGTGTCGGTGTGGGCTGCCTCTTTCGTGGAGTTCTTGGGAAGCGGTTGGATTAGTTTTGAAGGTATGAGTATATAATAGTGGTGCGTAAGTTGATCATAGTGTGAGAACAAGAGAATGGTGTGCGCGGTGGGTGTGTGCGCTGTAGGTGTGTGCGTTGTGGGTGTGTGCGTCGTAGGTTGGTGCGACGTAGTATGTGGGAGTCAAAGTATGTAGTACCAGAGATGAGTAGTGACGAGGTGTGTCATTCACGAGTGACCGAGGAGTGGTAAGCCGAGTTGAATGGTGATAAGATGTTGTCTCAGAGTAACCGAGGTGGTTAGTACCAGTGTGGGTGATGTGGCATAGATGATGAGGTGTAAGTGTGGCCAAGTCCCAACGTGGGAGTCGAATTGTAGTTGCCGAGGTGTAGGGTATATGTACCGAGGTGTATGTGTTGAGGAGTAGATGTAACGAAGTGTTGTGCTTAGGTGTAGTGTTGCCTAAGTATAGTGGCCGAGCTGAGGTGAGGTAGTAACCGAGGTGGTGATAGAGGTGAACGATGATTAGGTGTTGTTCCTAAGTGTAACTGAGGTAGAGGTAGAGGAGAATAATGATGAGGATTAGTTGTTTAAGTGAAGTGTTGTGCTTAGGTGTAGTGTGCCTAAGTGTAGTATCCGAGGTGAAGGAAGGTGAATTAAGTAAGTGTATGGTTAAGAGAGGTAGTGGAACCTAGGTGATTGGTGGTGAATTAAGGAAGTGTATTACCGGAGTGTAATAATTGTATGTTAAAGCTAGTGTAGCCGAGGTGAGGATTGAGGACGTGAGTTGTATCTAAGCCTAAGTGTGGTTGATGAAGTGTAGTGCATGGACGTCTAAGCTAGTATTGTCGAGGTATAGGGTGTGTATACCGAGATGTATATGTAGTGGGGATATGAGGTGTTGTTGTGTGCCGAGGTGCCTGTGTACCGAGTTGAGTGGTGCGTGTGCCGAGGTGCCAGGAGAGGGTGCCGAGGTGCCGTTCGAAGCCACTGATTGCGTTAAGGCGCCGCCAGCGCAACTCGGGAGTCTTGTTGGGTGTTGAACGCTTAAGTGGTTGAAATGGGATAGTTCTTTTAGTCCCCAGGTGACGTTGTAGTCCTCGTAGGATTGTTTAGTCCACTACGTTTAGTGTGAGGCGTTGAGATAGCGTGAGAACTACGATTGTGGGAGTATTGAGTGGAGGTTGGACGATAACCATGGGCCGTGTGTCCGAGGTGCGAAGTCGACTTTAGAGCCGTGGCGATGATGTGTTTAAGTGGTGAGGTTCCAAAGGGGTGGACGTTGATGAGTTGTGTTGAGTCTAAATAGGCTAATTACGTTGATGAGTTGTGTTGAGTCTAAATAGGCTAATTACGTTGATGAGTTGTGTTGAGTCTAAATAGGCTAATTCCGTTGATGTTGTGTGTTGAGTCTAATAAGGCTAATGCGTTGATGTTGTTGAGATAAGTCAATTAAGACTGCACGTTGATGATGTTGGTGTTGAACGTTGTTGCGCATGTCGCATTGTATGTGTTGATGTTTCGGGTTGATGTTTATAGAGTCCTCATACATGACATAAGCATATTACGTTGTTGTGGGCTGCGGTCCTAGAGCTTTGCTCAGCGTTGAAAGTTGAAGCCACAAAGGCTTGTTACGTTGATTGGTACCACATGCATTATACCCTTGTTGTTGGGTTGCATTCATGCATAAGAGACTCACCCTAGCATTTTTTTATGTTGCGCTGCTCGTGGCGACAAGCAGGTGATGTGCGGTGATCCCGAGTGAAGGTCCTTTCTTCCTCGGCCTAGTTGTGGCGTCTTGCTCTGTGACGTCGAACTCGGGAGTCGGGTAGTCTATTAGTTGTTTAAGATTAGTGTTGAACTGTAATAGATTGATGTATTAGAATTTGAGGGTTCGCCCCATTTAAGTCGTGCTATGTATCACGCAATTATATTTTATTAACTGAAAAGTAATATATTCTAAGTGAAAGTGATGTTTGATGAACGTAGCATTCCCTTGAGGATGTATCTTTGAAAAGAAAAACGATTTTTGAACTCTGATTTTATAAATTAAAGTATTAAGAGTAAGGGGGTGTTACATGTTGGTATCAGAGCAAAAGTTCGGCCTGTCCGGCCAAGTTTGTCCAGTCGTAGTGTCTCAGAGATCCCTTGTCGATCTCCAACAGAGACTTTGTTGTAGATTTTGTTTGGTTGTTTGCAGCTGTTGATTGTAGCATTGCTTGTAGTTGCTTGTGACTGTTGTTAGTATTAAGTGAAGTATGTGAGATTAGAAGAGCTTTTTAACGACGTCAAAGGAGTAGGAGTCGTGGACGGCGCCAGACTGGATCATTTGCGTTAAAAGTCCTTCAATGTGAAAGGTGTAAATTTTGAAAAGATGTAGTTTTGTGACCTTAACTAAATTGGATGCGTGAGTAGGAGGGACTGATCACCCCGATAACTCATTCCCAATTAAAGAGGTGACAATAACTCGTAATTATTATAAATTTTGAATATGTACTAATTACAACTTGATTGATTGAGTGGTGTGTGCAAGTTTGATTGACTATTAACTTTTAGATAAATGGGTGCCTTATGGATGTTTGAGTTTGATTTGGGGGTTGATAGTAGGAGATGTCAAAATAAGGATTGACACTTTGGGTTTGAAGTCATGCAAAGAAAATAGAGCATGCCTTTTGGAAAAAGTTTAGAAATAGGGGTTCTGGAAAGCCTAAGGTAGAAAAATTGTTCTTTAAAGTATGGTAGTCGAGGGAGTACCTATATAGGATCTGGATGATAGTGTGTAACTTTGATGATTAAAGGATTAGAATTCGGTACGAAGAATAGGAATGCTGAGCTGAGGAAGGCATTGTTTGTGGTTTGGATATAGATTGACGTAAGATAGGAGCATTAGTACCTTAAATGATTGCTATGGTGTAGTTTCCTAACGATAAATTTATAGAGTTTGGTACAAAGTAAAGGTGTAGAGAGGTGTGTATGTCCTAGTCCTTAGTGTGCAGGGAGGAGTTGTTGATAGTTAGGAACATAAATAAGATTGATGGAGTAGGTGTGTTCATGTGATTGGTGAGATTTTCGAGGACGAAAATGTTCTAAGTGGGGGAGAGTTGTAACACCCCAAAGTAATTCAATTATTTATTTAATTGGGTTATTTAAGGTTTACAACATTTTAGTTAAGCTAAGTGAGTAATGTAGAGTGTTTATTTTATTTAGAAGGCATTTAAGTAATGGAGAAGGTGAGGTTAGAGGCCCATGAGTTATTAAGAGGCCCAATGCTCCTTGAAGCCCATTGCGCATGGCTTAAAGGAGGTAAAGTAGAGAATGAGAATTCATTCCAACAAAAATATCAAGATCAAAGGTAAAGTAAGAGAAGGAGAGTGTTAGGTGGAATAGTGATTCTAGAGAGAAGAAGAAGGGAATCAAGGCGTGGAAGAGCTCCAATCAGGGAGAAGAGCTAGGATTGTTGGTGATTATTGGTGGGGAGAGTACTCGTTTGCTTCATTAAAGGTTAGGGGGCTCTCTCTTTCATCCATAATAATATATATGATGTGTGTTGTGTGTGAGTCAGAATCTAGTAATAGTTTCTGAGTTGTGTAGTGTGTTTGATGTGTATTTTGTTTGCGTTACTTACTTTGGTGAAGCTGTGGTGTTTGTAATGAGTTGGTCGTGTGAGGGACCAAGGAGAGGAGTGGGAGCTGAGGAACACTCAGTCCTAGTGAGTTGTTGTTGTGTTGTCATTTGCGTGGAGTTCCCAATGAGTTGTTGTTGTGTTGTCATTTGCGTGGAGTTCCCAGTGAGTTGTTGTTGTGTTGTCATTTGCGTGGAGTTCCCAGTGAGTTGTTGTTGTGTTGTCATTTGCGTGGAGATCCCAGTGAGTTGGTGTCGGTGTCGGGGCTGCCTCTTTCGTGGAGTTCTTGGGAAGGGTTGGATTAGTTTTGAAGGTATGAGTATATAATAGTGGTGCGTAAGTTGATCATAGTGTGAGAACAAGAGAATGGTGTGCGCGGTGGGTGTGTGCGCTGTAGGTGTGTGCGTTGTGGGTGTGTGCGTCGTAGGTTGGTGCGACGTAGTATGTGGGAGTCAAAGTATGTAGTACCGAGATGAGTAGTGACGAGGTGTGTCATTACGAGTGACCGAGGAGTGGTAGCCGAGTTGAATGGTGATAAGATGTTGTCTCTAGGAGTAACCGAGGTGGTTAGTACCCAGGTGGGTGATGTGGCATAGATGATGAGGTGTAAGTGTGGCCAAGTCCCAACGTGGGAGTCGAATTGTAGTTGCCGAGGTGTAGGGTATATGTACCGAGGTGTATGTGTTGAGGAGTAGATGTAACGAAGTGTTGTGCTTAGGTGTAGTGTTGCCTAAGTATAGTGGCCGAGCTGAGGTGAGGTAGTAACCGAGGTGGTGATAGAGGTGAGCGATGATTAGGTGTTGTTCTAAGTGTAAGCGAGGTAGAGGTAGAGGAGAATAATGATGAGGATTAGTTGATTAAGTGAAGTGTTGTGCTTAGGTGTAGTGTGCCTAAGTGTAGTATCCGAGGTGAAGGAAGGTGAATTAAGTAAGTGTATGGTTAAGAGAGGTAGTGGAACCTAGGTGATTGGTGGTGAATTAAGGAAGTGTATTCACGAGTGTAATAATTGTATGTTAAAGCTAGTGTAGCCGAGGTGAGGATTGAGGGCGTGAGTTGTATCTAAGCCTAAGTGTGGTTGATGAAGTGTAGTGCATGGACGTCTAAGCTAGTATTGTCGAGGTATATAGGTGTGTATACCGAGATGTATATGTAGTGGGGATATGAGGTGTTGTTGTGTGCCGAGGTGCCCGTGTACCGAAGTTGAGTGGTGCGTGTGCCGAGGTGCCGGGGAGAGGGTGCCGAGGTGCCGTTGAAGCCACGATTCTTGCGCAAGCGCGCCGCCAGCGCAAGCCCCGGGAGTCTTGTTGGGTGTTGAGAACGCTTAAGTGGTTGAAATGGGATAGTTCTTTTAGTCCCTAGGTGACGTTGTAGTCCTCGTAGGATCGTTTAGTCCACTACGTTTAGTGTGAGGCGTTGAGATAGCGTGAGAACTACGATTGTGGGAGTATTGAGTGGAGGGTGGGACGATAACCATGGGCCGTGTCCGAGGAGTGCGAAGTCGACTTTAGAGCCGTGGCGATGATGTGTTTAAGTGGTGAGGTTCCAAAGGGGACTGACGTTGATGAGTTGTGTTGAGTCTAAATAGGCTAATTACGTTGATGAGTTGTGTTGAGTCTAAATAGGCTAATTACGTTGATGAGTTGTGTTGAGTCTAAATAGGCTAATTCCGTTGATGTTGTGTGTTGAGTCTAATAAGGCTAATGCGTTGATGTTGTTGAGATAAGTCAATTAAGACCGCACGCGTTGATGATGTTGGTGTTGAACGTTGTTGCGCATGTCGCATTGTATGTGTTGATGTTTCGGGGTTGATGTTTATAGAGTCCTCATACATGACATAAGCATATTACGTTGTTGTGGGCTGCGGTCCTAGAGCTTTGCTCAGCGTTGAAAGTTGAAGCCACAAAGGCTTGTTACGTTGATTGGTACCACATGCATTATACCCTTGTTGTTGGGTTGCATTCATGCATAAGAGACTCACCCTAGCATTTTTTATGTTGTCTGCTCTCGTGGCGACAAGCGGTGATGATGCGGTGATCACGAGTGAAGGTCCTTTCTTCCTCTCACCTAGTTGTGGCGTCTTGCTCTGTGACGTCGAACCGGGAGTCGGGTAGTCTATTAGTTGTTTAAGATTAGTGTTGAAATCGTAATAGATTGATGTATTAGAATTTGAGGGTTCGCCCATTTAAGTCGTGCTATGTATCACGCAATTATATTTTATTAAGCGAAAAGTATATATATTCTAAGTGAAAGTGATGTTTGATGAAGCGTAGCATTCCTCGAGGATGTATCTTTGAAAAGAAAAACGATTTTTGAACTCGATTTTATAAATTAAAGTATTAAGAGTAAAGGGTGTTACATGTTGGTATCGAGCAAAAGTTCGGCCTGTCCGGCCAAGTTTGTCCAGTCGTAGTGTCTCAGAGATCCCTTGTCGATCTCCAACAGAGACTTTGTTGTAGATTTTGTTTGGTTGTTTGCAGCTGTTGATTGTAGCATTGCTTGTAGTTGCTTGTGACTGTTGTTAGTATTAAGTGAAGTATGTGAGATTAGAAGAGCTTTTTAACGACGTCAAAGGAGTAGGAGTCGTGACGACGCCTTCGTACTCTGGACTGTGTTAAAAGTCCTTCAATGTGAAAGGTGTAAATTTTGAAAAGATGTAGTTTTGTGACCTTAACTAAATTGGATGCGTGAGTAGGAGGGACTGATCACCCCGATAACTCATTCCCAATTAAAGAGGTGACAATAACTCGTAATTATTATAAATTTTGAATATGTACTAATTACAACTTGATTGATTGAGTGGTGTGTGCAAGTTTGATTGACTATTAACTTTTAGATAAATGGGTGCCTTATGGATGTTTGAGTTTGATTTGGGGGTTGATAGTAGGGAGATGTCAAAATAAGGATTGACACTTTGGGTTTGAAGTCATGCAAAGAAAATAGAGCATGCCTTTTGGAAAAAGTTTAGAAATAGGGGGTTCGGAAAGCCTAAGGTAGAAAAATTGTTCTTTAAAGTATGGTAGTCGAGGAGTACCTATATAGGATCCGGATGATAGTGTGTAACTTTGATGATTAAAGGATTAGAATTCGGCACGCGAAGAATAGGAATCTTTGGTGAGGAAGGCATTGTTTGTGGTTTGGATATAGATTGACGTAAGATAGGAGCATTAGTACCTTAAATGATTGCTATGGTGTAGTTTCCTAACGATAAATTTATAGAGTTTGGTACAAAGTAAAGGTGTAGAGAGGTGTGTATGTCCTAGTCCTTAGTGTGCAGGGAGGAGTTGTTGATAGTTAGGAACATAAATAAGATTGATGGAGTAGGTGTGTTCATGTGATTGGTGAGATTTTCGAGGACGAAAATGTTCTAAGTGGGGGAGAGTTGTAACACCCCAAAGTAATTCAATTATTTATTTAATTGGGTTATTTAAGGTTTACAACATTTTAGTTAAGCTAAGTGAGTAATGTAGAGTGTTTATTTTATTTAGAAGGCATTTAAGTAATGGAGAAGGTGAGGTTAGAGGCCCATGAGTTATTAAGAGGCCCAATGCTCCTTGAAGCCCATTGCGCATGGCTTAAAGGAGGTAACCGTAGAATGAGAATTCATTCCAACAAAAATATCAAGATCAAAGGTAAAGTAAGAGAAGGAGAGTGTTAGGTGGAATAGTGATTCTAGAGAGAAGAAGAAGGGAATCTGGGCGTGGAAGAGCTCCAATCCGAGGGAGAAGAGCTAGGATTGTTGGTGATTATTGGTGGGGAGAGTACTCGTTTGCTTCATTAAAGGTTGTGGGCTCTCTTTCATCCATAATAATATATATGATGTGTGTTGTGTGTGAGTCGAATCTAGTAATAGTTTTCGAGTCAGTTGTGTAGTGTGTTTGATGTGTATTTTGTTTGCGTTACTTACTTTGGTGAAGCTGTGGTGTTTGTAATGAGTTGGTCGTGTGAGGGACCAAGGAGAGGAGTGGGAGCTGAGGAACACTCAGTCCTAGTGAGTTGTTGTTGTGTTGTCATTTGCGTGGAGTTCCCAATGAGTTGTTGTTGTGTTGTCATTTGCGTGGAGTTCCCAGTGAGTTGTTTGTTGTGTTGTCATTTGCGTGGAGTTCCCAAAGTGAGTTGTTGTTGTGTTGTCATTTTCGTGGAGATCCCAGTGAGTTGGTGTCGGTGTCGGGGCTGCCTCTTTCGTGGAGTTCTTGGGAAGGGTTGGATTAGTTTTGAAGGTATGAGTATATAATAGTGGTGCGTAAGTTGATCATAGTGTGAGAACAAGAGAATGGTGTGCGTGGTGGGTGTGTGCTTGTTGTAGTGTGTGTGTTGTGGGTGTGTGCGTCGAGGTTGGTGCGGCGTAGTATGTGGGAGTCAAAGTATGTAGTACCAGAGATGAGTAGTGACGAGGTGTGTCATTACGAGTGACCGAGGAGCAGTAGCCGAGTTGAATGGTGATAAGATGTTGTCTCAGGAGTAACCGAGGTGGTTAGTACCAGTGGGTGATGTGGCATAGATGATGAGGTGTAAGTGTGGCCGAGTCCCAACGTGGGAGTCGAATTGTAGTTCTTAGAGGTGTAGGGTATATGTACCGAGGTGTATGTGTTGAGGAGTAGATGTAACGAAGTGTTGTGCTTAGGTGTAGTGTTGCCTAAGAGTATAGTGGTAGGTGAGGTGAGGTAGTAACCGAGGTGGTGATAGAGGTGAACGATGATTAGGTGTTGTTCCTAAGTGTGGCGAGGTAGAGGTAGAGGAGAATAATGATGAGGATTAGTTGTTTAAGTGAAGTGTTGTGCTTAGGTGTAGTGTGCCTAAGTGTAGTATCCGAGGTGAAGGAAGGTGAATTAAGTAAGTGTATGGTTAAGAGAGGTAGTGGAACCTAGGTGATTGGTGGTGAATTAAGGAAGTGTATTAACGAGTGTAATAATTGTATGTTAAAGCTAGTGTAGCCGAGGTGAGGATTGAGGGCGTGAGTTGTATCTAAGCCTAAGTGTGGTTGATGAAGTGTAGTGCATGGACGCCTAAGCTAGTATTGTCGAGGTATATGGGGTGTGTATACCGAGATGTATATGTAGTGGGGATATGAGGTGTTGTTGTGTGTAGGGGTGCCCGTGTACCGAGTTGAGTGGTGCGTGTGCCGAGGTGCCGGAGAGGGTGCCGAGGTGCCCGTTCGAAGTTGGCAGCCTGATTGCGCTGTGGTATTTGCCAGCGCAACCGGGAGTCTTTGTTGGGTGTTGAGAACGCTTAAGTGGTTGAAATGGGATAGTTCTTTTAGTCCCTAGGTGACGTTGTAGTCCTCGTAGTGACTGTTTAGTCCACTACGTTTAGTGTGAGGGCGTTGAGATAGCGTGAGAACTACGATTGTGGGAGTATTGAGTGGAGGGTTGGACGATAACCATGGGGCTGTGTCCGAGGTGCGAAGTCAGCTTTAGAGCTGTGAGCGATGATGTGTTTAAGTGGTGAGGTTCCAAAGGGGACTGACGTTGATGAGTTGTGTTGAGTCTAAATAGGCTAATTACGTTGATGAGTTGTGTTGAGTCTAAATAGGCTAATTACGTTGATGAGTTGTGTTGAGTCTAAATAGGCTAATTCCGTTGATGTTGTGTGTTGAGTCTAATAAGGCTAATGCGTTGATGTTGTTGAGATAAGTCAATTAAGACTGCACGTTGATGATGTTGGTGTTGAACGTTGTTGCGCATGTCGCATTGTATGTGTTGATGTTTCGGGGTTGATGTTTATAGAGTCCTCATACATGACATAAGCATATTACGTTGTTGTGGGCTGCGGTCCTAGAGCTTTGCTCAGCGTTGAAAGTTGAAGCCACAAAGGCTTGTTACGTTGATTGGTACCACATGCATTATACCCTTGTTGTTGGGTTGCATTCATGCATAAGAGACTCACCCTAGCATTTTTTTATGTTGCCTGCTCTCGTGGCGACAAACAGGTGATGTGCAGGTGATCCTGAGTGAAGGTCCTTTCTTCCCTCAGCCTAGTTGTGGCGTCTTGCTCTGTGACGTCGAACTGGGGAGCCGGGTAGTCTATTAGTTGTTTAAGATTAGTGTTGAACTGTAATAGATTGATGTATTAGAATTTGAGGGTTCGCCCCATTTAAGTTGTGCTATGTATCACGCAATTATATTTAATAACTGAAATGTAATATATTCTAAGTGAAAGTGATGTTTGATGAACGTAGCATTCCCTTGAGGATGTATCTTTGAAAAGAAAAACGATTTTTGAACTCTGATTTTATAAATTAAAGTATTAAGAGTAAGGGGGTGTTACATGTTGCAAACAGAGTTGCCAAGAGGTTGGAAAATTCCCAAGTTTACTAAATTTGGGGGTGACACAAACGAGTCTACTGTCGAACATATTGCTCGTTACATGACTAAGGCAGGAGATATAGCCCAAAATGAGAGTTTGAAAATGAAATATTTTCCAAATCCTCTAACTAAGAATGCTTTCACTTGGTTCACCACCTTACCCCCTGGTTCTATGTTTACATGGGGGCAGTTGGAGAAAGCGTTCCATGAACAGTTTTACATGGGCCAGTCGAAAATTAGCCTCAAAGAATTGGCGGTGTTCGACGTAAAGTGCACGAGGCTATTGATGATTATTTAAATAGATTTAGGCTATTGAAAGCTAGATGTTTCACACAAGTGCCTGAACATGAACTCGTCGAAATGGTTGCTGGTGGCCTTGATTATTCGATTAGAAAGAAATTGGATACCTCTCATTTGAGAGACATGGCCCAATTAGCAGATAGAGTTCGACAAGTTGAAAGACTTAAAGAGGAAAAGGCTAGGGTGAACAAATTCCATAAAAAAGAAAACTCGGTTGGGTTTCATAAGAAGGAGAAAATAGCCTATGTGGATGAGGAGTTCGATTTTGCATTTAGTGATGTTGATGCAGAAGAGATAGACGTGGCTGAACTCAAGCCTGGTCCTCCTTATTCTTGTAAATTATTAAGGCCTGCAAATGGGAATAACCCTGTAGAGCCTAAGAATGACAGATTTGTGCCTAAAATTTATACTTTTGATGTTACTAAATGTTATGAAATTTTTGATGTTTTAGTAACTGATGGCCAAATAGTAGTGCCTAATGGCCTGAAAGTACCTCCTCTCGAACAGAGGAAGAAAAAGGGTTATTGTAAGTTTCATAATTTCTTGGGACATACTACTGACCGTTGTGTACTTTTCAGGGATATAGTGCAAAAAGCAATTGAGGAAGGAAGACTTAAATTTGGTGACAAGAAGAACAAAGCCCCAATGCAAATTGTCGCTGATCCACTCCATCAAGCCGAAGCCATGTTTGCCGAACCAGTCGAAATGAATATAAGCATGGTCGACGTTAGGATGGTGGGTTCTCCCAAAAATGTTAAGTCTACTTCTGAAAAGCTCAAGAGTGTTATGCGTGCGAGATCATGTTGCTTGTGACGATAACTCGGGAAGAATATGATGAAAAAGTGCGTTTGTATACCCTAAGGTCAAGAGGAATTGATAGATTTCCTGCAGCGGTGTAAGCTAAAGAATTCTCAAGTAATGTTGTGCCCTAGATGATGCGTGTCTTCGACAAAGAAAAGCGGACAAAAAAGCGACCAACAGTGTAAGCTAAAGAATTCTCAAGTAATGTTGTGCCCTAGTAATGCCCTTCGGTTTAAAAAATGCTGGTGCCACTTACCAAAGAGCAATGAATTCTATGTTTCATGATTTTATTGATGATTTTTGTAACACCCCAAAATAATTCAATTAATTAACTTAGTTGAGTTATTAAGGGTTTGCAACATTTTATTTTTAAGTCAAATAATTCATTAAGTGAAGGTTAAGCATGTGTTACTCTTTAGGAAAATGTCTAAGTTAGGAAAGGGTGTGGGTAGAAGAAGCCCACGGCCTAATAAGGCCAAGGCCTCATTTAAGTCCCTTAGGACATGTTAAATGGTGCCTTCAGTAGGAGACCATTTACATTGTTCCAAAAATAGTCAAAGTTACCAAATTAAGAAAGTAGAGAGAAGTGAGACTTAGAGAGAAGGAAGAGAACCAGGAAGGGAGAACCAAGAGAAAAAGGGAAGAGTGATTTGAATCTTGAAGGATTCCTAGAAGTGCTAGTGAAGAGGGTGTGTCTACGGTTGTGATCGAGTTAGGGGGCTCTTTTAATCCTTGTAATGTTTTGTGTTTGGTAGTATTTTGGTGTGAGTGGTTCGATCACCTTGCATGTGTGTTTTATGTGTTGTTCATAACGTATTTTCTTTGTGTTTTCTTTGTGTTTTTGCTCTTGGCTTTGTGATTTGTGGTGAAGTACGATGGTGGATCGGTGGGAAAGAGAGAGGAGTGTAACACTCTCTGCGCTACGTAATGGTACTGAAGGAGCATTGCATGGTGAGGCATCGGAGGGTAAATCGGCGTAGTGTGAAGAAAATCGAGTTTGCATGTAGAGTTAGGAGAGGATCGGAGACAATGGAGTGAGTATCCGAGTGTGCATGAGTGTGGTGATCTTTGGAAATGGGTTGCATGTTGGGTTTAAGTAAAGAAGCAGAGTAAAAGAAGTAAAATGGGAGTTAAGCGCCTTTATTACGCGCGTGAACCAAGTACCTTGACTTAGAGTGAGAGAAACCGAAGTTGAGGGAAGTCAACGCCTAGAGTGTCTTAGTGTTGAGAGTCATTTGGTGAGTTTGAGGGAGAGTATGTGTCTAAACACCATTAGCGAGGGTAGGGACGCATAAACCGAAGTGTAGGTGTTTCGCGCTTAAGGTTACCGAGGTGTGAGGAGTGAACCAAGTCCTCAGCCGAGGTAGCGTCGCCGAGGTGGAACGCCCAAATGCCTAAGTGTTGGTGAACTGAACCAGGGAATGCCGAGAAGTGAATCCCCATGAGTTAGACGATTTTAGTGTAAGGGAGTGCGTAATTGTGAGTATAACACCGAATTGAGGGTTTGCGTGTAACATGCCGAGGTGCCAAAGCTGAGCTAGGTGCCGAGGTGATGTAGAATACCGAGTTGGAGTAGTTAGCAGAGGTACACACATAGTGTGCCGAAGTGATGTTAGGCGCCAATGTTGCCTAGCACATTGTGGGACGCCACTGTGAGTGCTATTTTAGCACCAAATGTGCATAAGTAAGGGAGCGATAGAGTCCATTTTGGTCCTTAGGTGACATTTTGGTCCCTAAGTGTCGTTGCGGTCCTCGGTGTGACAATTAGTCCACCATGGAGTGCCGAGGTGATTGAGAGGTCGGTTGTTGTAACGCCCAAAATAATTTAATTATTTAATTAATTAAGTTATTTAAGGCTTGCAACACTTAATTAAATTAATTCATTAAGTTGGGTTTATTTTTAACTAAGAGGGGTCTAATTTATTTTAAATAAGTACTAAGTTGGATTTATTTTATTTACAGGAGGTGGGAGAAATTAATAAGTGGGGGTGGAGAATAAGGCCCAAGGGCCATTATTTAGGCCCAATAGTAGTCATAAAGGGTAGGGGTCCTAAGGGAGGGTAACCAAAACCCCTATTTTGAAAGAAAGAAAAATTAGAAGTAGAGAGGAGAGAAAGGAGTCAACGGCGAAGAGGAGAGGAGGAGAAGGTGGAAGCTTGGCTTTGATTCTTGGTGGTAAGTCACATTCTTGTTCTCAATCTTCACCATTTCTCTTCCTTGTTCCATTCCTTTAAGTTCCTTAAGCTTATTCCTTCCTTTTGAAATTTTCCATGGCTACCCCGAAGGAGAAGCTCACGCCAAAGATTGAGGAGGAGAAAGGAGGAAACTTTTCTCAAGTTTTGTGTTGGTAAGTGAAAACCTTGGTTCTAATCACCCTCATTACCTTTGCATGTCCCATTTCCATGAGTCCCATAGACCCATTCTCATTATTTTGAATTTCCATTTGTCACCAAGCAAGGTTATTTTCGTTGGGGGCTGGAAATCAGTTTTGGAGGCCTCATTTGGTTGTTTTCTTGGTGGTTGATTGAAGCTTTAGCTCACCCAAGGTTAGGGGAATCTCCATTACATTTTTGATGACTTGTAGGATGTGTATTATAGTGAGAATAGCTCTAGGAATGATTATGTTGATTGTATGTTGATTGCATGTTGATTGTATGATTGATGTTTAAATGCTTGAATTTGGTTATAGCATGTTGATTGTTGTTTTGGAAGCATGAGTTGTGATATATGCATAATGTATGTTTGATGATTTGGTCATATGAGCATGAACAAGTAAATATGATAATTAGCATTAATAATTCATTGGCTATGTTGGTGTAGTTATGTGAGAATTAATTTGTTTGGAAGAAATTAGGTTTTTGAAGTGTGTTGGGTATGGGTTGGAAGGGGGGGGGCGCCAAATGCCTAGCATTTTGGCGCTGGTTGCTGAAATTGTGCGTGTGGGGGTTGTGCAGGGGGGGCGCGATTCTTGCCGGGCAACTTGGCGCTGTGTCAAGCGTGTGTGTGTGTGTGTAGGAGGGGGGGCGCCGATTCTTGCCGGGCAACTTGGCGCCTGTGTCTGGAAATGGTGTCTTTGCGCGCCATCTTTGTATGTACGCAAACTTACGCGGGCAAGAGGCTTGATCAAGCTGCGCGCCATCTTGCGCGCTGGCGTCCTGCAGCGTAACCTCGTGGCGCATACCTCTCTGCTGAATGACGAAACTTTGAGAGTTAGAGCGACCTATCCGCGCGCCATCTTGCGCGCCTCTCTCTCTCGCGCCGCCAGTGCGCGCCTCTCAGGGGGATTTTTCCAAAACCTTGTCTTTGTTGAATTCCTAAGTTCTTAAATTTATTTTGGTGTGTCAAAATGGTCCCCAAGTGAGGAGGGTGTCCTGTGGGGTGGTTTTGGTCCTTAGGCGGGAATTGATTGATAACTAATAAATTGGTGACAAACAATTGGTGTGGTGATGGTGATCAATTGATGAGGTGATAGTAAACAATTGATGAGGAGTGATAAACAATTGATGAGGTGGTGTTGGACAACTAACGAGGTAGTAGTTAATAATTGATGCGGTGTGCTTAGTGTGGTGTGATGCATTGTCATATTGTCACATGAATCATATGCATGGCCTCGGCCGCAAGCGGTTGATGAGTGGCCGGCCAAAGCGGTTGATGAGGGCTTGGCCCAACGGTTGATGAGTTACGACGGGGTGGTGAGGTGAATATGGATCCACATGCATAATGCACACATGCATACATTACGCATTCATTAATTAATTCTGTTGTGACTTGTTGATGTCCCTGTTGAGTGGTGAATGTTTAATAGCTATTGGTTGTTATTGCTAGAAGTCTTACGAATATAATGCTTATCTTGCTTGTTATTATTTATGTAAAGAGACTCACCTAGCATTTCTTGTTGCTCGCTCGTGGCGACAAGCAGGTGATTCCGAGTGAAGTCTTTGTGCCTCGGGTTTTATTGAGTCACTCGATAGTAACAGGGGTTGGGTCTTAGTATTATTTATGGTTATGTATTAAACTTATCTTGAACCTATGTATTGAGTATGTGACCTCAATTTTATTTCCATTGTCGCAAACTATTGATGGATTAATGTAAACGCTAAGCGAGTTATTTTGAGGATTGTAACCACTTGACTACGTTATGCATGATACAGCGTTGATGCGTTTGGATTTTAATTATGTTTGACGTCGTTTTCATTAAATGTACCACCTCTTCGAGGTGCGTGGAAAGTTTTAAAAATTACGATTTTAATTAATTGAATTAGTTTTAAATAGAAGGGTGTTACATTAGTGGTATCGAGCGATTCGGTCTGTCCAGGCCAAGTGTGTCTGTCATAGTATCTATGACAACTAGGTAGTGTTAATTGTTTCTTAACGAATGTTAATCTTTGCAGTGTTAGGTTGAGAATGGCCGGAAGGATTGATCTTTGCTTTCTAGCAGAGGAGCTCTGCAAGCCATGCAGCACGAGCTATGGGAGCGGAGGAGGCAGAGAGAAGACGCAGAGGACCGTAAGCTAGCCACTTTTCGGCGAGAGAACCCGCCTACCTTCAAGGGTAGGTATGACCCGACGGAGCTACGACTTGGCTAAGGGAGATTGAGCGTATTTTAGGTGTGATGGCATGCACTCCGACACGAAAGTGAGGTTTGGGGCACACATTTGAAGGAA
Organism: Oxytropis ochrocephala; assembly: GCA_020916435.1. Classification (NCBI taxonomy): domain Eukaryota; kingdom Viridiplantae; phylum Streptophyta; class Magnoliopsida; order Fabales; family Fabaceae; genus Oxytropis; species Oxytropis ochrocephala. The sequence goes on along the minus strand of CM037091.1, from coordinate 53,050,446 downwards.
GAGGCGGATGATTGGTGGTTGAGAAAGAAACAAAGACTAGAAGGCTGTGAGGAATAAATCACTTGGGAAGTTTTCAAGGAAGAGTTCACTAGAAAGTATTATCAGGAGGGCGTGAGGGCTAAAAAGGAGGTGGAATTTCTTGAATCAAGCAAGGCAACAAATCGGTGGTGAGTATGCGACCAAATTTGAGAAAGCTAGTCAAGTTTTGTCCCTATTATGAAAATGATTGCAATTCAGAATTCTCCAAGTGTGTGAAGTTTGAAAATGGGCTGCATCCAGGCATTAAGAAGGCCATTGGATACCGTGAGATTCGAGACTTTGCCAAGCTAGTGGACAAGTGCGAGAATTTATGAAGAAGACAGTCTTTGCGAGCCTACAAGATGGTAAGAGAGAAAAAGAATGCTCAATTCCGAGGGAAACCATATGATGTGAGTGGAGGCAAAGGGAAATGGAAGGTCAGTGAGGGTAAGAGTTCTAGTGGGGAGGGGAGGCTGCTGTATTGTATGTTACACTTGCAGAAAACCCGCCACAAGAGTAGTGAGTGCACAGAGGCCCATTGTTTCAAGTGTGGGGCGAAGGGCCACAAGTCTAATGAATGTAAAGAGAAAGAAGTTATGCATTTCAAGTATCGTGAAGCGGGGCATATGAGCAACAAATGTCCTAAACCCAAGAAGGAAGCGGTTAAAGGGAAGGTATTTGCATTGGCGGGATCCAGGGGACAACGATATTAGAGGTACATGTTTCATTAATGGTACTCCTTTAATAGCTATTGTTGATCTTGGTGCAACACATTCATTCATTCTTCGCTTTATGTCTTTGAAAAGCCGGGTCTTGTTATGTCTACTATGAGAAGGGACATGGTTATTGATACGACCAAAGGTTCGAGAACTACTTCCCGATGATGTGTGCTAGATGTCCTCTGTCGGCTTTGTGAGAGAGTTTCTTGTTGATCTCATTTGTTTGCCATTAGGAGGTTTGGGCGTCATCCTTGGTATGGGTGGTTAGTTGATAACCATGTGCATATCAATTGTGCTAGTAGATCCGTGAGTTTTCCCAATTCACGGGAGGAAGAATGCGTTATGTTGCATTACAGTCGATTGCATAAGGCCATGAAGGGGAAGCCAAGTTGTTTACCTTGTGGCGTCTTTATCGATTGAGGTCAAGCCAAGATTGAAGAGCTGCCGTAGTTCGTGAATTTCTTTGAAGTATTTCCCGATGAAATCCCAGGTGTGCCGCCTGAAAGAGAAGTTGAGTTTAGTATTGATCTTGTGCCTGGCACTAGACCCGTGTCCATGGCTCCATATAGGATGTCTGCATCCGAATTGTCTGAATTGAAGAGTCAGTTGGAGGACTTACTTGAGAAGAAATTCATAAGACCTAGTGTGTCACCACAGGGAGCGCCCGGTACTTTTGGTGAAGAAGAAAGATGGAAGTATGCGACTTTGCATTGACTATAGACAGCTGAACAAAGTAACAATCAAGAACAAGTATCCACTCCCGAGAATTGACGATTTGATGGACCAGCTAGTTGGTGCTAAGGTGTTTAGCAAAATTGATTTGAGATCGGGCTATCATCAGATTAAAGTAAAAGATGAGGATATTCAAAAGACAGCATTCAGGACGAGGTATGGACATTATGAGTATTCTGTAATGCCGTTTGGTGTCACTAATGCACCAGGGGTATTCATGGAGTACATGAACCGTATATTCCATAACTACTTGGATCGATTTGTGGTGGTTTTCATAGATGATATTTTGGTGTATTCCAAGTCCGAAGAGGATCATGCAGAGCATCTGAAGTTAGTGCTAGAAGTGTTGAAAGAAAAGAAATTGTATGCTAAACTGTCAAAGTGTGACTTTTGGTTGAGGGAAGTTAGTTTCCTTGGTCATATTATTTCTGGCGATGGGATTGCGGTAGACCCATCTAAGGTTGAGGCAGTGATGCAGTGGGAGGCTCCTAAGTCGGTTACTGAGATTAGAAGTTTCCTTGGTCTAGCAGGATATTATAGAAGGTTTATTGAGGGGTTTTCAAAGTTGGCACTTCCGCTAACTCAATTGACTTGCAAAGGAAGGGCGTTTGTGTGGGATTCCAAATGTGAAGAAAGTTTTCAAGAATTGAAGAGGAGATTGACAACTTCACTGTTTGACATTGCCTAAGTCCAGGAGAGCCTTTTGTAGTATATTGTGATGCATCTAAAATGGGGCTAGGAGGTGTTTTAATGCGAGAATGGTAAGGTTGTGGCCTATGCCTCAAGGCAGTTGAGAATTCATGAGAAGAATTATCCTACACATGATCTAGAGCTTGCGTGCAATCGTTTCGCCTTGAAGATTTGGAGACATTATTTGTATGGTTCTAGGTTTGAGGTATTCGGTGATCATAAGGGATTGCGATGATCTGTTTGACGGAAGGAATTAAATATGAGACAAAGGAGATGGTTGGAATTCTTTGAAAGACTACGACTTTAGTTTGAACTATCATCCGGGAAAGCTAACGTGGTGGGTGATGCTTTGAGCGAGAAAGTCCTTGCATGTATCCGCAATGATGGTGAAAGAACTTGAATTGATTGAACAGTTTGAGATTTGAGTCTAGTCTGCGAGGTGACACCTAAGAGTGTGAGATTGGGTGTGTTGAAGATTCGCAATGACTTTATGAATGTTATTCGGGAAGCTCAAAAGAGGACATTAAGCTAGTTGAGATCACGGTTGGGATTGACCACTCCCAGTGGAGATTATGTGGTAGATGCGCAAGATGTGCTAAGATACAGTGGAAGAATTTGTGTTCAGATGATGAAGAAATTAGGAAGGCAATTCTTGAAGAGGTCAGGAGTAAGTTGAGTATTCACCCGGGAGCTACGAAAATGTATCAAGATTTGAAGAAGCTCTTTTGGTGGCCTGGTATGAAGCGTGATGTGGCTCAGTTTGTGTATGCTTGCCTGACATGTCAGAAATCTAAGGTAGAACATCAAAAGCGGCGGGGTTGATGCAACCATTAGACGTTCTCGAATGGAAGTGGGATTGTATCTCCATGGATTTTGTGGTGGTTTGCCGACGACTACAATGAGGGGGTTTGATACCATATGGGTGGTTGTTGATAGGTTGACTAAATCTGCGCACTTTCTACCAATTAATATTACTTATCCAGTTCCGAGGTTAGCGGATATCTATGTCAAGACAATTGTGAAGCTGCATGGTGTGCCCCTGAGTATTGTGTCTGATAGAGATCCTAGGTTTACTTCCGAGTTTTGGAGAAGTTTGCAAGAGGCTTTGGGTTCCAAATTGAGATTGAGTTCAGCATATCATCCCAGCACGGATGATGGGCGTACAGAGAGGACAATTCAATCACTTGAGGATTTGTTAAGAGCATGCGTTCTTGAGCAGGGAGGTTCATGGGATTCTCATTTGCCGTTGATTGAATTTACTTACAATAACAGTTTTCATTCAAGTATCGGAATGGCGCCTTTTGAGGCATTGTACGGGAGGAGGTGTAGGACTCCATTGTGTTGGTACGAAACTGGAGAAAGTGTGGTGCTAGGTCCTGAGTTGGTGCGTGAGACCACAGAGAAAGTGAAGATGATTAGAGAGAAGATGAAGGCTTCACAGAGTGTAGGCAGGAAGAGTTACCATGATAAGAGAAGGAAGGATCTAGAATTTCAAAGGGTGATCATGTATTTCTAAGAGTTACTCCGACGACAGGTGTAGGCCGTGCGTTGAAGTCTAAGAAGTTAACTCCACGTTTTATTGGACCATTTCAGATTTCGGAGAGAGTTGGGAAAGTTGCTTATCGGGTGGCCTTGCCACCTAACCTTGCTAATCTACATGATGTATTCCACGTGTCTCAGTTGCGGAAGTATGTGCCAGACCCATCTCATGTAGTGCAGATGGATGATGTAGAGGTGAGGGAGAACCTTACGGTGGAGACAATGCCGGTTAGAATTGAGGATCGTGAGGTGAAGGTCTTAAGAGGCAAAGAGATCAATTTGGTGAAGGTAGTTTGGCTAGGAGCTGTGGGGGAAAGCACGACTTGGGAGTTGGAAAGCAAGATGAAGGAGGCTTATCCAGAGTTGTTCGATTCAGGTAATTTCGAGGACGAAATTCTTTAAGTGGGGGAGAGTTGTAACGCCCAAAATAATTTAATTATTTAATTAATTAAGTTATTTAAGGCTTGCAACACTTAATTAAATTAATTCATTAAGTTGGGTTTATTTTTAACTAAGAGGGGTCTAATTTATTTTAAATAAGTACTAAGTTGGATTTATTTTATTTACAGGAGGTGGGAGAAATTAATAAGTGGGGGTGGAGAATAAGGCCCAAGGGCCATTATTTAGGCCCAATAGTAGTCATAAAGGGTAGGGGTCCTAAGGGAGGGTAACCAAAACCCCTATTTTGAAAGAAAGAAAAATTAGAAGTAGAGAGGGAGAGAAAGGGAGTCAACGGCGAAGAGGAGAGGGAGGAGAAGGTGGAAGCTTGGCTTTGATTCTTGGTGGTAAGTCACATTCTTGTTCTCAATCTTCACCATTTCTCTTCCTTGTTCCATTCCTTTAAGTTCCTTAAGCTTATTCCTTCCTTTTGAAATTTTCCATGGCTACCCAAGAAGGAGAAGCTCACGTTTTGACATTGAGGAGGAGAAAGGAGGAAACTTTTCTCAAGTTTTGTGTTGGTAAGTGAAAACCTTGGTTCTAATCACCTCATTACCTTTGCATGTCCCATTTCCATGAGTCCCATAGACCCATTCTCATTATTTTGAATTTCCATTTGTCACCAAGCAAGGTTATTTTCGTTTGGGTGGAAATCGATTTTGGAGGCCTCATTTGGTTGTTTTCTTGGTGGTTGATTGAAGCTTTAGCTCACCCAAGGTTAGGGAATCTCCATTACATTTTTGATGACTTGTAGGATGTGTATTATAGTGAGAATAGCTACAGGAATGATTATGTTGATTGTATGTTGATTGCATGTTGATTGTATGATTGATGTTTAAATGCTTGAATTTGGTTATAGCATGTTGATTGTTGTTTTGGAAGCATGAGTTGTGATATATGCATAATGTATGTTTGATGATTTGGTCATATGAGCATGAACAAGTAAATATGATAATTAGCATTAATAATTCATTGGCTATGTTGGTGTAGTTATGTGAGAATTAATTTGTTTGGAAGAAATTAGGTTTTTGAAGTGTGTTGGGTATGGGTTGGAAGGGGGCGCCAAATGCTTAGCATTTTGGCGCTGGTTCTTGAAATTGTGCGTGTGGGGTTTGTGCGAGAGGCGCGCCATTCTTTGGGCAACTTGGCGCCTGTGTCCAAGAAGCGTGTGTGTGTGTGTGTGGGGCGGAGGGGGCGCCGATTCTTTGGGCAACTTGGCGCCTGTGTCTGGAAATGGTGTCTTTGCGCGCCATCTTGCGCGCGCGCGCAAACTTACGCGCAAGAGGCTTGATCAAGACTGCGCGCCATCTTGCGCGCGCGTCCCTGCGCGTAACCTCGTGCGCATACCTCTCACAGAAGGACAGAAACTTTGAGAGTTAGAGCGACCTATCCGCGCGCCATCTTGCGCGCCTCTCTTCTGCGCGCCAGTGTGCGCGCCTCCAGTGGGGATTTTTCCAAAACCTTGTGCTGTTGAATTCCTAAGTTCTTAAATTTATTTTGGTGTGTCAAAATGGTCCCCAAGTGAGGAGGGTGTCCCCAGGGGGTGGTTTTGGTCCTTAGGCGGGAATTGATTGATAACTAATAAATTGGTGACAAACAATTGGTGTGGTGATGGTGATCAATTGATGAGGTGATAGTAAACAATTGATGAGGGAGTGATAAACAATTGATGAGGTGGTGTTGGACAACTAACGAGGTAGTAGTTAATAATTGATGCGGTGTGCTTAGTGTGGTGTGATGCATTGTCATATTGTCACATGAATCATATGCATGGCCTCGGCCAAACAGTTGATGAGTGGCTTCGGCCAAACAGTTGATGAGGGCTTCGCCCAGCGGTTGATGAGTTACGACGGGGTGGTGAGGTGAATATGGATCCACATGCATAATGCACACATGCATACATTACGCATTCATTAATTAATTCTCTGTTGTGACTTGTTGATGTCCCTGTTGAGTGGTGAATGTTTAATAGCTATTGGTTGTTATTGCTAGAAGTCTTCTGAATATAATGCTTATCTTGCTTGTTATTATTTATGTAAAGAGACTCACCTAGCATTTCTTGTTGCTGCTCTCGTGGCGACAAACAGTGATTCCGAGTGAGGGTCTTTGTGCTCTGCAGGGTTTTATTGAGTCACTCGACGATAGTAACACCGGGGTTGGGTCTTAGTATTATTTATGGTTATGTATTAAACTTATCTTGAACCTATGTATTGAGTATGTGACCTCAATTTTATTTCCGCTGTGCTGCAAACTATTGATGGATTAATGTAAACGCTAAACAGGTTATTTTGAGGATTGTAACCACTTGACTACGTTATGCATGATACGCGTTGATGCGTTTGGATTTTAATTATGTTTGACGTCGTTTTCATTAAATGTACCACCCTCTTCGAGGTGCGTGGAAAGTTTTAAAAAATTCTGATTTTAATTAATTGAATTAGTTTTAAATAGAAGGGGGTGTTACAGTTGTAGGTCCTAGGGTGATTCTACCGGTGTAGTAGGGTCGACCTTAGCACTGTGATGTTGTGTAGATGGTGTGGACGTCAGTGTGAGCAATAGAGTAGAACGACGGAGTAGAACGACGGAGTAACGACGGTGAACGACGGTGTAAGCATTCACATGCGTTATGATTGATTGGTGTGTGATTGCATTTGTCATGAAGTCACATGTTCATGTGCATATTACGACGGAGGAGGTTTCGGCCTCGATGTGGTAGGACTTCGGTCTCCATATCAAATAACGACGGAGTAAATAACGACGGAGAGCCGATAGGCTAAATAATGACAGTGGAGGTACCTCATTGCATAATGCCCCGTGGTTGGGTTGCATACATGCATACATTTCATAATTTAATGTGTTTTTGGTGATTGATAATTGTTGTGGTTATTTGAACTATCGGTGAGTGGGTGTATTAAGTGAACCGAGGTGCTTTAGTGCTATCTCTAACCTTAAGCTTCTTCACATTATATTACTTGTGTTAAGAGACTCACCCTAGCCGCTTTTATGTTGCTTCTCATGTCGGCAACTTGCGGTACACATGAGTGATAGTTGTGCCTAGCTCAAGTCTGTGTTGTGTTCGCTCTGGTCGTGTAACACCGGGTTGGGCCGAGTAGATTTTAGTGCTTCTTATGCCGATCTTGTGTACTTTACGCTAGATAGTCTTTTGAACTAAAACTATCACATTTTGTTGTAACTTTTACTAAGTATTATGACTTGATGTCTTTCTTGCCGAGGTGCCTTATGTTATTGGCTTAGACCCTTTTCACGTAGATGTGATGCGCATGATTACATGTTTAGTATAATCTTTGTGGCAAATTGTTTGAACTTAATTGAATTTCTGTTTTCCTTTTTAAATCATCAAATGTAGCCTCTTTGAGTGGAACTTTGAAACTCGATTTTAATTTAGTAGATCGAATTGATTAGATAAGGGGTGTTACATTGTTGGTATCGAGCATAAGTTCGGTCTTATCGACCAAGTATTGAGTCTAAGTGTCTTAAGCCTCGAGTCTTAGACTCGTTCTAAAACCGATTCTTGATTGCGATCGGTGAAGTAAGAATGGCTAGAAGAGTTGGAAGAGATGATCTTCGCTATAGGCTAGCTGCGTTGGAGGCGATGGCAAATGCTATGGGAATCGACCTCGTGAGAATGCCGATGATCTTTGGAGCTCGTAGGCTCGCTACTTTCCGGAGGAGAATCCTCCTACCTTGAGGGAGGTATGATCTCGATGGGGCTCTAGCATGGTTGAAAGAAATAGAGAGGATATTTGAGTGATGGATTGCAGATGAGCAAAAAGTGAGGTTTGGGACTCATATGCTCATTTTGAAGAAAACGAGATCGTGGTGGCTTGGAGTTCTTCCAAGACTGGAAGGCTGCAGAGGAGGAGATCACATGGGAGAATTTTAAGAAAGAGTTCATGAGGAAGTACTACCCCAGAAGATGTGAGAGGAAAGAAAGAGATGGAATTCTTGGAGCTCAAACAAGGTAACATGACCGTGTCGGAGTATCTTTCGCCAAGTTTTACGAAGTGATAAAGTTTTACCCCATTACAACTGGACTGACCGCAGAGTTCTCCAAGTGTATCAAGTTTGAAACGGTTTGAAGCCCGAGATCAAGCGAAGAAATTGGGTATCAAATGATAAGGGTGTATTTAGAGTTGGTGGGACGGTTGTAGAATTTATGAAGAAGATAGTGTGGCTACTAGCCGAAGTGGGAAAGATAAGAAGACTTTTCAACCTCGATGCATCGTTTGGAAACCTTACGACCATTCCGGTGGTAGAGGAAGGGAAGTGCGAGAGAGGAAAGCCTAGTAGGGAGAGGCGCTCCGCTATTACGACTATTACAAGTGTGGATTGCACTGGGCACAAGGCGAAGGAGTGCAAGGTGAGGTGAAGAGGTGTTATAGATGTGGCAAGGAGGCCACCTATCTCTGTGAGTGTGGGCGAAAGGAAATAGTCTGTTTCAATTGTGGAGAGATGGGGCACATCGGTCCCAAGTGTCCAAAGCCAAGAAAGAGAGAGGCGTGGGGAAAGTGTTTGCATTAGCCGGGTCCGAGGTAGAGAAGCGAAATCACAGTGCACGTGTTGTATCAACGGTGTTCCTCTAGTTGCAATTGTAGAATCTTGGCGCAACTCATTCCTTCATTTCGCCATGTGTGCTAATAGACCGAGTTTAGTGTTGTCTTCATTGGTAAGGAGATGGTCATTGACACTCCGGCTAAGGGTTCGATGACTGACTCTCCGGTATGTTCGAAGTGCCCATCGATTGTATTCGCGAGAGACTTCTCTGTTAACTTAATTTGTTTACCACTAGAGGAATGGGCGTCATCCTTGGTATGGATGGTTGGTAGACAACCATGTTCATATCAATTGCGCTTTGAGAGATCGGTTAGTTTTCCCGCTCACCGAGGTGAAGGAATCGGCTTTACTTCTGCTAGACAAGTGCGCAAGTTGTTAGAAGAAGAAGGGTTACTCTGTTTGCATTATGGGCGTCATTAATGATGAGAATCAAGTCAAGATTGAAGATCCGCCGGTGGTTAGAGAGTTTGTCGAGGTGTTTCTGAAGAAATTCACGATGTGCCACCGAGAGAGAGATCGAGTTCACCATAGAATTGATTCTGGAACAAGACCTGTGTCTATGGCACCTTATAGGATGTCTGCATCCGAAGCCGTATCGAAGTGAAGAAAGCAGATTGGAAGAATTGCTAGAAAGGAAATTCGTGAGGCCGAAAGCGTATCAGTGGGGAGCACACGTGTGTTGCTAGTGAAGAAGAAAGATGGAAGCATGAGGTTGTGCGTGGACTGAGACGGTTGAACAAGGTTACAATTAAGAACAAGTATCCACTACCAAGAATTGACGATTTGATGGATCAATTGGTAGGTGCTCGGGTATTTTCAAGATTGATTTGAGGTCGGGCTACCATCAAATCAAAGTGAAGGACGAAGACGTACCAAAGGCGGCTTTTAGAACTCCTCGGTATGGACACTACGAGTACTTAGTAATGCCATTCGGTGTCACTAATGCTCAGGGGTATTCATGGAGTATATGAATCGTATTTTCCATGAGTACTTAGATCGGTTTGTGGTAGTGTTCATAAAGCGATATCTTGGTCTACTCAAGTCGGCGAGAAGAGCATGCCGAGCACTTAAGGGTAGTCTTTGAAGGTTACGAAGGAGAAGAAGGCTGTATGCGAAGCTATCCAAGTGTGAGTTTTGGTTGAGGAAGTGAGTTTCCTAGGCCATGTGATTTCCGGCAATGGGATTGCAGTGGACCCTTCAAAGATTGAAGATGTGTTGAAGTGGGAGACACCAAGTCACCCACAAGTGAGGAGCTTCATGGGGTTAGCCGGTTACTACAGAAGATTCATTGAGGGTTTCTCCAAATTGGCATTGCCATTAACCCAATTGACATGTAAAGATAGGGCTTTCGTATGGGATGACCGATGCGAAGAGAGTTTCCAAGAGTTGAAGAGGAGATTGACAACGCGTCGCCGATCTTGGCGTTGCCTAATCCGGAGGATCCTTTTGTGATCTATTGTGATGCATCTAAGTTGGGTTTGGGTTGTGTCTTTGATGCAAGAAGGTAAAGTAGTGGCGTACGCTTCAAGGCAACTGAAACTCATGAGAAGAATTACCCCACTCATGATTTAGAGCTAGCTGCCGTAGTGTTTGCATTAAAGATATGGAGGCATTACCTTTATGGTTCGAGGTTCGAGGTGTTTAGTGATCACAAGAGTTTACAGTACTTGTTTGATCAGAAGGAATTGAATATGAGGCAGAGGAGATGGTTGGAGTTATTGAAGGACTATGACTTGATGTCCGAACTATCACCGAGGAAGGCCAATGTTGTAGCTGATGCGCTGAGTAGGAAATCTCTGCATATGTCATCGATGATGGTAAAGGAGCTGGAATTGATTGAACAGTTTAGAGATTTGAGCCTAGTATGTGAAGTAACACCTCGGAGTGTTAAGTTGGGGATGCTGAATATCACCAATGAGTTCATGGTTAGTATAAGGGAAGCACAGAAGGTTGGTGTGAAGTTGGTTGATATGTTTGTGAGAGTTGGCCGAGCTGATAACAAAGATTTTGAGTTGGATGCGCAAGGATTGTTGAGGTTCAGAGGTCGGATATGTATACCTGATGATGAGGAGATCAAGTAGGCAATTCTGGAGGAGTGTCACAGAAGTCGGTTGAGTATCCATCCAGGAGCTACGAAGATGTATCAAGACTTGAAGAAATTATTCTGGTGGCAAGGAAAGAAGAAGGATGTAGCTCGTTTCGTCTATGCTTGTTTTACTTGCCAGAAGTCAAAGGTGGAGCACCAGAAGCCGGCAGAGTTGATGCAACCGTTGCAAATTCCTGAATGGAAGTGGGACAGCATTTCCATGGACTTTGTAACCGGGTTGCCGAGGACAACAAGAGGGTTTGACACCATTTGGGTATTGTTGATAGGCTGCCAAAGTCATCACACTTTATTCCTATTAACATCACATACCCAAAGGTCGCAGGTTAGCGAGAAATTTATATCAATGTCATTGTGAAGCTTCATGGAATCCCTTTGAGTATTGTATCGCATGAGAGATCCAAGGTTTACTTGAATTTTGGAAGAGTTTGCAAGAGCGTTGGGTTCCAAGTTGCGTTTGAGCTCGGCATACCATCCTCGCATCGATGGTCAATCCGAGAGGACTATCCGATCCTTAGAAGATTTATTGAGAGCTTGTGTGCTTGAGCAAGGAGGTGTGTGGGATTCATATCTACCATTGATAGAATTCACTTACAACAACAGTCATCATTCAAGTATTGGAATGGCACCATTTGAAGCATTGTATGGCCGTAGGTGTAGGACTCCACTATGTTGGCATGAAGCAGGGAGAGAGAGGGTTGTGTTAGGCATCGAGTTGGTTAGAGAGACTACCGAGAAGGTTAAGATGATCGAGAGAGAGAGAGATGAGGCGTCACAAAGCGCACGGAGAAGAGTTACCATGACAAAAGGAGGAAAGACTTAGAATTTCAAGCCGGCGACCATGTATTCCTTAGAGTCACCCCTGTGACTGGAGTTGGACGAGCTCTGAGGTCCAATAAACTATCACCTCGTTTCATTGGACCCTATCAAATCTTGGAGAGAGTTGGGAAGGTGGCGTATCAATTGCATTGCCACCCAATCATCAAATTTGCACGATGTGTTCCATGTATCTCAACCGAGGAAGTATGTTCTGACCAGTCCCATGTCATTCAAATGGATGATGTGTAAGTGAGAGACGACCTCCTTTGTGGAGACAATGCCGTCGAGAATTGAAGACCGAGAAGTAAAGACCCTTAGGGGAAAAGAAATCAAGTTGGTGAATGTGGTTTGGGTAGGAGCTGCTGGTGAGCATGCTACTTGGGAGCTAGAGAGCAAGATGAAGGAAGTCTATTCCGAGAAATTTTGTTTGATTGAGGTAAGATTAGAGGACGTAATCTCCTAAGTAGGGGAGGTTGTAACACCCCAAAATAATTCAATTAATTAACTTAGTTGAGTTATTAAGGGTTTGCAACATTTTATTTTTAAGTCAAATAATTCATTAAGTGAAGGTTAAGCATGTGTTACTCTTTAGGAAAATGTCTAAGTTAGAAAGGGTGTGGGTAGAAGAAGAAGCCCACGGCCTAATAAGGCCAAGGCCTCATTTAAGTCCCTTAGGACATGTTAAATGGTGCCTTCGTAGGAGACCATTTACATTGTTCCAAAAATAGTCAAAGTTACCAAATTAAGAAAGTAGAGAGGAAGGAAGAGAACCAGGAAGGGAGAACCAAGAGAAAAAGGGAAGAGTGATTTGAATCTTGAAGGATTCCTAGAAGTGCTAGTGAAGAGGGTGTGTCTACGATTTGTGATCGGGTTAGGGGGCTCTTTTAATCCTTGTAATGTTTTGTGTTTGGTAGTATTTTGGTGTGAGTGGTTCTGATCACCTTGCATGTGTGTTTTATGTGTTGTTCATAACGTGTTTTGCTGTGTTTTGATGTGTTTTGCTGTGTTTTTGCTCTTGCTGTGATTTGTGGTGAAGTACGATGGTGGATCGGTTGGGAAAGAGAGAGGAGTGTAACACTCTCTGCATTGCGTGTGGTCTGAAGGAGCATTGCATGGTGAGGCATCGGAGAGGGTAAATCGGCGTAGTGTGAAGAAAATGAGTTTGCATGTAGAGTTAGGGAGAGGATCGGAGACAATGGAGTGAGTATCTGAGTGTGCATGAGTGTGGTGATGCTGGAAATGGGTTGCATGTTGGGTTTAAGTAAAGAAATAGAGTAAAAGAAGTAAAATGGGAGTTAAGCGCCTTTATTACGCGCGTACAAACCCAAGTACCCTTGACCAGTGAGAGAAACCGAGGTTGAGGAAGTCAACGCCTAGAGTGTCTTAGTGTTGAGAGTCCGTTGGTGAGTTTGAGGGAGAGTATGTGTCTAAACACCATTAGCGAGGGGTAGGGACGCATAAACCGAAGTGTAGGTGTTTCGCTTTAAGGTTACCGAGGTGTAGAGGGAGTGAACCGAAGTCCTCAGGCCGAGGTAGCATCGCCGAGGTGGAACGCTCAAATGCCTAAGTGTAGGTGAACTGAACCAGGGAATGCCGAGAAGTGAATCCCCATGAGTTAGACGATTTTAGTGTAAGGGAGTGCGTAATTGTGAGTATGACACCGAATTGAGGGTTTGCGTGTAACATGCCGAGGTGCCAAAGCTGAGCTAGGTGCCGAGGTACACACATAGTGTGCCGAGTTGGAGTAGAATACCGAGTTGGAGTAGTATAGCCGAGGTACACACATAGTGTGCCGAAGTGATGTTAGGCGCCAATGTTGCCTAGCACATTGTGGGACGCCACTGTGAGTGCTATTTTAGCACCAAATGTGCATAAGTAAGGGAGCGATAGAGTCCATTTTGGTCCTTAGGTGACATTTTGGTCCCAAGTGTCGTTCATGCGGTCCTCGGTGTGACAATTAGTCCACCATGGAGTGCGAGAGGTGATTGAGAGGTCGGTTGTAGGTCCTAGGGTGATTCTACCGGTGTAGTAGGGTCGACCTTAGCACTTCGTGATGATGTCTCAGATGGTGTGGGCGTCGGTGTGAGCGGCGGAGTAGAGCGGAGTAGAACGAGCGAGTAAACGACGGTGAGCAGCGGTGTAAGCATTCACATGCGTTATGATTGATTGGTGTGTGATTGCATTTGTCATGAAGTCACATGTTCATGTGCATATTACGACGGAGGAGGTTTCGGCCTCGATGTGGTAGGACTTCGGTCTCCATATCAAATAACGACGGAGTAAATAATGACGGAGGCCGATAGGCTAAATAACGACGAGAGCCGATAGGCTAAATAACGACGGTGGAGGTACCTCATTGCATAATGCCCCCGTGGTTGGGTTGCATACATGCATACATTTCATAATTTAATGTGTTTTTTGGTGATTGATAATTGTTGTGGTTATTTGAACTATCGGTGAGTGGTCAGTATTAGCTTTAACCGAGGTGCTTTAGTGCTATCTCTAACCTTAAGCTTCTTCACATTATATTACTTGTGTTAAGAGAATCACCCTAGCCGCTTTTATGTTGCTTCTCATGTCGGCAACTTGCGGTACACATGAGTGATAGTTGTGCCTAGCTCAAGTCGGTTGTGTATGCGCTCTGCAGGTGTAGGTATTTGGGTTGGGGCAGAGTAGATTTTAGTGCTTCTTATGCCGATCTTGTGTACTTTCGCTAGATAGTCTTTTGAACTAAAACTATCACATTTTGTTGTAACTTTTTACTAAGTATTATGACTTGATGTCTTCATCGCCGAGGTGCCTTATGTTATGGGCTTAGACCACTTTTGCCGATGTGATGCGCATGATTACATGTTTAGTATAATGTTGTGCAAATTGTTTGAACTTAATTGAATTTCTGTTTTCCTTTTTAAATCATCAAATGTAGCCCTCCTTTGAGTGGAACTTTGAAACTCTGATTTTAATTTAGTAGATCGAATTGATTAGATAAGGGGGTGTTACAATTTTATGCAAGTATACATAGATGACGTGGTGGTTAAGTCTTCCTCAGAAATTGGTCATTTAGACCATCTTCGACGTTCTTTTGAGCGAATGAGGAAATATGGATTAAAAATGAATCCAACCAAATGTGCTTTTACGTATGCGTGCAGGTGAATTCTTGGGTTTTGTAGTACACAAGAAAGGCATAGAAATCAATCAAAATAAGACTAAAGCAATTATGGAGACGAAGGCTCCTTCGACCAAGAAAGAACTTCAGTCATTGCTGGGAAAAATCAACTTCCTTCGAAGATTTATATCAAATCTAAGTGGCAAAACACAAGAATTTTCACCATTGTTAAGACTGAAGAAAGAAGATGAGTTCAAGTGGGAGCAAGTTCATCAGGCAGCTTTTGATGCAATTAAGTCTTATTTAATGAAACCACCAATTTTATTGCCGGTTATTAGAAACAAAATGCTAAGATTATATATAGCAGCTTCTGATAACACAATAGGTAGCATGTTAGCACAAGAGGATGATAATGGTGTTGAAAGAGCCATTAATTACCTTAGTAGGGTTTTGATTGATGCTGAAACGAGGTATAGTCCAATAGAAAAGTTATGTCTTTGCTTGTATTTCTCATGTACGAAATTAAAGCAATATATAAAATCAACAGATATTTATGTTTATTCACATTTTGATGTTATTAAACATATGTTATCAAAACCAATGTTGCTTAGTAGAATTGGTAAATGGGCTTTAGCTTTGTTAGAATATAACTTAACGTATCAGCCTCTTAAATCAATCAAAGGACAAGTGGTTGCTGACTTTATAGTAGACCATTCAGTTGTCGAACATGAAGTCATTTCGTTAGACATACGCCTTGGAAGTTTGTACTTGATGGCTCAAGCCACAAAAATGGAGTTGGTATTGGAATTTTAATTATTTCGCCAGAAAATATTCCAACGAAGTATAGATTTAAAATTCGAAACTTCTGCTCCAATAATGAAGCTGAGTATGAGGCTTTGATAGTAGGCCTTAAAATTTTACTCGAGTTGGGGGCAAGGCATGTAGAAATAAAAGGTGATTCTCAATTAGTTGTCAAACAATTGACAAAAGAGTATAAATGTATTAATGAACACCTTATTAAATATTTTATTGTTGCCAATACTTTGTTAAAAAGGTTTACATCCGTACACCTAGAACATTTACCATGCATTGAAAATCAAGTGGCAAATGAATTGGCACAGATTGCTTCAGGCTACAAAGTTTCGAAACAAAGCCTAGAAGAGTTAATTGAGATAAAAGATAAACTTATTTCAAATGACTCTCTCTATAATGACACTTCTTCGACATTATTGTCAACACCAAAAATTGGGGGGGCAATAAACACAAATGAAGTATTTGTCGAAAAACGTCACATTTTTGATAATATTGACTTAGCAGAAATTTTTGCTCTTGACAATATGATTGATAATGATTGGCGAAAACCTATTGTAGAGTATTTGCAAAATCCTACAGGAAACACTGATAGAAAAGTGAAGTACAGAGCTTTGAGCTATGTGATAATTGGAAATGAATTATTCAAGCAAACTCCTGAAGGAGTGCTATTAAAATGCCTTAGTGAGAATGAGGCATACTTAGCAGTTTCTGATACGCATAGTGGAGCATGTGGATCACATCAAGTGGGCCACAAAATGAAATGGTTATTGTTTCGACAAGGAATGTATTGGCCAACCATTTTGAAAGATTGTATAGAGTTTGCTAAAGGTTGCCAAGAATGCCAAAAGCATGCTGGAATACAACATGTACCTGCAAATGAATTACATTCTATAGTGAAACCTTGGCCATTTAGAGGATGGGCTTTGGATGTGATTGGAGAAATAAAACCAACTTCATCAAAAGGCCATAGATACATCCTTGTAGGAATTGACTACTTTACTAAATGGGTAGAAGCAATACCTTTAGCCAATGTGGATCAAGAAGCGTTGATAAAATTTATTCAAAATCATATCATTTATAGATATGGAATTCCATAAACCATTACTACGGACAAGGTAATCGTTTTTTCTTGGTCGAAAAATGGTAGAATTTGCTTCAAATTGGTTTTAAGCTATTAACTTCGACACCATATTACGCACAAGCCAATGGTCAGGTGGAAGCTGCTAATAAAATCATTATTAACTTGATTAAGAAGCATGTGGGGCGAAAACCCAAGAATTGGCATAGTATTCTTGACCAAGTATTGTGGGCTTGTCGAACTTCACCCAAAAAGAGTCTATCAATACTACTCCTTACAAAGTTAACATTTGGACATGATGCGGTGTTACCTGTTGAAATTTGTTTACAATCAACAAGAGTTCAAAAACAGTGGGAAATCCCTTCTGATCATTATTGGAATATGATGATTGATGAATTAGTTGATTTAGACGAAGAAAGGTTGTTGGCTTTAGAAATGCTCATTCGACGGAAAGAGAGAGTAGCTAAAGCTTATAACAAAAAGGTTAAGTTAAAAACCTTTGAAGAAGGAGAATTAGTGTGGAAAGTTTTATTGCCTATGGATAAAAAGGATAGAGTCTTAGGTAAATGGTCACCAGGATGGGAAGGCCCATTTCGCATATTGCAATGCTTTTCGAATGGTGCTTATGAAATCGAAGAGTTGGGTGACGAAAGCAGAATATGTCGAATAAATGGCAAATACTTAAAACAGTATAAGCCAACATTAACTGAGATAAAAGTTGAACAAACGTAGATAAATGAAAATTGTTCACAAGTGGTAATGTATGACGCAAAAGAAAAGTACATAACCACGATAAAATTGTTAAACTATTACAAAATCTCAGAAATTCGTCAAGGTTGTCTTGAGCCTCTCAAGAATGTTGGCACTCAAAGAAATGAAAGTCTCAAGAAGGTGCAAATCCCTGTCGAGCTCAGCAAGAGTAGCTTGATGTTGGTTGGCTTTCTCCAAATGCTCTATGGCCGTCAACGCCTTAGTTGTTTTGATTGACGAGGAGGCAGCCCCCATTCTTTCGACGACTAAGCCTTTTTGATACTTAGCATTTGACTGTTTGGTCTGAAGTACTTTTATCTCTTCGTTATAGCGCGTGATATCCGCATCCCATTTAGCAATCGCCTTCTCGTCATTTGCTGCTTGGGTTTCGAGAGCTTCAATATCATCTTGATCAGCTTTAAGAGAAGCAAGCTCTACTTCGCAAAGTTGGTTCTCCTGAGCTTTATGCTTGAGGATATTGGACCGTTGTGTGATCAGAAGAGAAAGTTGCTCGAAGATCGGTCCAAACTCCATGAAGAAGGTGAGGAGGTCTTGAGGAGGATCTAACTTGGTTATTTTATGAATGAGTGATTTGACTTCAAGATATACAGAGGGGTCACTTTCAATGTTCGCCACAAGATTCCCCTCTAAGACTTTAATCTTCAACTGACCAAGTAGGTTTTCTACTGATTCCTGGTTGATAGAACTAAGAAAAGTGTTCAAAGAACTGCAAATCAAACGATTCGACGAGCTTTGGAGACTCAGCATGATCTTCAAAGCTGCCAAAGGGTCTCTCTTTTTAGCTCACCAATTCTTGGTCACTAACAACCTTCATTAGATGATTCTTTGGCAGAAATGTCTTGGTTTTCAGGTTCATCCCTTCGAAGTTCTTCTTGTCCTGGATCGATCATATTCTCGTCAGGATTTTCGTCAGAAATGGCTACTACTTCTTGTCCTTCATTTTCTGGGCTTTTGTTTCCCAAAAATTGGGCATTTTCTTCAACAATGGCCTCTTGCTCGACGCCATCTGCATTTGTAATAGTTGCATCGAAAATGGGAAGTTCAGGCCCGACGAATTCTTGAAAAATTTCCTCAGCAGCTACACCAAGTGGTGACGAAGGCAAAGAAGGTCTTGAGCGAGACAACTCTCGTTCGCAACTTCACCCGACTCGACAACGAGGAGTGGTAATGCGGTATTCACTGCACACTTTCTGATGAAGTAATGGTACTTAAGTTAAAATTGGAAAGGTGTAAAACGAGAAAGGGTTCGAAATAACTTCGAAAGAATGTTTACCTTAAGTCTTTTGACTGGAGGAGAAAGGGGTGGTTCAGAAGGCTCATTGATAACAATGCCTTTAGTTGCTCTTTGAGGATCGACTAGATTCCTTTTCCTCGATCTTTGAGTGAGAGGAATGTTATCTTCATCACTTTCGATTACTCGAAAAAAGAATTCGATTTATAAGGCAAAAGGTATTACAAAATTAGTGATAAGGTTGAAAGAGTTTTCGTGAGTTAATGAGGTGTGTATATAGTACCTCGGGATTTGGAATAGACGATTACTTTCTCTTTGGCTTTGAGCTTCGAGAAGGTTTTGTTGCTTTGGTTGTTTTTGGAAGAAGAAATTTTTCGACGTGATTAAAAAGTCATATTCGAGAAAATTTAAGATAAATAGATGGCAACATACCTTTTTGGGGTGATATCAGAGTAGGACTTGCTTCCACTTTCTTCTTGGCTTGAGGGGAAGGCTTCATTGTTGTTGTTGCCTTGGTTACTCACGCCTTTGGCTTCGCGCCATGTGTGTGTCTAATGTCGAAAATGTGGATAAGCAAACGACAATGAAATTTAATTACAAAGGTCTCAATCTTAGAAAACTTTAAGTGTCGAAAAGGCGTGTACCTGTGTTTCCTGAAGGAAAGGCATATGCTAATTTCTTCAAGAGATTTGCATCAAAGGTGTCATTGGCCTCTCCAAAGCAGCAGCAGTGTAATACTAAGACCACCATTCATGGAACTTTGCGATTACGAGAACTTGGGTTGTAGTTGATTGGTTTGAAGTCTGAGCTCGGTAGTGGAATTTTATGAAAGCTTGTTCATAGGTTCTCTCTGAGTCTGGACCCATGAATTCTCGCCTATGAAAATATGTTGGGGCAGGTCGAATCTGACAGAGGCCAAATTGCCTTGGAAAGTGGCTTGGGAAATACCTGGTAATCCCAAGATTATTTTTGTTTTTGCCGGGGGTAAGCCTAGTAGAGAGAAGTGCTGGCGAAAGATAAGCTCGCCAAATTCGATTGGTTTCCTCAGCATGTTCGTCAGAAGAAGGGGGAAATGGTCTTTTGAACCAAGTTGGTCCGTAGGGTCTTTGCACGAAAGGGGCCATAGAGTCTATAAAAGTTGTGCATGCTAAGAAGATTTCGAAATAAATAGAAAAGGATTCTTCTGCAGAAAGGCCTTTCTGTTTAGCCTTCAACTGTGTTAGTAGAATCCCCTCAGTTCTTCTTTTGTCTAAAGAAGGTTGGGCTGATTTGGGAAGGTATAGGTCAAGCCTAGACTCAAAAGTGGCCAAAAGCCACAATTGAAGCAACCACAGAGGACCAGAAGCCAAAAACTTAGTGGTAGGCTCGTCTTCCCTCAATTCTATGACAGCATTGTCAAGTTGTTGGTGAAGAGAACCTAAAAGCAGTTTGGCAAGATTGATGTTCTGCCCTGCATGAAGCTGAGTAGCTAGTGGAATGTAGGATTTGGAGACTTGAAGGGAACGCGTGCAGAAAACGAAAAGAGATAACCATAGGGTTAGAAAAGCTATATGTTCTGCATCAGAAACTTCATCAGTATCAAGATTGTGGTGGTCACCAATGTAAGGGGCGAAAGAAGCATTGGTGAAATTGAAATCATAATTAAAAGCAGAGAGTTTGGGGTTAAAGGTTTCGCCTAAAGGTTTCAAACTTGTGATGGCAGCAACATCTAACAGAGTGGGGGATAACATACCACACTTCAGATGAAGACTATGTGTGGCACAGTCCCAGAATTGCATTGCTGCCAAGATTAGGGTGCTATCATACTTAGGCCCATACATATACAACTGAATAAGGTCGAAAATACCTTGTTGTTTCCAGGTAATGGCTTTCTTAGCCTCAATCTTATTGAGCCACTCTATGTAAACCTGTTGGTCAGCCCTAGGAGCAGACCTAAAGACCTTAGGAGGATTATTCAAGAAATTCTAGGTGAAGGGTGTTTTTGGCAAAATCCTAGGTTGAAGTTGATGAGGACTGGGAAAAATTTCTGAGACCTCATCGTTTTCTAGCAAAATGTTAGGTAAAGGGCCTAAATAGGCGTGGGTATAAATTTCAGTGGAAGGAATTAGTACCTGAGTTTGCCAAAGGATGGTACGTTCATCAAAGAACATCAGTTCGTCGGCGAAACCACCAATGGTGGGTTTTTACGGAATCATCTTTTTCTTTCAAGCTCTCGGTCTCTCGTCACTTAGCAATGGATGTGGAAGCCATGGGTATGGAAAGAGAAACGCAGGTTTGAATCTGGGTTTGGATTGGAGAAAAGGATGAAAGTTTGAAACTTTCGTAGGTTCTGGGTTTTTACGAAGTTCAGAGAGGAAGAATGCAGAGAGTTTGCTCACAAAGTTTCAAATGAGTAAAAAGGGAAATGAAAGGGTTCTAGCCGTTTATATATGTTTGGAAGCAACAGTAATTAACACGTTCGCCATGACTCGCACGTTCGCGACCTTTGAGGGACGTGATGGCCCACCAACTATACTATGTGTGCCAATGAAACGGTTCATTTTCTCTGTGCAAGTCATGATGACTATCTTTTCTCTCACTGTTGAAGTGCAAAAGGCGGTAGAAGTAAGTATTGCACAATATTCAAAAAATGCCCTTTCTTATCTTCGTTCATCACTTCGTCGAAACAAACATTTTTTGGGGGGCAATCTGTTACCTCAAAATTTCGACAAGGCATTAAAGGAAGTACTTGAGTGAGTTGGACTCTCCATTAATGATGTCTTGGAAGCTACAAGTAAACACCAAGTCAATTCACCATCAATTCGACAAAAAAGGTCTACAAGTGCTGGCAATGTGAATGCGCTTCGACAAGCCTGGTACTTAAAGCTGTGGACACGAGTGGAGAAAGGAGCCTTCGACAAGAGAAAGCTCAACCTTCGACAAAGCAAAGCTACTTCGATAAAGCAGGGTTTGGTACTTCGTCAGCGGTTGCAATGATCCGATCGAAGTGCAAAGGAGAGCGATTAGTGGCGATTACTTCTCCTTATTTCTAGGAATCAGTTATTTTTCTCCCACGTTTGTTTCCAAGAGTATAAATACTCTTTTGTAATAGAAAATCGGGGTCACAACATTGCACAACAACTCTGAAAACTCAACTTCCAGACAAAAGCGAAATACGAGTGAACAGATTCATTGTACGTGCTTGTGAACCACTTTTCCTTTCATTTGAATGCAATCTTTACTTTTGTTTTACATCTACTGCAATTGTTTCTTTTGTTTTATTTTCAATACTGTTCTTCGTATCATTTATTGTTCTTAAAACCGTCAAAAACACAAAGTACAAGGGCAATTGTCCAGAGATTTCCTAGTTTGAAAGTGTGGAACTTTGTATTTGAGCCCCATGTACAAGGTTCGAATCCCACGGAAGGCAAAAATTCTACAAGGGGGGTAGAAAAAGATCTTGAGGTAATAGCGCTAGGGTGGTGGACTTGGGCTGTTACAGCGTAAAGTAATGAAGGAGGGAGTTAATCTGTTTGCTTTTATGGATGGCGTCGTTGTCTGTTGAGAATCAGGCTAAGATTGATGAGTTGCCGGTGGTGCGAGAATTTCCTAAGGTATTTCCTGATGAGATTCCGGATGTACCACCAGAGAGGGAAGTTGAATTTGCTATTGATCTGGTACCTGGTACTAGACCTGTGTCTATGGCACCTTATAGAATGTCTGCATCCGAGTTGTCTGAGTTGAAGAATCAGCTTGACGATTTGCTTGAAAAGAAGTTTATAAGGCCAAGTGTGTCGCCGTGGGGAGCTCCTGTGTTGCTAGTAAAGAAGAAGGATGAGAGCATGAGGCTCTGTGTTGATTATCGGCAGTTGAATAAGGTGACGATCAAGAACAAATATACGCTTCCAAGGATAGATGACTTGATGGATCAATTGGTGGGTGCTCAAGTGTTTACTAAGATTGATTTGAGGTCGGGTTACCATCAAATTAAGGTGAAGGAGGAGGATATTACGAAGACGGCGTTTAGGACTCGTTATGGGCATTATGAGTATTCGGTGATGCCTTTTGGTGTTACGAATGCTCCGGGGGTATTCATGGAATATATGAATCGTATTTTTCATTGATGACATTCTGGTTTACTCCAAATCTGAAGAAGAGCATGCCGAGCATTTGAGATTGGTGTTGGAGGTCTTAAGGGACCGGAAGTTGTATGCTAAGTTGTCTAAATGTGAATTCTGGTTAAGAGAAGTGAGTTTCCTTGGTCATGTAATTTCCGGTAATGGTATTGCAGTGGACCCTTCTAAGGTTGAGGCCGTGTTGCAATGGGAGGCGCCCAAGTCGGTCACTGAGATAAAGAGTTTTCTGGGGTTGGCCGGTTATTATAGAAGATTCATTGAAGGCTTTTCTAAGTTGGTACTTCCGTTTACTCAATTGACTTGTAAGGGGAAGGCGTTTGTTTGGGACGCTCGTTGTGAGGAAAGTTTCAATGAGTTGAAGGAGTGATTGACGACGTCTCCTATTTTGACGTTGCCTAATCCGGGTGAACCTTTTGTGGTGTATTGTGATGCTTCTAAGATGGGCTTAGGCGGTGTACTTATGCAGAATGGTAAGGTAGTTGCTTATGCCTCGAGGCGATTGAGGACTCATGAGAAGAACTACCTACGCATGATTTGGAGCTTCTTTGCGATTCATTTGCTCGAAAATTTGGAGGCATTATCTTTATGGTTCGAGATTTGAAGTGTTTAGTGACCATAAAGGGATGCAATATTTGTTTGATCAAAAGGAGTTGAATATGAGGCAGAGAAGGTGGTTGGAGTTGTTGAACGATTATGACTTCAGTCTGAATTATCATCCGGGAAAGGCTAATGTTGTAGCCGATGCTTTGAGTCGTAAGTCTTTGCATGTGTCGGCAATGATGGTTAAGGAGCTTGAATTGATTGAGTAGTTTCGAGATATGAGCTTAGTTTGTGAAGTGACACCTCAGAGTGTTAGGTTGGGGATGTTGAAAATTAATAATGAATTTTTGGTTAGCATTCGGGAGGCTCAGAAGCTAGATGTTAAGCTAGTTGATTTGGCGGTTGGAATTGGTCAATCTGAAAATAAGGATTTTGAATTGGATGCTCAAGGTTTGTTGAGATATCATAATCGGATTTGTATTCCTGATGATGTGGAGATAAAGAAAGCAATTCTTGAAGAGTGTCATAGAAGTACGTAGATTGAGTATCCATCCGGGAGCTACAAAGATGTATCTGGATTTGAATGAGTTATTTTGGAGGCCGGGAATGAAGAGGGATGTAGCTCTGTTTGTTTATGCCTGTTTGACTTGTCAGAAGTCAAAGGTGGAGCATCAGAAGCCTGCAGGGGCTGATGCAGACGTTGGAAATTCCGGAGTGGAAGTGGGATAGCTTTTCTATGGACTTTGTGACTGGATTGCCTAATACGGCGAAGGGGTATGATGCAATTTGGGTGATTGTTGATAGGCTAACGAAGTCGTCTCACTTTGTTCCTATTAACATCACATATCCGGTGCCTAGGTTGGCGGAGATTTATATCCGGAAGATTGTGAAGCTTCATGGAGTTCCTTCGAGTATTATTTTGGATAGAGATCCTAGATTCACCTCTGAATTTTGGAAGAGTTTGCATGAGGCGTTGGGTTCTAAGTTGCGGTTGAGCTCAGCGTATCATCCGCAGACTGATGGTCAGTCAGAGAGGACTATTCACTCGTTAGAGGATTTGTTGAGGGCTTGTGTTCTTGAGCATGGTGGTGCGTGGGATTCTTATCTTCCATTAATTGAGTTTACCTATAATAATAGTTATCATTCTAGTGTTGGGATGCAACCTTTTGAGGCGTTGTATGGTCGGAGATGTAGGACTCCTTTATGTTGGTATGAATCTGGAGAGAGTGTGGTGCTTGGACCTGAGATTGTTCGAAAGACCACTGAGAAGGTGAAGTTGATTCATGAGAAGATGAAAGCTTCGCAAAGTAGGCAAAAAAGTTATCATGATAAGAGGAGGAAAGATTTGGAATTTCAAGCCGGTGATCATGTGTTTTTGAGGGTCACCCATGTGACTGGTGTTGGTCGTGCTTTGAAGTCTAAGAAATTGTCTCCTCCTTTTATTGGGCCATACCAGATTTTGGAGAGAGTTGGGAATGTTGCTTATCGGGTGGCCTTGCCACCTAATCTTTCGAATTTGCATGATGTGTTTCATGTGTCGCAGTTGAGGAAGTATGTTCCAGACCCGTCTCATGTGATTCATATGGATGATGTGCAAGTGAGAGATAATCTCACTGTTGAGACACTGCCAGTTAGGATTGAGGATCGCGAAGTGAAGATTTTAAGAGGGAAGAAGATCAATTTGGTGAAGGTAGTTTGGTTGGGAGCTGCCGGTGAGAACGCGACTTGGGAGTTGGAGAGTAAGATGCGGGAATCATATCCGGAGTTGTTTGATTCAGGTAAAGTTTCGAGGATGAAATATTCTAAGTGGGGGAGAGTTGTAACGGCCCAAAAATAATTCAATTATTTATTTAATTGGGTTATTTAAGGCTTACAACATTTTATTAAGTCAAATAATTAATTTGGAGTTTTATTTTATTCATGTAATAAGCTTAGGAGTCTAGGGTGAGTGCTCATTTCAACCAAAGCAAAGAAAAAAAAATCGAAAGTGAGAAGAGGGAGAGGTGCGACGGCTCCAAGGGAGAGGAAGAGAAGATTTTGGCGTGGAGAATTCAAGGCAAGGAAGAGAAGCTTGCTTTTTGGTGATTCTTGGATTCTTGGTGGAGAGAGTCCTTGTTTTCTTCAATCCATTAAGGTAAGGGGGCTCTCTTTCACCTATAATGGGGTATATGATGAGGATTATGTATGAGTTAGACTCTAGGATGATTATTGAGTTGATTGTGTTGTTAATTGTGTGATTGATGTTGTGTTTGATTCAATTTGATAAAATTGTGGTGTTTTGGAGTTGAAATGAACTATGAACATATGTTGCCTGCAAGGTGTTTGATGATATTACTCTATGAGTTTTGAAGGTGAATTTACTATGCTTATGTGTTATTTGATGATTTTGATTGTATTTGTGATGATTATAATTGGTTTTAGTGGTTGATCATGATGAGTTTTACTTGCTTGGGGTTTCTGTGCGTTTCTGGACATTGTTTCGGTGTTTCTGAAACTGGTACCGTTTGGTTGATCCAAAAATTATGTGGCTGATTGTTTTTGAAAATAGACTTAAGGCCGGTCGTTTTGGCAATGGTTTCGTTCAATTTGGAGTTGTGTAGCTCAAGTTATGAGTCTCCAAAGTTAGGTCAAATTTCTGGAATCAAATTGTGAGTAGGTTCGGTTTTTGCAGGTTTTGTGAGTAGGTTCGGTTTTTGCAGGTTAGGTCAAATAGGCACTGGTTTCACGAAATTTCATTAAAAAATGAGAAAGAAAATTTGGTTGCAAGTTGGGTAAAGAGTTCTGTCCGATTTTGATACCTCAGTGTAGTGTTTTGAAAAACTGTACCAACTGGATACTTATTTTGAAAAACTAAAATCATAGGTAGAAACTACACTCATAGAGCTTTCCAATTAGTGGTCTTTTGTTGAAATCCGATGTCGTTTGCTATTTTAATTAATTCGCGAAGTAGGTGCTGCTTTGTAGGAATATACGTGTCTTTGGCGCCAATGCGCCAGTGAGTGTCGTGGAGCTGTGTTGCCCAGTTTGGTCCCTGATGCCCAGTTTGGTCCTGTGATGCCCAGTTTGGTCCTGTGTTGCCCAGTTTAGTCCTTATGTGACAGTTTAGTCCTTGTAGTGACGGTTTAGTCCTTATGTGACAGTTTAGTCCTTGTAGTGACGATTTAGTCCTTGTGTGACGGTTTGGTCCTTGTAGTGACAGTTTAGTCCATGAATTTTGGTGTTGATGTATCTGATGAGTTTGATGTTAGCCATAGAGCTATTTATTGATGTATTGATGTTAGCTATAGAGCTATTGATTGATGTATTGGTGTTAGCCATAGAGCTATTAATTGATGATGTATGGGTGAATTAAATGACGGTGTATTTAATGACGGTGTATTTAATGACGGTGGATTAAATGATGGTGATGAATCTAGTGACGGTGTTAATTCATACATGATATGATTGTTTGTGGTTGATGCATTGTTCATGGAGTCACATGCCTCATATGCATCAAAGTGACGGTGTAGGCTTCAGCCTTGATATTATTAATGATTATGACGGACATGCCCGAATGGCGATATTTGTGACAGTGATTGTACCACATGCATATACCCTTGGTGTTGGGTTGCATTCATGCATATACTCATGCAATTGGTGATGTCTCTTGATGATTATGAGTTAATGTGTTATAAATTGATGTTGTGTGTTTGTCTATTGAGCAGTGATGTTTCTAGTTGTCTTTCTCTAACATGATGTTTATCATACATTCTATTATATGTGCTAGAGACTCACCTTCTGCTTTCTATGTTGCTTTTTATGTCGGAAACGTGCAGGTGATTCCGAGTGAAGGTTCTACCTACCTTAGTCTGGTTGTGGTGTCTTGCTCGATATGTAGCACCTGGGGGCGATTAGTTTATTAGTTGTTTTAATTGAAGTTTTTTGAACCATTTATTTGGTGATGTATTGGAATATGTTTTATGAAACATGTCTTATTAGCTATGCGTGGTGATTAAGTGGATTGTAATGTCACTAAGCAGTGTGTTTGAGGGTTCGTCCCGATTGATGTGCTATGTATCACATACTCTATTGTTTTATGAGCATTCAGGTGTTGTTTTATGTTGTTTGGGTGAAAGTGTAGCACCCTCTTGTGGTTGCATTGAAAAGGACTTCGAAAACTCTGATTTTTATTCATTTAGATAGTTGTATTAGAAATGGGGTGTTACATAGGACAAACAAATAAAATAAATAATATAAAAATATAGTTAATATTTCAATTATTATATATAATCTCACCCATAAGTATAAAAGAAATCAATAATGGTAGCATTTAACAAAGAATTATCACTCATAGCAATTAAGACATTTCATCACCTTAAAATAATTAACACAACAATTCCATAAGGCGTTTAACCAAAGCTATTGATCAATACACAAATAAAAACATGTTATAACAAAAAAACTTTCCACCAGTCATAGTGCTACTGCTAACTAAGTTGAGTTAAATTAATTAAACTAAATTAAGTGCATATAAAATATTTACATGAATCATCAAAAATAAAACTAGTTTAACAAGATTTCAAAAACAACCTAGGTACACATCTTATTTTTAAAGCATATCTCCACATTAAGCAATTACAAGATATGACAAATAAAAACGAATCAAAGAACGCTTAGACTATCTAAATGCAAAGTTCATACAACAAGAAGGGTACAACAAAGAGCAAAATATAGAGAATTCACACAAAGAAAACATAATAGACACACAATAGACGACCTATAGAATAGGCCAAGCTCTATGAAGAATTTTCTCCAAGGGTGTAGAGTCAATTGGGTTATCACTTGGATTCTAACTCCTTTCTTCCTGCTATAACCTTGCTGATTCTTCTAAGGAATACTTATCACTAATCTCATTACCTTTAGAACTTACTGACTGAAATAACCAGCTTCACGACTATCAAGCATCAAACAAACAATGCATGCAACTCTACTCAGAGTCCACACATCGAAAGACACAATAGATAATACAAATTGTCCGGTTAGGACCAAACTGCTCTGATACCACTAATGTAACACCCCTTTTTCTACCCCGTAAATTTAACACCAAAAATCAGAGTTTTCAAAAACATTTTCTACTACACCCTCAAGGGATGCTACATTCACCCAATAAGACATTGACGATTTTAATATTAAAATTCACCAAATAAAATCAGCGTGATACATATCATGTCATTAATGGGACAAACCCTCAAAACACCATGTTCTAGTCTAAGTAACAGTAGTTCTATCAACACGCAGTGGAATATAATTAAATCATAACCTCAACAAATAAAATCCAACAATTAAGTAATTAAACCAAACTAAATAAAGTAGTGTTTGTTCCCCCCTGAGTGCTACGGATCAGAGCAACGACACTGACTCAACTGGCGAAGGTAGACAAGCCTTCACTCACTATCACTTGCACGTTACCAACATAGGGGTAACATTCAAACTGAAGGGGTGAGATATCAATCAATATAATATCCTGTACGATAGGCAATATGCTAGAGTTACAAAGAACTAACTACCGCGTAATAATGACATCAAGATACACGGCCAAGGAAAACACCAAACTATAACTACCAAGGAACATCGTTAATACATGGAATCATCAACATACAACCACCCGGGGACATCACTATGACATGCGAGAATGAATGAGATGCAACCCACACCAACAGTATATGCATTGATGCACCGTTCATCACCAATTTTATTTTGAGCATCAATATCATCACCTATAGCTCTAGGCCGAAGCCCACGCCAACACCGGAGGCATGACATGCATGTGACACCATGAACCATGCACCAAACACCAATCAACAACAACAACAACCACGATTTATACAACCACACCAACAACAACAACTTACACAACAACACTAACATCATCAATTGGTCATAGACCCATCACCATAATTACCAGAATAGCCACATCACCAATTGTGGCATTCCCACCACACCAAAACACACCAAAAACACCCAACCCACCAACACCTATGAGTTAGTCTATCATTCAACAGTACCCCGACCACTACTGACACCTGAAAACACACCCACTACAACAGAATTAGTATATAGGCACCCTTTTTTTCATCCATGGGCAGTGCTTTTGAGCGCTGGGTATTCCACTCCAACAATGGGCAGCGCTTCCTAAAAAGCGCCACCCATTGCCCAAACACGTCCTCAAATAGGCAGTGCTTCCTAAAAAGCGCTGCCCATTGCCCAAACACGTCCTCAAATAGGCAGCGCTTCCTAAAAAGCGGCGCCCATTACCCAAACACGTCCTCAAATAGGCGGCGCTTCCTAAAAAGCGCCGCCCATTGCCCAAACTTGTCCCTATAGGCAAAGACTTCCTTAAAAGCGCGCCCATTGTTTAATTTTTTTTAAAATTTTTTTTTTTGTGTATTTTCCATTTTATATTTGCAACAAAAAATTAAATCATACATCCAAAATATTTTTAATAGTGATATCTATGAATTTGTTGTATTTAAACTCGAATTAAATCATACATCATAAAAAAATTAAATCATACATCCAAAATACATCCAAAAAATTAAATCATACATCCAAATGTATAAGTAGTCATTTACTTGAAGCTGATACAAGGGTAATGAATTCGTTACAATCACTTGATACACACTCATATATATTATATAATAAGTTATAATCTCTTGGTACAAAAATACTAAGCTAGATTACTTGATACAATTGAACTACAACTCAATATGTACATTATCCATGTTAGTCACTCACTGGCATCTGTCACCAAATAAGACCAATTTAGTAGATACTGACCTAAAACTACTTTGCCTTAAAACAATGGATGTCAATGGTACGTTCACCTGTAAATTAAGCAATGAGAGTTTATCAATGAACTTTTCCTATTATCACCACCATCAATTCAAGACCATAGAATAGAAGTGTTTTTTTTGACATATTTATGTACCTTAGCACCTTCTATAAGAGGAACTCTGCATACAACTGAAAGCAAAGACTCTTTAGTGGTAGTAATTGACGATACATGTTGTCTTTCCATCAGAGCTAAGATCAATCAATGACATCAGCCTCATTTTCGCAATGCATTCTTCATGCACAAGGCTTAAAAGCATCATTTCATCAAACATTTCGGTAAGAACATGATAGGAACTGAATATATTAATATGAAAAACAAGAAAATATTGGAGCTCTGCTCCTTACAACAGAGGTTTATCCTCTTGTGGGACGATGCACATGTTACTCTTTATTATCACAAGATGAACCAAATTGTACAATTGAAAGAATTAATGGTTTATTTTCTTCCACTAAACTACTAAATTGTCTTTGCTAGAATCCATTAGAATATTCAACCTCCTTCTTCGTTTCTTGTGAAGTTCTTTGCAAAAGAGATAAACATGTCATGCTCTATAGGATCATGAATTTCATTTTATAATTGATAATTGAAGAGAGGCGGTGATTGTGATTCCTACGAATGGTTCATCTCCAATGTGTTTGATTGCTCGTTATATCGCAGTACAACACATGATTTGGCATCTCAGATTTTTCAATGCCAAACATGTCTGCCAGCTTTCTATATAGTTCATCATAAGACTCTAGCGAAGCGAGGTCAATTGCCCGTCCAACATATTCTGATTCCATAAAAACTTTATGTAACGCCCCAAAAATAGTCAATTATTTATTCAATTGGGTTATTTAAAAACTTGCAACATTTTATTAGGTCATAAGATTAATGTGAGATTCTTATGGTATTAGGAGGTATTTTGGTTGGTCATATTAAAAGGATAATAGGGCAATTGACTTAAATTAGGAGTTTATTTCATTTAGGAGATGCTTAAGTGAATGGAGAAGGTGGGCGTAGAGGCCCATGAGCCATTGGAGGCCCATGAGCCATTAGAAGCCCAAGTGTGTGCTTTCAGTGAGAGTGTCGAAGGAAAGGAAGCATGTTTTCCACAAAGGGATCTAAGAAAAGTCAAGGAGAAGTAAGAGAGAGAAGTTGGTAGGTGAGATCGGTTTCTAGAGAGAAGGGAGAGCTTTTGGCGTGGAAGAAGCTCAAGCTCAAGGGAGAAGAGTTGCTGCGAGTGTTAACTGGAGGAATCGGTGAAGAGAGGGTCGTTTACTCAACTGGTCAAGGTTAGGGGGCTCTCTTCTCACGTATAATTTTGTAGTATGATGAGTGTTATGTGTGAGTACTTGTAGCTGTGTTTTCCTGAGTTGTGTTGCATGTGTTTGTGTGTTTTTCTGACGTTTTGCTTAACGCTATGTTTAACTCGTTTCAATGAGCTTGTGTTGAGATGATGAGGTGATGGTCGTGAGAGACTAAGGAGTGAAATGGGAGCTGAGAAAACTCTCAGTCCCAGTGAGCTAAAGTGAGAGACGTGAGAGTGTAAGGTTCTTATGGAGTAGAACGCTAGACTACCGAGGTGTAGGTTGGGAGTTGAGTGTTCATAACAAAGAGAACGTGTGTCTGGGCTTAAGCGAAGGGGTTAACTTGGGGTAGTAGAGGTGCATCTACCTACCACTAGTGTAACGAAACTTAAGTGATGATCGTAAGTCAAAACGTAAGTAACGAGGTATAGAAGCCGAGATGAGTGATAGAGCACCAGTAACTAAGCGTATGAGTACATAAGACTAGGTATAAGGATCGGTTTGTGCTTGCTGAGGTGTAGAGTAAGTAGGCCGAGATGCTTAGGCCGAGGTAAAGTACTTAGGCTTAGCTGCTGAAATGCCGTTGATAACGTGTAGCGTGTAGTAACCGAGGTGTTATGGCCGAGATGTAGAGTATATCATACCTAGGTGCACTTGACGAGGTGAGATGTACGTTCGTGTGAAGTGGAGTGACTAGGAGTGAAGCAGAGTGTAGGCATGCCGAGGTGCCAAGCGTGCCGAGGTGCCGAGTGTGCTGAGGTGCTATAGGTGCCGAGGTGTGGTTTTAACGCTAGTGTAGCGCAGGTTATTGCTGGGCGCGACTGTGAGTGTCGTTTTGGAGTGCCAAGTGCGTGAGGGGTTAAATGGTGTAGTCATTTTAGTCCCTAATTGATGTTTTAGTCCTAAGGGACATGGTAGCCCCGTAGTGACTGATTGGTCCACTACTAGGCGCCGAGGTGGTTGGTGAGCTAAGGGCGACAACCTTAGCGTTGTTGGCCTTATGGCTACGAGTAGAGGATTAAATAAATGTTGAAGTCCCTGAGGGGCATTAAATAAATGAAAATGGTGAATGCAGAGGACTTCGGTCCTATGGAGAAAGCAGAGGACTTAGGTCCTATTTATGAATAAAAGGCTGCGGTCTAATTGGTGAGTTACTGGAATTATGTTATGATTTAATTGAATAGTGTGTATGATGTGTGATATGCATTGTTCATGGCGTCGCATAAATCATAAGCATAAGGTGATAGCAGAGGACTTTGGTCCTAAGGTGATAGCAGAGGACTTGGTCCTAAGGTGATATGAAGACTTCCGGTTTTAATGGATCCATCATGCATATGCCCGTGGAGTTTTGGAGTCCGCATCATTCATATAACTCATGCCTTTGAATAATTGTTATTTGTGTCTTTGTAGAAGTGTTTATATGTGTTTGCTTAGCATAATGCTTGTCATAAACCTTATTATATGTGTTTAGAGACTCACCCTTTCGCTTTTATGTTGCTCTCATGTGGCAACTTGCGGTATCCCCGAGTAGAAGTCGGTTCTCCTGTCGTAATCGGCGCGTCGTCATTTTGCTCTGGTAGTGTAACATGGGGGGCCGAGTAGTGTAGTGGTCCGTATGTAGGTTATTTTGTGTTGTAAACCTATGTCTTTTGGAACTTGTATTATTTTGACTAAGTTGTAACTAATAACTTGTTACTTGATGAGCTCCTTCCTTCTAGGCCGAGGTGATATATGTGCATTACACTACCACTTTTTTTAAGCTGCATAAATGTTTTATTGTTTTGCTTGGTTAAGTTCATGTAGAAAAATGTAGCACTCCTTGAGTGATTTTTGAAAACTCTGATTTAATTGCTAAGTAGTATTAGAAGTAAGGGGGTGTTACAATAAGTGGTATCAGAGCAAAAGTCCGGTCTTGTCCGACCAAGTATTGAGTCTTGAGTTCCCAGAATTTCGAGTTTTATAGCTCTCTTTCATTCATGATAATGTATATGATATGTGTTGTGTGTGAGTTATACTTGGAATGGTTTTGAGAAATTTTTTTTGAGGTTGGTTGTGTTGTTTTGCTTCACCTTGGTGAAGCCGTGGGGTTTTCTTTGATGAATTGGTCGTGTGAGAGACCAGTAGAGAGGAATGGGAGCCGAGGAACACTCGGTCCCAGTGAGTTGTTGTTTGTGTTGTCATTTTGCGTGGAGTTCCCAAAGTGAGTTGGTGTTTGTTGTGTGGCTGCCTCTCCTTCGTGGAGTTCTTGAGAAGTGTTGGATTAGTTTTGAAGGTATGAGTATATAATAGTGGTGCGTAAGTTGATCATAGTGTGAGAACCAGAGAGGGGGTGTGTGCGGTGAGTGGAGTGCTTGTTGTAGGTGTGAGCGTTATGGGTGTGTGTGCGTCGTAGGTTGGTGCGGCGTGAGTACGTGAGAGTCAAAGTATGTAGTACCGAGATGATGAGTAGTGACGAGGTGTGTCATTACGAGTGACCGAGGAGTGGTAGCCGAGTTGAATGGTAATAAGATGTTGTCTCAGGAGTAACCGAGGTGGTTAGTACCTAGGTGGGTGATGTGGCATAGATGATGAGGTGTAAGTGTGGCTAAGTCCCAACGTGGGAGTCGAATTGTAGTGGGTGAGGTGTAGGGTAGAGGAACCGAGGTGTAGTTGCCTAACTATGAGAAGGACGAAGCATAAGTGAATGAGTATAAGTATCAAAGCGTAAGTGAAGGTCCGTAGGTGACGAAGAGTGGGACAAAGTATAAGTGAGGAAGTAAGTGTATCTGAGGATACGCGTAGAGAGTCGACTTGTGGTTGCCGAGGTATAGGGAAGGTGTGTCGTGATGTATGTGTTGAGGAGTAGATGTTACAACGAGCGTAAGTGTTACAAACGTGAGTTGAAGGATTGTCGAGGACGAGGTGAAATGGTCTAACGGTAGAATGCGTTGAGATGTAGGTAACGGAGCATAGGTGACGTAGTATTGGTGACGAGGAGTAAAGGTGTGAGAGCTGGAGCGTAGGGTCGACTTGTAGTTGCCGAGGTGTAGCATAGGTATACCGAGGTTATTACTAGAGTATAGCGTGTATTTATACACATAAGCGTAGTTCTTTGAACCGTGGTTGCCGAGGTGGTATAGCAACCGAGGTGAATGAAATAGAGGCTTGTACCTAAGTGGGATCGAGGTGAGGCGCAAGGACGCCATTGAAAGTGAGGTGCTGCGCATCGAGTTGAGTGGTGCGTCGCCGAGGTGCCGAGAGAGGTGTCGTTGAAGCCACGGTTGTGTGCAAAGGCGCGCCGCCAGCGCAATCGGGAGTCTTTGTTGGGTGTTGAACGCGCTTAAGTGGTTGAAATGGGATAGTCCGTTTAGTCCACTACGTTTAGTGTGAGGGCGTTGAGGTAGCGTGAGAACTACGACTGTGGGAGTACTGAGTGGAGGGTTGGACGATAACCATGGGGCTGTGTCCGAGGTGCGAAGTCAGCTTTAGAGCTGTGAGTGATGATGTGGTTAAGTGGTGAGGTTCCAAAGGGGACTGACGTTGAGTGTTGGGTGGTGTATGTACTTAGGTGGAGTTGCTATAAACTAGTGCAGTCAAAGTTAGGCTTATCCGAGATCAACATAGTCGAAGTCAGTATAGGCGAGACTAGTGTGGTCGAATTTAGGCGCAATTCCAAGCGAGTGTAGTCGAACTGGCATAGCCGAAGTCTTGCATTCGAATCTAGCGTAGTTGGAGTCGGTAAATAGGCGAGGTAATGTGTAGGTTTCACGTTAGGAAATGTCGACCATAGCGTAATCGTAGTTTGAGTATGACGAAGGCAAAGGTGTCGAAATAGTAGCGAGCCGAGGTACAGTCAGTGTGCCGAGGTGTTGTGTTTTGCCGAGGTGCCAAATGGGGTACCGAGGTGCTGCGTATGAGCTATGTTTAGCGTATTTCCGCTGCAGAGGCGACGGTGAGTGCGACGGTAGTGACGTTAAGTCCAAGCGATGGAGCGATAGGTGTCGTTTTGGTCCTTAGGTGAAGTCTTTTGGTCCTTAGGTGACGCATGGGTCCCTAAGTGTTGGTGGGATTTTAGTTTGGCCATAGCTGCTGCGTTGGAGGCGATGGCAAATGCTGGTGAGGAAATCACGTGGGATATTTTCAAGAGGGAATTCATGAGAAAGTACTATCCCCGAGGATGTAAGCGGTAAGAAGGAAATGGAATTTTTGGAATTGAAGCAAGGCTGAAGGTCGAAGCAAGCCGTATGACATTCCAGAGGGCAAAGGTAAACAGAAGTCAGCTGATGGCAGAGGGTCTAGTGGGGGAGATGCTCCTGCTAACATCATATGTTTCAAATGTGGCAAAGCTGGCCACAAGAGTTTTGAGTGTAAACAGGAGATATCAAGGTGCTTAGATTTGTGGTAAGGAGGGTCATAGGATATTTGAGTGTAATCGCAAGGATGTGGTATGTTTCAACTGCAGTGAGGTGGGACACATTAGTGCTAAGTGTCCTAAGCCGAAGAAAGAGAGGAGCAGTGGATAGGTGTTTACTCTTGTTGGATCCGAGGTGGTTAATAATGCCTTGTAATGATATCTCCCTTATTGCTATAGTAGAGTTGGATGTTATCCTTGTACTGGACTGGTTAGGGGGTAGCCATCTATATATGTTAATTGTTTTTAATTGTTGTGATGGTTGTTGATATTTGAGTTATGTGAAAATTTGAAAAGGCGTAGTTATGTGACCTCAACTAAATTGGATGAGTGAGTAGGAGGGTGATCACCCCAATAACCCATCTCCAACGAACGAGGCCACGAAGAACTCGTGGATAGCGTAAAATCTAAATATGTATTCATTTTAACTTGATTAATTGAGTGGTGTCTTTGATTTGGAGAATCGTTAGTAGATGAAAGGTAGCGCGCGTAAGTGTGCATGCCCCTTGCGTTTTGTTTTAGTGGCGTGTTGCGCGCACTTTGTACTGGGTGCCGAGTTGGGTAGCCGTGCGTGTGTGCTAGTGAAGTCTTGGCGCGGAGCAGGGCGCCATGCCGTGCCCAAGTCGCACGTGTGTTGCGTCATGGTGGAGCCCAGCTGCTTTGGCGCCAAATTTGTTTTAGTACTAAGGCGAGGTGTCGTGGCTATGTGCTTAGAGGAGAGTAGATGGTCAAAGAAATGTAAGTGTGTGAGGAAGTGTAGATACCTAAGTGTAACCTTGGATGATTAAAGGATTAAAATTCAGTATGAGAAATAGGATGAAGGGATGATGGGGATATTATTTGTAGCTTGAATATAGATTAATGTAAGAGATGAACATTTGCACCTTAAGTAATTGCTATAGTGTGATTTCCTAATGGTAGGGTAAGGGTGTTTGGATAAATTAAGTGGGATTTTGAGGATCCAAAAGGTGTGTATGTCCTAGTACTTAGTGTACAAGAAGGTGTTATTGATAGTGTCATACCCCAATTTTGTCCGGCTTAAGTCGACACCCTAATTTTCAACCAAAAGTAAATAAATTAAGGCTTGGCATGCATTTTAGGGTTCTAAAGTCATCCAAGGGTTTTTAGGATCATGTTTAGAATAAAAATGCATTTTTTAGCAAATTAGGACTTTTTAGGGTAAAGGGCATTTTGGTCATTTTTCACAGCAGGATGATTTTTCTCGTTAAAAATATACATCCACACAAAAATATATTTTATTCTATCCAAAATAATTTTTGCATAATTTTTGAAGAGAAATTCCTAGTCCAAAATAATTAAACATGCATTTTTCCTATTTTTAGTGCATAGAAAATGCCAAAAGACCATTAAAAATCCCCCAATTAATTAAGTGACAATTTTGATTGTCTAGAGCAATTAGGGAGACTATATCATGGTGTCCAAAAATATGTGACATGTTTTTAATGGGTGCATTCTCATTTACATGCCCAAAAGTTTCAAAATTCAAAAATAAAAGGAGGAAGTGTCCTCAATAAGACAAAAGACCAAAAATAAGCATTTTTTTTATTTTTCCTTCTCATTTTTCTGCATGTTGCGCAGCCCTCCCTCTCTCTCTCTCTCTCAAAAAGCTTCTACACACTCCATTTCTTACTCACCAAGTTTTAATTTGATCATATCCTCAATGTTGCCCTTTTTGGTAAATTAATCCATGTGACCAACAATCCTAACCATCCATTCAAAATTAAGATCCAATCCTAGAGCCCAATCAAAGCAAAAAGTCCTAAATACCCTAAAGCCTCAAAATCCCTATAAATAGCTCACACCTTCTCTCTTCACCGATCTTTGGCTATCATTCTCACCTTCAAGAAAACCAAGCATCATACCTCTCCTCCTCTCCACCCTACAGGCCGAAGCCTTCTCTCTCTCCTCCCCTCCTCCATTACTTCACCTTCATCCACCAAAACACCTTTAATCCACCTCTCACACCCTTAACCTTCCTTTCTCACTCAAGGAGTTCATTACACCATCTTTATCTCCTTCCTTCCTTTGCAAGGCCGAAGCCCTCTTGCATTTTTCTCCCCTCCATTTCTTCAATTTTCTCTTCCATCTTAGAGAAAAGGTAAAATCCATAACCCTTTTTGCATCATCTCCAAATACTTTGCATTGAAGCTCATTTTCTTTCCCTCATTCCTTTCGCATAGCATCATCTTTTCAATGTAGTTTGTTGTGGTTGAGGGGTGAGATTTGTTGTCTCACCCTAAAATAAGTGGATTAGTGTTGTTTTCATGTTAATTTTTGAGTTTTCTTGTTAAATAAAATGGAGCAAGTTTTCGCATATACATGATTAAAATGTCTTCAAAATTGATTTTGTTGTTTCTTTGTTTAAATCTTGTTGTTGGTATTTTTCTTTAGTAAGTTGTTGAGGATTTGGCTCTATGATTCCTACTAGTGCCAAGTGCACTTTGATCTTAGTAGTGAAGAGAGCTAGAAATGACTTTTGTTTAATATATTAGTTTATGTACTCACTATTTCTTGTGTTTTAATTTACCTTTTGTTTATTGATGATCTTGCAAAGTGATTCTCACTACATGCCTAGTGCATTTTATCAAAGTGGTGAAGATTGCAAGAAAGGATTCAATCTATTTCCTAGTTTATGTGTTTATGTGTTCTTATGGTTTAGCTATATTGTTGTTTAGCTAATGATGATCTTGCAAAATGATTCTCACTACATGCCTAGTGCATTTTATCAAAGTGGTGAAGATTGCAAGAAAGGATTCAATTTATTTCATAGTTTATGTGTTTATGTGTTCTTATGGTTTAGCTATATTGTTGTTAGTTAATGATGATCTTGCAAAATGATTCTCACTACATGCCTAGTGCATTTTATTCAAGTGGTGAAGATTGCAAGAAAGGATTCAATATATTTCATAGTTTAATAGTTTATGTGTTCTTGTGGTCTAGTTATATTGTTATCTATTTGTTGATGATCTTGCAAAGTGATTCTCACTACATGCCTAGTGCATTTTATTCAAAGTGGTGAAGATTGCAAGAAGGATTCAACCTTGTATAAATTGTCATTCCATTCTCTACTTTATCTTTTAAATAGTTCTTGTGAATTAATCATAGTTTTGCTTAATGTTCAAAGTTTTCTTTGCATACTTGGTCTAGGCCATGAGCCCATCTCATTGAATAAAATTCCTATTGCATATTCTATAGTGTTAGGGTTTTGATTTTTCGGTTTTGGTTCCCTAATGTGTGTTCTTGGGATTAGGGTTTTAGGTTTTGAGGTTCAAGTCACTATTTTGTTTTCTTGAATTTTTAGGTTGAACAATAATGCCTTGCTAGATGCCCATTTGGCAATTTCATATGTTAGCTTAGATTTTTGCCTACATGTTCATGCATTCATTTATATCTACATCTTTTGCATTTTCATGCTCTCTTAAATATGCATATATTAATACCATGTTTTGCATCTCATAAATTAAATACTCATGCATTCAATAATGTTGTATTTTGCATTCCATAATTGCATACTATTGCACTCATATACTTGTATCATGGTGCATCCAATTGTTCATAGCAAATTGTAAATACTCTTTTGATTGCTTTGCTTGTGTCCCAATGGTTGTTTTTGGGTTTTGACTTGGAAGAAGAATTTGAAATGTTATATTTCTTTTCAAGCTTGAAATCCTATGTTTTTTTCCAAAATAAGAAAACCTAAGGCATTTTTCTAAATAAAAATCATTAACCATCACTCGAAGCCGTTGCTTGTTTGATCGTTAATGAGGAGCTACTAGTGGTAGTCACTCGAAGCCTTTGTTTGTTTGGCTATCATGAAAACTCCCACACATTAAATAAACAACAACAAAAAACAACTAATTCAAACTTCCAAAATAACACGAGCTATTAGCTCACCACCTTTTTCAAAACTATTTTCAAAGAATAATACGACGTTGTCGCTTGTAATCACTCGAAGCCATTGCTTGTTTGATTACCAGTTCCAACTCTCTTTTCTTTCGAGTTAATACCGAATGCCACTCGAAGCCTTTGCTTGTTTGGTGTTCGCGAACACTCGAGTCTTATTTCAAAAACTTCAAAACTCAATCTCAAAAGCCGTTTTCACGCAAAAAAACTTAGAACTACGTTGCTTTGATCCTCACCGTGGTGAAGTGCGTAGGACCGGGTTCATGTCCCGTCAAGCACACCTTTAAAAGACCCATAAAAAACAAGAACTACGTTGCTTTGATCCCTCAGCCAGTGAGGGTACGTAGGACCGGGTTCCTGTCCCGTCAAGCACGCTTTTCAAAAATCTTTGTTTTGATCCGCTTTTCAAAGATACCAAAACATCCCTTTTTCCGTTTTCAATAAAGTGATTTCTCAAAAGAAAAGAAAAATAAATAGAACAACGTATTTCAAATCAAACATTTCAAAACCACATCAAATTAATGGTTCCCTTTCGGTAGAAAGGGCGTGTGAAAGGTGCTAATACCTTCCCCATGCGCAACCAAGGCCCCCGAACCTACATCTCTAAGTTTTGAAAGACCACCCGCTTTCCTAAAAAGGTTTTTTCAATGTTTTCCTAAATAAATATTGGTGGCGCTCTCTTGATTTTCAAGCGTTGTCAAAGTGAAAAGTCCCAAACCGGATTTTTTGGCGCAGTAAAGCAGTGGCGACTTCATCGGGGATTTTTCTTTCTTTATTTAAAGAGAGATGAGGGTCAAGCCTAATTAATTTGATGTGGTTTAATTTGTTTGATTTGAAAAACTATGTTCTATCTCTTCCTTTTCCTTTTCTTTTCTTTTCTCTTCTTTTGTATGTTTATGGTTGTGTTTATACATGCATTCCTCAATTCCCATGATCCCTCTTCTCCGCTCCCTTTCTTAAGGTAAAGCATGCATTCCCCCATTCTACCATGATCCCTCCCTCTTAGCTCCCTTTCTTGAGGTAAGCAATGCGTGTAATTTCTGTGGACTTATTAGAATGGTTTGTATATTAAAATAGTGTATGCATGTTGAACCCTAGGGTAGAACAACCATTTATCCGGATCATTCGGTTTCCTTGCAGGTGGGGTGGGTAGATTTTAGGAAGTATGTCCTCGATCACACACTTTCACACCTTATGATTTATGTTCTTTGAGTGGGCTCCTATATCCGGATCCAACAAACATCTAGGAGAGTGGAGGCGATTAGTAGGATTGTCATTCGAGACCTTTGTGCATCGATACTCACGAAAGTCTCAACCAGAGCACGCTTTCTCATGACGCTTCACACTTGGTAGTTCTCACATTTGTGGATGTCGGCATGAGGATTCTATAGCTCTGGTGGCCATTGTGAGGGTGTGAATTAGAACTACATGGGAGGAACCTTTGAAGCTGCCCCTAGAACTTAGGATTCCCACCTTGGTAGGACACGAGGGCATACGAATTGTGTCTTTGCATGGTAATTTAGGCATGTCTTCCTCAAAAAGGAGCTTTTTAAAAAAAAAACTTTCCAAGAAAATACAAAAATATTTTCATTCTTTCAAATAAACCGATCCTAAATTTTTGAACTTCCATCCTTATGCATCGCTTTCATCATCTCTACATACATCATTCATATCATAATCGCATCATGCCGCATGCATTAAAATTAAATGTTGTAAGCATCCGCATTCACACCGCATCTCATTTGCATTTGCTTGCGGGAGCCTTTGAGTAACATATCGTCTTGTCATAGGTGCATCAAAATGGAGTTGAGTAGCAAGACTTCGCTCATTTCTCGCTTCCCGATTATGAAGAGGTTGAGATCGGTAGTCCGAGGCGATGTGCAAGGCACCCTTATGGGCCCCATCGAGAGAGAGTCCTTTGATCAAGCATACGGGAATGTTCGTAGATTGCTGCAATTGAACGTTCAAGAGGACGCTCTTATAGCTTTGAGTCAATTCTACGACTCTGATGTGAGGTGTTTCTTCTTCAAGAATTTTCAGTTGTCACCCACATTAAAGGAGTATGAGCGGCTTTTGGGGTTCGCGGATCACATGCTAGGCCTTACCAATATCGGGAGCGTCTTATCTCGATGAAAAGCTCGCGACGCTGCTCAGGATTAGTGTGGATGAATTGAGGTTGCAGAAGTTAAAGAGAAATGGTGTAGCCGGGTATCCACAAGAGTACTTCGAGGGCCTATTACAATCTTATGCCGCGGCTAAGAAGTGGGGACCGTTCAAATTAGTGCTCGCTCTTACCATATTTGGGGTGGTCCTCTTTCCTCAAATAGAGAGATATGTTGATGAAGATGCAATCGGTGCATTCTTGGCCTTCAAAGACACTCAGAACCCTATCAATCCGGTACCTGCTATCCTTGCTAACACGTACCACGCTCTTACTCGCTACAGCCAGTTCCATAAAAAGAAATTATGTCTTTCCTCCCACATTCTCTACGCCTGGCTTATTACCCATGTGATCCACAACCGAACTAATGTTAGGGAGCTAATCTCTTACGCCCTAAGCTGTGAGGTGGAGGTCAAAAGCTTGCTATGGAATGGGTTGAGTATTTGAAGAATCTCAATGAACTCCAAACCGGTGGTACACAATTTGCTTGTTGGGATGACAGACCAGCCGGTAGTGTTCGATTCTGGAAGCTTTCAAAATGTGCCTCTCATGGGGACTCGGGGGTGTATCAACTACAACCCTTCATTGACCTTGAGGCGGCTCGGTTACAGATGAGGAACTCACCCTCCGAAAGCATCTTTGTCCCGCATTTACCTCTATAAGGGGATGCCTAATTGCGGTGACTTGCTTGAAGAGTTCAATGATCATGGGAATCAAGTAGTGCGGAAAGGAGTGAAGAGTTGTCAAAGAGAATCGAGTGACATCACTTTCAATCAATGGCTCAAGGAGAAGCTTCAAAATGCAAAATCACCAATTCAAGGGATGCTTTCCTTGAAGAAGAGATATCTGAGCCTTATGTCCCTACCCATGAAGAGCTAAACGAAGTCAAATCCGCATTAGCGAAAGCGAGAAAGAGGAAAAAGAGGCACTTATGAGCTAAGATAGAAGAGATAGCTCTAGAGAAAGAAAAGCTAGAGGAGGAAAACAATGTCAAGATGATCATTTGTGGAAGAAAGCGTCGAGACGATTCAAGAAGGAAGAGCAAAGTAAGATAGAAGCCCGAGAGGCATCTTAAGGGGGCAGAGAGGAGCTCCAAAGGTATAAACAAAAAGACGAGGAAAGCACTTGAAGAAGCTCGGGAGTGGAAGACATTAGCCATGAAATCGGGGCAAGAATCGCATTTAGTAAGCGAGAGTTGAGGGTCGGTTGAGAAGCCTCAAGCAAGAAAGGGTGGTCATTAATGAAACTCTCAAGGAATACCAGTGAGGCTTTGAGCTTTGAAAGAGAAATATTTGGTGAATTGAAGAGAGATCTTATTTTGTCTAGAAGATGCCTACAGCGAGTCCGAGTAGAGCCGATGATTGGGAAAAACGCTTCCTAGAGTTGATTGGAAAGATCGAGGATCAAGAGGTCATTAAAGAACTCAAGGATGAGATACGGTGTGGAAGAACAAGTTCTCAAAGTATCGAGAGATGGCTCGTCAAGCTATCTTTGGGAATCCCAAGAATCGAGGTTAGCCGAGTAGGGATGCACTTCTTCAATACCCCACTTTGAAGTGTATCGGTTTGTGGAATCTCGCAGAGCGTTGATCACGAAATTCAAAGAGCAATCTCAAAGTGCAAGTGCAAGCAAGAAGAGGAAGAGAGTTGGGGAGCTTGGAGCTATTTGTATTTGAGTTACTGTTTGTATTTTTGATTTAGGAGTTTGTTTGAGCTTTGTATTCAAGAATATTGTAATTGCTCTCTTTATGAACATTGTAACGTCTTTTCCTTTTAATGAAAATTGGTGAAGCTTTATGAGCGAAGTGTGCTATTTCGATTCCTTGTTTACTTCAATTCGTAAACCAAAAAGTTTCTGTAGCGTATGACAAGGCAAGGTATCCCATGGTTCCGGCATCAAGCAAACATTGTGCATGCATTCATACATTCATTCATAAATTTATTTTGTTTCTTATGCAATAAATGTGCGAATAAGCGAAAAAGGCACGCTGGTTCTCCGTCACCGATACTTCACCCGATCGCAAGCCAAGCTAATGGCTCAGCTACGAGAACATCCGGAGGTTGAAATTGAGAGTAACCCGAGAACAAAGACATGGGTGTACAAATTCGAATCCCGGCGGTGGCTCGGGAAAATCGGACTCGAAGGATAAGATGGGTACCATGGAGG
This sequence comes from Oxytropis ochrocephala, assembly GCA_020916435.1. Lineage (NCBI taxonomy): Eukaryota > Viridiplantae > Streptophyta > Magnoliopsida > Fabales > Fabaceae > Oxytropis > Oxytropis ochrocephala. Next base: position 53,006,354 of record CM037091.1, on the reverse strand, counting down.
CCCGAGTCCATGAAATGATGGTAATCTTTGCAAGGTTTGAAGAGTGGGACAAGCTATTTGGCCGCCGTCAGAAGTAGGGTCCGAGATGGGGTCACTTCTTTTGTTCCTCCTCCGAGGTGTCGATGCTCGCTGCATCCCACAGTTCCTCGGGATGCAGGGTCGGTCATCCGTGTTCGCTCCCGAAATGAATGTGTCAAACGAAGACATCGCACGAGAGATACCCTTGGGGTATGCTGCTGGGTACTGCCTGCAACTGTTAGATCTACTCCGTTGGTGTAGCTGCACCTAATCAAATTCTTGTCACCACACTGGGGGCTGCTGGGAGGATCCCGAGAATCGAGCTCCTATCCCTCTGCGCGTGCACAATTCCACGCCCGGGGTTCACAAAGACGACCTCAAAATGCTCCTCGACCCGGGAGGGGTATTACTACTGACATGGGAGTCACCCCCAAGGGCACGCGTTTGAGGGGGCTCAGCCTAATGATCTGATCCGAGCACTAGAAGAAAGAGTGAGAGCTATGGAGGGTACTGGAGTTAGAGCCAAAGAAGCCCGTGAGCTTTGCCTAGTCCCAGATTTGGTTCTACCGCCAAAATTCAAAGCTCCAGAGGTGGACAAGTACAGAGGGATAGGATGCCCAGAGAGCCATATTACCATGTTCGTTAGAAAAATGGGTCCCTATGCCAATGATGACAAATTACTAATCTACTGCTTCCAGAACAGTTTGGTGGGAGCTCCTCTGGATTGGTACATGAAGTTGCAATCTTCTGAAATCCGTTGTTGGAAAGATTTGTCTGAAGCTTTCATGAAGCAGTATAAGTACAACATGGACATGGCTCCGGATAGGTCGCAGTTGCAGCACATGAGTAAGGGTGAGAAAGAGACTTTCAAGGAGTATGCTCAAAAATGGCGAAGCACAGCCGCCCAGGTTCAACCTCCTTTGACTGAGAAAGAGATGGTGTACATGTTCCTGGAAACTCTGCCAGCAATCTATTATGACAGGCTGATCACAAGTGTCTCAACCAGTTTCTCTGACATGATAGTCTTCGGGGAAAGACTTGAGCATGGCCTTCGAAGCGGGAAGATTTTGAATCACCTCGGTAATGCGAGGAGTTACGGTGGGTCCAACAACCAGAAGAAGTACCAGCCCCATTTCCCTAAAAAGAAAGAGGGAGAAACTAATGTCATCTCAGGGGGAAATTCATCTTTTGGTACTCCTCCACCCCAAACTATTCCATTCTCTGCTCCAGTGCCATCTCAGCAAGGCGATGACCGTCCCAAGACTCAAGATTATCAGTTCAAGAAGCGGACTAGTTTTGATCCAATTAGATGACATATCTTGAAATTTGTTTAATCACTTGACCTCCAATAATCGATCAATACTCGACCCATGAAGGTAGTGCAGCCACCATTTCCCGGAGGATACAATGCTAATGCCACTGCGGTTTCCACGAAAATGGGGTCGGTCATCTTTGTGGAAGATTGTAAAGCCTTCAAGCATGTGGTGCAAGATTTGATAGATCTTTGGTTGGATATCGTTTAAAACAGAACCGTCCAAATACAACAATCAATCCATTACCAGTCACCAGGAGCAGCTACCAATGCTATAGAAAGTCTTTGTTGGCAAGTTCTTTGAAAAAGGTACAAGAGATCAAGACTCCTCTAAGTGTCATTTATCTTTGAGTTATGCCGAGGCCAAGGTTGTTAAAAAGGGTGTTGCCATGAAGAAGGGTGTCTTGACTCTCTGTGTGGGGAGGTTGTGAAACTTTCAAAATGATCCTGCAAGACTGATGGATCGGTATGTGGTCCGGTAGGGACCTACGGTGTAGAAGATGAAGTGTGGACCCTATATTCGAGACCGGTGGTAGAGAGGCCAAAAAGCCAATTGAAATTACGCACACCGCTCACGAGATTGGTTCAAGCGAGGGCGAGCCAGTAGCTAATGAAGACACGGTTCCTTCTCTCATGCAAGGAAGAGATCGGTGAAGAGGTATTGATTTGTGCTGCAAAAGAAGGGCGTTGGGATACTCTAGGAGAGCCCAGCGGAAAGTTTGATTACTTGGTCAGATATGATGCTCCTGAAAGTGCTCTAATCCGAATAGAAGATATCCAGCCTTCAGGGTGGGATGAAGAAGATGAACAGCACAACCAAGTGGTTGTCCCCATGGCAAAGGAGGGATGTTGGGACACTCTAGGAGAGCCCAGCGGAAAGTTTGATTACCCAGTCGGATATGATACTCCACGAAAGTGCTCTAATCCGAATAGAAGATATCCAGCCCACTGGATGGGGTGAGGTAGATGAGCAGTGCGACCAAGTGGCTGTCATCATGGATGGTTCCGAATCTGGAGAAGTGTGGACACTGTACCCTGACAATGATAGAGGAATCAGAAGGCCCATTGAGATCCCTTATGATTTCAATCCTAGGCTGATGCGAGCAAATGCTCAGCCAATAGTGATTGAAGTACCCACTCCGTTTTCGTTATGAGTCAAATAAAGCAGTTCCCTGGAAATACACGACAGAATGCTCTCCAAATGCTACCACCGTGACCAACATAGCAGGATCAAGTGGGATCACCAGAAGTGGAAGGGTGTATGCTCCAGAAACCCTCCGGGCGGAAGCATCTAGGGAGGCTGAACAGAGAGGCCGCAAAGATAAAAAAAAGGCGGAGGCTGCTCCAGAAAAAGTAAACAGAAAAAGAAGCCAATGAATTCTTGAAGTTTGTCCGGCAAAGCGATTACAGAGTGGTTGATCAGTTGAAACAGACACCCTCAAAGATATCCATGCTATCACTGTTGCTCAGTTCGGAAGCACACAGAACAACCTTGATGAAAGTGCTCGGTGAGGCTCACGTTGCGAGAGGACATTCCGGTGAATCATTTTGATGGAATTGTCGGGAGTGTGGTGGCTGCAAATCACCTAACTTTCTGGCGATGATGAGTTGCCTTGGCGGAAAAGAACATAATCAAGCTCTTCATATCTCGATAAAGTGTGGGGACTATGTCTTTGGCGAGTCTTGATTGACAACGGGTCTTCAGCGAGCGTAATGCCAAAGTCAACCATGGACAAGTTAGATGTTGATTGTTCCTACATGAAACCAAGTTCGACGTGCCCAGTGCGAGCATTTGATGGGTCCAAAAGGAAGTCTTTGGGAGAGATGGAATTTCCCATCCAAATAGGTCTGAAGTTTTTGTATCAACTTCCAAATCATGGACATTACCTCTTCATACGGTTATGCATTAGGAAGACCACGGATCCACATGGTCAGGGCAATTCCTTCTTCTCTACACCAACGAGGTCAAATTCATGGTGGATGACAAGGTGGTCGTAGTATTCGGTGAGGAAGAGACTCGGTTAATAAGCCGTCGAGTTCAAATATGTGAAGAAGCATTGAAAGTCGTTAGAAAGCGACTTTTCAGATCTTTAGAGATTGCCAATGCGGTGTTTGGGAAGACCAAAGAGAGGAGAGATGGTTGCCAAAATTATGATAGCCCAAAGGGTACAAGTGAGTCAGCTTGAAAAGGCGGTCAAAGGATTCTAGCTCTATCCAAGCTGAAGGAAAACAAAGACCGTTTCGGGCTAGGATACACCCAAGTAAGGAGGAAAGGCGGATAAGGCGGATGAGCGAAAAGCGCCGATGGTTGGCCAAATCCAGAGGCGAAGATCCATGGCCCGAGAGGATCCCAATTTGCGACATTAGTCGAGTTTTGTGAGTCTTGGCTTGTGGGATCCCAATCAAGTTCTTGTCATCGAGATGTTTCGAATCAGAAGAAGGCGGCGAGTGCAGTTCGTCGTTGCGGTATCGGTGAAGAGTTAAAGAATTGGAAAGACTGCTGATTCTCCTGTGCCTCTTAATTTAAAGTAATCATTTGTAATGCAACCACGTGGCTCGCCAAGAGCCATAGGACGATTGTTAGGGGCACACGTGTTTTTATTTTCAAAATTATCATCATCAATAAAAAGCGCTTGTTTTGAATTCCTCAATCAATAAAAATCAATTTCTCTTCATTGCATGAGTCTTTTCTCGCTTTATTTGTCATTTGTTTTCTTGTTTCGCCTTTCATTACGCTTTTTCGCCCGGCAAAATGCGGATCCACAACAATGGTCTCTCGAAAATGGCAAAGTGTCGATGATCCACCTTTTGACTTTGATCACCCCCGTCAATCAGGTGAGGGGATGTTGAAGAAGACGGGAAACTCCTCCGAACTTTTGAGGTTAATGAAACAAGAAGAAAGGGTAATTCAGCCACACGAAGAGTCCATCAAGTGATCAACTTGGGTACAAGCAGAGGATAAGAAAGAGGTCAAAGTAGGCACCACCATGAGCGAAGAAGACCGCATAAAGTTAGTTCGGTTGTTGCGGGATTACGTGGATGTGTTTGCATGGTCGTATCGAGGATATGCAGGTTGGACACCGACATTGTGGTACACAAGCTACCGATCAAGCCCGAATGCCCACTGTCAAGCGAGAAATTGAGGAGGATGAAACCGAGAGATGTCCTCAAAATCGAGACGAAGTGAAGAAGCAATTCGATGCGAGATTCTGGCGGTGGCCAAATACCCGCAATGGGTTGCCAACATTGTCCCAGTTCCCAAAAAGATGGAAAGGTCGAATGTGTGTCAATTACCGGGATCTGAATCATGCTAGCCCTAAGGACGACTTCCCGTTGCCTCACATTGATGTTTTAGTAGGCGATGCTGACTCAACACTCGTTATTCTCCTTCATGGATGGATATTCGGGATATAATCGGATCAAAATGGACCACGAGGACATGGAAAAGACAACTTTCATAACACTTTGGGGAACGATGCATTTATAAGGTCATGCCATTCGGATTGAAGAATCTTTGGTGCAACCTATCGAGGGCCATGGTTACCTTATTCCATGATATGATGCATAAAGAGATTGAGGTTTATGTCGATGACATGATCGCAAAATCTAAAACCGACAAGGAGCACATTGTCAATCTGCAGAAGCTCTTTGAACGGTTGAGGAAATATAAACTCAAGTTAAACCCGACCAAGTGCGTTTGGGGTAAGGTCGGGGAAGTTGTTAGGCTTCATTGTCAGCCAGAAGGGAATTGAGGTGGATCCAGACAAAGTAAAAGCTATCCTCGAAATGCGATTGCACAAAGCGGAAAAAGAAATCCGTGGTTTCCTCGGAAGGTTGAATTACATCTCTCGATTCATCTTCCAGTTTATTTGCGCTACTTGTGAGCCAATCTTCAAATTGCTATGCAAAAGTCAAGAGCCGAAGTGGAATGATCGGTGTCAAGCGACGCCGAGAAGATCAAGGTGTACTTGCAAAATCCACGATCTTAATGCCACCGTGGCGGCAGAGCCGCTCATCTTATACCTTACGATCTGCTAGACAATTCCATGGGTGTGTGTTGGGTCGACATGATGAATCGGAAAAAGAGAGCATGCGATATACTATCTAAGCAAAAAGTTCATCGATTGTGAGACAAGGTATTCTATCTTTGGAGAAGACTGTTGTGCTTTAGTTTGAAATTTGCTCATCGTTTAAGGCGGTACATCTTTGAGTCATACAACTTGGTTGGTTTCAAAAATGGATCCAATCAAGTACATATTTGAGAAGCCAGCTCTCACGGGGACGAATTGCCCGATGGCGGATGCAATTATCGAATACGATATCACGTATGTCACACAAAAGGCGATTAAAGGTAGTACACTCATTGAATATTTGGCATGTCACCGATTCAGATTACCGACCAATGCGGCATGATTTTCCGATGAAGACATCATGGCACTATTCGATGAGGAAGTCCCACGAAAGTGAAAGATGGAGAATGATATTTGATGGTGCGTCAAATGTGTGGGGACACGGAGCTGGGGCGGTGTTAATCTCCACGATAATCGCGCATTCATTCACATCCTTTGCAAGGCTAAGCTTCTATGTCACAAATAACATAGCGAGAATCACGAAGCATGTATCCTAGGTATTCAAAGCGACCACTAGAGTGGAAAGTTAAAAGGCTAGATGTATACGGGATTCGGCTCTAGTTATTTATCAAGCAAGAAGCGATTGGGAGACCAGAGATCCTAAACTGATTCCTTATTGTGATTACCTGCAAGAATTGATGAAGTCCTTTGATGAGATCACCTTCCAGCATATCCCTCGAGGTGAAAATCAGGTGGCCGATGCATTAGCCACATTGTCTTCTATGTTCAATGTTAGCTGTGACAAGAACTTGACTAAGATCGAATCCAAAGACCGGAACACACTGCGCATCACCTCTTTGCATGGCAATAGATGAAGAACTGACGAGAAGCCTTGGTATCATGACATCAAGCAGTACATCACTAGTCAGGAATACCCACCTAGGGCATCAGAAAATGACAAGAGAACTCTCAGAAGGTTGTCAAGGAATTTCTTCTTGAGTGGTGAAGTTCTTTACAAGAGAAACTACGATATGGTTCTCTGAGATGTGTTGCCAAAGAAGAAAGTGAGAGAATCATGAGAGATGTGCATGAAGGCTCGTTCGGAACCCATTCAAGTGGGCACACCATGGCTAGAAAAATCCTAAGAGGCGGGTTATTCACGGCTCCGGATGGAATCGATTATTATAACCGTGAGGAGATGCCACAAATGCGGATCTATGCCAATCATATCCATGTACCTTTGCCAAACTAAATGTTACGATCGCATCTTGGCCGTTTTCCATGTGGGGCATGGGCGTCATAGGTCCAATTGAGCCCAAAGCGTCAAGCGGGCATCGCTTCATTCGGTTGCAATTGACTACTTTACCAAGTGGGTTGAAGGCGCTTCATACTCGGTATAACGATTCGATGGTTGCTAAGTTTGTGAAGAAAGATCGATTTGCCGATATGGTCTACACGACAAGATCATCACCGATATACTTGGTAGCAATCTGAATAGCAAAATGATGAAGGACTTGTGCAAGGAATTCAAAATTCAGCACCATAATTCCTCTCCTTATCGCCCAAAGATGAATGGGGCGGTTAAGCGACCAACAAGAATATCAAGAAAATAGTGCGAGAAAATGGTGGTAACCTACAAGGATTGGCATGAGATGCTTCCATTTGCTTTGCATGGCTACCGTGCCGGTCGCGCACATCGATAGGGCAACCCCTTTTTCCTTGGTGTATGGATCGAAGCGGTACTTCCCATTGAGGTTGAGATACCCTCCTGCGGGTTCGATGGAAACTAAAGCGGAGGAAGCGAGTGGAGTGCGGGCTCGCTGGATCAACTAAACCTCATTGAAGAAAAAGGATTGAAGCTCGTGCCATGGGGCATTGTACCAACAAAGAATGAGAACCGCTTTCGGCTGGAAAGTCCGCGCGTGAGTTTAATGAAGGAGATTTAGTACTCAAAAAGATACGCCTATTCGAGTGACTCAGGAAGTGGGCACCCACTTATGACGGCCCGTATGTAGTCAAAAAAAAGCCTTTTTACGGAGGAGCGCGATACTCACCAACATGGATGGCGAAGACCTCAAAAACCCAGTCAATTCGGACTCAGAAAGAAGTATTATGCACGAAAGAAATAAGCGAAAAAGAGAAAGACAAGCCAAGTAAGAATTAGCTCGCTAGGTTGAAAACCGAAAGAGGCGACTTAGGCAAAATCAGAGCGACCGGTGGATTGAAAACCCGCAAAGGGCGATCGAGGCAAAAATTAGGGTCGAGAAAACTTGAGCATGAAAAGTAAAGAAAGGCATACAACTCCCCAAAGGCTTGAATGAGGAGTGATCAAGGTCAAGGACACAAATGTCAAGACCGCGCCCCCCAGAGAATGACGAGTAATTCGATTTCTCTCTTATTTTCGTGTCTTTTTGTAGTTTTAAAATTCTCAAATGTCTTGAGCGATCGGCGTAACGTGCATGCGATCGGCTTCCATACCAATAAAGCTCAACTTTTCTCATATCGTGATTGTTGATATTTACGTTTTTTCTCGCTCAAAATAAGCGTTTTTATGATGATGGTGATCTTGAATCAGTAAAACATGTGCATACATCATAGAGCATTACAAATCATTGCGAAATCTTTAAAAGCCATGGGAAATAAGCAAATTCCTAAAGATAATTAATCTTACAAAAAAGGGGTTGCATTCGCATGGCCGTTTCGAATGGCGAACCGAGAGAGCAAAGCGCGGCGTTCGGTTCACAAGCCTTGCAGTTTCCCTCGGCTTTTGGTCTCATACCGGAGTATCGGAAGTCGGTTGAACGATAAAAAATAAGCCTTGTCAAAAAGCAAAAATGAGCGGTCGGAAAAAAGAGAGGCGATCGAAAAAAAAAAAAAAAAAAAAAAAAAAAAAAAAAGAGAAAAAACATGGAAAAAACAAATAACTGTAAAAGTAAAGTGGTGAAAACAATCGAAAAGAATCAAAAACAAAGGAAAGCGATCCACCACATGCATCATCACATCAAAATCACGGCATTGCATGCACTCGCATAACATACTCTGCATAACATGCCTTTGCATAACATGCACCCATGCTTCATGCATCATTCCTTGCATCAGCCCGACATATGCGGTACCTCGATTCAATACGCCCGGCGTCGGTCATCTCAATCGGTCAATCAGCAGATTTGCAAATCCCTTCAGACGTGCATCCCCGGGACTAAGGCGTCCGCCGAGATCCGTCGTTATCGAGCAAGCGAATCATCGAGCCCCGAGGTCGCCGGTTTAGTTCAAATCAACAGTCCAAACAGCGACTTTGAACTCGACCTTCATCCCGCCAAGTCATCACGAGCATGACGGATCGGCCCCCGAACCTCGCGTCCGCCCGACCCGATTGTGCAGTGTAAAGCATAGTGCAAGTCCGTCAAGGTAAATTGTATCGATCTCCACAACTTGATACGAGAACCTCGAAGCGCTCGAGTAGGCCACCTTGAGCCCAGCGTTCCCCGAGCCCAAGCGTTCGCCCGAGCCAGCGTCCGCCCGAACCAAGTGTTCCTTCAGAGCCCAGCGTTCAGAGAGCCAAGCGTTCCGCCCGAGCCAGCGTTCCTTCGAACCCAAGTGTTCCTTGAGCCCAAGTGTTCCCCGAGTCCAAGTACTCCTTGAGCATGACGCTCCGCCCGAGAACCAGTGTTCCTTGAGTGACGAGCGCTCCTTCATCACCGCACTTTTGTTACTTTCTTCCCCAGCCGGTGTCGGCTTATCAAAGGACGGTACCTTCTCTACTATTCTATTTATTGTTTTACTTCTTGTTGTTTACGCCACCAGGGGGTCGGCGCCAATTTGTTTCCTGTTTTGTTAGCACCACGTTCATTGCAGCCGTTTTCTGGCTAGTATTCATTCACCCAAAAAAGAAAATTAGGGTTTTTCCCTAAGTTGACAAAATCGGTATAATTTCTGAATTCTTTATCTCTATTTTGCCACGGAATATGTTTCGGCCAATTCATATTCCTTGTTAAAATCTAGATAAAGAGGGGCAGCTGTCATACCCCAATTTTGTCCGGCTTAAGTCGACACCCTAATTTTCAACCAAAAGTAAATAAATTAAGGCTTGGCATGCATTTTAGGGTTCTAAAGTCATCCAAGGGTTTTTAGGATTGTCATACCCCAATTTTGTCCGGCTTAGGTCAACACCCTAATTTTCAACCAAAAAATAAATAAATTAAGGCATGGCATGCATTTTAGAGTTTTAAAAGTCATCCAAGGGTTTTTAGAACCATGTTTAGAATAAAAATGCATTTTTGAGCAAATTAGGACTTTTTAGGGTAAGGGGCATTTTGGTCATTTTTCGCAAAAGGATGATTTTCTCGTCAAAAATATGCACACACCAAAAGTACATTTTTCTCTTATCCAAGAGAATTTTTGTACAATTTTTAGAGAGAATATTCTAGCCTAAAATAATTAAAATGCACTTTTCCTATTTTTAGTGCATAAAAAATGCCAAAAGACCATTAAAAATTCCCCAATTAATTAAGTGACAATTTTAATTGTCTAGAATAATTAGGGAGGTTATTTCATGGTGTCCAAAAATATGTGACATGTTTTAATGGGTGCACTCTCAATTACATGCCCAAAAGATTCAAAATTCAAAAATAAAAGGAGGAAGTGTCCTCAATAAGACAAAATAACAAAAAAAAGCAAGTTTTTTTATTTTTTCCCCTTCATGATCAGCTGATCATGCGTCCCTCCCTCTCTCTATTTCCCTCAAGAAGCTTCTACACACTCCATTACTTACTCACCAAGTTTTAATTTGATCATATCCTCAATGTTGCCCTTTTTGGTAAATCAACCCATGCACTTACACTAACCTTCCCACCAAAAACCCCATCTTACCTTTTTGAGAACATTCCCTCACCAAAATACCCTTAACCCTATTTTACAAAAATCACCATTCCCAAATTAGATTTTTTTGTTCATAAATTTCCCTTTTTTCCTCCTTTTATGCGCCACCTTCACCCATTTCTATCACACACTTGTGTTTTCTAAATACCCTTGATCCATGTGACCAACAATCCTAACCATCCATTCAAAATTAAGATCCAATCCTAGAGCCCAATCAAAGCAAAAAGTCCTAAATACCCTAAAGCCTCAAAATCCCTATAAATAGCTCACACCTCCTCTCTTCACCAATCTTTGGCTATCATTCTCACCTTCAAGAAAACCAAGCATTATACTTCTCCTCCTCTCCACCCTCTAGGCCGAAGCCTTCTCCTCCTTCCCCCTCCTCCATTGCTTCACCTTCATCCACCAAAACACCTTGAATCCACCTCTCACACCCTTAACCTTCCTTTCTCACTCAAGGAGTTCATCACACCACCTTTATCTCCTTCCTTCTCTTGCAAGGCCGAAGCCTTCTTGCATTTTCTCCCCTCCATTTCTTCAATTTTCTCTTCCATTTTAGAGAAAAGGTAAAATCCATAACCCTCTTTGCATCATCTCCAAATATTTTGCATTGAAGCTCATTTTCTTCCCCTCATTTCCTTTCGCATAGCATCATCTTTTCAATGTAGTTTGTTGTGGTTGAGGGGTGAGATTTGTTGTCTCACCCTAAAATAAGTTGATTAGTGCTGTTTTCATGTTAATTTTTGAGTTTTCTTGTTAAATAAAATGGAGCAAGGTTTCGCATATACATGATTAAAATGTCTTCAAAATTGATTTTGTTGTTTCTTTGTTTAAATCTTGTTGTTGGTATTCTTCTTTAGTAAGTTGTTGTGGATTTGGCTCTATGATTCCTACTAGTGCCAAGTGCACTTTGATCTTAGTAGTGAAGAGAGCTAGAAATGACTTTTGTTTAATATATTAGTTTATGTGCTCATTATTTCTTGTGTTTTAGTTTACCTTTTGTTTATTGATGATCTTGCAAAATGATTCTCACTACATGCCTAGTGCATTTCCTTCAAGTGGTGAAGATTGCAAGAGAGGATTCAATTTATTTCATAGTTGATATGTTTATGATCTAGCTATATTATTGTTTAGTTAATGATGATCTTGCAAAATGATTCTCACTACATGCCTAGTGCATTTCCTTCAAGTGGTGAAGATTGCAAGAGAGGATTCAATTTATTTCATAGTTGATATGTTTATGATCTAGCTATATTATTGTTTAGTTAATGATGATCTTGCAAAATGATTCTCACTACATGCCTAGTGCATTCCATTCAAGTGGTGAAGATTGCAAGAAAGGATTCAATCTATTTCATAGTTTAATAGTTTATGTGTTCTTGTAGTCTAGTTATGTTGTTGTCCACTTGTTGATGATCTTGCAAAGTGATTCTCACTACATGCCTAGTGCATTTCATTCAAGTGATGAAGATTGCAAGAAAGGATTCAATCTATTTCATAGTTTAATAGTTTATGTGTTCTTGTAGTCTAGTTATGTTGTTGTCCACTTGTTGATGATCTTGCAAAGTGATTCTCACTACATGCCTATTGCATTTCATTCAAAGTGGTGAAGATTGCAAGAAGGGATTCAACCTTGTATAAATTGTCATTCTATTCTCTACTTCATTTTTTTAATAGTTCTTGTGAATTAATCATAGTTTTGCTCAATGTTCAAAGTTTTCTTTGCATACTTGGTTTAGGCCATGAGCCCATCTCATTGAATAAAGTTCCCCATTGCATATTCTATAGTGTTAGGGTTTTGATTTTTCGGTTTTGGTTCCCTAATGTGTGTTCTTGGGATTAGGGTTTTAGGCTTGGAGGTTTAAGTTACTATTTTGTTTTCTTGAACTTTTAGCTTGAATAAAAATGCCTTGCTAGATGCCCATTTGGCAATTTCCTATGTTAGTTTAGGTTTATGCCTACATGTTCATGCATTCATTTATATCCATATCTTTTCAAGTTTACTCATGCATATATTAATATCATGTTTTGCATCTCATAAATTAAATGTGCATATATTAATATCATGTTTTTTTTCCTTTTCATAAATTAAATGTTCATGCATCCAATAATGTTGTATTTTGCATTCCATAATGGCATACTCTTGCACTCATATACTTGTATCATTGTGCACCCAATTGTTCATAGCAAATTGTAAATACTCTTTTGATTGCTTTGCTTGTGTCCCAATGGTTGTTTTGAGCTTTTTACTTGTAAGAAGGATTTGAAATGTTATATTTCTTTTCAAGCATGAAATCCTATGTTTTTTTAATAAGAAAACCTAAGGCATTTTTCTAAATAAAAATCATTAATCATCACTCGAAGCCGTTGCTTGTTTGATCGTTAATGAGGAGCTATTAGTGGTAGTCACTCGAAGCCTTTGCTTGTTTGGCTATCATGAAAACTCCCACACATTAATTAAACAACAAAAACAACTAATTCAAACTTCCAAAATAACACGAGCTATTAGCTCACCACCTTTTTCAAAACTATTTTCAAAAGAATAATACGACGTTTGTCGCTTGTAATCACTGAAGCCATTGCTTGTTTGATTACCAGTTCCAACTCTCTTTTCTTTCGAGTTAATACCGAATGCCACTCGAAGCCTTTGCTTGTTTGGTGTTCGCGAACACTGAGTCTTATTTCAAAAACTCCAAAAGCACTTTCAAAAATCACAAAGCCGTTTTCACACGCAATGGCGAGAACTACGTTGCTTTGATCCCTCACGCTGTGAGGCATGTAGGGCCGGGTTCTGTCCGTCAAGCATACCTTTAAAACACGAGAACTACGTTGCTTTGATCCTCGGCTGTGAGGGTACGTAGGGACCGGGTTCTGTCCGTCAAGCATACCTTTAAAAAACACGAGAACTACGTTGCTTTGATCCTCACTTTTGTGAGTGAAGTGCGTAGGGACCGGGTTCATGTCCCGTCAAGCACATCTTTAAAAACCCATGAAAAACAAGAACTACGTTGCTTTGATCCTCACCCGGTGAGAAGTCACGTGGGACCGGGTTCTGTCGTCAAGCACGCTTTTCAAAAATCTTTGTCTTGTTCCACTTTTCAAAGATACCAAAAACATCCCTTTTTCCGTTTTCAATAAAGTGATTTCTCAAAAGAAAAGAAAATAAATAGAACAATGTATTTCAAATCAAACATTTCAAAACCACATCAAATTAATGGTTCCCTTTCGGTAGAAAGGGCGTGTGAGGTGCTAATACCTTCCCCATGCGCAGCAGACCCCCGAACCTACATCTCTAAGTTTTGAAAGACCACGCTTCAAAAAGGTTTTTTCAATGTTTTTCTAAAATAAAATATTGGTGGCGGCTCTACTGATTTTCAAACGTTGTCAAACTGAAAAGTCCCAAACCGGATTTTTCGGGGCGCAACAAGGATCATGTTTAGAATAAAAATGCATTTTTTAGCAAATTAGGACTTTTTAGGGTAAAGGGCATTTTGGTCATTTTTCACAGCAGGATGATTTTTCTCGTTAAAAATATACATCCACACAAAAATATATTTTATTCTATCCAAAATAATTTTTGCATAATTTTTGAAGAGAAATTCCTAGTCCAAAATAATTAAACATGCATTTTTCCTATTTTTAGTGCATAGAAAATGCCAAAAGACCATTAAAAATCCCCCAATTAATTAAGTGACAATTTTGATTGTCTAGAGCAATTAGGAGACTATATCATGGTGTCCAAAAATATGTGACATGTTTTTAATGGGTGCATTCCCATTTACATGCCCAAAAGTTTCAAAATTCAAAAATAAAAGGAGGAAGTGTCCTCAATAAGACAAAAGACCAAAAATAAGCATTTTTTTTATTTTTCCTTCTCATTTTTCTGCATGTTGCGCAGCCCTCCCTCTCTCTCTCTCTCTCAAGAAGCTTCTACACACTCCATTTCTTACTCACCAAGTTTTAATTTGATCATATCCTCAATGTTGCCCTTTTTGGTAAATTAACCCATACACTTACACTAACCTTTCCACCAAAAAACCCCATTTTACCTCTTTGAGAACATTCCCTCACCAAAATACCCTTAACCCTATTTTACAAAAATTACCATTCCCAAATTAGATTTTTTTGTTCATAAATTTCCCTTTTTTCCTCCTTTTATGCGCCACCTTCACCCATTTCTCTCACACACTTGTGTTTTCTAAATACCCTTGATCCATGTGACCAACAATCCTAACCATCCATTCAAAATTAAGATCCAATCCTAGAGCCCAATCAAAGCAAAAAGTCCTAAATACCCTAAAGCCTCAAAATCCCTATAAATAGCTCACACCTTCTCTCTTCACCGATCTTTGACTATCATTCTCACCTTCAAGAAAACCAAGCATCATACCTCTCCTCCTCTCCACCCTCTAGGCCGAAGCCTTCTCCTCCTTCCCCCTCCTCCATTACTTCACCTTCATCCACCAAAACACCTTTAATCCACCTCTCACACCCTTAACCTTCCTTTCTCACTCAAGGAGTTCATTACACCATCTTTATCTCCTTCCTTACTTTGCAAGGCGAAGCCCTCTTGCATTTTCTCCCCTCCATTTCTTCAATTTTCTCTTCCATCTTAGAGAAAAGGTAAAATCCATAACCCTTTTGCATCATCTCCAAATACTTTGCATTGAAGCTCATTTTCTTTCCTCATTCCTTTCGCATAGCATCATCTTTTCAATGTAGTTTGTTGTGGTTGAGGGGTGAGATTTGTTGTCTCACCCTAAAATAAGTGGATTAGTGTTGTTTTCATGTTAATTTTTGAGTTTTCTTGTTAAATAAAATGGAGCAAGTTTTCGCATATACATGATTAAAATGTCTTCAAAATTGATTTTGTTGTTTCTTTGTTTAAATCTTGTTGTTGGTATTTTTCTTTAGTAAGTTGTTGAGGATTTGGCTCTATGATTCCTACTAGTGCCAAGTGCACTTTGATCTTAGTAGTGAAGAGAGCTAGAAATGACTTTTGTTTAATATATTAGTTTATGTACTCACTATTTCTTGTGTTTTAATTTACCTTTTGTTTATTGATGATCTTGCAAAGTGATTCTCACTACATGCCTAGTGCATTTTATCAAAGTGGTGAAGATTGCAAGAAAGGATTCAATCTATTTCCTAGTTTATGTGTTTATGTGTTCTTATGGTTTAGCTATATTGTTGTTTAGCTAATGATGATCTTGCAAAATGATTCTCACTACATGCCTAGTGCATTTTATCAAAGTGGTGAAGATTGCAAGAAAGGATTCAATTTATTTCATAGTTTATGTGTTTATGTGTTCTTATGGTTTAGCTATATTGTTGTTAGTTAATGATGATCTTGCAAAATGATTCTCACTACATGCCTAGTGCATTTTATTCAAGTGGTGAAGATTGCAAGAAAGGATTCAATATATTTCATAGTTTAATAGTTTATGTGTTCTTGTGGTCTAGTTATATTGTTATCTATTTGTTGATGATCTTGCAAAGTGATTCTCACTACATGCCTAGTGCATTTTATTCAAAGTGGTGAAGATTGCAAGAAGGGATTCAACCTTGTATAAATTGTCATTCCATTCTCTACTTTATCTTTTAAATAGTTCTTGTGAATTAATCATAGTTTTGCTTAATGTTCAAAGTTTTCTTTGCATACTTGGTCTAAGCCATGAGCCCATCTCATTGAATAAAATTCCCTATTGCATATTCTATAGTGTTAGGGTTTTGATTTTTCGGTTTTGGTTCCCTAATGTGTGTTCTTGGGATTAGGGTTTTAGGTTTTGAGGTTCAAGTCACTATTTTGTTTTCTTGAATTTTTAGGTTGAACAATAATGCCTTGCTAGATGCCCATTTGGCAATTTCATATGTTAGCTTAGATTTTTGCCTACATGTTCATGCATTCATTTATATCTACATCTTTTGCATTTTCATGCTCTCTTAAATATGCATATATTAATACCATGTTTTGCATCTCATAAATTAAATACTCATGCATTCAATAATGTTGTATTTTGCATTCCATAATTGCATACTATTGCACTCATATACTTGTATCATGGTGCATCCAATTGTTCATAGCAAATTGTAAATACTCTTTTGATTGCTTTGCTTGTGTCCCAATGGTTGTTTTTGGGTTTTGACTTGGAAGAAGAATTTGAAATGTTATATTTCTTTTCAAGCTTGAAATCCTATGTTTTTTTCCAAAATAAGAAAACCTAAGGCATTTTTCTAAATAAAAATCATTAACCATCACTCGAAGCCGTTGCTTTTTTGATCGTTAATGAGGAGCTACTAGTGGTAGTCACTCGAAGCCTTTGCTTGTTTGGCTATCATGAAAACTCCCACACATTAAATAAACAACAACAAAAAACAACTAATTCAAACTTCCAAAATAACACGAGCTATTAGCTCACCACCTTTTTCAAAACTATTTTCAAAGAATAATACGACGTTGTCGCTTGTAATCACTCGAAGCCATTGCTTGTTTGATTACCAGTTCCAACTCTCTTTTCTTTCGAGTTAATACCGAATGCCACTCGAAGCCTTTGCTTGTTTGGTGTTCGCGAACACTCGAGTCTTATTTCAAAAACTTCAAAACTCAATCTCAAAAGCCGTTTTCACACGCAAAAAAACTTAGAACTACGTTGCTTTGATCCCTCAGCCGGTGAGGGTACGTAGGACCGGGTTCATGTCCCGTCAAGCACACCTTTAAAAGACCCATAAAAAACAAGAACTACGTTGCTTTGATCCCTCAGCCAGTGAGGGTACGTAGGACCGGGTTCCTGTCCCGTCAAGCACGCTTTTCAAAAATCTTTGTTTTGATCCGCTTTTCAAAGATACCAAAAACATCCCTTTTTCCCGTTTTCAATAAAGTGATTTCTCAAAAAGAAAAGAAAAATAAATAGAACAACGTATTTCAAATCAAACATTTCAAAACCACATCAAATTAATGGTTCCTTTCGGTAGAAAAGGCGTGTGAAGGTGCTAATACCTTCCCCATGCGCAACCGACCCCCGAACCTACATCTCTAAGTTTTCGAAAGACCACCCGCTTTCCTAAAAAGGTTTTTTCAATGTTTTCCTAAATAAATATTGGTGGCGGCTCTACTGATTTTCAAACGTTGTCAAACTGAAAAGTCCCAAACCGGATTTTTCGGGGCGCAACAGATAGTAAGGAACAAAATGAGATAGATGAAATTGATGTGTTCATAGGATTGGTGAGATTTTCGAGGACGAAAAGATTCTAAGTGGGGGAGAGTTGTAACGCCCCAAAAATAGTCAATTATTTATTCAATTGGGTTATTTAAAAACTTGCAACATTTTATTAGGTCATAAGATTAATGTGAGATTCTTATGGTATTAGGAGGTATTTTGGTTGGTCATATTAAAAGGATAATAGGGCAATTGACTTAAATTAGGAGTTTATTTCATTTAGGAGATGCTTAAGTGAATGGAGAAGGTGGGCGTAGAGGCCCATGAGCCATTAGAAGCCCAAGTGTGTGCTTTAAGTGAGAGTGTCGAAGGAAAGGAAGCATGTTTGCCACAAAGGGATCTAAGAAAAGTCAAGGAGAAGTAAGAGAGAGAAGTTGGTAGGTGAGATCGGTTTCTAGAGAGAAGGGAGAGCTTTTGGCGTGGAAGAAGCTCAAGCTCAAGGGAGAAGAGTTGCTGCGAGTGTTAACTGGAGGAATCGGTGAAGAGAGGGTCGTTTACTCAACTGGTCAAAGTTAGGGGGCTCTCTTCTCACGTATAATTTTGTAGTATGATGAGTGTTATGTGTGAGTACTTGTAGCTGTTTTTTCCTGAGTTGTGTTGCATGTGTTTGTGTGTTTTTCTGACGTTTTGCTTAACGCTATGTTTAGCTCGTTTCAGTGAGCTTGTGTTGAGATGATGAGGTGATGGTCGTGAGAGACTAAGGAGTGAAATGGGAGCTGAGAAAACTCTCAGTCCGAGTGAGCTAAAGTGAGAGACGTGAGAGTGTAAGGTTCTTATGGAGTAGAACGCTAGACTACCGATGTGTAGGTTGGGAGTTGAGTGTTCATAACAAAGAGAACGTGTGTCTAGGCTTAAGCGAAGGGGTTGACTTGGGGTAGTAGAGGTGCATCTACCTACCACTAGTGTAACGAAACTTAAGTGATGATCGTAAGTCAAAACGTAAGTAACAAGGTATAGAAGCCGAGATGAGTGATAGAGCACCAGTAACTAAGCGTATGAGTACATAAGACTAGGTATAAGGATCGGTTTGTGCTTGCTGAGGTGTAGAGTAAGTAGGCCGAGATGCTTAGGCCGAGGTAAAGTACTTAGGCTTAGCTGCTGAAATGCCGTTGATAACGTGTAGGCGTGTAACCTTAGGTGTTATGGCCGAGATGTCGAGTATATCATACCTAGGTGCACTTGACGAGGTGAGATGTACGTTCGTGTGAAGTGGAGTGACTAGGAGTGAAGCGAGTGTAGGCATGCCGAGGTGCCAAGCGTGCCGAGGGTGCCGAGTGTGCTGAGGTGCTATAGGTGCCGAGGTGTGGTTTTAACGCTAGTGTAGCGCAGGTTATTGCTGGGCGCGACTGTGAGTGTCGTTTTGGAGTGCCAAGTGCGTGAGGGGTTAAATGGTGTAGTCATTTTAGTCCCTAATTGATGTTTTAGTCCTAAGGGACTTGGTAGCCCCGTAGTGGTGATTGGTCCACTATTAGGCGCGAGGTGGTTGATGAGCTAAGAGGCGGCGACGCTTAAGCGTTGTTGGCCGATGTAGAGGCGTCGGCGCTTAACCCGAAAAATGATATATGTGTGTTTGTTGGCCTTATGGCTACGAGTAGAGGATTAAATAAATGTTGAAGTCCACGAGGGCATTAAATAAATGAAAATGGTGAATGCAGAGGACTTGGTCCTATGGAGAAAGCAGAGGACTTAGGTCCTATTTATGAATAAAAGGCTGCGGTCTAATTGGTGAGTTACTGGAATTATGTTATGATTTAATTGAATAATGTGTATGATGTGTGATATGCATTGTTCATGGCGTCGCATAAATCATAAGCATAAGGTGATAGCGAGAGGACTTCGGTCCTAAGGTGATAGCAGAGGACTTGGTCCTAAGGTGATAGCGAAGACTTGGTCTTAATGGATCCATCATGCATATGCCCGTGGAGTTTTGGGTCTGCATCATTCATATAACTCATGCACTGAATAATTGTTATTTGTGTGCTGTGCCGAAGTGTTTATATGTGTTTGCTTAGCATAATGCTTGTCATAAACCTTATTATATGTGTTTAGAGACTCACCCTCTTCGCTTTTATGTTGCTCTCATGTGGCAACTTTGGGTATCCACGAGTAGAGGTCGGTTCTCACTCGATTGTCGTTGGCGTCGTCATTTTGCTCTCGGTAGTGTAACACTTGGGGCCGAGTAGTGTAGTGTGTGAAGTGCGTATGTAGGTTATTTTGTGTTGTAAACCTATGTCTTTTGGAACTTGTATTATTTTGACTAAGTTGTAACTAATAACTTGTTACTTGATGAGCTCGGTTCCTTCTAGGCCGAGGTGATATATGTGCATTACACTACCACTGTTTTAGCTGCGCAAATGTTTTATTGTTTTGCTTGGTTAAGTTCATGTAGAAAAATGTAGCACTCCTTGAGTGATTTTTGAAAACTCTGATTTAATTGCTAAGTAGTATTAGAAGTAAGGGGGTGTTACACTTTACACTCACCAGCCTCCAAACCAGCCTCGGTTTCTTGGCGATTATCTTTATTCCATTGGAACCTTTCACAAGAGGAGCGTTCGCGCGAGCCTTGCTGATGAAGAGTGTGTCGAACCGTTAGAAAAATTAGTCACTTTATCGTCATTTCCATCGATGAACAATTTTTGATGAATTGGTGAGATCAGACGCTGTGAGTCGCTCCGAGAGATCTGTTTGCTTTCGGTGAGAATTCTTTTGCCAAAAAGCATAAGTAGGGTGTCTTCTCATCATTCAATTTCTTTGGAGACCGAGTGGAACTTGCCATAGATAGTAAGCAAGAGATGTTCTCACTCATGTTGGTCTTCTGCAATAGTCGGTTATTAGTGATACTCATTTGGTAGAGCGGCGTGATCAAAGAAGCGCAGGAAACCAGTAGGAAATAGACCCAGCGCATTCTCACGAGGTGGAGATCGATATGGGAAGACTATAATGAGCATGCTCGGCTCTCGCATGCAGCAGGAGTACTTTCGGGTAGACAACCATATGGGTTGCTGGCGCCTAGAAGGTTACCGGGAAATGTTGGCGCATGAATCTGGCTCAATTGCTTTGTTTGTCAAGATTCTATAAAACATTGAAACCAATTAAGTAAGACAAAACCGTTCAAAATTAAAACTTTAAAAGATGATGTTGTGATAAAAGCATTAAATCTTATCCCTATTTAATGGATTAACGGCCCATTTGTTTGTGGTCATTTGAGTTGCAAGAGATCTTTTAAAGATTATACACCCTCTAGTCCTATTTATAAGAAGAAAATTGCAATTTCAGGTTCATTGAATAGCTAATGTATCTGATTTAGTCGGTTATTCAATGAACCTAAACTTGCAAATTTTTCTTATGAATTGGACGAGAGAGAGTAACAATTATGCAAGGCTAACGAAAAAGAAAAGGAAAACAAAGCCCCTTCTCAGAAGCTAAAATAACAGCTTCTGTAGAAGCCTCTATACTAAATTGCATCATAAAATCATTGTTTTACCCCAATACTAATAGTGATGAAGGTGATCATAATGACTCACCTAAATGTTCCAAGTCGAGCGAGTGGTGTATGTGGCTGCCTGAGTAGCCCGGTGATAGACCCTGCATGAATTGATTCAATTTAGACACCAGTGAGATTTATACCTCAATAAAGGATAAATGACAAAACCAAAATCAAAACCAAATCCCAATCTCAAATCCAAACAAAACAGTGACTCAAAAGCCAAAACAACGGTGTATAGAATCCCCTTCCACTAGCGGATCTATAAGCGAGAAAATTAAGCAGTCATAGAAGCACAAAACGCAACATTATGCAGTTTTGGAATCAATAATGATTCACCCCACACATGCAATTATCAACATAAAACACATGAGAAACAAGGATCTATCATTGAAGAAAATTAAAATCCAAAAACACAAGATGGATAGAAAAGTGAAATTAACCTTGTAGAAGGCACCAACACCCTCATTCTTGAGCATGGTGGATGTGATACTTGCGCAGATCCTTGACCTCGTTGAATCCTCACCTACAAAGAAAAAACAAACCACGGATCCGAATCGGGTAAGAGAAATCAAAGATACCCATTCATCAAATCGGGGGAATCTCAACAAAAATAACGCAAAGGTGAAAACTTTATTCGACCTTGATCATATCGATGGGTTGAATGACGCAGTAGCGAGCATGCGGAGGCTCCGCCATTAACGAAAGGTTTGTGGCGGACCGCATAAAGCAAACAAGCTTGGGTTTCTTCTCGTCTCCCATTGTTGTTTTGTGAGATTGAAAGAATTATCGTTGAACCCTAAAATTACGTTTGGGAACTCGGACTTCCAAAATCAAGGAGGCGTAAGGAGGCGGGAACTCGTTTTCCAATACGCGGCGCTTGCTAAAAACGCTGGGTATGTGCCTATTTCGTTTTCAAACGCGCGGCGTTTACTAAAAACGCTGAATATTAAGCTATTTCGTTTTCAAATATGCAGCGTTTGCTAAAAAGCGGCTGGGTATGTGGCTATCTCGTGTTCAAAATACGCAGCGTTTGATAAAAACGCTGAATATTAAGCTATTTCGTTTTCAAATATGCAGCGTTTGTTAAAAAACGCTGGGTATGGGGTTAGCGTGTTTGGGTATAGGTGGCGTTTTAAGGCAAAACGCTGCTCATGGTGGCGCTCTTTTTTAGCCATTCTGGCGTAATGACCACAACTATGGGACAACCACATGGGGCACCCCAAAACAGCAAGAAATGGCGCTCGAAGGCAACACTACAAAGACGGGGCACCAAATAAAGACACTGGCGGCGCCGGGGGCAACACAAAGAGATAGGGCACCAAACAACACACCTGGCTGGCGCCCGGTGGCGGCACAAAACGCAACACAACAATTCTAAAGAACACAAAGAAATACATCAACACAACAACACAGCAAATACAAAGAACACAAAGAATTACGGCAACACAACAACACAAAGAATTACAAAGACACACAACAATTATAAAGAACATGCAATTCAAAGCCAACACAGCAATTACAACAACACAGCAAATTCAACAACATGCAATTACAGCAACCCAACAATTACAGCAATACAGCAATTACAGCAACACGGCAAATACAACAACATGCAATTACAGCAACACAACAATTACAGCAACATAGCAAATACAACAACATGCAATTACAGCAACACAACAATTACAGCAATACAACAATACAGCAAATACAACAACATGAAAACGGCGCCTAGGTGGCGCCAACATAGGGCATAATCATCAATTCATCAAATAATTTGTACATGTTACCCAATACATTTTATCAAACATCACATAGACACCAAACAAAGTCAAGAAACATCAAAAGTCCTAATCTCCCACATAAAACCCATCCTAGCCTTAGATGATCACAAATCCTAGCCTTGGAAGATTGCAAACCCTAGCCTTCTTTCTCCTCCTTTGGTGCACCTCACTTCCTTCTCTCCTCCTTGCGCCGTTTCTTCCTCTTCTCTCCTCACGTCTCCTCTTTCTTTTCTCTATTTTTCTCTTTTGCTCTCTAAATGAGCAATTGGCCCTAACCCTAGTGCTTATATCATGCGCTATTGGGTCATGGGCCTCTTTTACTACTTATTTAATTGCTAAGCACCACCCCCTAATTCAACGAAACGCCATATTATTATTTTAATATAACTACACTAATATAATACCTAAATAATTTAATTAAATAAATATTAAATTATTTGGGGTGTTACAACTCCAGCATCTATAACTTTTTTCTTCTTCAAAACATCACGTTGTGCAGCACTAACTTCTGTTGTATCTTCAAAAAAAAGTAGAATTTACTATTAATTCAAATGTAATCTATTTATTATTTATTATCGTTGACTTTCACTTTTTTTGGTAAATATTACTTTTGACTTTCTATAAAGGTTTTCTGCTTTATAGGAAAAATTATGTACGTCATACAAGTTATTTTTTTTTTGTTATAAACTTTGTATTCTCTACGCGAAATTGTAGAGTAGGACTACAATGGGCGACAAAATTCTTCTACGGTGAAAGACCGGAGCATATGGGGAAGAATACTGATAAAAAAATCATAAGGGATGAATCTAATAAATGTAGATTTGATGTAATGAAATATTTATATTTTGTATTTATTTTTTTGACAAGTTATATTTTGTATTTTGTTTCGATAAGTTTTCATGAAAGATAGTATTTACTATTTTATTTATTCAGTCAAAAAATACCATAAATTCAGTCAAAAATATAATTTACTATTAATTCATTCAAATGTAATTCATTTATTATTTATTATTGTTGACTCTCTCTTTTTTTTTGTTAAATATTATTTTTGACTTTCTATAAAGATTTTATGCTTTATAGGAAAAATTAAGTATGTCATACAAGTTATTATGGCTCTGTTTGGCGCGTCCCATTCGCTAACGGATAGCGGATGAGACAAGCGTAATTGACTAGCAGATGGCGAGTACGTGTGTTTGGCAAATACTAGCGTTTAGTGTTTTTCGAGTAGCGTTTAGCGTTTTTTGAAACACTACTTCTAGTAGCGTTTTTTGAAAAGTAGCATTTCAAAAAATGCTAGCGTATAGCGTTCACTTTTTTTTGACATTTTTACCCTTATTATTTTTCTTAAATTACTTCTCTTTCCTCATTAAATATTTTATCATCCTTAAATAATTTAATCATTAGTTAAATATCCTTTATGTCATTTTACATTTATCAGCTATTTTAACCGCTAGTTTTACCAAACACATAATTTACTATCAGTAAGCCTATCCGCTATCCACTAACTGCTTGCTCACCCGCTATCCGCTAGCGTATTTGCTATCCGCTACTTTTTACCAAAAAGAGCCTATATTTTTTTTGTTTATAAACCTTGTATTCTCTACGCTCAATTGTAGAGTATGACCACAATGGGCGGCAAAGTTTTCCCTGCCAAGTAGGACTACAATGAGTGGAAAAATAGAATTTAACACTGCTGCATGCCCAAAGCTGGACTACTATTTTATTTATTCAGTCGAAAAATAGAATTTACTATTAATTCATTCAAATGTAATTCATTTATTATTTATTATTTATTATTTATTATTGTTGACTCTCTCTTTTTTTGTTAAATATTATTTTTGACTTTCTATAAAGGTTTTATGCTTTATAGGAAAAATTAAATATGTCGTACAAGTTATTATGGCTCTGTTTGGCGCGTCCTGTAATGCCCAGATAATTTAATTAATTATTTAATTAAATTATTTCGGTTTTTTATGAGTATTGTCGTATTAAAATATTAATATAGTGTTTTATTTAAATGAATGGAGTAGTGCCCGGTAATTACGAAGTGGTAGGAAGAGGCCCAAGAGCCCAAGCCCAATGACTTAGGCTCCTAGGCGCTAGGGTTAGAGGGGAGTGCCTCAATTGGGAGAAAAAGAAAAGAAAAGAAAGAAAGAAAGAAGAGAGTGCGAAGAGAGAAGAGGAATCGGCGATCAAGAGAGAGAAGAGGGAGAAGGAGTTTCGTTGTTGTGGTTTCTTTGGTGTTTTCGTAGAAAGATCATCGTCTTCGGCAAAACCTAAGGTAAGGGTGGGTTCTTGCTCTATAATAGGGTTTATGATGGGGTTTATGTGGGAGTTAGGTCCTAGGTTGTGATTTGATTATGTTTGATGTGCTATTTGATGATTTTGATTGTATTTGTGATGATTATAATTGGTTTTGGTGATTGATCATGATGAGTTTTACTTGCTTATGGTTTTCGTGCGTTTCGGACCTTTGCTTTGGTCTTTCAAAGCTGATGTAATTATTTAGTTGATCCAAATAATTATGTGGCTAATTGTTTCTGAAAATAGACTTAAGTCGTTTTGGCACTAGTTTCGTTCAATTTGGAGTTGTGTAGCTCAAGTTATGAGTCTCCAAAGTTAGGTCAAATTTCTAGAATCAAACTGTGAGTAGGTTCGGTTTTTGCATGTTTTGTGTTCTCAATTGAACTCTGTTTTAAATGATTCTTGTTTCATTGAAAAGTAGACTTAATTCTCTACGAAATAGGCACTGGTTTCACGAAATTTTATTAAGAAATGAGAAAGAAAATTTGGTTACAAGTTGATATTTTATTTTAAATTTACCGGTTAGAAACGAGGTGTTACATTAGTGGTATCAGAGCAGTTCGGTCTGTCCGGCCAAGTTGTCCAGTTTTAGTGTCTTTTGACGATTAAGTGTTGCTAGGTTAGTTCTGATTTTTGTTTATGCTGCAGTGTTAAGTTGAAATGGCTGGAAGGAACGACGCTGCTCTTGCTGCTGCTTTGCAAGCTATGGCGCAGGCTGTGGGGAACCAGTAGAATGATGGTGAAAATGCTGGAACTCGCAGTCTGGCTACCTTTCAGAGAGAGAAGCCGCCTACCTTTAAGGGCAGGTATGATCCCGATGGTGCTCTAGCTTGGTTGAAGGAGATGGAGAGGATATTTTGTGTGATGGATTGTACTCCGGCCTGAGAAGGTCCGTTATGGTACTCATATATGGCGCGAAGAAAGATGATGGTGGTGGTTAGAGGTTAGCGCAGAGATGGAGGCGCAAATGAAAGAGGTCACTGGGTGTATTCAGTGGGGAGTTTCGAGGAAGTATTTTAGGAGGATGTCGAGGTAAGAAGGAGATTGAGTTCCTTGAGTTGAAGCAGGAAATATGTGCGCTATCGAGTATCTTTGCTAAGTTCACGAATTAGCAAAGTTCTACTCGCACTACACCGATGCCCCGCCTTTGAGTTTTCCAAGTGCATCAAGTTTGAGAATGGGTTGAGACCCGAGATTAAGAAGGCAATTGGTTACCAGAAGATCCGTGTGTTCTCTGATTTGTTTGATAGTTGTAGGATTTTTGAGGAAGACAGTAGTGCCCACTATAAGATTATGAAGGAGCAGAGGGGCAAATTTCAGAACCTTAGTAAGCCATATGAGGTTCCTGCTGGCAAGGGTAAACAGAGATCTGCTGATGGTAAGAGGACTAGTGGGGGAGATGCTCCTGCTAACATTGTGTGTTTTAAGTGTGGTAAACATGGTCATAAGAGCAACGTATGCCAGTTGGGGGCGAAGTTGTGTTTCCGTTGTGGTAAGGAGGGTCATTTGGCGGCTGAGTGTGAGCGTAAGGATATTCTCTGTTTCAACTGTGGTGAAGGTGGGCACATTAGTTCTAAGTGTCCGAAGCCGAAGAAGGAAAGATTCAGTGGGAAAGTGTTCGCTCTGGCAGGTGAAGAGTCTACTGGGGATGATGGACTTATTAGAGGTACGTGCTTCATTAATGGTACTCCTCTAAGATCTGTTGTTGATACTGGTGCTACTCATTATTTTATTGCTGCTGAATGTTGTAAGAATTTGGGTCTTGCATTGTCTGCTATGAATGGAGAGATGGTAGTCAACACTCCAGCTAAGGGGTCGGTAACCACTTCTCTAGTGTCCCTTGTCGATCTTCGACAGAGACTTTGTTGTGGATTTTGTTTGTGTGCGTTGTTGAGCGGGTTGGATGTTCCTGTGTTGCCGTGGGGAGCTCCTGTGTTGTTGGTTAAGAAGAAGGATGGGAGTATGAGGTTATGTGTGGATTATCGTCAGTTGAACAAGGTAACCATTAAGAATAAGTATCCGCTTCCGAGGATTGACGATTTGATGGATCAGTTGGTGGGTGCTAAAGTGTTCAGTAAGATTGATTTGAGGTCGGGTTATCATCAGATTAAGGTAAAGGATAAAGATATACATAAGACGGCTTTCAGAACCCGTTATGAGCATTATGAGTATTCTGTGATACCTTTTGGTGTCACCAACGCGCCGGGAGTATTATGGAGTACATGAATCGTATTTTCCATACTTATTTGGATCGGTTTGTGGTGGTGTTTATTGATGATATTCTAGTTTACTCTAAGACAGAAGAAGAGCACGCAGAGCATTTGAGGCTAGTGCTAGAAGTGTTGATAGGGAAGAAGTTGTATGCAAAACTGTCTAAGTGTGAGTTCTGGCTGAATGAAGTGAGTTTCCTTGGTCATGTTATTTCTGTTAGTGGTATTGCTGTGGATCCAGCCAAGGTAGATGTTGTGTTGCAATGGGAGAGTCCAAAGTCGGCTACTGAGATTAGAAGCTTTTTGGGATTGGCTGGTTATTATAGAAGGTTCATTGAAGGTTTTTCTAAGTTAGCCCTTCCGTTGACTCAGTTGACTTGTAAGGGAAAAGCTTTTGTTTGGGATGCTCGATGTGAAGAGAGCTTCAATGAATTGAAGAAGAGATTGACAACGTCTCCTATTTTGACATTGCCCGTTCTGGACAAATATTTTGTGGTGTACTGTGATGCTTCCAAGATGGGTTTGGGAGGTGTGCTTATGCAGGATGGTAAGGTAGTTGCTTATGCGTCTAGACAGTTGAGGACCCATGAGAAGAACTACCCTACGCATGATTTAGAGCTAGCGACAATTGTTTTTGTGCTGAAGATTTGGAGGCACTATCTTTATGGTACTAGATTTGAGGTGTTTAGTGACCATAAGAGTTTGAAGTACTTGTTTGATCAGAAAGAGTTGAATATGAGGCAGCGAAGGTGGTTAGAATTGTTGAAGGATTATGATTTCGACTTGAACTATCACCCGAGCAAAGCTAATGTCGTGGCGATGCTTTAAGTCGAAAGACCTTGCATATGTCGGCAATGATGATTAAGGAGTTGGAGTTGATTGAGCAGTTCAGGGATATGAGTTTGGTTTGTGAAGTAACACCGCAGAGTGTTAGATTGGGAATGCTGAAGATTGGCAATGAATTTTTGGTTAGTATCAGAGAAGCCCAGAAGTCGGATGTCAAGCTGGTAGATTTGATGGTTGCGAATGACCAATCCGAGAGTGGAGATTTCAGGTTGGATTCCCAAGGTGTGTTGAGATTAGGGATAGAGTTTGCATCACGATCATGCGAATATGAAGAGGGTGATTCTTGATGAGAGTCACGAAGTAAGTTGAGTATTCATCAGGGGCTACAAAGATGTATCAAGATTTGAAGAAGTTGTTTTGGTGGCGGGGATGAAGCGGGATGTGGCACGAGTTTGTGTATGCATGTTTGACTTGCGGAAGTCAAAGGTTGAGCATCGAAACTGCGCAGGTTGATGCAACCGTTGGAGATTCAGTGGAAATGGGACAAAGCATTCCTATGGACTTTGTGGCGGGATTGCCTCATCTTTGTGAAAGAGTATGATGCAATCTGGGTGATTGTTGATAGGTTAACAAAATCATCTCACTTTGTTCCTATTAACATCATGTATCCAGTGCCTAGGTTGGCGGAAATTTATATCCGGGAAGTTGTGAAGCTTCACGGAGTTCCTATGAGTATTGTTTCAGATAGAGATCCGAGGTTCACTTCAGATTTTTGGAAGAGTTTGCAAGAAAAGTTGGGATCCAAATTGAGGTTGAGTTCGGCGTATCACCCTCAGACGGATGGTCAGTCAGAGAGGACTATTCAGTCATTGGAGGATCTGTTGAGAGCTTGTGTTTTGGAACAAGGGGGTTCGTGGGATTCCTACCTTCCATTGATAGAGTTCACATACAACAACAGTTACCATTCTAGTATTGGGATGGCACCTTTTGAAGCATTGTATGGCCGGAAGTGTAGAACCCCGTTCTGTTGGTATGAATCTGTGGAGAGTGTGGTGCGTGGACCTGAGATTGTTCGCGAGACAACTGAAAAGGTGAAGTTGATCCGTGAAAAGATGAAAGCGTCGCAGAGTCGACAGAAGAGTTACCATGATAATCGGAGAAAGGATTTGGAGTTCCAAGCGGGTGAGCATGTATTTTTGAGAGTCACTCCGGTGACCGGTGTTGGTCGTACTTTGAAGTCAAAGAAACTCACTCCTCGTTTCATTGGTCCGTATCAGATTTCAGAGAAAGTTGGGAATGTTGCCTATAGAGGGGCTTTACCGCCTAACCTTTCGAATTTGCATGACGTGTTTCATGTGTCGCAACTTCGGAAGTACATCTCAGATCCATCTCATGTGATTCACATGGACGATGTGGAGGTACGGGATAATCTCACGGTGGAGACGATGCCTGTACGGATTGAGGATCATGAGGTGAAAGTTCTAAGAGGCAAGGAGATCGCATTAGTGAAAGTGGTTTGGTTAGGAGCTGCTGGAGAGAGCACGACGTTGAAACTGGAGAGCAAGATGCGGGAGTCCTATCCCGAGCTGTTTGAATCAGGTAAATTTCGAGGACGAAATATTCTAAGTGGGGGAGAGTTGTAACGCCCAGATAATTTAATTAATTAGTAGTGCCCGGTAATTACGGAGTGGTAGGAAGAGCCCAAGAGCCCAAGCCCAATGACTTAGGCTCCTAGGTGCTAGGGTTAGAGGGGAGTGCCTCAATTGAGAGAAAAAGAAAAGAAAGAAAGAAGAGAGTGCGAAGAGAGAAGAGGAATCGGCGATCAAGAGAGAGAAGAGGGAGAAGGAGTTTCGTTGCTGTGGTTTCTTTGGTGTTTTCGTAGAAAGATCATCGTCTTCGGCAAAACCTAAGGTAAGGGTGGGTTCTTGCTCTATAATAGGGTTTATGTGGGAGTTAGGTCCTAGGTTGTGATTTGATTATGTTTGATGTGCTATTTGATGATTTTGATTGTATTTGTGATGATTATAATTGGTTTTGGTGATTGATCATGATGAGTTTTACTTGCTTATGGTTTTTGTGCGTTTCTGGACACTGTTTCGGTCTTTCTGAAACTGATACTGTTTGGTTGATCCAAAAAATTATGTGGCTGATTTTTTTTGAAAATAGACTTAAGGCTGGTCGTTTTGGCACTGGTTTCGTTCAATTTGGAGTTGTGTAGCTCAAGTTATGAGTCTCCAAAGTTAGGTCAAATTTCTGGAATCAAACTGTGAGTAGGTTCGGTTTTTGCAGGTTTTGTGTTCTCATTGAAAAGTAGACTTAATTCTGTATGAAATAGGCACTGGTTTCACGAAATTTCATTAAGAAATTAGAAAGAAAATTTGGTTGCAAGTTGGGTAAAGAGTTCTGTCCGATTTTGGTACCTCAGTGTAGTGTTTTGAAAAACTGTACCAACTGGATACTTATTTTGAAAAATGAAAATTATAGGTAGCAACTACACTCAGAGATCTTTCCAATGAGTGGTCTTTTGTTGAAATCCGATGTCGTTTGCTATTTTAATTAATTCGCCGAAGTAGGTGCACTGCTGTAGGAATTCAACACTTGTGCTGTGTTGCTGCCTGTGGCGCCTGTGTTGCGTTATGTGTCTAAAACTGTGTTGCGTTTTGTGTCTGAAACTGTGTTGCGCCAGGGCGCCATGTTGCTGCCCTGTGTGCGCTCTGTGTGGCTGTGTAGCCACTGGGCACCAGTTTGGGCCTTTGACCATTTTATTGTTGATGTTGTTGATGATAATAGATCTAATGACCAAATTATGATGATGATGATGATGATGGGTCTATGACCTTTTATTTGTTGTTAGTGTTGATGTTGTTGTGTCACTTAGATGGCTATGAATGTTGATTGTTATAACAGCCCGGGTCCACCACCCCAGCGCTATTACTCAAGATCTTTTCTACCCCCCTTGTAGAATTTTTGCCTTCCGTGGGATTCGAACCTTGTACATGGGGCTCAAATACAAAGTTACACTCTTTCCCACTACCAATTGAGCAGCGGTTCAATTGGTAGTGGGAAAGAGTGGAACTTTGTATTTGAGCCCCATGTACAAGGTCTGAATCATGAAAAAGGCAAAAATTCTACAAGTGGGTAGAAAAGATCTTGAGTAATAGATGTGGTGGACCCGGTCGTTATATAAAAAGCGCCTTTTTTTGTAATGGCCGGGTCCACCACCCCAGTAGCTATTACTCAAGATCTTTTCTACCCCCTTGTAGAATTTTTGCCTTAGTGGGATTCGAACCTTGTACATGGGGCTCAAATACAAAGTTCCACTCTTTCCCACTACCAATTGACTTGTAACACCCCCTTACTCTCTTTAAATATTTAATTAAAAATCAGAGTTTAAAAATTGTTTTTCTTTTAAAAGATACATCCTCGAGGAATGCTACGTTCACCATACATATGACTTAAAATTAGTCAACATTACTCTTTCATTAATAAAATATATTGCGTGTTACATATCACGACTTAAATGGGGAGAACCCTCAAAAATACTTGTTTAGTTTTACAACAATCCAGAACTAGTTCACTAGCACAGCGGAATGAAAATAAGTTTAACTTATCCATTACATAATCAATACATACTCCAAAATAGTTTAATACATAAGTAAAATAACGATACTATACTCCCCATCCCTAGTCCGACTATACAGAGCTTGACACAATAACTCGGAAGGCATAGGCACCTTCACTCAAGTATCACTGCGCACAACACTGTTTGTCGCCACGAGAGCGAGCAACATAAAATGCTAGGGTGAGTCTCTTTGCATAAATAATAACAAATAATATAAGCATTATACGAGGAAGGAAGTAGAACACACTCTACAACCATACTAACATACGTCACTAAAACAAACATCGAGAAGCCTCTTTGCTCAAGTAACAAACACTCATCCTCGGTCATATAGCATTCAACTCCCACTCATCGGGAGACATCAATCAAATGTATGAGTGTATGCATGAGTGCAATGCAACCCAAACTCTAGGGTATAATGCATGTGGATCCATCTCTTTTAGGCCACTCAAGGCCGCCACGCAGCATATCATCTCTTTTAGGCCACTCAAGGCCGCCACGCGAGCATATCATCTCTTTTAGGCCACTCAAGGCCGCCACGCAGCATATATCGTCTGATGCATATGATTCATGAGACTCTATGAACAATGCATCACTCACAATCAACCATCTCTTTTAGGCCACTCAAGGCCGCCACGCGAGCATATCATCTCTTGTGTTATTCAACAACACTAAGCTCACCGGCATTCTTGCGCCGTCACCACAACATTGCCCATTTCTCTTAGACAACCTCAATAGCACTAAGGCTAACGCCCATCTCACAGACACCTCTACTCATAGGTAGTGAACAACTCAATCACTACAACTCGGTCACTACGTGAACCTCTCGTCACCTAGGACTAAAACGTCACATAAGGACCAAATGGAAGCACACAGCTCGTAGACAACCTCTAGGCAACTCTCAATTATATTGGACCACTTACTCAAGGCACAAAGCCACATCTCAACCGGCAACCACGGGCATGCCACTTGGACACCCTTGCCGTAACACACACATCAATGCCTAAAGCATAAGGCACACCACAATCGGGCGCCACACCATACGCACACGCCTACACCACCTCACCACACGTCATTCACTTACACGCAGGCGCACACAGCTGCCACCCTTGGCGCCAGCCCTGCGCCCAACACATGTATCAAGTGCACCAAGGCACCCCAAGGGACCCCAAGGCGCACCAAGGCACACGGGACAGCCACATTTGGCGCCCTTCACCGTGCAACACCTCCACACACCCACACTCAGGCGCACCAAGGCGCACGGGACAGCCACACTTGGCGCCCCACACATGCACACGCAACCCTCAGCTAGACCAACCGTGACCCTGGCGCCAATTTGCTAGGCAAATGGCGCCCCCTCTTTGCCAGCTCAACCAAACCGATTAACTCAATTAACTCAATTAACTCAATCAACTCAACTAACTCAATTAACTCAATTAACTCAATTAACTCAACTAACTCAATTAACTCAACCACATTTTTAATCCAACAACTCAATTATCAAAATAATCCAAATACACCTAAACACCCATTTATTCACAACAAAACAACCACACTCATAAACCACACAAACTACATATCAATCCCATTTCAACAACAACATAATGGGTTCCTCAAAAATCAATTCAACAACTCAAGCAACACAATCAAGCAATCATGTTCACTCATCAATTCAAATACACCTCAATCAATATATATTCACTAATCACTATTCATCATCTTCACCAAATACATCAAATTACACATTCTAAACCCATCACACATACAATCACTCATATTACAAATTATTATGAATGAAAAAGACCCCCTAACGTTTGAAATTTGAAGAATATAAGCTTTCCTATCCTCCAAAAGCCCAAGAACACCAAACAATCACCAATTCCAACATTTGAGCTCAAAACCCCATTAATGGCAAAACAACAACAAGAAGAAATTAGGGATTGATATTCACATCAATAGATAGAGGAGGAAAAATGGAAGAGAATGAGCTAAAAAGCCCCTTACGTAGTGCTAAGATGGAGAAGATCTCCACCTCTTTCCTCCCTCTCACCGTCGCCTCTCCTCCTCCTTTCTCCCTCTCGGCTTCTCTCTCGCTGTAGCGTTCCTTTCTTTTCTGTCTCGGTTCACTTCTTTTCTTTCTTCTCTTAATTCATTTCTTTCATTTGATCCACATACAATTGGGCCCAAATGGGTTGGGCCTCTATTCACACCCCCCTCAATTAATTCAACTACTCCCTAACTTAATAATACCACCACTCTCTTATTTGCTATCTCTCACCTCCATATTTAATTAAAACACCTCATTCATTTAATTAAATATGACTAACCACATAACTCCTAAGTAATTAATTAAATAAATATTCAAATTATTTTCGGGGCGTTACAACTCTCCCCCACTTAGAATATTTTCGTCCTCGAAAATACTCACGAAGCAATACCCAACTTCTCCCCACCTCTAACCGTACTCATCATAATCTATCGTACACTAAGGTAACAAACCACACCTTCTCTACACTCTTACCCTTAGCAGATATTCTAACCTGTAGGGTATCCAGATCCTACTCGACTACTCAAATACCATCTATTAGATGCGGGGACACTATACCCTCAACCACGATTTGCGATTAGCTTACCTCTTTAAGTTTCCAATCTCACGGTGCTCACTTCCGAACTCAACCTATCTCATATATCTAATTGACCTACTCATCGTCATTACTAGTAATTCCACATCGAGTTCCATAACCACCGCACTCCTAGTGCGCCTAACAACAATTCTAAACCACGTTAACATCAAACGGCATCTCGGCACACTGTACTTAGGTGTACGCACACTACAGCAATTACCACTCCTTACTCCCTCAGTTACTCACCTTGGTTACACTACACTTGAGCACTTCACTCTTAAACGTAACATTGCATCTCGGTAGAGATACACGGTATAACTTAACGTCCCGCACTATAGCCACTACACCTCGACTCCCATGGATTTACCCTCCGACTTACCTATACAACACTTTGACAACTTCAATATTTCGACACTTCCACTCTAACTTAGAGAAATACACTTAGACATTACTCATTTCGACAACTCTGTACTTCAACTTACCTACGTTTCAACAAACACTAACTTCGACTTACACTTTACCTCAATATCTCCACAATTGTACCATACTAGATTTCGACAATATATATATATATATATATATATATATATATATATATATATATATATATATCGACAGACATACTCTTCACTTAAATTCTTACACCTATTTCAACAACTTTGCTCTTCGACCATGCTTACATCCACTCTAACATTTTCCCAATTTCATTTACCCTCTAATCACACAATTCAATTACTACTTTGAACATGTATCAAAATTTCTAACGAAAATTCGTGAGTTTCCTCTGTAATATGGACATCCCAAAAATAATTTTTACTGTTTAACCGATCCGAACATCAATTTTAAAACAGAACATATCATACATTTCAATAGACAATATAGGTGCAATAGATTTTTCAGTGATGGTTCATAAACTTCGACAATTCCTTTAACATAGCAAGCGTTATCGGAATTAAACAACCAAATATTCTAACACTGTCAACACATAAACACACAAACACATTTTAAAATTCTCTAAGCGTGAGTAAAACTCACCTTTTTGTTTCAAAAGATTTTACCTCGTCAAACCATGAAATTTTTGTAAGACCTCGTCATTTTCAAACAACATCACTCCATGACCTAATCGGTCCTAAAGCTAAAATCATGTCACATTCTTGTAATAAAATTCTAAACAACTTGGAATGCAATTTAACACAAATCTTGAAATCACGTTCATTCCCAAAAACACAGAATTTTCCAAGTCACCGTTTCTTTTTGAAAATCATAGAATTCACAATTTTGTCCAAAAGGAAAACTATACGCAACCCCAAATCTTATTATAACACGAGCAGGTTGCCACACAAACAACCACTTATTATTTTCAAAATTTAGTTTTTAGACATAAACTCGGAAATTAGAAAAGTCAATCATTTCATTTTGCCAAAAAGGAGACTATCTGTGAATCCTAACCTTAATTGTTATAACCAAGCACCGCATTTCATTTCATTACATAACTTCAAAATAATTTTAGCACAAATCAAAATTAAACTCATGTGCATTACAGAAACAATCAACCTATAGCAAATTTGTCAATCAAGGGTAACAAGATTCAACAAACAATCCTTCAAATATTGTCTATCCACTACACTTAGGCACACTACACCTAAGCACTCCCTAACCTCGGCCATTACACTACACAATGCTTCGGTACACTCTTTTGGCACCTCGGTTCTCTACACTACGTCACGGTAAGCTTCACTACACTTACTATTCAAACGTACCTAAACCTCGGTACTACATTACTTTTACTCCCACATACTACGTCATATGCATATGTCCTCCTCTAGAGCTTCTACCACCGGTACCATGTTCAGACATCGTTGGGCGTTGATGTTGCTGTTGTTGTTGTCTCCTTCTTACCCTTTGTTGTCTCCTTAGTTGCCTGAAAGTTCTTTCAGTTCGGATCAAACTCGGCAGATTCACTCCCTGGTTCAATCGAACTAGAGCTCGAGTTGGAACTAAGCATACGCTGTAACGTCTACCTGTTCACACACAGAAACAACAAACAACATAGTAAAATTCTTCCAACTTGTGTTTTAATACTTTGGAACAATAAAAGTTAACTTCAATCCCCGGCAACGGCGCCAAAAACTTGTTTGCGTGTAAATTAGTTGTGGTATTCGCAAATTTAGTGCAAGTATACACGTCGTACAAGTAATAAAGTGGATAAAAGTAAGAGATCGTTCCCACGAGGATTGGTTTGCTTTCAAAGTTCAAGTTTCAAAACACAAGTGAATCAAGTAACAAATCGACAATAAGAGTGTTTTTAATGCTAGAAATGTAAATGAAGCAATTAAACAAATGTTGGTTGTGAATATGGATGAGGAGTGAGTTGGGTTGTTGCATGTAAGTAAATCCTTTCTAGTCAGACGTTATAACGTTTACACGCTATTACGTACAAATGCTATTCGGTATAGACGTTACCACGTCTGAACGCTGTTGCAAAAGAGCTGTGTTTTTCAACACAAAACGTCAGAGTTTCAAGTATAAGAGGTCCTATGTCTAGGTTCTAAATAGGCCCACTCCTGTATTTTAAGTACCCACAGCAATGTTCTATGAACTATTATCCATTCTATGTCTAGACTTAGATAAAAATGCCTAAATGTCTTTAGTGCACCTTTTCGTTCATATAAATCTTTGAGTTCTTTTCATAGACCATGTATGTACCTATGAATCTACCTATTTTAAGTGATCAGTCTCAAAACAAGTTTGGAAATATTATCATGCAAAGATTTAAAACATATAAGCGTCAATACTTCATAACATTTAACTAGAAATTCATTACATGCAAAACAACAACCCAACTACAAAATGTTTAGCTCATGCCGAGCATCTTTCTGTAAAGATAAGGAGTTAAAATCCAAATACCATACATAGAGGAAAAGATCATCGAGTACAACAGATACGCCTAAGTAACTTTCCTGCATGCAGTCTGTAGAGACGTTACAACGTCTGAGCTTCACAGTAGTGGTTATGACTGGAAATGGAGTTGAGTAGAGTTCAAAAACCGAAGTCTGTGTCGAACTTCGTTTTGAGAACTCTTTTACGAACAATGGAGGAAGGTAGATGATGAATGTATGGGTGGTATGGTGCGGTGTGTGTGCATCTCCCCTTAGAGAGAGAGATAAGTCTTGTAATTATAGAAAAAGGGGTCACATGTTGCTGATGTCATTTGCCCACCTACCAAGCCTGTTTGCACTACGAACCGACATCGCATGCGGTGCTACGGTCGTCGTCATCGCGTCGACCTTGAGAGAGAAGATCTTCGACTTGTTGAATCTTTGACCATCATTATTAGTGCAAAGACAACCGAGATATTTCTTTCTTGCTTTGCTTTGCCTTTCGTAGGCGTGGTGAGAGGGCGTTGCGGCGTTCGGCTTTTTTTGCGCACAAACACAAGAAGCATCAAAATGCTCACAAAGGCACCAATTGATGCCAAAATGCACATAACTCGTAATTTAGCCCCTAGCTAACTAAGAAACAATAAATTAACAGAAAACTAATAGAATCAACCTACTAATGCTAGAGAACTTGCATGATTTATCTTTGAATAAGTATAAATAACTCATATAAATATGAGTTATCAGGACCCCTACACTAAAAAACACCAACCAACAAACCTTTTTCAGGAAGAACTACGTAGCTTTGATTCCTCCATTGCATCCGGAGGTACGTAGGAGCAAGAGTCCACTCTTGTCAAGCACTAAAAATTAAAAATTTAATTAAGTCTTTTTCACTATAAATAAAAAGGGTAAATATTAATAAACCATAAATAATTAGACGAAGGATGTCGTGGGGTGCTAATACCTTCCCCATGCATAACGACTCCCGAACCTTTAAACTTGCCTTATCCTAAAACTAAAAGGGATTTTCCGAATTTGCCCTTAAACTAAAATTAATGGCGGCTTCCTTTCGAACTTCGAAGAATCCATTCCCGGATTTTTCGGTCGCTACAATTACTAATGAATTTTTGGTTAGCATTCGGGAGGCTCAGAAGCTAGATGTTAAGCTAGTTGATGAGGTGGTTGGAATTGGTCAATCTGAAAATAAGGATTTTGGATTGGATGCTCACGGTTTGTTGAGATATCGTAATCGGATTTGTATTCCTGAAGAAGAGGAGATAAAGAAAGAAATTCTTGAAGAGTGTCATAGAAGTAGATTGAGTATCCATCCGGGGAGCTACAAAGATGTATCAGGATTTGAAGAAGTTATTTTGGTGGCCGGGGATGAAGAGGGATGTAGCTCGGTTTGTTTATGCCTGTTTGACTTGTGTCAGAAGTCAAAGGTGGAGCATCAGAAGCATGCAGGGCTGATGCAGCCGTTGGAAATTCCGGAGTGGAAGTGGGATAGTATTTCTATGGACTTTGTGACTGGATTGCCTAATACGGCGAAGGGGTATGATGCAATTTGGGTGGTTGTTGATAGGCTGACGAAGTCGTCTCACTTTGTTCCTATTAACATCACATATTCGGTGCCTAGATTGGCGGAGATCTATATCCGAGAAATTGTGAAGCTTCATGGAGTTCCTTCGAGTATTATTTCAGATAGAGATCCTAGATTCACCTCGGAATTTTGGAAGAGTTTGCATGAGGCGTTGGGTTCTAAGTTGCGGTTGAGCTCGGCGTATCATTTGCATACTGATGGTCAGTCAGAGAGGACTATTCAGTCGTTAGAGGATTTTTTGAGGGCTTGTGTTCTTGAGCATGGTGGTGCGTGGGATTCTTATCTCCCATTAATTGAGTTTACCTATAATAATAGTTATCATTCTAGTGTTGGGATGGCACCTTTGAGGCGTTGTATGGTCGGAGATGTAGGACTCCTTTATGTTGGTATGAGTCTGGAGAGAGTGTGGTGCTTGGACCTGATATTGTTCGAGAGACCACTGAGAAGGTGAAGCTGATTCGTGAGAAGATGAAAGCTTCGCAAAGTAGGCAAAAGAGTTATCATGATAAGAGGAGGAAGAATTTGGAATTCCAAGCCGGTGATCATGTGTTTGTGAGGGTCACCTCGGTGACTGGTGTTGGTCGTGCTTTGAAGTCTAAGAAGTTGTCTCCTCGTTTTATTGGGCCATACCAGATTTTGGAGAGAGTTGGGAAGGTTGCTTATCGGGTGGCCTTGCCACCTAATCTGTCGAATTTGCATAATGTGTTTCATGTGTCGCAGTTGAGGAAGTATGTTCCAAACTCGTCTCATGTGATTCATATGGATGATGTGCAAGTGAGAGATAATCTCACTGTTGAGACAATGTCAATTAGGATTGAGGATCGAGAAGTGAAGATTTTAAGAGGGAAGGAGATCCATTTGGTAAAGGTAGTTTGGTTGGGGGCTGCCGGTGAGAACGCGACATGGCAGTTGGAGAGTAAGATGCAGGAATCATATCCCGAGTTGTTTGATTCGGGTAAAATTTCGAGGACGAAATATTCTAAGTGGGGGAGAGTTGTAACGCCCCAAAAATAATTCAATTATGTATTTAATTGGGTTATTTAAGGCTTACAACATTTTATTAAGTCAAATGAGTAATTTGGAAGTTTCATTTTATTTAGAAGGTGTTTGAGTGATGGAGGAGGTGCGAATAGAGGC
This sequence comes from Oxytropis ochrocephala, assembly GCA_020916435.1. Taxonomy (NCBI): domain Eukaryota; kingdom Viridiplantae; phylum Streptophyta; class Magnoliopsida; order Fabales; family Fabaceae; genus Oxytropis; species Oxytropis ochrocephala. The sequence continues at coordinate 52,966,423 of CM037091.1, read as the reverse complement.
CTATGATCCATTAGTTAGGCCCATATCCATGCTATAAGCTTAGGTGTCGATGGTGAGAGCTCATTTGCAACCAAAAGCAAAGAAAAGTCAAAGAAACTGAGAAGAGGGAGAGAAGTGCGACGGTTCCAAGTGAGAAGAAGAAGAGAAGATTTGGCGTAGAGAGTTCAAGTTCAAGGAAGAGAAGCTTGCTTGTTGGTGAATCTTGGATTCTTGGTGGAGAGAGTGTTTGTATTCAATCTATTAAGGTAAGGGGGCTCTCTTTCACCTATAATGGAGTATATGATGAGTATTATGTATGGGTTAGACTCTAGGATGATTGTTGAATTGATTGTGTTGTTGATTGTGTGATTGATGTTGTGTTTCATTCAATTTGGTGAAATTGTGATGTGTGTATGTGTTGTTGATGATTGGTCATATGAAAGACCTAGAGAAGAAATGGGATTTAAGGAACCCTAAAGCGCAAGGGCGTTATTTTGGTGTTGGCACCTTAGTTGTTACTTTGATGTGTGTTGGACAAATTTGAATGAATATGTGTTGTAGTAATTGTGGTTTAAGTTTGATCATAGTATGAGAATCAAAGAAAAAAGAGGAAGATGAGGTTAGGTGCCTAGAGGCGCCATTTGAAGCGAAGTGTAGCCGCCTAGCTGTAGATGTGTCGAAGTATATGGGTGTCGGCGTGTAGATGTGTCGAATTATATCGAGTCGGCGTGTAGATGTGTGTCGAAGTATATGGGTGTCGGCGTGTAGATGTGTCGAAGGATATGGGAGTCGGCGATATATGTGTGATTTAATTGTAGGTGACGAAGTGTAAGTGTGTGTGAGTCGAAGTGTAGGTGTCGACGCGTGTAGTTGCCGAAGTATAGAGTATGTATACCAGAAGTGTAGTTGCCTTGGGGAAGTGTTGCGTATGTATACGAAGTGTAGTTCTTAGAAGTGTAGAGTATGTATACCGAGGTGTAGTTGCCGAAGTGTAGTGTATGTATGTCAAAGCTAGTGTTGTTGAAGTGTAGTGTGCCGAGGTGCGGTGTGGTGTGCTTGGGAGTGCGGTGTGGTGTGCCGAGGTGCAGTGTGAGTGTGCCGAGAGTCTTTGTTTTTTGTGCCAGTGTGGCGTAGGTTGCCGCCAGGTGCAATTTTGGGTGCTGTTTGGTGCCGAGTACATCTAAGTTGCTGAATTGTGAAGCCGGTTTAGTCCTTATGTGACAGTTTGGTCCTTGTGGTGACAGTGTAGTCCACTACTTTTGGTGTCGACGTGTCCGGTGAGTTTGATGTTAGCCATAGAGCTATTGACTGATGTATTGATGTTAGCCATAGCGCTATTGATGATGTCTTGGTGAATTAAATGACGGTGGATTAAATGACGGAGGTAAATCCAGTGACGGTGTCAATTCATACATGATATGATTGTTTGTGGTTGATGCATTGTTCATGGAGTCACATGCCTCATATGCATCAAAGTGACGGATATAAGCTTCCGCCTCGATATTGCAGGCTTCGGCCTTCATATCATTAGTGACGGACATGCTAGAATGGTGAAATAATGATGGTGATGGTACCACATGCAAATACAACAACATGCAATTACAGCAACACAGCAATTACAGCAACACAACAAATACAACAACATGCAATTACAGCAACACAACAATTACAACAATACAGCAATAAAAGCAATACAGCAAATACAGCAACATGAAAACGGCACCAACATAGGGCATAATCATCAATTCATCAAATAATTTGTACATGCTACCCAATACATTTTATCAAACATCACATAGGCACCAAACAAAGTCAAGAAACATCAAAGGTCCTAATCTCCCACATAAAACCCATCCTACACCCTATTATAGTGATAGAACCCCACCTTTACCTTAGCCTTAGATGATCACAAATCCTAGCCTTGGAAGATTGCAAACCCTAGCCTTCTTCCTCCTCCTTTGGTGCACCTCACTTCCTTCTCTCCTCCTTGCGCCGTTTCTTCCTCTTCTCTCCTCACGTCTCCTCTTTCTTTTCTCTCTTTTTCTCTTTTGCTCTCTAAATGAGCAATTGGCCCTAACCCTAGTGCTTATATCATGCGCTATTGGGTCATGGGCCTCTTTTACTACTTATTTAATTGCTAAGCACCACCCCCTAATTCAACGAAACGCCATATTATTATTTTAATATAACTACACTAATATAATACCTAAATAATTTAATTAAATAAATATTTAAATTATTGGGGGCGTTACAACTCTCCCCCACTTAGAATATTTCGTCCTCGAAATTTTGTAAGCTAGCTCAAGGACAAAACAAAAGAAGAAATACTCGGAAAGTTCAAACGTACGGGAGGAAAATATAAACCTTGTCAAAGTGACCAGAGAGATGAGTCAATGATATCAAAGGTAAGAAATGGAAGGCATCAACAATACAAGGCTAAAGAACAACACTTACACAACATAAATTTTTATTTTTATTTTGACAACCAACTAATATAGGATCTTTAACTATGCATTTTCCGAAAACTAAGTATCTTCCAAATAAGCGGAAAAATCAATTTTAAATGAAATTAGTCACCAATCATGAAAAATAGCTTAAACAAGAGTTAATGAGTTAGACATAACACCCAACATAGTATGATATAGATAAGATAATTTAATTGGTAGGCATAGTATTCAGTTTTTCAAAGTCTTTCAATTTTGAAGAGTAACTAAAATGCATTTCTAATTTATTTACTGACATAGGATTTTACTAAGTTCTGTGGAAAACGAAATGGAACACATATTACAAATAAGACCAAATTTTTTTTCATGCTCAAAATAATTAAAGCACGTTTACAAACCTTCTAAAAGGTCTAATTTAACAAGTTTTACGCATAAAGTCAATCATTTGGAAAACTACAGTAACATCTTTACACTTTTATCAGAAAATTATAAATAAGGTTACACACCAACTAGACTTAGTCAGCTTACACAGGATCTTCACATAATTAATCAAAAAAACGAGTTTCATTAGCACGTACCTACTACAATCTGCCTTAAAGTGATAAAACAAAATTTAGAAATTCTGCATCTGCAATACATGCCATATCATAAAATTTTGGGCTCACACATCAGGCATTGAGAAAAAATCAAGGACTTGGAGTGGACAATACAAAGTAAATGAGGATAATAATAACGTATAATATATTCAACAATCTAAAACCATTACGACGGATTATAGGTATTATGAAAATAAACCAAAACAATAATTGCATAATTCGACTTAGAATATTATTATTTTCAAGCCTTACGGCATGTTGGTAAAGGAGTAACACCTAAAAGTAGTTAGTAAATAACTCCACAGAACACTTAGCCTAGAGCATCAACACAGGAAATAAAAACACATTATATCAATTGATCATATACAAGACTGAATGTTAACTTAACCAATTTAAAGAAAATATCTTTAGGGACGTCCGACAATAAAAGCTAATTTAATAATGGGAGTGCACAAGCAGTCCCTGTGCACAATTTTGCTCTAAAGTTTCAAAACCACGTATCACAACTATAAGAAAATAACAATCAAAACCAAATCATGAAAAGTAGGTGTAGACAGTTAGAGTTTGCAGTCGTAAATCATATAACATAGAATTTATGGAACAACTCGCAAAGATATAAAGCTCAAAACGTTGCAAGTCGGGGACAATTAGCCACGTAGGACAAACAAATAAAATAAATAATATAAAAATATAGTTAATATTTAAATTATTATATATAATCTCACCCATAAGGATAAAAGAAATCAATAATGGTAGGATTTAACAAAGAATTATCACTCATAGCAATTAAGACATTCATAACCTTAAAATAATTAACACGACAATTCCATAAGGCGTTAACCAAAGCTATTGATCAATACACAAATAAAAACATGTTATTACAAAAAAACTTTCCACCGGTCATAGTGCTACTGCTAACTAAGTTGAGTTAAATTAATTAAACTAAATTAAGTGCATATAAAATATATACATGAATCATCAAAAATAAAACTAGTTTAACAAGATTTCAAAAACAACCTAGGTACACAACTTATTCTTAAAGCATATCTCCACATTAAGCAATTACAAGATATGACAAATAAAAACGAATCATAGAACGCTTAGACTATCTAAATGCAAAGTTCACACAACAAGAAGGGTACAACAAATAGCAAAATATACAGAATTCACACAAAGAAGACATAAGACACACAATAGACGACCTATAGAATAGGCCAAGCTCTATGAAGAATTTTCTCCAAGGGTGTAGAGTCAATTGGGTTATCACTTGGATTCTAACTCCTTTCTTCCTGCTACAACCTTGCTGATTCTTCTAAGGAATACTTATCACTAATCTCATTACCTTTAGAACTTACTGACTGAAATAACCAGTTTCACGACTATCAAGCATCAAACAAACAATGCATGCAACTCTACTCAGAGTCCACACATCGAAAGACACAATAGACAATACAAATAGTCCGGTTAGGACCAAACTGCTCTGATACCCACTAATGTAACACCCCTTTTTCTACCCGGTAAATTTAACACCAAAAATCAGAGTTTTCAAAAACATTTTCTACTACACCCTCAAGGGATGCTACATTCACCCAATAAGACATTCACGATTTTAATATTAAAATTCACCAAATAAAATCATCGTGATACATATCACGTCATTAATGGGACAAACCCTCAAAACACCATGTTCTAGTCTAAGTAACAGTAGTTCTATCACCACACAGCGGAATATAATGAAATCATAACCTCAACAAATAAAATCCAACAATTAAGTAACTAAACAAAACTAAATAAAGTAGTGTTTGTTCCCCCCTGAGTGCTACAGATCAGAGCAACGACACTAACTCAAATGGCGAAGGTAGATAAGCCTTCACTCACTATCATCTGCATGTTACCAGCATAGGGGTAACATTCAAACAGAAGGGGTGAGATATCAATCAATATAATAGCCTGTACGATAGGCAATATGCTAGAGTTACAAAGAACTAACTACCGCTGCGTAATAACAAAGATCGCATACACGACCAAGGAAAACACCAAACTATAACTACCAAGGAACATCGTTAATACATGGAATCATCAACATACAACCACCAGGGGGACATCACTATGACATGCGAGAATGAATGAGATGCAACCCACACCAACGGGTATAAGACATGCATGTGACACCATGAACCTTGCACCAAACACCAATCAACAACAACAACAACCACGATTTATACAACCACACCAACAACAACAACTTACACAACAACACTAACATCATCAATTGGTCATAGACCCATCACCTTAATTACCAGAATAGCCACATCACCAGTTGTGGCAGTCCCACCACACCAAAAGCACCAAAACACACCAAAAACAACCAACCCACCAACACCTATGAGTTAGTCTATCATTCAACAGTACCCCGACCACTACCGACACCTGAAAACACACCACAACTATGGGACAGCCACATGGGGCGCCCCAAAACAGCAAGAAATGGCGCTCAAGGCAACACAAAGAAAGACAGTGGCGCCAAACAACACACAAACCGGGCGCCCGGGGCAACACAAAGACAGAGGGCACCAAACAACCTGAATGGCGCGCCGGTGGCAACACAAAAACGCAACACAACAATTACAGCAACACAGCAAATACAGCAACCAAACAACAAATCAAATACAGCAACACAACAATTACAACAACACAACAATTATAGCAACACAGCAATTACAGCAACATGCAATTACAGCAACACAACAATTACAACAACACAACAAATACAACAACATGTAATTACAGCAACCCAGCAATTACAGCAACCCAGCAAATACATTTTATCAAACATAACATAGGCACAAAACAAAGTCAAGAAACATCAAAGGTCCTAATCTCCCACATAAAACCCATCCTACACCCTATTATAGAGATAGAAACCCACTCTTACCATAGCCTTAGATGATCACAAATCCTAGCCTTGGAAGATTGCAAACCCTAGCCATCTTTGGTGCACCTAACTTCCTTCTCTCCTCCTTGCGCCGTTTCTTCCTCTTCTCTCCTCACGTCTCCTCTTTCTTTTCTCTCTTTTTCTCTTTTGCTCTCTAAATGAGCAATTGGCCCTAACCCTAGTGCTTATATCATGCACTATTGGGTCATGGGCCTCTTTTACTACTTATTTAATTGCTAAGCACCACCCCCTAATTCAACGAAACGCCATATTATTATTTTAATATAACTACACTAATATAATACCTAAATAATTTAAATAAATAAATAATTAAATTATTTGGGGTGTTACAACTCCAGCATCTGTGATATTTTTCTTCTTCAAAACATCACGTTGTGTAGCACTAACTTCTGCTGTATCTTCTGTTGTGCTTTCTGTTGTAGCTTCGGTTTCTTCGTATCCTTCTTTGACGAATTCCAAGACATCCAAAGAGGTGAATAAAGTCTCCATCTTTACTGCCAGAAGTCATAATTTTCTCCTTCAAATAAAGGTACTTGGACATTGCTATAGATTGAACTTATGTTTGTTGAAATGTTGCTTGAGGAGGCCATGACTCTTCACTTCCTTTTGCAAGGATCTAAGAGCTCTGATACCACTTTGTTGGTGGTATTCTAGAGATGGTTGTGCAGAAAATTGAAATAAGAAGAGGATAAAATTGGGTTAAGAGATACTTCTTTGATTATATTTTTGTAATTTGTTTTTCTTAACAATCTTTGAAGATAAGTCACATATTTATAGTGATCATTAAAATTCTCTAGATGCAATTAACTTTGAGTTCATGCACTCACATTAGCCTAGGTTCATAATTATGCAATAGATACATGAACAATAATTAATAGGAAAGCAATAATGCTACTGCACATTATTCAACAACAGTTCTACTAATTAAACGATCTCAAATAGTTTCATGGATAAAAAAGCAACAAGATAATTATTGCTAATTTTGACGGGATTTCTTCATTTCCTTTTGGTGTTTCTTCCCTCTCATATGCGCATCCATGACATCTTGTGAGAACGCACGAACATTACAAACTTTACACCATAAAGAAACCTTCCTATTTGCTGATGCCATTGTTTTCCCAGCTTGGTTAGTGTCTTCTGTCTCATTTTGACTCTCCAAATCACCTACATTGTGGCTTTTCTGCACAAGTTGTTCCTCATTCACAGATTTCTTCACATCATTATCAACCATGTTCTGATTCAACTCTTTCAAGATTAAGCTTGGTTGAGGTGATTTCCTATTTTGTTCTGCATCCATGCCTGAAATTATGGCAAGGAATAAGGATGATTATAATAGCATTCACAAACTATTCTTTTCAGTTTTGTGTGATGAGTAATGACAATGATGTTTTGGTGCTCTTACCAATCATTTGAGTTTTCTTTGCAGCTTCCATGGCCTTGTGCTTTTACCACAAAGATGCATATTCAAGTTAATCTGACTTGTGGCATTAACTTGACATAGTGTACACTTCCACTCCATCTTGGCTTTTTTCATCAAACCAGATTCAGAAGACTCAGCATCATGAATAACAAGTGGCAATGCTTTTCGCTTTGCACAAAGGAGAAAAGGATTTGACTTTGGCCTAGGCTGCAATAATAGGAAACCCAAATAGAATTGTCATATGGCATATGATCATTTTGGCCAATTAAGAACTTCATATCAAATACCACAATATATGCTTCAACTGACATGTTTGAAAGGGAAAAAACTAATATAATGGCTTTGGCTTAGCATGCAATCATGCAATGGGACATCCATATTAAATATCAAATGGCCTTCAACATCAACATTATATATATATATATCTTCTCCATCTTCTATTTCCAATATACAAACAAGGTAAACATATAATGGGGTCTTTGAAATGCAACATTATAAATGAAGAAAATCTATTGGCATGCAGTGGTGAACCAAATAAGGTAAAGAAACTGAATGAAAGCAGACTAGGTAGCAATAAAACAACAACAACAAAGTTAGCATAAAGCAAAGCTTTGATTTTAGTGAGTTCCAAAGTTCCAATAATATCAACATGTTCAGTTATTTTCTGACAGGTATTTTCAAATTCAAACCTCATGTACCACCTGTGATATGTAAAAAAAACCATAGAATTTGACAGCAGAAAAATAGTTCAACTTGCAGATACGACAAAAAACTTTGCAACGGTTATTTATACAACCGAAGTGCCTAACCAAACTTATAATCAAATAAATAATAAATAATAATCACTAAATGGCAAAGTAAACTAGTAAAATTTTGAAAACAATAAAGTTTGTATACATTTTCTAACAGCGTTGATGTACTTACACAGAAACATAAGTAATTTGTGAAAAATAAAAGACCCAAGCGGAGAGTTAATAGATGAGACTAACTAACCAACATGATTATTTTGTCCTTCTGATTCTGAATATCAGGAGAAGAAGGTTTGATTTCAACTGGAGACACAAGATGCTGTAGTTGCGGTTGTGAAACCCTAATGATATTATCATCAACAGCAGCTACGGGTTTCACTAGTTCCTGAAACCCTAATGATATTACTCTTTCATTCTGAATATGAGAAGAAGAAGAAGGTTTGAATTCAACGGGATATACCATATTCTGTAATAGCGGTTGTGAAACCCTAATTATACCATCATCAACAGCAGCAACGGGGTTCAGTCGTTCTTGAAACGAGTATGGTGCGGCTGTGGCCATAAGCATCTGCATTCTTTCCATAGCCAACTCCCTCCGCACCTCCTCCTCTAACTGTCTCCTCCGCCGCTCATTCTCCCCGGAGAGTATCTCCCGCCTGATTTGTTCCTTCTCCAGCTCTCTCCACAGATCCTCGCCGGCAGTCGGAAAGTGTTGGTCGGATAGCCTGAATAACCACCCGCACCTGATCATCATCATCATCATCATTATAATGAATGTAAAAAATAATAATAATAAAATTCGGTTTCTTTATGCGAAAACGGTAGAGTTGAAGGGTTTCTTTGTCACCTTGCAGCAATCGGTTGGACTCGTAGGCAACGGTGGAAAGAGGATGAAACGACGTCATTGGAGGTTTCTTGTCGATGGCGCGATACTTGAACTCCATGAAAACAAAATACTGAAACTTGTTTTTTGGGAGAAAAGTGTTCTGTTACTTGCGTTTGAAATAAAAGAAAAAACTCACTGGTTGCGGTGAAACAGAAGAGATGGCGTTGGTGGCTGAGACTAGAGAATAGAATAGGATTTTTATAAGAGAAAGAAATCGTTTCTCTCTCTCTTGATTTCAATTTTCATTTAAAAAAAAAAGATCCTCAATATCTCTTAAATTATCATTAAAGCCTTTTTTTTTTTTACCAAAATCTTTAATGCCTTTTAAAAATTTATTTCCCAGTCAAGGAACAATTAAGGTAGTTTGTTTCTGTTTGTGAAAATAAATGGTAGTTTGTTTCGGAGAATAAAACTGCATAAATTTGGTGACTCAGATACTAACGATTTTTATTGACAAAGTGACTCAGACATAATTAAATGCCACATTTATTTTGATATTATTTCAACGATGTTATGTACTAATCCCAAGTTTTTTTTTTTTTTACAAAAAAGTATTTCTAAATCCTAAGGGATGAATACTGATAAAAATCCTAAGGAATGAATCTAATAAATTTAGATTTCATGTAATGGAGTATTTATATTTTGTATTTATTTTATTGAAAAGTTATATTTTGTATTTTGTTTTGATAAATTTTCATGAAAGATAGCATTTACTATTTAATTTATTCAGTCAAAAAATACAATAAATTCAGTCAAAAAAAGTAGAATTTACTATTAATTCAAATGTAATCTATTTATTATTTATTATCGTTGACTTTCACTTTTTTTGGTAAATATTACTTTTGACTTTCTATAAAGGTTTTCTGCTTTATAGGAAAAATTATGTACGTCATACAAGTTATTTTTTTTTGTTTATAAACTTTGTATTCTCTGCGCGAAATTGTAGAGTAGGACTACAATGGGCGACAAAATTCTTCCTGTCAAGTAGGACTACGGTGAAAGACCGGAGCATATGGGGAAGAATACTGATAAAAAAATCATAAGGGATGAATCTAATAAATGTAGATTTGATGTAATGAAATATTTATATTTTGTATTTATTTTTTTGACAAGTTATATTTTGTATTTTGTTTCGATAAGTTTTCATGAAAGATAGTATTTACTATTTTATTTATTCAGTCAAAAAATAGAATTTAATGTTAATTCATTCAAATGTAATTCATTTATTATTTATTATTTATTATTGTTGACTCTCTCTTTTTTTTTGTTAAATATTATTTTTGACTTTCTATAAAGGTTTTATGCTTTATAGGAAAAATTAAATATGTCATACAAGTTATTATGGCTCTGTTTGGCGCGTCCCATCCGCTAACGGATAACGGATGAGACAAGTGTATTTGACTAGCAGATGGCGAGTACGTGTGTTTGGCAAATACTAGCGTTTAGTGTTTTTCGAGTAGCGTTTAGTGTAACGCCCCAAATTTTATTAGAAATTATTTGGAGTTGATTTGATAGGATAGTGGACCAGATTGGAGAGTTTTTGGCATAGGGACCATGTTGAGAAGGACTAAAATTGATGTTAGAAATACTTAATATAAGATTATTATTATTATTATTATTATTATTATTATTATTATTATTATTAATATTACTATTGTTATTATTAAGAGCAAGTTTCTAGGGAAAACCAAAGTGGTTATGGGAGGGAGGAAAAGTAGGAGGAAAAGTAGCGTATGGTTGGAAATTAAAAATCAAATTAAGAATAAGGTAATTAATTAATTAAGTAGTGTTTGGTGGGTTGTTTTAAAATAATAATAGAGTAATTAACTTAAAGGAAGAATGGTGAATAGTAAAGAAGTGAGTGGTAATTTAACTAGGAAAAAGGAGTAGCGTTAGTAATCAACCGGGTGGTGAGAAGGGCCCAAGTTAAGAGAACCCATGACTTAAGCTAGGGTTAGTTATTAGAAACTTGGAGAGAAAGAAAAGAAAAGAAGAAAAGAAGAGAGGGAAGGAGAAAGAAGGAGTTGGCGCAAAGGGAAGGGGAGAGAGAGAGAGAGAGAGAGATCGTCGTGTTGTTTGTAGTTACTGCGTCGGTGCTCTCACACGCCCTCACAGAGCTTACGTATTCGAGGTAAGGGAGTCTCGCATTATAAGGGTTTATATAATGGTTAGTATGTAGGAGGGTAGTTCTATGATGCTTAGGTGATGTTTGTGGATACGTTTGAATGAAGCATGCAAATATATGTGTTATTGATTGATTTGTTGTATTGATAGTTGATTTGTTGTGTTGTTAATTAAATTGAGATGTTGTTGTTATTGATGGATTTGTTGTATTGATAATTGATTTCTTTGTGTTGTTGATTAAATTGAGATGTGTTGTTATGATAAACCACTTGTTGAATTCAAATTGGTGACTTCTATGTTAATTGGTGTTAAGGGGAATATGAGGATAAAGGTGCATATAAGGTATGTGTTGTAATGGTTCAACAAAAATTGAGAGAAAAAATATAATGATTGTCGGGTGTTTGGGGATTTGTGCGAATAGATCGAAAAATTGGTGATTTAAGGTGGATCGAAATTGATGTTGTTGTCTTTCTAAAATTAAGAGTTGCTGTCACTGTTTTAGTGTTGTTGTTTTACGAAATTGATGCTGTTTTAAGTGGATATTTTTCGAACCGGGAATCCGATTGAGGTGTTCTAAAATGCGTTGGAAAGCTTATTCAGAGGCCTAACTGAATATTCTATTTTTAAGGCAAAATAAACTGTCTTATTGTTGCTGTCTTTACTGTCATCTTTCTCTTGTTCTCTAGCGCACCAAAAGTTGTTGTTTTTCTTTGTTATCTTTATACCGAAGTATCGTTTTTATGAAGAAAAATATCTTTGTTTGAGAACTGAACTTTCGGCGTTATGTAAATGAAAAAGGCGCGTTAATGTGGCTGTCTTTATAAGTAAAAAGGACTGATGTTTACTACTTTGAAAATATGTGGTTTTCTAAATTTAAATGTGACGTTTTTCTAAATTTAAATGCGTGGTTACTCGTAATTTTAAATGTGTTGTTACCCGAATTTTAAATGTGATGTCTTCTTGATTTTAAATGTGATGTCTCCTTATTTTTAAAGGTCTTTGTCTATTATTTTAAAAGTGATGTTTTCCTAAATTGAAGTGTCTTTGTCCTTCTTAAATTAAGGGTGTTGTTTCTTAAATGTAAAGGTGCTATTTCGCCATATTTTAAAGTGTTGTTTCCCTATCTTTCAAGTTGTTTGTTTTTACTGAGAATTGTTGTTGTTTAGCGCTTAATTGTCGATGCTTCTATGTTGCGATGTCCAATGTATAAAACTAATGATAAATATAACGACGTGTCAATTATGCCAAGTTACCTATGATGATGTGAGTGTGTTGTGTGTTGACTAAATGATGATGCGAAGTTGATGTGTGGGTCATTATGACCAAAGTGATGATAATAATATTGTTGGGTCGGTTATGGCCAAAAGCGACGTTGATGAAGTTGTATCATGATGAATTAGTTGTTGATGCTGTTGAGTGATTAGATGAGTGATGCATAGTGTCTCATACATGTCATGCTGCATTCTGCGACGATGTGGGCTGCGGCCGGAGCTATGCTCAAAGCGACGATAAGCGACGATTGTATTTTTGCGACGATGGTACCTCATGCATATGCCCGGCGACGTGGGTTGCATTTTCATACATATGCATAAAAACGACTTAGTTGCTTGTGATATGTTTTCGATGTTGGTTGCCGATGTTGCTCTGTGATGGTTGTAATGCGACGTTAAGTGTGCTATGGTAGTTATAGATATTGTCCTCTAATATATTGATTATTATATATGCTCTTATCTTTGTTTGAAGACTCACCCTTTTACGCTTGGAATGTTGCTCCATTGTGGCAACGCTGCAGTCACCGCGAGTGAAGGTTCTGCTGCCTTCCTTAGTAGTCGTTGGGATGTTTTGAGTCGCTCTCTGATACCGTAGCACCTAGGGGGCGTGGTTGAAGTTGTTAAATTATTTAACTAGCTGGTTAATGATATTTTATTGATGTTTTGAGACGTGTTTGAGTGACTTTTGTAACGCCCCAAAATTTATTACGTGAATTATTTAACTGATTTGATTAGGGATTATTTAACTAATTAAATTAAGTGACTATTTGACTAAATTAATTATGTGATTATTTTAGTTGTCTATACTAAAATAAATATAGGGTGATTAATTTAATTAAAGAGTGGGGTGTAGTAAATAAATGGTGAGTATTTTAGTTTAATGGGGAGTATTTTAATTAAATTGGGAGGAGGTATGTAAGTAGCTAGGGGGTGCAAATAAGGCCCATGGACCATTAGTAGGCCCATACCCAATTAAATAAACTTTGGGGATAGGGTTTCCTCCTCATTTTACAACCAAGAAAAGGAAATGAAAGAGGAGGACAGCAACCATCAAGTTGCGCAGCTGATTGCTTGAGGGAGGAAGGGGAAAAATCATTTTTCTTGCTTGGGTAAGTGTTTTTGGTACCAATCTTTCACATTTTTCTTCCTCTATCATTTAGTATAAGTTTCCTACACTAATTCCTTCCCATTTTCCTTTTACCATGGATGGGGTTTTGGAGCTCAAATGTTGGGGGAAGCTATTTTGGTGGTTTTTGTGTTATTAAAGGAGAGAGTATTTGGGTTCTTCAATTTTGAGGTATGGGGGCTCTCTTTCATGGTTAATAGTTTATAAACCTTGAAATCATAGAGGTTAGGTGTTAGGAGTATTTGTTGGATTGTTTGAGTTGTGTGTTAATTCTATGTTTATTGTTGTATTGATATTTAATTTGGTGATACCATGATGCTTGATGTTGGAAATAAATGTGTTATTAAATGTGCATGCCATGTGTTTGATAAAATGCTTCAATGTGATGAAATATGAGAATGTGTTGATTTAATGATGTTGATTAAATGCCTAAGTGTTGTGGAAATTAAATTGATGCTCATGTATTTGTTGGATTGAATGGTGTTTAAGTGTTGTTGAATTTATTGGGGGTTGATGATGAGTCTTACTTGTTTATGGTTTTTGTGTGTTTTCTGGACACTGTTTCGGTTTTCTCAAACTGGTACTGTTTGGTTGATCCAAAAATTATGTGGCTAATTGTTTTTGAAAATAGACTTAAGGCCGGTCGTTTTGGCACTGGTTTCGTTCGATTCGGAGTTGTGTAGCTCAAGTTATGAGTCTCTAAAGTTAGGTCAAATTTGCGAGTCAAACCGGGGTAGGTTCAGTTTTTGCAGGTTTTGTGTGCTCAATTGAACTCCGTTTTGAGTGATTCTTATTTAATTAATAGACTTAATTCTCTACGAAATAGGCACTGATTTCACTGAATTTCATTAAGAAATGAGAAAGAAAATTTGGTTGCAAGTTGGGTAAAGCGTTCTGTCCGATTTTTGATGTCGTTTGCTATTTTAAATAATTCGCCAAAGTAGGAGTACTGTTGTAGGAATCCAGCACTTCGTGCGGGTGTTGTCAATGTTACCCAAAGTGTCAAAAATACTATTTCGGTCCCTATGCACTATTGGTCCTTCAAAGATGTTGTTTTAATCCTTATGGTGTCAGAATGATCCCCAAGGTATCAAATTAGTCCCTAAGTGTCAAAATGGTCCCTATGTGTCAGAATGGTCCTTATGGTGTTAAAATAGTCCTTAGGTGCTAAAATGGTACTTACGGTGTTAAAATAGTCCTTGATGTGATATTTAGTCTAATAGATGAAGTGTGAGGTGTTGTGGTGATGATGAAGTGGGGATGTAGGCTTCGGCCAAATGAGGTGATGTGGCTCCGGCCAGAGAGGTGAGTTAATGATTGTTGTGGTGAATTGATTGTGTTGTGATGCATTGTCATGGTGTCACATAAATCATATGCATATACAATGACGAGGGCTTCGGCCAAAATGACGGGGGCTTCGGCCAAAATGACGAGGGCTTCGGCCAAAATGACGAGGGCTTCGGCCAAACTGATGATGATGGATCCACATGCATATTGCATTTCATACATTACATGCATGCTCTGGTGATTGATTGGGTGTTCCTGAATTAATGGTGTGTTTGGTGTAATTATATTTGGTGTAGCTGTATATGTGACGTAACTGTATGGTGACGTAACTGTATATTTGGCGTGACTGTAATTGGTGTAACTGCATTAATGATGTATTCGAATTGACTGTATTTCTGGTGTGCCTATTCTACTGTGTTTCCTGTTTTATTTATTATTATCTATGTATTGAGACTCACCCTACTGCGTCGTGTTGCCTCGTATGTCCAAGAACCCGCAGTGACGGTGACTAAAGGTGCTTAGAGATTGTTCTTCTAGTATGGTCGAGTCACTCGATCACGTCGTAGTAACCGGGGATGTTTGGTTTATTTATTTCCTTTATATTTTGAACTAAGATGTTAAGTTGCTATTTTCGTTGCTGTAATACTTATTTCCGGAATCCATTTGGTGCCTATGTATCTTATACATGAAGTCTATACTAATTAATATTTTGGAGTTTTATTTTAACTACCATTTTGAAGTTATGTAAGGTATTTTGATTAAATGTAGCACTCTCTTTATGGTGCGTGGAAATTTTGAAAAGCCCTGATTTTAAAATTAACTAAATAGTAGTTATGTATAAGGGGGTGTTACAACTTTGGCGAGTTACTATTTCTATTCCGCTGTGATGAAATTTTTGAAGTTTAAATTTTATGACGAGTGCTATGTCGCACAAACCTTGACGAGTAAAAATGACGACTTTTATTTATGACGATGTGGCACTTCTTTTCTTTTCAGTTAAATTAATTTATGCGAAAACAATTTACTCTGATAAATGACGTGTAATTTATGGGGTAGAAAAGGGGTGTTACATTAGTGGTATCAGAGCAGTTCGGTCTGTCCGGCCAAGTTATCGAGTCGTCGAGTCTATTAACCCTCGAGTCTTGGTACTCGTTCTAAATTATAGTTATGTTGTTGGTTATTGCTGTCGAATGTTGTGAACGTCTAGGTCTTGTGTTGTCTGCTGCGATTGATCTTGTATTGCTTGGTGTGTTCTCTGTGTCCCTTGTCGATCTTCGATAGAGACTTTGTTATGAATTTTTGTTTGCCGTTGAGTGGGGTAATTGTAATCTTGGGTATGAACTGGTTAGAGCATAACCATGTTCCTATTAGTTAAATTTTCGAGGACGAAAATATTCTAAGTGGGGGAGAGATGTAACGCCCCAACTTTTATTAGAAATTATTTGGAGTTGATTTGATAGGATAGTGGACCAAATTGGAGAGTTTTTGGCATAGGGACCATGTTGAGAAGGACTAAAATTGATGTTAGAAATACTTAATATAAGATTATTATTATTATTATTATTATTATTATTATTATTATTATTATTATTATTACTATTGTTATTATTAAGAGCAAGTTTCTAGGGAAAACCAAAGTGGTTATGGGAGGGAGGAAAAGTAGGAGGAAAAGTAGCGTATGGTTGGAAATTAAAAATCAAATTAAGAATAAGGTAATTAATTAATTAAGTAGTGTTTGGTGGGTTGTTTTAAAATAATAATAGAGTAATTAACTTAAAGGAAGAGTGGTGAATAGTAAAGAAGTGAGTGGTAATTTAACTAGGAAAAATGAGTAGCGTTAGTAATCAACCGGGTGGTGAGAAGGGCCCAAGTTAAGAGAACCCATGACTTAAGCTAGGGTTAGTTATTAGAAACTTGGAGAGAAAGAAAAGAAAAGAAGAAAAGAAGCGTGCGTGAGGGAGAGGGAGAGACGGCTAGGAGAAAGAGAGAGAGAGAGAGAGAGAGAGAAGGAGGAGAAGGAGTTGGCGCAAAGGGAAGGGAGAGAAAGAGAAGAGGAGATCGTCGTGTTGCTGTAGTTACTCGTCGGTGCTCTCATACGTCTTCTACGGAGCTTACGTATTCGAGGTAAGGGGAGTCTCGCATTATAAGGGTTTATATAATGGTTAGTATGTAGGAGGGTAGTTCTATGATGCTTAGGTGATGTTTGTGGATACGTTTGAATGAAGCATGCAAATATATATATATATATATATATATATATGTGTTATTGATTGATTTGTTGTATTGATAATTGATTTGTTGTGTTGTTAATTAAATTGAGATGTTGTTGTTATTGATGGATTTGTTGTATTGATAATTGATTTGCTGTGTTGTTGATTAAATTGAGATGTGTTGTTATGATAAACCACTTGTTGAATTCAAATTGGTGACTTCTATGTTAATTGGTGTTAAGGGGAATATGAGGATAAAGGTGCATATAAGGTATGTGTTGTAATGGTTCAACAAGAATTGAGAGAGAAAATATAATGATTGTCGGGTGTTTGGGGATTTGTGCGAATAGATCGAAAAATTGGTGATTTAAGGTGGATCGAAATTGATGTTGTTGTCTTTCTAAAATTAAGAGTTGCTGTCACTGTTTTAGTGTTGCTGTTTTACAAAAATGGGCTGCTGTTTTTATGTTGTAAGTGTGTTGTTACTGTTTTTATAAAGTGGATATTTTTCGAACCGGGAATCCGATTGAGTTGTTCTAAAATGCGTTGGAAAGCTTATTCAGAGGCCTAACTGAATATTCTATTTTTAAGGCAAAATAAACTGTCTTATTGTTGCTGTCTTTACTGTCATCTTTCTCTTTGTTCTAGCGCACCAAAAGTTCTTTGTTTTTCTTTGTTATCTTATATACGAAGCCGTCGTTTTTATGAAGAAAAATACTGCTGTTTGAGAACTGAACTTTCGGCGTTATGTAAATGAAAAGGGCGCGTTAATGTGGCTGTCTTTATAAGTAAAAAGGACTGATGTTTACTACTTTGAAAATATGTGGTTTTCTAAATTTAAATGTGACGTTTTTCTAAATTTAAATGCGTGGTTACTCAGAATTTTAAATGTGTTGTTACCCGAATTTTAAATGTGATGTCTTCTTGATTTTAAATGTGATGTCTCCTTATTTTTAAAGGTGCTGTCTATTATTTTTAAAAGTGATGTTTTCCTAAATTGAAGTGTGCTGTCCTTCTTAAATTAAGGGTGTTGGTGTTGTTTCTTAAATGTAAAGGTGCTATTTCGCCATATTTTAAAGTGTTGTTTCCCCTATCTTTCAAGTTGCTGTTTTTACAGTAATTGTTGTTGTTTAGCGCTTAATTGTCGATGCTTCTATGTTGCGATGTCCAATGTATAAAACTAATGATAAATATAACGACGTGTCAATTATGCCAAGTTACCTATGATGATGTGAGTGTGTTGTGTGTTGACTAAATGATGATGCGAAGTTGATGTGTGGGTCATTATGACCAAAGTGATGATAATAATATTGTTGGGTCGGTTATGGCCAAAAGCGACGTTGATGAAGTTGTATCATGATGAATTAGTTGTTGATCTTTGTTGAGTGATTAGATGAGTGATGCATAGTGTCTCATACATGTCATCTTTGCATTTCGCGACGATGTGGCTGCGGCCGAGCTATGCTCAAAGCGGCGATAAGCGGCGATTGTATTTTTTGCGACGATGGTACCTCATGCATATGCCCGGCGATGTGGGTTGCATTTTCATACATATGCATAAAAACGACTTAGTTGCTTGTGATGTGTTTTCGATGTTGGTTGCCGATGTTGCTCTGTGATGGTTGTAATGCGGCGTTAAGTGTGCTATGGTAGTTATAGATATTGTCCTCTAATATATTGATTATTATATATGCTCTTATCTTTGTTTGAAGACTCACCCTTCTCGCTTGGAATGTTGCTCCATTGTGGGCGCTGCAGTCACCATGAGTGAAGGTTCTCACGCCTTCCTTAGTAGTCATTGGGATGTTTTGAGTCGCTCTCACGATCATTGTAGCACCTAGGGGCGTGGTTGAAGTTGTTAAATTATTTAACTAGTTTGTTTAATGATTTTATTGATGTTTTGAGGCGTGTTTGAGTGACTTTGGCGAGTTACTATTTCTATTCATTTGTGATGAAATTTTTGAAGTTTAAATTTTATGACGAGTGCTATGTCGCACAAACTTTGACGAGTAAAAATGACGACTTTTATTTATGACGATGTGGCACTTCTTTTCTTTTTAGTTAAATTAATTTATGCGAAAACAATTTACTCTGATAAATGACGTGTAATTTATGGGGTAGAAAAGGGGTGTTACATTTAGCGTTTTTTGAAACGCTACTTCTAGTAGCGTTTTTTGAAATGTAGCGTTTCAAAAAACGCTAGCGTATAGCGTTTCACTTTTTTTTAACATTTTTACCCTTATTATTTTTCTTAAATTACTTCTCTTTCCTCATTAAATATTTTATCATCCTTAAATAATTTAATCATTAGTTAAATATCCTTTATGTTATTTTACATTTATCAGCTATTTTAACCGCTAGTTTTACTAAACACATAATTTGCTATCAGTTAGCCTATCCGCTATCCGCTCACCCGTTATCCGCTAGTGTATTTGCTATCTGCTACTTTTTACCAAAAAGAGCCTATATTTTTTTTTTTGTTTATAAACCTTGTATTCTCTACGCTCAATTGTAGAGTATGACCACAATGGGCGGCAAAGTTTTCCCTGCCAAGTAGGACTACAATGAGTGGTAAAACTCTCCCTTTAGAGATTTAACACTGCTGCATGCCCAAAGCGGGATTCGAACGCAAAAACTTGGTTAAGAAGGAAGAGATCCCTACCATCCATCCAAGTGCTGTTGAATATACAAGTTATTATAAAGAAATAAATGGGATTAAGTGAAATTGTGGTTAATATGGCTATTACTGATTTGATTAACATTACTGTCGATCAGCCGAGCGTTGGAGGAGAAAGCTTGATAGCCGGCCGATAGATCTGGTGTATGAATTTCATCACTTTAAGTTGAGTGATGTTCGGCTGAGCTCTCGTATATACCGATTAGTCCGGTTGGGAACATTTTTCTTCGAGCGGCGAGCGCGGATCACTAAGTCGTTTAAATGCTAAATGGAGCTCGGTGCAACTCCAGTTCTTCAAGTGTTAAGTCCTTCTGTTTCTTGGATGATAGTCCTTTAGACGTTAAGTCCTTCAGTTTCTTCAATTGTAGTCCTTCATATCTTACTGTACTTGATATTAATTTCCAATGTTTAAAATGGTAATTCAACTGGTGAAAGGTAACTGTTCAGTACCTGATGTTGGTATTGGGATTGGAATCCGAGGATGTTGCTTGCAGAGCCGTTGATGAGCTCGTGAAGTTCTAAGCTTGTGTTGGTCCCTTTTGAGCTTGAGGTCGCCGGGGAGTTGGTACCTATAGACACTCAGATGCCAAAGTCAGCGATCAGAAGTGGAGGAGAGGTATAAATGAATGAAGCATACCTGATTCGCATGGGTGATGCTCTATTTATAGACGCGGGGTCTGGCGCTGAGTCTTCGGATGAGGCGGAGTCGATCTGGGCCATTGATCTCGATCTAACCTTTGCTGCTAGCCGAACCCAGTGTTGGATTAGGCCTCTCTTTTGAGTGGAGTGGGCTTGGCACTAGTGCAGAAAAGACATTTAGCATCTGTTATTTAGCATCTGATTTTCAAAAAACTGATGCTAAATGACGTTTCATGACTTTTTTTGCTGTATGAAAAATGAAATTTAGCATCGAACCGATGCTCAATGTCCTAGAAAATGACATTTAGCATTGGGTGTTTAAACAACCGATGCTAAATGTCTATTTTTTTTAAAAAAAAAGGTTCTCAGTTCACATTTTACCATACACACACTACATATAGTAGTGTGTGGTAAAATGTGAACTGAGAACCAAATTCCCACCTCCCACTATTCCTTGACATCCCATTATTCAGTTATACTCCAAAACTAACATCAAACAACCAAAATTGAACATGAAATTCATAAAATGAGTCAATTAATCATTCATTCAAACTCACATTTTGCATAACAATAAAATAGATACCACAACAAATATAATCAAGCACAAAACAGGACAGCTCAACATCCAAATATAATCAGGCTAATCAACGCGACCTACCAATGCTCAGGCACTGAAAACTAGACAACCATTTTGATAAGCCACATTGGTTTGATCAAACGTCACATCACTTCAATCAAACGTCGCATCAATACGACCATTTGACACGTGTTACTTCACAAAAAGCCCGAGGTTGCAGTCAAAGCAATTTCTCGCATCTCAAGAGAAAACGAAAATAGAACAAAATCAACAATATTGTTTCATTAACTAAAACTTTCCGATGAATTAAAAGCTAGGCATCATCATAGATTTAAAGGGAAAAGGGTAAGTGTCTTGTGTTACCTCTAGGAGGAGCCTTCTTCGAGAAATCGCTAGCAAAGTTAGGGTTTGAACTGAGAAAAGAGGGTTAAAATAAAACAATATCAAATGTGAGTTGTAGAAACATGAGAAACATGTTTTCCAGTCCGAATTCAGATAAACATGTATTATCTATCCATACCTAAACAGAGTTATGAACGGTGACGGCGATGGTGTTCTCTTCAACGTTCTTCTCCTTACTTTTTCAGTTCAGTTTGCGTTTTTGATTTTCAGGCTAGGGTTTTGGTATTTGGGAGTGTTAGAGGAAGAGGGAGCAGAGCAAGAGAAGCACCCCACTGGAGCGATGGCGAGTGGGTTGAAGAAGGAGTGGTGAAGGGCGAAGGGTAGAGGGCGGAGGTCTCAGTTGAGTGAGAGAACGAAAGTGATGAGAACGAGCATATTGAGAGTGAGAGAACGAGAAGAGAGAGCGTGATTTTTTTCATTGTGAGAGAATGAGCTAAAAGGGGACCTTTAGTATCGGTTCTATAGACAACGTATGCTAAATGTGTTTGAGATACACAGTTAGCATCAGTGGTATAAACAACCGATGCTAAATGTAGGCACGGAAATTGAAAAGTTCCATTTAATTGCAAAATTGCCACCACCTCTACATTTAGCATCGACTGTTCAAACAACTGATGCTAAATGGTGCTTTCTAAAGTCAATTTTGCCCTAGTGTGCCCTAGTCCGGAACAGTTGCCCCCAAGTCGAGGTCGGCCGCATGAGTGCGGCCTTGGCTTGAGATGCGAGAAATTGCTTTGACTGCAACCTCGGGCTTTTTGTGAAGTGACACGTGTCAAATGGTCGTATTGATGCGACGTTTGATTGAAGTGATGTGACGTTTGATCAAACCAAGTCGGCTTGTCATAATGGTTGTCTAGTTTTTAGTGCCTGAGCATTGGTAGGTCGCATCGATTAGCCTTTCGAGCCCAAGATCCTTATAAAAGGAGAGAGGATAGTGGTATTCTAATACTTTGGATTCCCTAAGATTGTGAATTTCTCCCAAGCTTGTTCCCCGACGAACTGACGTTGACGATCAGAGTTGACGGCGTTAAGGTTTTCTTAGGCCTTTTCTAAGCTAATCTTCTTCTCGAGTTAGGAATTCATCATCCTACGTTAATCTTTGTCTGCCATCGTTAAGATTCATCATTACCAAGGTTAGCTTCCTTTTCTCCCTTGTAGATGTAATTTCCATGTTTTATTTTTACTTATGTCTCCTGTTAGGCAAGCCTGTTCGGGTTTGTCTCCGCCCTATCTCCGGGGAGGAAAATGGTCCACCTCGACTTCGATTGGATCAGAGCGGTGTTTCTTCTATTTTCTTTGAATGTGACCTCATCAACCTCCCCATGCAGTAGATGGTTTTCACGAGAGACGACAAGAGGAAAAGTTACGTTGCCCCAGGGAAACCTATCCTAAAGAAGTCCGCCGAGGGCAAGCCGATTCCGGATGAGGACAAGACGTCTACCTCGACGAGGTCTTTTCATATGTTCGAGGCTACTGGCTAGGCTACTACGCCTCATGTAGAGAGATTGTCGACCGTTGTCTACCCTGTAAATCAAATTGCTCCCGAAGCTGTGGAGGAGGAAGCTGTTGCTGAAGACCCTTACAAGTGTGTTTCTCGTGACATTCGTAACATCGGCTCCGCCTTCAGACCTGGTACCAAATTGTCTGATTATGTAGGCTATATTTGCGCCCTTGACTAGAGGTTGAAGGTTGGAGACCTTGCCCGAGACGAAGGCTGTGTGTGTTGCGTCCTCAAGGTTAAGATTTTTTGTTTATGTGGTGATTCTAGAGAAGATAGGGGTCTGGATTTTCTTCATTGTCTTCAAAAAGAAGATTCTGAGCTTCTTGAAGGTTTCCCCCACTCAATTGACGCCGAACGGGTGGGGCTTCGTTAGCACCTTTGAGGTCGTGATGGAGGCTCTAGGACAACCTTGCAGCCATAAGGTGTTATTTGCTTTTTTGTTTTAGGTTTTTCGTCAGTCTGAGGTCGGATCTTGCAGAGAAAGACAATGTAAAGTCGGGTTACGCTGTAATCGGAAGCAAGCTCTGTTTTTACCAGTGAATGACTTCAATAGGGATTTCAAGTTCCAATTCTTCTACTTGAGGGCAATGAACATAGCTACTAAGAGGGAGATCACTGAGTTTGAGGACGGGCGCATGGTGTAACACCCCAAATAATTTAATTAAGAAATTGATTAAATTGTTTAAGTGTTGCACTATTTTTAATTCTATCAAATTATAATATGGTGTTTATAATTTAGTATTTTAATTTAATAGAAGGAAGTGGTATTAGAAATACCGGAGCTGCTGTTTTGGGCCCAGGAGCCCAAGCCCAATGACTTAGGCTCCTAGGGTTAGTGCATTCGCACCAAAGGAGGAAAAAGAAAGAGTAAACGAAAGAAAGGAAAAAAGAAAGAGGAGAAGGCAGGCGCAAGAGAGGAGAAGAGAGAGAGCTTGATCGCAAGTGAGGAGAAAGGAGAAGAGGAAAGCTCCATTGTTGCTTAGTGGTTTTGGTGGTGACTCAAGGAGAAGGATTTCTACGGTTGAAATAAGGTAAGGGGAGTCTCACTCTATAATAGAGGAGATAATGAGTTATATGTAGATCATAGGGGTTGTTTGATGTTAATTGATGATTGCATGATGATTTGATTCCTTGAATTTGATGAATTTCTTGGCAAAATCGATTTAGGGGTTATGTTAGGGTTTATGACATGTGATTTTGTGTTTTTAAGATGTGTTTGATGATTGAGCATGCAATTGGTTGTTAGAATATGAAATTAGGAGTATTAGAATGATTATGGAGTGAATTGGCTTAAGAGAATTTGAGAAAATTGGGGTTTTTGAGGTTGGGGCGCCAAATTGCTAGCAATTATGCGCCACTGTATCTGTTCACGTGCGAGGAAAATATGTGATTCTCGAGTTGTCTCTGCGGGCGCCACATTCTTTGGGAAAATGGCGCCACAGGCGCTATTCATGTCTTTGGAATGTGTTGTTGTGCAGTGTGTTACTCGCCAGGCGCCAAGTTGCCGGGAAAATGGCGCCCATGCATCGCTTTTGCGTGTTAGGTGTGTGTGTGTCGGTGATGTGGGCGCCAAATCTTTGCCGGGGTGCCCAGAATGGCGCTGTGTCAGCTATGCTTGATGGCTGGATGTGTGTGTGTTGTTTGTTGTCTGGCGCCACATTCTTTGGGAAAAGGGCGCCAAAGGTGCTTTTTTTTAGATTTACGAACACATTTTTCCGTGCCAACTTTTGCATTCACCGCCCAAATCCAATTTTAAGTGTTTTGGCTCGAGTGGTTTTCAGTTGCGGTGTTATGTTACAAATGTCCCGGTGGGGTGGTTTTGTGTGTGTAAATGGGGTGGGTTGAGTGAAACTCACATTTACGAACACATTTTTCCGTGCCAACTTTTGCATTCACCGCCCAAATCCAATTTTAAGTGTTTTGGCTCGAGTGGTTTTTCAAGTTGCGGTGTTATTTTACAAATGTCGGTGGGGTGGTTTTGTGTGTGTAATGAGGTGGGTTGAGTGAGACTTGCATTTACGGGCATATTTCACCGTGCCATATTTTGTATTCACACGCCCAAAAACATTTTTAAACATTTTGGCTCGAGTGGTTTTTGGTTTGCAAGTGTTGTGAGTGTGGGTCGGTTGTGGGCGCCAAATTGTCTTCTTTCAGGCGCCTAAGTGGTGCACGTGTGCGAGTTTGTGTCCGAGTTGGTGTGCAGGTTTGTGTTCAGGGTCTGTGGTTGCCTGCAGGGCGCGCCATTGCTAGAAAAGTGGCGCCCAGTGGGTGGTGTGTTGCCACGGGCGCCAAATTGCTTGAAGTTTCTCGCGCCTAGTCTTTGTGTTGCACCGAGGCGCAGAATGTGGGGAAAATGGCGCTGGTCTTTGCCAAGTGCCTAAGCGTGTGTTGTTTTGGTTCCTAGGTGACAGTTTGGTCCCTAGATGATTGTTTTGGTCCTAAATGGTGGTTTAGGTCCTTGAGTGAGGTTGAGTCCTCTAGATGAGATTAGTCCTTGGGACTTAATTGTGTTGAGCGTGTACCTTGAGATGACCGAGGATGCCATGGGGGCATGAGCGGAGGGCCAAGCCATGAGGGCTATAAAATGAGATTAATAATGAGGTAATAGTTAGTGCGTGGATTGAGATGTTTGAGAATGTGTTGTGTTGTTACATGGAGTCTCATGCATACATTAATTTCTTGATCGTGAGAGCTTATAAAAGCGATTGTGAAGCTTTGAGGCGGCGGGAGGGCGCAGTCATGAGGACTCCATTGATGATGAGGCTCACGCAGGAGGGCAAATATTGAGAATTGGGAGGGCAAATGGTACCACATGCATAACTACATTGCATACATTCTCATGAGTGCATGAATATTATTGAGTGATGATTGGTATGTTTGATTGTCTTTGTGGAATCGTGATTGTATATATTGCCTATTATCACTTTTATTATATAGTTCGAGACTCACCCTTTCTATTGTTGTTTACCACAGGTAGCCATGAGTGAGGGCCTTCTACTCTCCCTACTCCCCGAGTCGGTCTGCTCTGATACGTAGCACCTAGGGGTTGGGGTTTAGACCGTCATTTGATTTTATTTTGCTCATTGTGAGCCTTCATGTGTATTGAGTACTATTTGAGATTGCTGAGTACTTATTTTGAGATGTAGTTTATTTCCGCTGCGTAACATGAGATTTTATCCCACGTGTTGTATGGTGTTATGTATCTATGCATTTTTCTGAGCTGAACCGACTGTTGACCATTTTTAAGAGAGGAGTGTAACACTCCATTTAATGAGAAAATGATTTTTAATACTCTGATTTTTGAATTAAGCTGCCGGGTAGAATTGGGGTGTTACATTAGTGGTATCAGAGCAAAAGTTCGGTCTGTCCGGCCAAGTGTGTCTGTCTGTCATATTGTGTATGACCACTAGGTGTTCTTGAATTAGTTCTGAATTGTTGTTCATGCTGCTGATAGAGGTGAGTTCCAGAACCGGAGTAAGCCATGTGAGGTGTCTGCTGACAGAGGAAAACAGAGGTATGCTGGTGGTAGTAGGTCTGCTGGGGGTAAGAAGTCTGCTGAGGGCAAGAAGCCAAGTGGGGGAGATACTCCCGCCGATATGGTGTGTTTCAAGTGTGGCAAGCCGGGTCACAAGAGCTTCGATTGCAAGTCGGTAAGTTTCCTTCCTCCGGGAGCGGAAGAGTCTGTTTTGCTGTCTGCTGAGCAATTGCGCGGAGTAATGAAAGAGGGTGGTCAGCTGTTTGCTTTGATGGCGTCTGTGTCTGCTGAGAACCAAGCTGTAGTTGATGGGTTGCAGGTGGTGTGTGAGTTCCCTGAAGTGTTCCCTGATGAGATTCCTAGTGTGCCACCAGAGAGGGAAGTTGAATTCGGGATTGAGCTTGTGCCTGGTACTAGGCCTGTGTCTATGGCACCGTCTCAGGATGTCGGCACGAGTTATGCGAATTGAAGAAGCGATTAGAGGAGCTTCTTGAGAAGAAATTTGTGAGGCCTAGTGTGGTCACCATGGGGAGCCCATTTTGTTGGTAAAGAAGAAGGATGGGAGTATGCGTGCGTGCGTGGACTCTGAGATAACCGAACAAAGTAACTATCAAGAATAAGTATCCTCTCCCGAGGATAGATGATCCGATGGATCGGTGGTGGGTGCTAAAGTGTTTAGCAAGATTGACTTGAGGTCCGGGTATCACCAGTTAAGGTGAAGGATGAAGACATCCGTAAAAGCAGCGTTGAGCGAGGTATGGGCATTATGAGTACTCTGTAATGCCGTTTGGTGTCACAAATGCACCAGGGGTGTTTATGGAGTACATGAACCGAATCTTCCATAGCTACCTGGATCGGTTTGTGGTCGTTTTTATTGATGATATTCTAGTGTACTCAAAATCTGAGGAAGAGCATGCAGAGCACTTGAGGTTGGTGCTAGGGGTCTTGAAAGAGAGGAAGTTGTATGCCAAGTTGTCAAAGTGTGAGTTCTGGTTGCGTGAGGTGAGCTTCTTGGGTCACATTATTTCTGGTGATGGTATAACTGTGGATCCAGCCAAGGTTGATGCGGTGTTGCGGTGGGGAGCCCAAGTGCGTGGATCGAGATCGGGAGTTTCTTGGGGTTGGTGGTTACTACGGGAGGTTTATTGAAGGGTTCTCTAAGCTAGCCCTTCCATTGACTCAATTGACTGTAAGGGAAAAACATTCGTGTGGGATGCAAAGTGTGAAGAGAGCTTCCAAGAGTCAAGAGAGAGGTTGACCACACCTCTCGGTGTTAGTGTTGCTGTGCGAGCAACCTTTTGTTGTGTCTTGTGGCGCCTCCAAGATGGGTTTGGGAGGTGTGTTGATGCGAGATGGGAAGGTAGTGGCTTATGCGTCTCGGCGATTGAGGACGCATGAGAAGAACTATCCTACTCATGATTTAGAGTTGGTCGCTATTGTGTTTGTCTTTGAAGATTTGGAGACACTATCTCTATGGTACCCAGATCGAAGTGTTCGGTGATCACAAGAGTCCAAGTACTTGTTTGACCGAAGGGAGTGAATATGAGGCGAGGCGTTGGTTAGAAATTTCTTTGAAGGATTATGATTTCGGCTTGAACTATCACCCGGCAAAGCTAATGTCGTGGGCGATGCTTTAAGTCGGAAAACTTTGCATATGTCAGCTATGATGGTGAGGGAGTTGGAGTTGATTGAGCAATTCCGTGACTTGAGTCTGGTTTGTGAGGTGACACCTCAGAGTGTCAGATTGGGTATGCTGAGGATTGGGAATGACTTCTTGGTTAGTATCGAGACGCCCGGAAGTTAGATGTGAAGTTCGGGTAGACTTCTTTGGTTCTTTGGTGAGCAAGCTGTAGATGGGGATTACAGGTTGGATGCCCAGGGCGTGTTGAGATTCAGGGACAGAATTTGTGTTCCGGATGATGCTGATTTGAAGAAGATGGTACTTGAGGAGAGCCATAGGGGTAAGTTGAGCATTCATCCAGGTGCTACTAAGATGTATCATGATCTGAAGAAACTGTTTTGGTGGCCTGGTATGAAGAGAGATGTTGCGCATTTGTATATGCATGTTTGACTTGCCGAAGTCAAAGATTGAGCACGAGAAACTGCGCAGGTTGATGCAACCTTTAGAGATTCCGGAATGGAAGTGGGGACGAGCATTTCCATGGACTTTGTGATTGGGTTGCCAAACTGGCGAGAGGTCTGACACTATTTGGGTGATTGTGGATAGGTTGACCAAGTCTGCCCATTTCATTCCTATCAACATCACCTATCCTGTGCCAAAGTTGGCTAGAATATACATTCAGGTGATTGTGAAGCTTCATGGGGTTCCGAAGAGTATTGTGTCGGACAGAGACCCGAGGTTTACATCGGAGTTTTGGGGAAGCTTACAGGAGGCTTTGGGGTCCAAGCTGAGGTTGAGTTCAGCTTATCATCCTCAGACTGATGGTCAGACAGAGAGAACCATCCAGTCTTTGGAGGATCTTCTGAGAGCTTGTGTGCTAGAGCAGGGAGGTGCGTGGGATACACATCTCCCACTGATTGAGTTCACTTATAATAACAGCTATCATTCGAGCATAGGGATGGCTCCTTTTGAGGCACTGTATGGGCGGAGGTGCAGGACTCCTTTGTGTTGGCATGAGTCCGGTGAGAGTGTTGTTCTTGGACCAGAGTTGGTTAGGGAGACTACGGAGAAGGTGAAAATGATCAGGGAGAAAATGAGAGAGTCTCAGAGTCGGCAGAAAAGTTACCATGATAGGAGGAGAAAGGACTTGGAGTTTCAGGCTGGTGAGCATGTGTTCTTGAGGGTCACGCCTATGACTGGTGTTGGGCGTGCTCTGAAGGCAAAGAAGTTAACTCCAAGGTTTATTGGGCCGTGCGGATCACCGAGAGGTTGGAAAGGTTGCTTATAGGGTGGCTTTGCCGCCTAATCTTTCGAACTTGCACGATGTCTTCCACGTGTCACAGCTTCGGAAGTATATTCCAGACCCGTCTCATGTGATTCACATGGATGATGTGGAGGTACGTGAGAACCTCACGGTGGAGACTATGCCAGTGAGGATTGATGATAGAGAAGTGAAGGTGTTGAGAGGAAAAGACATTGCCTTGGTCAAGGTAGTGTGGTTGGGAGCGGCTGGTGAGAGTATGACTTGGGAGCTGGAGAGCAAGATGCGGGAGTCTTATCCAGAGTTATTTGACTCAGGTATGAATTTCGAGGACGAAATCTCTTAAGTGGGGGAGAGTTGTAACACCCCAAATAATTTAATTAAGAAATTGATTAAATTGTTTAAGTGTTGCACTATTTTTAATTCTATCAAATTATAATATGGTGTTTATAATTTAGTATTTTAATTTAATAGAAGGAAGTGGTATTAGAAATACCGGAGCTGCTGTTTTGGGCCCAAGAGCCCAAGCCCAATGACTTAGGCTCCTAGGGTTAGTGCATTCGCACCAAAGGAGGAAAAAGAAAGAAAAAACGAAAGAAAGGAAAAAAAGAAAGAGGAGAACGGCGCACCAAGAGAGGAGAAGAGAGAGAGAGCTTGATCGCAAGGGAGAAAGGAGAAGAGGAAAGCTCCATTGTTGCCGTGGTTTTGGTGGTGACTCAAGGAGGAGGATTTCTACGGTTGAAATAAGGTAAGGGGAGTCTCACTCTATAATAGAGGAGATAATGAGTTATATGTAGATCATAGGGGTTGTTTGATGTTAATTGATGATTGCATGATGATTTGATTCCTTGAATTTGATGAATTTCTTGGCAAAATCGATTTAGGGGTTATGTTAGGGTTTATGACGTGTGATTTTGTGTTTTTAAGATGTGTTTGATGATTTAGCATGCAATTGGTTGTTAGAATATGAAATTAGGAGTATTAGAATGATTATGGAGTGAATTGGCTTAAGAGAATTTGAGAAAATTGGGGTTTTTGAGGTTGGGGCGCCAAATTGCTAGCAATTATGCGCCCTGTGTACTGTTCACGTGCAGGAAAATATGTGATTCTGAGTTGTCTCTGCCAGGGCGCCACATTGCTGGGAAAATGGCGCCACAGGCACTCGTTCATGTCTTTGGAATGTGTTCTTTGTCTGCAGTGTGTTCTGCCAGGCGCCAAGTTCTTTGGGAAAATGGCGCCCGTGCGCTTCGCTTTGCGTGTTGGGTGTGTGTGTCGCGATGTGGCGCCAAATGATGCCCGGGGTGCCGAGAATGGCGCTGTGTCATTTATAGCGAAGAATCGTGTGTGTGTGTTCTTTGTCGTCTGGCGCCACATTCTTTTGGGAAAAGGGCGCCCAGTGCACTATTTTTAGATTTCTGAACACATTTTTCCGTGCCAACTTTTGCATTCACCTGCCCAAATCCAATTTTAAGTGTTTTGGCTCGAGTGGTTTTTAGTTGCGGTGTTATTTTACAAATGTCCGGTGGGGTGGTTTTGTGTATGTAAATGGGGTGGGTTGAGTGAAACTCACATTTACGAACACATTTTTCCGTGCCAACTTTTGCATTCACCGCCCAAATCCAATTTTAAGTGTTTTGGCTCGAGTGGTTTTCTCAGTTGCAGGTGTTATTTTACAAATGTCCCGGTGGGGGGTGGTTTTGTGTGTGTAAATGAGGTGGGTTGAGTGAGACTTGCATTTCTGGGCATATTTCACCGTGCCATATTTTGTATTCACCTGCCCAAAAACATTTTTAAACATTTTGGCTCGAGTGGTTTTTGGTTTGCAAGTGTTGTGAGTGCGGGGTCAGTTGTGGGGCTCCAAATTGTGCCGCCCAGGCGCTAGGCCAGTGCACGTGGTGCGAGTTGGTGTCTGGGTTTGTGTCTCAGGTGCATGCTGCCCGCAGGGCGCCAGATTGCTAGAAAAAGTGGCGCCCAGTGGGCCGTGTTGCCTGGGGCGCCAAATTCTTGAGTTTCTGCGCGCTAGTCTTTGTGTTGCACTGGGGGCGCGAATGTGGGGAAAATGGCGCCTGGTGCTGCCAAGTGCCTAAGCGTGTGTTGTTTTGGTTCCTAGGTGACAGTTTGGTCCCTAGATGATTGTTTTGGTCCTAAATGGTGGTTTAGGTCCTTGAGGTGAGGTTGAGTCCTCTAGATGAGATTAGTCCTTGGGACTTAATTGTGTTGAGCGTGTACCTTGAGATGGACCGAGGATGCCATGGGGGCATGAGCCGGAGGGCCAAGCCATGAGGGCTATAAAATGAGATTAATAATGAGGTAAGAGTTAGTGCGTGGATTGAGATGTTTGAGAATGTGTTGTGTTGTTACATGGAGTCTCATGCATACATTCTACATGATCGTAGAGCTTATAAACCGATTGTGAAGCTTTGAGGGCGGCCGGAGGGGCGAGTCATGAGGACTCCATTGATGATGAGGCGGCGGAGGGCAAATATTGAGAATGCCGGAGGGCAAATGGTACCACATGCATAACTACATTGCATACATTCTCATGAGTGCATGAATATTATTGAGTGATGATTGGTATGTTTGATTGTGCTGTGAACTGTGATTGTATATATTGCCTATTATCACTTTTATTATATAGTTCGAGACTCACCCTTTCTATTGTTGTTTATCACAGGTAGCCATGAGTGAGGGCCTTCTACTCTCACTACTCCCCGAGTCGGTCTGCTCTGATACGTAGCACCTAAGGGTTGGGGTTTAGACCGTCATTTGATTTTATTTTGCTCATTGTGAGCCTTCATGTGTGTTGTGTACTATTTGAGATTGCTGAGTACTTATTTTGAGATGTAGTTTATTTCCGCTGCGTAACATGAGATTTTATCCCACGTGTTGTATGGTGTTATGTATCTATGCATTTTTCTGAGCTGAACCGACTGTTGAGCATTTTTAAGAGAGGAGCGTAACACTCCATTTAATGAGAAAATGATTTTTAATACTCTGATTTTTGAATTAAACTGCCGGGTAGAATTGGGGTGTTACACATGGTGAGGGAACTATTCCCATTGTCTTGGACTCAAGATCATTTTGACCGAGATGGGGCTCAGTATGCTTGGAACACCAAAAATATTTTTGGTGAAGATGCAGAGACTTTTAACATTCTGATGTCATGGGCGGCCAAATTTACCAACAAGAGAAAAAATATTGATTGTGCAGCAATGTTGACAGATGTTTTTGGTAGACCTTGTTTTTGTACTAATGTCATGTCTTTATATTCATTTCTGGTGCTGATCTCGATTTCATTTTGTTAGCAGATAAAATGACTTCACCTTTTGATTTGAGAGCTCTTCTTCTCAAGGCCATTATGGATGTCAGGATCTTCGGGCCTTCAAACAACAAGGCTGCTGGCTCGGGGGTCAACCCAACTCTTTTGTCTTCTGCTGTCGGTGGTGTCCGTTCACAAGGAACGCCTCTTCTGCAACAACAGGAGTAGAGGAGAGAGGTAGAGGTTGAGAGCCAATGGAACCTGCAGTCAAGGGCAAGAGAGGGCCTGAGATCAAAGACAAGGGCCAAAGTAGGGCTCTCAAAAAGCACCACCATGCTCCCCCTAGCCCTGCTTTTGGAGCCAATAGGCAAAAAGGCTCCGAGGCCAAGGGTTCCGAGGCTAAGGGACTTTCTGATGATCTTTCTCTAGAGGACTTTGAGTTCAGTCTCAGGGTCGGCCAGTACGAGAATGACCTTTTCATCAAAATGAATGCCGCAACATCTCGAGGAAGAGAAGTAAACTTCACAAACTCGAGACTATTAATCTTTGGCTTGACGACAAATTGCAAGATAAAAAAATGAAGCTAAAATATTGTCGAGATGTTGTTCTTGTAGAGACTCGGACTGAATGGGAAGAGAAGAAGATAGAGGTAGATACTCTTCGAGCCCAGACTGAGTCTGTGAGCTCGGCCGAGAAGGAGCCAAAGGGAATGATAAAACTCTTGGCAGAGGCTTAGAATTTGGCCAAAGAGAAAGCTTAGGTTGCAGAGAAGGTTCCCGAGTTTGCAAGGGAGGTAAAGGATCTCGCCGAGGAGAACAAGACTCAAGCACTAGGAACTAACCTTGGAGGTGAGTCTGGAAAAGGCGGAGGAAGCCAGAGATGAAGCTGTTTCTTTCAGTGATGCCATTACTAAGAGGAGAGTAGAGATTGAAAAGGTAGGCTTTCAGTGTGCTGTTGATCAAATGGTTGTGATCAGCCCTGAGATGGACTTCAACCTCGTGTAACTGAGGTATGAGGTCCTTGATGGGAAGACTGTCAAGCCTCGGGAGGGTGGAGGCCTGATTCAAGACGCTGATGTCATCTTTACTGGCCCTAAATGACCTTTGACTTCTACTTTTTCTTTTTGTTGTTTTTGGATCTTTTGTTTTGATTGTGGTCTTGATTGTATTCAAGGCCACATTTGGCTGTAATATATACTTGAGGCACCGTTCGAGTTCGACTTTAATTATTTGTGTTGAATGTTCATGCTTATATCTTTTTTTAACATACACACGTTTTCTTTTCAATTCTCGACTCATTCTAAATTGCCTCGCCTGTGTAACGTTGTTCAAGGAATAATGAGCTTTAACCAAGTTCACCAATGACAAAGTTCACCAAGAATGTAGCCCTTCCTCTATTTTTGACCAAGTTAGCCAAGAGCAAAATGCTTGGATGAGCTTAGTGCAAAGATGGTCGAGGCTCGCTTGGGGGCCGGAGTTGTAAAAGACTCTTTCCAGCTTTAACCAAGTTCACCAATGACAAAGTTCTTAGGCGAACTTGGGGCAATGAGGGTCGAGGCTCGCTTGGGAGCCAAAGTATTGATAGGCTTCTTCCCAGCTTTAACCAAGTTCACTTAGGGCAGAGCACTTGGGCGAACTCGGTGCAAAAAGGGTCGAGGCTCATGTGGGAGCCGAAGTCGTGATAGACTTCTTACCAACTTTGACCAAGTTCACCAAGGGCAAAGAGCTTGGCCGAACTCAGTTCAAAGAGGGTCGAGGCTCGCGTGGGAGCCGAAGTCGTGATAGACTTCTTCCAAGCTTTGACCAAGTTCACCAAGCGCAAATCGCATGGGCAAACTCAGGGGCAAAGAGGACTGAGGCTCACGAGGGAGCCGACGTCGCGGGTGATCCTCCCCACGCCTCGAACTTCGTTCGCCAATAGTCTAGCTTGGTTCGAACTCGGAACAAGAGGGTTGGGGGTGAAGAAATCGGTCGCGGGGTTACAAGAGGGTTCGAACTTTGAAGCTATTTGTGTTTTGAAGAAACCTCGTTTATTTATTTTGACGTAAGAAGTCTGAGCTCATTACATTGCCGAGGGCATTCAGATTCAGCTGTAATATTGTCTTAGCTTAGATCCATTCCAGGTACGCTGAATTGGTTCCTTCCTCGAAGTCTCCAACCGATAGGGTCTTTTGCCGGTTTTGGCTTTGACCTTGTAGGGGCTTTCCCAGTTTGGGGCTAGCTTGTCTTGGTGTTCATTCATTCCTTCGACGTCGGCTGATAACTGTTAGTTATAAGTTACTAGTTTGTATTATCCGTGCGCTGCATGGGTAGACATTTTCTTGTAATTTTTTTTTGGGCCAAAAAAGCGGCAGTAGTAGATTTAAAATTAACTTCTTTTTTCTTGACTTAAAATTGTAATTTACAGGATCACACATTATTTTTTTATTCCTATTAAGTTATAGCGTATCGTAATAAATTAAAGTATAATGCACCATTTCAGGTGTTGGTGCATTCTACTTGATACATCCTTCTTTTTTGTGCCTTCCCGCCCATTCAAATTATAAGGAGGAAATACTACAAATTTCAATTCTGATTATTGTTAGTAATTAGTAATAATAATAAGATTTGAAATGAGTAGTATTTCAAGTCTGATTATTATTAGTAATAAAAATCTGATTTGAAATTATTATTAGTAATAATAATAATTTATTACATGATTTCATTGTTATTTATTACAGAAGATTTGCGAACGTTTTGATAATGGAATAGTCATAGTCTAGTCATTATTCATAAACGGGAAATAAAGGTTATAAATTTCCAATTAATTCTAGGTGCAAGTGTTATGCAAATGGCACAGAGAATGTAATTGCCTAATTATTTTGATAACCATAAATCATGTTGCAGTTATTTTTCACCCTAATTATGCAAATGGTCTAGCTGCCGTTCGATCTTACAGCCACAATTCTATCAAATCCTGGCCTTTGATCTTGTACCCGCAATTTAATCCAATCCTTGTCGTTGATCATTGTCCATTTGGACGATAGAAGCCAGTTAGAAGCTGACGGAGGTAGCATTTACTACTGCCGTGGGAGCCATTTGGACGATAGAAGTTGGAGTGGAATTATGTGGCAGCTGGTGTATTTTTTTTCTGATTTGTTTACCTGGACGCTTATGTGTCAAACTCATGGTTTATTATAATAAAGATTTTTACATTTTTAAGTGTAAATCATTGTGAGTTCTCAACTAATTATGTGTTTTATGTTGTAAATACTATGTTTTAGAGGGTCAAGGTTGTTTTCCTGGTTTAGTAGTATTTGGCACCTTGGTGCCCCTTTTGTGATTTGATATGTGTGTTTCATTGCTGAAGAAATAGGTGCTGCAGCACTGCATTCCAGCGACAGATGAAAGAGAATGTTGGAGATAAGGGGGAGTATAGTACGAAGCGTCATCATTATCATTACGACTAATCTAGCCATTACGTCATTAACTAGATGTAAAATTTCCAGTTTAGCACCAATCGATGCGACAAAGCGACGTTTCCTTAGAGATTAATCATTACGCCCACAACTATAAATAACCTCTTCATCAATCATTTCAAGTTTACTGTTGCCTTCCAGGTTGGCTCTAACAGTAGCTCTATCCATGTTTCTCACTTAGTGATCTGCAAATAGACAGAGCAAAGATCAGTTCGTGTACAAAGAAATTAATGCACCAGAGCAGACAGAAATAAACGGGGCTCACCCATAAAAGACAGCCAATCATGTAGTTTATACCGAGCTATCAAGACTTTGGTATCAATCTCAGATAACTCCTTGAGTCTAGAAGAGCTTAGTCTAAGCCTCTGCCCAGACCCGTAAAAACTTGGTTTTCAAGTATTTCACGGAAGAATCAAAAAGTTTCAAAAATCCTCGGACAAACATTTGGTTGAGGGAGCACCACTTTAAAGTGTAACCCAACTTCAACTAAAAAAGGAAGAAGATGAGGGTCCGAGCGTCAACGCTGTAATACAAACACACAAGCTCAAAGCCTCAGATAAACGCCCAACTATTTGGATGAAGCTTAAAAGGGGGAAACATTGAGCCAGTCAAGCACCTATCTCGCTCGAAAACAGTGAATGAAACTGGAATTCCAATAAAATCCAACATCGCGTCATATATATATATATATATATATATATACATGTGATCACGGTGATCGCCAGAGGGATGGAAATGAAACACACTCTCATTGGGTTGGCAGAACTCAAGATGCACCCTCTTCTCGTAGTTCTCGTCCCTAGAAATATGGGGTACCGATCTACAGAGTGCCTCAATGTCCTCTTTCCTCCGGTACACCAATTCTATGTCAACAGATGGGTCGATCCAGGAGTAATCAGGGGAATGACAAACTGTATTCCAATTTTTCTTTGGCTTGTGGAGAGACAACATGACCTGTCCCAAATACGCCATCAGAATGTTGCCACACTCAATTTCATAAATCCTCCACTCCTCAGAAAAATCTTCGTTCACCGAACGCGTATCATCATCTGATACGGTGGAAGCCTCTACGGTAACTGTTGAGCAAAAAGGTTGCGCAAGTGTGCACAGTCTTAAACAAGTAATAGAGTGATAAGAAAGGTTGAACCCACAGGGATTGGATTAATTTGCTAGCCTTTATGGTAGTAGTTGTGTTAAGTGATGAAAGAGTTCGAGAGTAAAACATTAGAAGTGTTTGAATGTGTATATAAAGCTAAAAGATGTTGTAATTCAGATGAGAGAGATGGTTGGAATGCATTTTCCTATATAACTTCACTTTGAGATTATGATGCTACTTATGATGCTCCTGCAATGCTTGCACCTGCAATGAATGTTGCTAAATTAAATACTTGTGCTTTTCAGCAACTTTTCTTTAGGGTTCATTACCTGGCTTATGTCTAAGCTCTTGAATAAGTTCACCCTTGTATTTGAAGCTCCAACAGTATCATTCTTTGGACTAAGCTAACCTATGTCTAGGATTTAGCTTGGATTTAACAAAGTTTCCTTTTATTAAGTCACTTACCCATATTAGTCCTTGACCATTTCTTTATTTATGATTCTACTTATTCTAAGCTTTTGAAAGAATTAGCACACAAGAACTAAATTGCAAGACATCATAAGTAACATAAAAACTACTCAAAGATTCATTATATAGTTAAAGCATCCCAACCAAGGGTAATTTAGCTCGTGCTTGGCATTGTTAAACACTTACAAATAAGAGAAAACATGCTTATAAGAAAGGAAATACAAAGGAGAAAAGATAAGAGGTACATTAGACATTTGCCACTCCTTTGTATCTTCTGCCTAACAATGCTGCGGCAATGAACCTCTCAGCAACAGAACCGCAACAAGAAAAGTAAACTAAAGTAGAGAGAAGTTGTCACTTTCTCTCTTTCCTTACAGTTAAAACAAACTATTATCTAAGTGAACTAAAACTTTAGTGATATTCTCTGATGAAAAGAATGAGGAGTATTTATAGGCTCCACTAGTGAGTTGCCTTTGGCGCCAAGTAGCTCAAGTAGCTCATCCACTTGCTCAATAGTGATTGATGGGAAGCTTCACCAACTAAGAAGGGAGGTCCAATAATCATATGCCAAGTGTACTTGTGAAGATCCAACTTGTTGGTGAGATGCATGAACTTGAAGTCGCGTCCTTCCCACTTGTGCAACTTGCACTTGCAACTTGACATGCTGACGTCATTGATCCGCTGTCGCGCACGGATCAAAAACGAGTATTTTGAAAGTGTAGTATACGGTAGCGACAACTCGAGTATCGTCTCTCAAGGATTCTTGTATAATAATTAACCGATGAATCGAATTAGGGGATGTTTGGTTTAAAGTCCGATTTAAATGTCGAGTAAATAATTGATTAAAATAGGCGATTATAAAATAAGTCAATCCACTGTTTTCGGTTTCCGGCTAATCACTGGTTTCTACCTTACCAATTCCCTAAGCGGCTTCAATCTCTATTCGGTTTAATATCAATCGTCAAGCGCGAAAGATATATAACAAATTGGTACTCCTATATTCCGAATTAAGCAAACGGATTAACACACTCGTGAATTAAGCAAACACGAGTTACTAACGTGGTTTAACGACAAAGCAACGTAAACAACGGTTAAAGATCAGGAATACAATCATGCGAATTTAATCAAAACCATTCCATGAAATACAGATTAAGCATATGAATATTCAGAGAATAGAATTGAAAGAGAAACGAAATTGAATTGATAGAGTAAAAACCTCAAAGCGCGTTGGAAACTTGCTTACAGTAGATCAACTCCAGATGATTAGTTCTCCATGAAAATTATTCAAGCAATGAAGTATTTTGTGAATAGTGAAAAAAACGTGATGAACAGTACCGCGGCTGCTAGGTATAAAGGAAAAAACAAGGATTCGGGTTCTAACCCAACGGGTCAAAAAAACATAAAAAGCCCGGTCCAAAACTAAATATTTATTAAGTCTGGAACTTCAACGATTTATTTGGGACTCTTGCGCTCCGAATTAGCTTTCTTCTGCAACATGAAAGTTGTAACTCTTTCTCTTGGCTTTTCAACGCATATTAGAACGCGTCGATCCGATACTCGTAGCTCCAGTTATGAATTTTTCCGTGAAAGCTGCTAAAGCTGAAAATAAAACACGAAAATCAAATTAAGCCCAAAATAAACTAAATTAGAAAAACATTATAAAACATAAAAATAACCAAATCAAAACATAAAAATGCTTAAGTATAAACATGGAAGAACGTGCATCAAAATGCACTGATCAAATTCCCCCACACTTGAACTTTTGCACTCCGAGCAAAATAAAAATAAAAACTCAGCAAACACACAAGCATCATGAGTTACTCATTCCAGGCAACAAACTTTTCTTCGGCTGAGATTGTGTCGATAGGTACTAATCTTGCACACTAAGGGCATCGTAGGAACACTAATCCACAGTTGTGCAATCGTAAGCCTCCTGAATACACAACCCAGTCCGAATCATGCTATTATGCCGAAGCCTAACTTACCCATCCTCCTTTTTCCTCTTTTTCATTCTGGCGCAATCACATTAAGCCCGTTATCTCCACACACCTATAGTAAGGCTATCGCCGGTTAGTGACTCTGATCCTTTTTGCACGGGGTTCTGGAATTAAATGGCATAACCCTTGTTTACCCAATTGTAGTTGCGGGGGATTGGACCGTAATCCACCCTACCAAGTTCAGCACCAGAAGCCTCTGAACCAACTAACAATGGGAATCTCTCTCTTTTTTTTTTTTTTTTTTGTAGGTTCTGCGACCGTTGGGTTAAGTGACCGGGTGAGGGTTACCAAACTTAGAAGGAGCATTCCCCCTTTTTTTTTTTTTTTTTTTTTTTTTTTTTGGATCACTCACTTATTTTCATCGGCTTCCTTACATAGAGCATGTGTGAGATGGTGCTGACTGCAAAGATAAACTACTCAAGAGCTGTCAGAGGGTGAGAATTCAAGGCTATGTCATAATAGGATTCAAATTAATTTCCATAAGCAGGAGATTCACGGTGTTAAGACGATACCGATCTTGTGAACTTTTCCCAAATCTCCACAACCCAGCACTCAGATTAATCTATAGCCCAAAACTTTCAAAAAGATGCATTTTTTTTTATAGCTGAAAACAAAACAAAAACAACGAATAAAAGAAAAGAAACAAATGATTCCCTCCCCCACACTTGAAACAAGCATTGTCCTCAATGAAAGGACATAACTATTAAAGTAAAGAGAAGGAAAGAAGAACTCCCTGATCAAGTTGCAGTGTAGTTGGGCGCTTCCAAAGAAAGCTCCTCTATGTTTGCATCTTCAGGCGCTGAACTTTCATGGAATAGCTTTAGGCGCTGCCCATTGACCTTGAAAACTTTGTCAGTACCTGCACTTTTAATCTCTACTGCACCATAAGGGAAAACATTAGTAACAACAAAAGGGCCAATCCATTTGGATCGAAGTTTCCCGACCATAAGCTTAAGCGCGGAATTAATGAAGAAAACTGTTGGCCCACAGAGAATTCCTTCCTAGAAATCATCTTATCATGGAAGTGCTTAGTTTTCTCTTTATAAATCCTAGAGCTTTCGTAAGCCTCTAGCCTAAGCTCTTTAAGCTGTTGTAATTGGAGTTTTCTTTCAATACCGAAAACAAGTCGATAAGGAGACATCCCTATGGGTGTCTTGAAAGCTGTCCTTTGAGCCCAAAGTGCGTCTTCTAGACGGCGGCTCCAGTCCTTCCTGTTTGGCTGCACCATTTTCTCTAAAACCTGTTTGATCTCTCTGTTTGAGATCTCAGCTTGCCCATTAGTTTGTGGGTGATATGCAGTGGAGATTTTGTGCACAACTCCATACTTGCGGAGCAAAGCTTCCATGGTGCGGTTACAGAAATGAGTGCCTTGGTCACTTATGATAGCTCGCGGTATTCCAAACCTGCAAAAAATATTAGACCTGACAAAATCTGCAACAACTCTAGAATCATTAGTCCTAGTGGGGATAGCCTCTACCCACTTTGAAACATAATCAACAGCAAGTAAAATGTAGAGAAAACCAAATGATATAGGGAAGGGACCCATGAAGTCGATTCCCCATACATCAAATACCTCACAGAAAAGCATAGGTTGCTTTGAGGCATTTCACTCTTTACGAGTGATGGTCGTACTGCTTATCCGGCACTCTCTTACAGTGCGGTAGGTCTCATAAGCATCTTTAAAAATAGTGGGCCAATAAAAACCTGAGTCTAGGACTTTTCTTGCAGTCCTTTGAGGACCAAAGTGTCCCCCTGCTTGAGATGCATGAGAAAAATGAAAAATAGATTCGATCTCATAGTCGGGGACACATCTCCTAATAACTTGATCACTACCAAACCTCCAAAGATATGGGTCATCCCACACATAATATTTGGCGTCACTTTTGAGTTTGTGAATTTGTGTCCTGGATGCACCTGTAGGAAAAACACCAGCAACAAGATAATTAACAATATCAGCATACCAAGGAGTAACTCCATGTATAAGTAAAAGCTGCTCATCAAGAAAGTCATCCTGAATGGGATAAGGATCTTCGTCCCTTTCTATTCTGCTCAAGTGGTCAGCCACCAAGTTCTCAGCTCCACTTTTATCTTTAATCTCCACATTGAACTCTTGAAGTAACAACATCCACCGAATCAATCTCGGTTTCGCTTCTGGCTTCTTCAACAAATATTTTAAAGCTGCATGGTCAGTAAAAACAACAACCTTGGAACCTAGCAAATATGATCTGAATTTATCAAGAGCAAAAACAATAGCTAGAAGTTCCTTTTCAGTGGTGGTGTAATTAGACTGTGCAGAATCTAAAGTCCTAGAAGCATAATAAATAACATGGGCAGCCTTGTCAACTCTTTGTGCAAGGACCGCCCCAACAGCATAGTTAGAAGCATCACACATAATCTCAAAAGGGAGGGTCCAGTCAGGGGGTTGGATGACGGGAGCGGAGGTCAATGCTTTCTTCAAGAAGTCAAACGCTGTTTTGCATTTGTCATCGAAGTTGAAAGTGACATCATTCTTCAGCAAGTTAGACAGCGGAAGAGCTATCTTGCTGAAATCCTTAATGAAACGCTTTGTAAAAAAACGCATGACCAAGAAAAGAACGAATCTCGCGAATGCAAGATGGATAAGGCAAATGTAGAAATCACATCAATCTTAGCGGGGTCTCTGAAATTCCCTTTTCAGAAATTATGTGACCCAAAACAATTCCCTGTTCAACCATAAAATGACATTTTTCATAATTTAAAACAAGGTTAGTTTCGATGCATCTCTCCAAAACCATATTTAAACTGTTCAAACATGCATCAAATGAAGAGCCATAAACCGTGAAATCGTCCATAAACACTTCCATGCAATTTTCAATAAAATCAGCAAAAATGCTAATCATGCATCATTTGGAAAGTGCAGGAGCATTGCAAAGACCAAAAGGCATCCTCCGTAAGCAAATGTACCGAATGGGCACGTAAAGGTAGTCTTTTCTTGATCTTGGTGCAATATGAATTTGAAAGTAAACGAAAAACCATCAAGAAAACAATAATGTGATTTACCGAAGCCGTTCAAGCATTTGGTCAATGAGCGGTAAGGGAAGTGATCCTTTCTAGTAGCCTGGTTCAATCTCCTGTAATCAATACAAACCCTCCAGCTATTCTGAACTCTAGTAGGGACAAGTTCATTCTTTTCATTTTTTACCACTGTGAGTCCAGATTTCTTAGGTACAACACATCTTCGGGCTTACCCATTTCTTCGTCGGAGATAGGGTAAATAATACCTGCTTGCAAGAGTTTGGTTACCTCTTTCTTCACGACATCGAGGATCAACGGATTAAGCCGCCTTTGGGGCTGCCTTACTGTTTTCGCACCATCCTCAAGTAAAATCCTGTGCATACACAAGGAAGGACTAATACAGGATGTCGGCTAATGTCCAACCAATTGCCTTCTTGTGCTTCTTCAAACTCGCGAAAGTTTGTTTTCCGATCGGAATCAAGGTTAGAAGAAATAATAACAGAGGAGTTTTTCGTCACTCCCCAAATAAGCGTATTTGATTATCAGGAGTTGTTTCACTCTAAGGGCGGGTGCGCTCGATGGATGGAGTGTTTGGAGCAATTTGGAATGTCGAGAGCATCAACTGCACAAACAACTTCATCGACAACAACTTCACCTGTAGGAAACATGTCACCCTGCAAGGCAGCATCAATCTCAGCACATACAACACAAAGGTTAGTGTCAGTACAATCAGCACATGAATAAATATCATCAAACACAGATAAGGATGGAAAATCCAGTGAGAACAAGTGTCCTCAACCAACTCAGAGATCAATTCAATATGAA
Organism: Oxytropis ochrocephala; assembly: GCA_020916435.1. NCBI lineage: Eukaryota > Viridiplantae > Streptophyta > Magnoliopsida > Fabales > Fabaceae > Oxytropis > Oxytropis ochrocephala. The sequence goes on along the minus strand of CM037091.1, from coordinate 52,923,126 downwards.
AAACAGAATGCTCTTCCAAGGGATATTTCATAGCATCAAAGATGTTAAACTTTGCGACAATGTCACCAAATTCCATGGACATGGTTCCATCATCAACATCAATTTTTGTTTTCGCCGTTTTCATAAACGGTCTGCCTAAAATGATGGGAGCCCTGCTCGAGTTAGTTTCTCCTTCCATGTCCAAGATATAAAAATCTGCAGGAAAAATTAAATCGTTAACTTGAACAAGAACATCTTCCACTACCCCGGTGAAGCGGGCGTTGCTCTGTTCGCGGTGGACGATCAAACTCATCTTTGCAAAGGACCAAGATTAAGGTTATTATAAATGGAAGTAGGCATAACATTAATGCCCGCTCCTAAATCAAGCATGCAATTCTCAAATTTACTATCCCCGATGGTACAAGGAATAGCAAAAGTTCTGGATCCTACGCTTTTGTGGCGGGACACGAGTGATGATGTGAAACATTTTGCTACTTTGTAGCCTTTTCAGATGAAGGTTTGGGCTGAATAAAAGCAGAGATATTTCTTCCCAAGTTGACTCTTTCACTTCCTTTCATCCTCCTCTTGTTGGTACACAAATCTTTCAGAAACTTGGCGTACTTCGGAACCTGCTTAATTACATCAAGAAGCGGAATGTTGACCGCAACTTTTACGAAAACATCCAAGATCTCCTTCTCTTTGTCTCCTCATCAATCCCTTTATTTTTCAGCACTCTATGTGGGAAAGGGACTGGTGGTGCATACTCTTTCTGTTTATCTTTTCCAATTTCCACCACAACTGAAGAGGGTTCAGGTGAAGGTGTTACCTCATTAGTCCTTTTATTTTTTTAAGAGTGGGCTGGTTACGCAACTTTTCCGGATCTCAAAGAAATTGCACTCACATTAGCGCCTTTTGGATTCACAAATTGTTTGGGCGGGAAGTTGGTTCGATCCTTGGGCTTCTTGCATGGCATTCATTGAAGTAGCAAGTTGTCCAACTGCGTGTCTGCAAGGTCCGAATGCTAGAATCGGTTCTTTCTTTGGGCGGAGATTGTTGATGACCATTTGCTTGACAAGGTCCTCTAGTGAAGGTCAGGAAGGTGCGGGGTGGTGACTTGGGGGGGTTTTGTTGTTGGTCGGATTTGTTGATTTCCATATCGAAGGTTTGGATGGTTCCTCCAATTGGGATGGTATTTGTTAGTGGGACGGATCAGAACGTTGTACCGCTACGATTGTTTCCTTGATTGTAAAGGTTTTGCATAAGCTTGAGGCAACTTCGGTGATTGACTCATCTTTCAAAATAGGACATGTATCGGTCGGGTGCTCGGAAGAAGTACAAATACCACACAAGTTTCTTTGCTTGAGCCTTACTGTTGCCAACCGTTTCACTAAAGAAGTAAGCTCGTCAATTCTTGTTTCTAAAGCTTTGTTGGAAGAACCACGGATCTCATTCACACACCTTGGTTTGGGCGAGATCGTTTCTAGTGGTGAATCTGTTGGGAGTTGAGAGACATGTTCTCAATCAAGGCTTTAGCAAAGAAATTGGAGTTTTATCAACAAGTGCTCCACCGCTTAGCAAAGATCAAGAATGTTTCTATCCATTGGTAACAAACCTTCATAGAAATCTTTGGATAAGTAACGCGCTCGGTGATCCGGTGTTGGGGACAACCGGACACTAGCGCTTGAATCTCTCCCGATGCTACTAATGACTCACCATCTGTCTAATTCCACATATCTCTGTTTTTGATTGATGCACTCCGAGGCGGGAAAGTATTTTTCTAAGAACACTCTTTCGAGAGCATTCCGACTTGTGATAGAATTCGGTTCAAGATAATATATCCAATCCTTGCGCGCAGTGCAATGAGAATGGAAAGGCTCGAGTTTGATGTGATCTTGGTGATTCCTTCAGCCTCAATGGTGTAGAACACACAACACGAAACTCTTTCAAATGCTTATGCGGATCCTCACCGCAAGACCATTAAACTTTGGCAACAAGTGTATTAAACCGATTTCAATTCAAATGGTGTATATCCTTGAGGGTAATCAATACATAAACCATTATAGTTCACATCGAGGAGCGAAGTCGCCTTAGTGTTCTTTGTTCAGCCATGTTATCAAAAGCAAGTTCAGAATCAGAATCGATAACGGGTGGTGAACTAGTGCTAGTCTGATTTGCTCTGCGGCGTGTGAGTAAGGTTCTCTCAACTTCAGGATCAAAGGAAAACAAGTTAGAACAAACAGACCTAGTAGCCAGGACTAATGCATCAATGCAGCAACAAATCCGAATATGCCAACAATGTCCCTAATAGGCAGAAACAAAATGAACAAAGGGATATGATTAAAACAAATTCAGAAAAATACAAAAACACCAAATTTAATCTAATTAAGTGAAATAAGAATTGTGAGAATTTTTTTGGAATTTTTGAAAACTATGAAAACAATAAAAAATCATAAAAAATAGAAGGAGGGAATTTGGCAATTTGAAATTTTGTAGTCCCATAACTCATTCCATGAGTAGGGGACTAATGATCGCACGATTTTTCTGCTCAGGTTGCAAGAAACAGATTTTGAAACGGACACAGTTTTCCCGAAAACCGGATTTTTGACAATGAGCTGCGAAATAGCCAACACAGTGAGGAACTAGGGTCTAACCGCAAGAGCACTAGACCTATGACTCTAAAATCAGTTATTAATAACAAGAATCCCTAACAGCGGCGCTAATTTGATCATTGTCGCGCGCGGATCAAAAGCGAGTATTTTGAAAGTGTAGTATACGGTAGCGACAACTCGAGTATCGTCTCTCAAGGATTCTTGTATAATAATTAACCGACTGAATCGAATTAGGGGATGTTTGGTTTAAAATCTGATTTAACAAGCTGAGTAAATAATTGATTAAAATAGGCGATTATAAAATAAGTCAATCCACTTCGCTTTTTGGTTTAGGCTAATCTTTGGTTTCTACCTTACCAATTCCCCTAAGCGGCTTCGATCTCTATTCGGTTTAATATCAATCGTCAAGCGCGAAAGATATATAACAAATTGGTACTCCTATATTCGAATTAAGCAAGCGGATTAACACACTCGTGAATTAAGCAAACACGAGTTACTAACGTGGTTTAACGACAAGCGGCGTAAACAACGGTTAAAGATCAAGAATACAATCATGCAAATTTAATCAAAACCATTCCATGAAATACAGATTAAGCATATGAATATTCAGAGAATAGAATTGAAAGAGAAACGAAATTGAATTGATAGAGTAAAAACCTCAAAGCGCGTTGGAAACTTGCTTACTGATGAGATCAACTCGGATGATTAGTTCTCCATGAAAATTATTCAAGCAATGAAGTATTTTGTGAATAGTGAAAAAAACGTGATGAACACACTAGTGCAGAAAAGGGATTTAAAGTCAAACAAATTGGACATTTAAAGTCACGCGCCAGCGTGACTTCTATTAAGGCGACTTCGTATGTCAGGAGATTTAAAGTCGCGCGAGTGCCTGACTTCATAAGTTTGTTTCTAAGTCAGACTTTTAACCGCCTGACTTTAATTCCTCGTGTTCTCTCTAGACCAGCCTCTGTGGATAGCTTTTAAAGTCACGCGCCAGACTTTAAAGATGTTTTTAAGTCAGGCGTTTTAAATGCTTGACTTTAAAAGTTATGTTTTTAAGACTTTAAAGATGTTTTTAAGTCAGGCGTTTTAAATGCTTGACTTTAAAAGTTATGTTTTAAAGACATACATTTTAAATGCTTGACTTCAAAAGTGTTTATTTAAGTTTTAATTCTTTTTAGCTTTTGGGTGATCCCTCGTGCATATACTAATTTGGCCCCACATCAAATTCATTAAATCTAGCAACATACATATTCTATATAAAATAAATGTATTATATTTTGCTCAAAAAATATCATTAGCAAACTAAAAATTACTTTAGCAATTCAACATTCATTTGACTAATATCTTGTCAACCAAAGATATATGATATGATGTTGACACCAAAATATTAAAAATACAATAAATAAGCTTCTAGTATTGAAATGCTGAACTGAAAATAACATATCTTAAGAATAATCTCTTTGCTAAACAACTAAGATAAAATTACAGGAAGCAACTCTTCATTATTTTCTGCCACCTGTAAATATAATCACAAGAACTACATATCAGGAAGCAACTTATGAAAGCATATTAAAGAAATAAATAACCCATGCATGTCAGTTCAAAAATTAATTAGAACACATAATACCTGCTGAATTCGAACTCGTTTTTGAAATATTTGATCTTCATGAACAGCAGCAGACTGGATAAAATGTTCCACTCTATGTAAGAGAACCTGGGAGGTATAAAGATATTCACAATGCAACTCTTTAAAAAAGACAAATTCCAAATTATTGATGATTTAAGATAATATCCATTCCAAAGCACGAAACAAGCAATTGAAGAAGTGAAGAGATAATTGCTAGAGAAGACTGTACAAGAACATGTCATAACCTAATAACATATTGAAAAACAAAAAGATGAACACAACTTAGTTGGATTAAAAAGAAAATGAAATTTACCTCGCCCGCATCAGTAAGATAGCCACCCATGGTAGTAAATTCCATTCTATATATATGCATTAATAAATTAATAAAAAGAAACAATTGTAGCTCAAATATCTATTGTCATACAGCTCAAAATCCTAATAACATCAAAAAAATCATATACTAAAGGATCCTAAAACCACTAAATGTTGCTAGCACCGAATGATCCACTTGCATCCAATGGAGAATGAGGTTCACTTGCACGCTCACTTGCCTGAAATAACAAAAGAAAAATTGACTCATTTCAAATATCCAAAATCAAATAAAAAAAAACTAAATTGATACATATTTAATTCCAACTAAATAATATTCCTATATGTTTACTTACAGACTTATTAATCTTATTGATTACTGATTCAATAAGCGATTCAATAGCCGATCTCATGACGTCTTTAACAGAGATACCGTATCTACACATAACAATAATGTTCAATAGCAGAGAATATTGATCTACACTCTCTCAATAAGCGATCTGTATGTCTTATTGATTCTTGATTCAATAATCAAGAAAGAGTGGTAGCGAGAGAATATTGTGTTCCTTTGAATTAAATGGACGGCTAAATGCTAAATCTACTTGCCTCCTGTAGAAAAACTTCTATCCATATCTAATCAAACCTTAGGACATCTATTTTTCACAATACTGTCATTTAAGTTGCAGATCAACACAATTGAACACTTTTCTAGGTCAACATGAGTTCAAAGTACAATATTTGTAACACTTGGAAGTTGTTATGAAGATAAAGAAGTCTAACTTCAAAACAAACTATTGGTATCATTCACGCCAAGATCAATAATGCTCTAATGAGTCGAACATAAACATACAGAACATGCAATCCAAGTTAATGTGCAAGACACAAACTGATCTGAATATTTCTCATCACATCAACACCTTTAATAAGGAACTAACCTACTATGGAAATCATATGGTCCAAATAAAGAAAGATACTAGCTTTTGAAGGAGATGAAGACTTCAGACATCAGTAATTTTCTCTCGGCTAAGAGAATTTCAATGAAAATTCTTAACAAGTTCAATGCACACACATATATGACACTTTCTATTACTAACACTCGGTCCACATGACACTTGAGGTAAGATGCAATTATTTTACATTCTAAGCTTAACGAATGAGCAAGCTACTTTGTTCCACTTATGAAGGGAAGGGGGTTTTAGAACTACAAACAACAATGACACCTTTAAACAAACATTTAAGCATGCTGAACTGCTTCTGTGACAACTAGATGGTGCATAAATAGTGCTTAGGAAGATACTTTGGTTCTTGAGTCAAACTTCCCAAGAACCAATAATAATATTTCAGAGAGAGAAGTGTAAGGGAGGGAGACAATGCACTCTTACCTGTTGAATCAAGTGAAGATTGCTTTTTCTTTGAATCTGCCAAGATTTCATCCTCAAAACGCTCATGACCCTCAAGTAGTATGCCAAGATAGGTATAAACATTGCTTTGAATGGTAAATTTTATAGTTTCATGCTCATCTTTTGAGAAGGGGGTGCTTTTGTAAAGAATCTTGGCCTGCCATAAATATTTGCAATACCATGAATACATTGACTGCAACTATTTTCAGCGATTTTGTTTTTGGTTGGTGGAGTGGCACTGTCAAATTTTTATTTCAATATTCATCAACAAGCCATGTATAATAGATACCATGTCCAACTATAAAGTCAGTTGTCCTTTACCACACCAAATTGGCCTTTCTAAACGTGGAAATACAAATACTAGATGTTTGCAGAGATAGCAACTTTTGCAGGATTGATGTCTACAATAAATTATGACTAACTAGGTCGGTACTCATGTTTAGAGTTTAGAAGACTCCAGGAAATTAATATTATTTTAGGTTTCTAAGTGAAGTACGTAACAACAAATATGCTTGCATACCATAAATTGTCCAATAACCAAAATAAAGTACTACGTGTGACTTGATTCACATGCTAAATCACCCAAGTGAACAAAATACCTGCTTAAAAATAGTGCTCGTTCCAGATCCACTGCAACCAACCAAGAGAAGTTTCTGAGCGATTCCATGCTCAAGGTAGTCAGGAATTGTTTTGCTAGCCACAATAGAGTGTAGTTCTCCAAAAGAACTTGAAGATTTAGAAGGAACTGGTAGGGACAGGAACATACAAGCTTCGTTCCAGCCTACCAAGTGAAACAAGAGTGTGAACTGTGTAGCAAATAATATAGGACATGAAGAAAACAAGAGACAAATGCACTCAAAAAAACAACTAAACAAATTACCTTTCCCCATATATATACCCTCTTGTATTCTTCTGTCCCTCTTCTTGACAATAAATCAAAGTAATGCAATTGTCTTGTAAGTAAACTATTATTGTGATAATCTTATGATTCAGGTTCTTTAATTTGTCTTGTAAGTAAACTATAATTGTCTGTGCTTGGCAAACACACAAAATAATATTCATGTTTGGTCATCAGCAGGATTCAAGTCCTCTTCTGGCTTACCAAAACAGAAAGAACAAGTTTCCTCCTTAAAGCTTTCTCAGAATGCAATTTGTAGCAATAATCATCCACTCTATCCATACATATAAACAAAACAAATCAGAAGGATACTACTAAATGATAATCAATCCATTCAAAGACCTCACAACTTGAAGACCTATCTTATTTATCTTCAATCTGAAGATTATTCTAATTAAGCATGATACTATATATTCATATCCAAATCTGAAAGACCTCACTAAAAATATTAACATTAAAATCAACAGCAAATAGAAAGCCAATAATGTTCACAACAAAGATATCAAAGTTTCTAGATTTTGATGGTCCTACTCAAGAGTTTTAAACTTTAATGGGCTAGCAGCAAGTAAATCAACATTATTTCAGCAGACATTACTACCTACATGTGTGCTGCAGATACACAGTAAAAGCATGTGCAAACAAATGCAATGGCAAATGGTGCGTGAACATGCAAATATTAGTCTGTCTTAATCATTTTGATAAATTAGCACTGTTTTGCAACATGAGAATACCTGTAATGCAGATAAGAATAATGATTCAATCAAAGCAGGCTTGTGGTATCCTATTCGTGGAGCAACATCTCGTGTCATTCTACAAAGCCCTAAATTCTGTAAACAACAACAACAACTTATAAATCCAGCAACAACAACAACTTATAAATCCAGCAACAACAACAACTGATGAATCCTTATTCAGTTAAAGCCCTAAATCAGCAAACAACAACAGATAAATCCCTATTTCAGCAAAGCCCCAAATCAGCAAAACCCTAAATCAGTAAAATAAATATCAAAATACTTAGAAGGAGGCGATTATGCTGTGGTGGTGATCCACTTCAGAGGTAGGAGGCGGAGGCGGAGGCGACGACTGCGGCGGAGAAGCGGAGAAACGGGTTGGAGACGAAATGGAGAGGAGAGGCGTGAGGTGAAGGAGAAGGACATGCTATCGTGGTGGCCACTTGAGTAGAGAACGAAGACGGAGGAGGGTAGAAGAGGGCGAAGGTCAAGGGAGGAGGGAGGAGAGTGGAGGGTGAGGGTGAAGGGAGTAACCGAGAGAGAGAGAGTTCTATTCTCTGTGATAGAGAAAATGAGAAGAGAGGCGGAGACGATGAGAGCGCGAGAGAGAAGGTTTTGATGTGTTTTACGTTTTCCACTTTTGAAGTCAAGCAATATTACGGTTTGTCTTAAAATGTTAAAATTTTCCACTTTTGAAGTCACGCATATTTTACGCTTGACTTAAAAACTAATGGAAAAAAAGTTTTCGAGTTTATTACAAGTTTGCCACCGCGTCCTTATATCAAGGCAGGCATCTGAGCGCGTGACTTTAAATGTCTATTTCTTTTCCTTATTTTGTACTAGTGACAGTACCGCGGCTGCTAGGTATAAAGGAAAAAACAAGGATTCGGGTTCTAACCCAACGGGTCAAAAAAACATAAAAAGCCCGGTCCAAAACTAAATATTTATTAAGTCTGGAACTTCAACGAATTATTTGGGACTCTTGCGCTCCGAATTAGCTTTCTTCTGCAACATGAAAGTTGTAACTCTTTCTCTTGGCTTTTCAACGCATATTAGAACGCGTCGATCCGATACTCGTAGCTCCAGTTATGAATTTTTCCGTGAAAGCTGCTAAAGCTGAAAATAAAACACGAAAATCAAATTAAGCCCAAAATAAACTAAATTAGAAAAACATTATAAAACATAAAAATAACCAAATCAAAACATAAAAATGCTTAAGTATAAACATGGAAGAACGTGCATCAAAATGCACTGATCATCATCATCAAATGCTTGGAGCAATGACTGAGAATTGTCTTGCTGGTGCACAATTTTATCTCTACTTTAATCTCCATTGTTGGTGCTATGACTGCTGGATGCATTGAGGTGCAATGGTTGCTGGCTCTATTGCAGTAGCAATGATTGCTAGCAGCAATTAAACAAACACATCAAAAATACCACAAGTCATAGAAATTAATGCTTATGCAATTCAAAGCAAGAGATATGTGTAATTGCTCTTCATTCTCTTATTTGACAATGCAAAAGTACTGAGTTACATTCAATAATTTAATTTTAAGAGTTAAATGACTCTATATATCATAGAGTTATCAGTAACCTCCTAAACCCCTATAGGTTGTTGACAAAGGGGAGAGTCCATCAGCGAAGAAAATGAGGAAGAAAAAGAGGAAGACAGGACTATAGTGGGTTTCTCAAGCAATATAACACAAAGGGGAGTGGGTTTAGGATCCATAAATAAAAAATGAATTGAATGATTAATGGGGAAGAAGAGACTAACCTGAAAAAATCAAAAAGCCTGAAACTTGGCTTATGGAGAGCAAGATTTTAAGAAAGTTACAGGAAGTTTACAATGGAGATTTAAAGAATTCGTAAAGAATAAGAAAGAGAGTTTCTCTCCCTTTTATTGGCAATACCCTAAATTTGGGAAAATCTGAGTTTTAGAAGATCAGGGGACGCCTACCTTCAACACGAGATCCAACTATCCAGATCACATCAAGGAATTGACGCGCCTGATCGGCCAGATCAAGAAAGGTCACTTCGATTCAAATTATGGGATTCGCCTTTGAAAAAACAAGAGTACACGCTACCAGATACGTCGCATCAAGCTACCCAAGCATTTAGTGAAGCATGACAAGAAACTTCCTTGAGAAGCAAAACAACTCCACTACCCTGGTAGCTTTGCTCTGTAAGGAATAACTCGAAACATTCTTTAGACCTCCATTCCCCCAACGAACCAGAAGTCTACGGGGATTTTGTTTTGGTCACGATTAGCTTCGACCTACTCTAGCATCGAGCTCCCTTGGAAGCCCTTTGCTAAACTAAACCAACCATTGCCAGCGAGTAGGACAAGGATGAGCTGTCACAGATATTTTGACCTACAAGGCAGAATAACTAAGTCATTAGAACAGTCTCCAAGGTCTACCCCATGTAGCACCTCGGAATCAAACTCACAACTAAGATAGGGGTCGAAATTAAACCCCAATTCACCCAACTTGCTGAACAAGCAGTGACTCCATTATGGTCGAAGATCTTGCTACGACCTCATAAATTTCCCTTGTAGTGACTTCTGCCTCAAGAAGCGGAGAACTCCAGCGGCTAGGGTTAGCTCCTTGGGCCCCCAAGGACCTTGGATGGTACATCTATAAATAGGGGTCCTTACCCCATAGGTTTGACAGACTATTCAGCTGATAAAAATTCTGACTATTTTCTCTCCTCTTATCTAAAACCCTAATACTAACTCAGGAATCAAAGTGTCTTTGTAGGGACTCCTCTCGGCGTGGAGACGTAAAGCCATTAACCATCGTACGTGGAGGAGAGCCACCATTGTGTAGATTCCAGCATCAACAAGCATGAAAAGATTGGATCTAATGTAACGATGAGCATCCCTTAATTTTTAGTGATGAGCATCCCTTAATTTTAAACACAAATCAATTTTTTAAACTCATTTTTTCAAAATAATTTTTTATAACAGACCCTTAAAAATTTGATGAAATTGTTGAGAAAAATAATCACCTAGTAAAAATTTAATCAGTTGCCCTTCTTTCCTAAATGTGATACAAAACCAAATGTTAAAAGTACACATGCTAAGTGGACTAGTAAAAACTAAAAAGTTACTACATTCCCTTCTTTTCCTCAGTGATGCTAAATCAGTTGCCCTTCGATCTATCAAACAAAGCCTTATAAAGAGACTTCTTTGGTTTTTCTCTTCTAGTGCTAATTCACACCCCGTCTAAATGGTGTCTGCATTGTTAAATGTACTCGTGAAAGAGAAAGTGAGACGTAGCAAGTTCATTCTCTAAAAGAAAATAAACATACAAAATGAGTAAAAAATATCATAGCTCAATAAACTAAAGTTCAACATGTGAAATGAGGAAAAATATCATAGTACAATAAACCAAAGTTCATGTTGGTGGTATTCTAGAGATGGTTGTGCAGAAAATTGTAATAAGTAGAGGATAAAATTGGGTTAAGAGATACTTCTTTGATTATGTTTTTGTTATTTTATTTTTCTTAACAATCATTGAAGATAAGTCACATATTTATAGTGATCAATAAAATTCTCTAGATGCAATTAACTTTGAGTTCATGCACTCACATTAGCCTAGGTTCATGATTATGCAATTCTCTAGATACATGAACAATAATTAATAAGAAAGCAATAATGCTACTGCACATTATTCAACATTCTCCCCTTAATGTGTTGTTCCTGAATTCCAAGAGCTGCTCTAAATTTCTGGAATTTTTCTCTAGGAAGTGCCGTTGTGAAAATATCAGCAACTTGATCATTTGACTTGCAAAATTTCAGCTGCACTTCATCTTCTTCTATTGCTTCACGAATAAAGTGATGTTTGATAGCGATATGCTTTGTCCTTCCATGAAAGACCGAATTCTTCGCCATAGCAATGGCCGACTTGTTATCACAATGGATAGTCACAACTTCTTGTTTCTCATCAAAGTCTTCAAGTATTCTCTTCAGCCATATTGCTTGTTGAGTAGCTAAACTAGCTGAAATATATTCAGCTTCTGCAGAAGATTGAGAAACACTTTGTTGCTTCTTTGAGCACCATGAGAATGCACCTGAACCAAGTGAAAACGCATACCCGGAAGTGCTTTTCATATCATCCATGCAACCTGCCCATATCACAAAAGCCAACTAATTTTGTTTCAACTTTGCTGTCACATTTGATCCCATAATTCAAAGTCCCTTGAATGTATCTTAGAGCCCTTTTTGCTGCACCTAAATGAATGTGGCTTGGATCGAGAAAGTAAACTTGTTGCAAACATGATATCAGGTCTTGTGTTAGTGAGGTAAAATAAATACCAATCAAACTTCTGTAATGACAGGCATCTACCTTCCCGCCACCATCTTCTTTCTTCATTTTTTCATTCCCAACCAATGGTGTATCAGTTGGATTACAACCAAGCATCCCAAACTTCTTCAATATTTTTTCAACATATTTCTTTTGACAAATAAATACTCCATCATCCTCTTGATAAATTTCTATTCCAAGAAAATGATGTAGCAAGCCCAAGTTGTTCATCTCATATCTATTCATCATGTCTTTTCTAAAATCTTCAATCAACTTTAAATTATTTCCAGTAAAGACTAATCATCCACATAAAGTGCAATAATCAAAATATCAGCCATACCTTGTCGTTTGACGTATAGGTAGGTTCATTCTTGCTTTTTTCAAAGCCTTTCTCCATGAAGTAGCTATCAATTTCAAAACCTTGAGGTTGTTCCACATAGACTTCTTCTTTTAATTCTCCATTCAAAAAGACTGACTTTACATCTACGTGATACAACTTCCATCCTTTTTCAGGCGAGACAGATTAGAGCTCTAATGGTGTCCATACGTGCCACAGGTGCAAACGTTTTTTCATAATCAACATCTGGTTATTGTAAATAGCCCTTTGCAACAAGTCTTACTTGCTTTATTCCTCTGAACTGAACCATCTGGATTATGCTTCACCTTGTAGACCCATTTCACTCCAATGGCTTCTTTGTCTTTTGGCTTATCAACCAACTCCCATGTCTTGTTCTTTTCAAGTGCATCTATTTCTTCTTGCATTGCCTTCCTCCAAGCATCTTCCTTAATGGATTCTTCAAAATTTTCTGGTTCCACTTCACAAAAATTGCAGCTAGCATAAATGTCATCCAAACTCCTCATTTTTATTGGAGTTGAACTAGGAGATGATGAGCTGCAACTTGGAGAGGATGGAGTGCTGGCTGGGGAGTTCGGTGTGCTTGGAACTTGTTGCTCATTCTTAGTTGAGGTTGGACTTTGCTCTAAAATCATTGCTGGAGTTGTCTTCTCAATCTTTTCTATTTGCCAATTCCAAACAACATTCTCATCAAATACAACATCCCGGCTGATGATCACTTTTTTGGTCTTTAAGTTGTAAAGTCTATAGCCCTTTGACATGGAACTATAGCCAATAAAGATGCACCTCTGACTTGCTTCTTCAAGCTTTGTCCTCTTTTCCTTTAGAACTTGAGCATAGCAAACACAACCAAAAACTTTAAGGTGTTTCACCAAAGGCTTTCTTCCGGTCCATGCTTCAAATGGTGTCATATTCCATATTTCCATACAGCTCTTGTTGGGAATCTATTCAGTAGGTATACCGTTGTATTAACAGCCTCAGGCCATTTGTCAAAAAAAAACAGCCTCAGGCCATAATTCTTTAGGCAATCCTTTCTCAAACAACATGGACTTAGCCATCTCCATCACAGTACAATTCTTCCTTTCAGATACACCGTTTTGTTGAGGTGTATAGCCAACAGTCAATTTCCTCTCCACACCTTGTTCTTCACAAAATTTATCAAATTCATTGAAGGTGTACTCTGTTCCTCTGTCACTTCTCAAAAATTTTATAGGCCTGCCACTTTGTTTCTCAACAAAAGCTTTGAACTTTTTAAATATCACAAAGACTTCAGATTTCTGTCTCATAAAATAAACCCACGTCATGCGGGTTAATTCATCAATAAACAAAATAAAGTACCTATTTTGAGCATGAGACAAGGTTCTCATAGGACCACATACATCTGTATGTACCAATTCCAGCACTTCTTTGGCTCTCCTCACTCCTTCCTTTGGAAATGGTTACCGATGGTGCTTTCCAAGTACACATCCTTCACAAACTCCTTACTTTTTTTCAATTGTTGGTAGCCCAAACACCATATTCTTTTGGGAAAGCAATGTGAGGCTGCTTTAGTTTAAGTGTCCGAGTCTTTTGTGCCATAGACCAGATTCTCCTTCTTCTTTGGCCATCAAGTTGAGATTTTTTCATAATGAAGAGAGAGTGGAAAACTTTTATTTTTTGCCATTTTTACTACAGCAACAAGACTTCCTTTTGAATCAGAAATTCTACACTCTCGATTCTCAAAATGAAGAGAGTAATCATGTTCAGAAAGTTGTCCAACACTCAACAAATTTTCAGTTAATTGAGGAACATAAAGGGTGTCATGAATGACCTTACCTCCTTGATTTGTTGAGACTCTAATGCTGCCTTTTCCTTGAACTTCAACATATACTCCATTCCCGAATTTAACTTTTGAGCTAAATGAAGGATTCATGCTAATGAAAGCATCTTTATCTCCAGTCATATGATTGGTGCAATCACTATCCACATACCACACATTTTTGGATTCTTCAGTCGCCTTTTGGCAAGCAAAGAACAATATTTCTTCATCTGATTCTGCAAATGCAACATGTTGCTGGTTGCTAAAGTGAAAATCTTTCTGCACATGGTTGAACCTTTTGCAATTCTGACACTGTGGCTTGCCTTTGTTCCAACAGTCTTTCTCTTCATGGGAGTTCTTCTTGCGCTTTCCACACCATTTATTTGATTCTCCAATATTTTATCATCTACCATAAGTGCCTCTTCCTCTTCCGCGTGAGTTTCTGCCTTTTCCTCGGCCTCTTCCAAATCTGCCACCTCTAGAAGACTCACCTCTATTTGGGCCTGATTTATCGTTATTTGATTGAATGGTGAGCTTGGATTGAAACACACTTTCAACTGACTTTTCAATGCGTCGTAACAACCTTTGTTCATAGGATCTAAGTGACCCCATCAACCCTTGAACATACATGGTTGATAGATCCTTGGTTTCTTCTATAACAGCCACCATGGGATCAAACTTTTCAGTCAAGCTAATCAGGATTTTATCAATAATTCTGCGGTCATATTGTATCTCCATGAGACTTCATTTGATTGACCAATTAAGACAATATATTGAAATATTCATTCAAGCTTTCATTCTCTTTCATTTTTTCATTTTCAAAATCTCTTTTCAAAGATTGGAGTTTCACCGTTCTCACCTTTGAATCTCCTTCAAACTCTTGTTGCAGAGTTTCCCACGCTTCTTTGGCGGTTTTTGCCCTCATAATTCTTGGAAATATGGCTATTGAGACTCCTCTTTGAATCATCCCAAGAACTCCAGCATCTGTGATTTTTTTCTTCTTCAAAACATCACGTTGTGTAGCACTAACTTCTGTTGTATCTTCTGTTGTGCTTTCTGTTGTGGCTTCGGTTTCTTCGTATCCTTCTTTGACGAACTCCAAGACATCCAAAGAGGTGAATAAAGTCTCCATCTTTACTGCCCAGAAGTCATAATTTTCTCCTTCAAATAAAGGTACTTGGACATTGCTATAGATTGAACTTATGTTTGTTGAAATGTTGCTTGAGGAGGCCATGACTCTTCACTTCCTTTTGCAAGGATCTAAGAGCTCTGATTGGTGGTATTCTAGAGATGGTTGTGCAGAAAATTGAAATAAGAAGAGGATAAAATTGGGTTAAGAGATACTTCTTTGATTATATTTTTGTAATTTGTTTTTCTTAACAATCTTTGAAGATAAGTAACATATTTAGAGTGATCATTAAAATTCTCTAGATGCAATTAACTTTGAGTTCATGCACTCACATTAGCCTAGGTTCATAATTATGCAATAGATACATGAACAATAATTAATAGGAAAGCAATAATGCTACTGCACATTATTCAACAACAGTTCTACTAATTAAACGATCTCAAATAGTTTCATGGATAAAAAAGCAACAAGATAATTATTGCTAATTTTGACGGGATTTCTTCATTTCCTTTTGGTGTTTCTTCCTCTCATATGCGCATCCATGACATCTTGTGAGAACGCACGAACATTACAAACTTTACACCATAAAGAAACCTTCCTATTTGCTGATGCCATTGTTTTCCCAGCTTGGTTAGTGTCTTCTGTCTCATTTTGACTCTCCAAATCACCTACATTGTGGCTTTTCTGCACAAGTTGTTCCTCATTCACAGATTTCTTCACATCATTATCAACCATGTTCTGATTCAACTCTTTCAAGATTAAGCTTGGTTGAGGTGATTTCCTATTTTGTTCTGCATCCAAGCCTGAAATTATGGCAAGGAATAAGGATGATTATAATAGCATTCACAAACTATTCTTTTCAGTTTTGTGTGATGAGTAATGACAATGATGTTTTGGTGCTCTTACCAATCATTTGAGTTTTCTTTGCAGCTTCCATGGCCTTGTGCTTTTACCACAAAGATGCATATTCAAGTTAATCTGACTTGTGGCATTAACTTGACATAGTGTACACTTCCACTCCATCTTGGCTTTTTTCATCAAACCAGATTCAGAAGACTCAGCATCATGAATAACAAGTGGCAATGCTTTTCGCTTTGCACAAAGGAGAAAAGGATTTGACTTTGGCCTAGGCTGCAATAATAGGAAACCCAAATAGAATTGTCATATGGCATATGATCATTTTGGCCAATTAAGAACTTCATATCAAATACCACAATATATGCTTCAACTGACATTTGAAAGGGAAAAAACTAATATAATGGCTTTTGCTTAGCATGCAATCATGCAATGGAACATCCATATTAAATATCAAATGGCCTTCAACATCAACATTCTATATATATCCTCTCCATCTTCTATTTCCAATATACAAACAAGGTATACATATAATGGGGTCTTTGAAATGCAAGATTATAAATGAAGAAAATCTATTAGCATGCAGTGGTGAACCAAATAAGGTAAAGAAACTGAATGAAAGCAGACTAGGTAGCAATAAAACAACAACAAATTTAGCATAAAGCAAAGCTTTGATTTTAGTGAGTTCCAAAGTTCCAATAATATCAACATGTTCAGTTATTTTCTGACAGGTATTTTCAAATTCAAACCTCATGTACCACCTGTGATATGTAAAAAAAACCATAGAATTTGACAGCAGAAAAATAGTTCAACTTGCAGATACGACAAAAAACTTTGCAACGGTTATTTATACAACCAAAGTGCCTAACCAAACTTATAATCAAATAAATAATAAATAATAATCACTAAATGGCAAAGTAAACTAGTAAAATTTTCGAAAACAATAAAGTTTGTATACATTTTCTAACAGCGTTGATGTACTTACACAGAAACATAAGTAATTTGTGAAAAATAAAAGACCCAAGCGGAGAGTTAATAGATGAGACTAACTAACCAACATGATTATTTTGTCCTTCTGATTCTGAATATCAGGAGAAGAAGGTTTGATTTCAACTGGAGACACAAGATGCTGTAGTTGCGGTTGTGAAACCCTAATGATATTATCATCAACAGCAGCTACGGGTTTCACTAGTTCCTGAAACCCTAATGATATTACTCTTTCATTCTGAATATGAGAAGAAGAAGAAGGTTTGAATTCAACGGGATATACCATATTCTGTAATAGCGGTTGTGAAACCCTAATTATACCATCATCAACAGCAGCAACGGGGTTCAGTCGTTCTTGAAACGAGTATGGTGCGGCTGTGGCCATAAGCATCTGCATTCTTTCCATAGCCAACTCCCTCCGCACCTCCTCCTCTAACTGTCTCCTCCGCCGCTCATTCTCCCCGGAGAGTATCTCCCGCCTGATTTGTTCCTTCTCCAGCTCTCTCCACAGATCCTCGCCGGCAGCCGGCAGTCGGAAAGTGTTGGTCGGATAGCCTGAATAACCACCCGCACCTGATCATCATCATCATCATCATTATAATGAATGTAAAAAATAATAATAATAAAATTCGGTTTCTTTATGCGAAAACGGTAGAGTTGAAGGGTTTCTTTGTCACCTTGCAGCAATCGGTTGGACTCGTAGGCAACGGTGGAAAGAGGATGAAACGACGTCATTGGAGGTTTCTTGTCGATGGCGCGATACTTGAACTCCATGAAAACAAAATACTGAAACTTGTTTTTGGGAGAAAAGTGTTCTGTTACTTGCGTTTGAAATAAAAGAAAAAACTCACTGGTTGCGGTGAAACAGAAGAGATGGCGTTGGTGGCTGAGACTAGAGAATAGAATAGGATTTTTATAAGAGAAAGAAATCGTTTCTCTCTCTCTTGATTTCAATTTTCATTTAAAAAAAAAAAAGATCCTCAATATCTCTTAAATTATCATTAAAGCCTTTTTTTTTTTTTACCAAAATCTTTAATGCCTTTTAAAAATTTATTTCCCAGTCAAGGAACAATTAAGGTAGTTTGTTTCTGTTTGTGAAAATAAATGGTAGTTTGTTTCGGAGAATAAAACTGCATAAATTTGGTGACTCAGATACTAACGATTTTTATTGACAAAGTGACTCAGACATAATTAAATGCCACATTTATTTTGATAATATTTCAACGATGTTATGTACTAATCCCAAGTTTTTTTTTTTTACAAAAAAGTATTTCTAAATCCTAAGGGATGAATACTGATAAAAATCCTAAGGAATGAATCTAATAAATTTAGATTTCATGTAATGGAGTATTTATATTTTGTATTTATTTTATTGAAAAGTTATATTTTGTATTTTGTTTTGATAAATTTTCATGAAAGATAGCATTTACTATTTAATTTATTCAGTCAAAAAATACAATAAATTCAGTCAAAAAAAGTAGAATTTACTATTAATTCAAATGTAATCTATTTATTATTTATTATCGTTGACTTTCACTTTTTTTGGTAAATATTACTTTTGACTTTCTATAAAGGTTTTCTGCTTTATAGGAAAAATTATGTACGTCATACAAGTTATTTTTTTTTTTGTTATAAACTTTGTATTCTCTGCGCGAAATTGTAGAGTAGGACTACAATGGGCGACAAAATTCTTGCTGTCAAGTAGGACTACGGTGAAAAACCGGAGCATATGGGGAAGAATACTGATAAAAAAATCATAAGGGATGAATCTAATAAATGTAGATTTGATGTAATGAAATATTTATATTTTGTATTTATTTTTTTGATAAGTTATATTTTGTATTTTGTTTCGATAAGTTTTCATGAAAGATAGTATTTACTATTTTATTTATTCAGTCAAAAAATACCATAAATTCAGTCAAAAATATAATTTACTATTAATTCATTCAAATGTAATTCATTTATTATTTATTATTGTTGACTCTCTCTTTTTTTTTGTTAAATATTATTTTTGACTTTCTATAAAGATTTTATGCTTTATAGGAAAAATTAAGTATGTCATACAAGTTATTATGGCTCTGTTTGGCGCGTCCCATTCGCTAACGGATAGCGGATGAGACAAGCGTAATTGACTAGCAGATGGCGAGTACGTGTGTTTGGCAAATACTAGCGTTTAGTGTTTTTCGAGTAGCGTTTAGCGTTTTTTGAAACACTACTTCTAGTAGCGTTTTTTGAAAAGTAGCGTTTCAAAAAACGCTAGCGTATAGCGTTTCACTTTTTTTGACATTTTTACCCTTATTATTTTTCTTAAATTACTTCTCTTTCCTCATTAAATATTTTATCATTCTTAAATAATTTAATCATTAGTTAAATATCCTTTATGTCATTTTACATTTATCAGCTATTTTAACCGCTAGTTTTACCAAACACATAATTTACTATCAGTTAGCCTATCCGCTATCCACTAACTGCTTGCTCACCCGCTATCCGCTAGCGTATTTGCTATCCGCTACTTTTTACCAAAAAGAGCCTATATTTTTTTTGTTTATAAACCTTGTATTCTCTACGCTCAATTGTAGAGTATGACCACAATGGGCGGCAAAGTTTTCCCTGCCAAGTAGGACTACAATGAGTGGAAAAATAGAATTTAACACTGCTGCATGCCCAAAGCTGGACTACTATTTTATTTATTCAGTCGAAAAATAGAATTTACTATTAATTCATTCAAATGTAATTCATTTATTATTTATTATTTATTATTTATTATTGTTGACTCTCTCTTTTTTTGTTAAATATTATTTTTGACTTTCTATAAAGGTTTTATGCTTTATAGGAAAAATTAAATATGTCATACAAGTTATTATGGCTCTGTTTGGCGCGTCCTGTAATGCCCAGATAATTTAATTAATTATTTAATTAAATTATTTCGGTTTTTTATGAGTATTGTCGTATTAAAATATTAATATAGTGTTTTATTTAAATGAAAGGAGTAGTGCCCGGTAATTACGAAGTGGTAGGAAGAGGCCAAAGAGCCCAAGCCCAATGACTTAGGCTCCTAGGTGCTAGGGTTAGAGGGGAGTGCCTCAATTGGGAGAAAAAGAAAAGAAAAGAAAGAAAGAAAGAAAGAAGAAAGTGCGAAGAGAGAAGAGGAATCGGCGATCAAGAGAGAGAAGAGGGAGAAGGAGTTTCGTTGTTGTGGTTTCTTTGGTGTTTTCGTAGAAAGATCATCGTCTTCGGCAAAACCTAAGGTAAGGGTGGGTTCTTGCTCTATAATAGGGTTTATGATGGGGTTTATGTGGGAGTTAGGTCCTAGGTTGTGATTTGATTATGTTTGATGTGCTATTTGATGATTTTGATTGTATTTGTGATGATTATAATTGGTTTTGGTGATTGATCATGATGAGTTTTACATGCTTATGGTTTCGTGCGTTTACGGACCGCTGTTTGGTCTTTACGAAGCTGCATCGTGCATTTGGTTGATCCAAAAATTATGTGGCTAATTGTTTCGAAAATAGACTTAAGTCGTTTTGGCACCGGTTTCGTTCAATTTGGAGTTGTGTAGCTCGAGTTATGAGTCTCCAAAGTTAGGTCAAATTTCTAGAATCAAACCGTGAGTAGGTTCGGTTTTGCATGTTTTGTGTTCTCAATTGAACTCCGTTTTGAATGATTCTTGTTTCATTGAAAAGTAGACTTAATTCTCTACGAAATAGCCTTTGGTTTCACAAAATTTTATTAAGAAATGAGAAAGAAAATTTGGTTACAAGTTGATATTTTATTTTAAATTTCTAGGTTAGAAAGCGAGGTGTTACATTAGTGGTATCAGAGCGATTCGGTGCCGTCCGCCAAGTTGTCGATTTTAGTGTCTTTTGACGATTAAGTGTTGCTAGGTTAGTTCGATTTTTCTTTATCTTTGCGGTGTTAAGTTGAAATGGCTGGAAGGAAGCGATCTTCGCTCTTCTTTGCTGCTTTGCTTTGCAAGCTATGGCGCAGTGTGGGGAACCCGAGTAGAATGATGGTGAAAATCTTTGGAACTCGATCGCTACCTTCGAGAGAAGCCGCCTACCTTTAAGAGGCGTGTATGATCCCGATGGTGCTCTAGCTTGGTTGAAGGAGATGGAGAGGATATTTCTGTGATGGATTGTACTCCGGCCACACGGAAGGTCGATATATGGTACTCATATGCCGCGTAAGAAGGCGATGGTTGGTGGTTAGAGGTTAGGCAGAGATTGGAGACTGCAAATGAAGAGGTCACTTGGGCTGTATTCAGCAGGGAGTTTCTGAGGAAGTATTTTTCGAAGGATGTCAGAGGTAAGAAGGAGATTGAGTTCCTTGAGTTGAAACAGGGAAATATGTCTCTCATCGAGTATCTTTGCTAAGTTCACAGAATTAGCAAAGTTCTACTCGCACTACACTGATGCCACTGCTGAGTTTTCCAAGTGCATCAAGTTTGAGAATGGGTTGAGACCCGAGATTAAGAAGGCAATTGGTTACCAGAAGATCCGTGTGTTCTCTGATTTGATTGATAGTTGTAGGATTTTTGAGGAAGACAGTAGTGCCCACTATAAGATTATGAAGGAGCAAAGGGGCAAATTTCAGAACCGTAGTAAGCCATATGAGGTTCCTCGCTGTGCGGTAAACAGAGATCTGCTTGATGGTAAGAGGACTAGTGGGGAGATGCTCTCGCTAACATTGTGTGTTTTAAGTGTGGTAAACCTGGTCATAAGAGCAACGTATGCCAGTTGGGGGCGAAGTTGTGTTTCCGTTGTGGTAAGGAGGGTCATTTGGCGGCTGAGTGTGAGCGTAAGGATATTCTCTGTTTCAACTGTGGTGAAGGTGGGCACATTAGTTCTAAGTGTCCGAAGCCGAAGAAGGAAAGATTCAGTGGGAAAGTGTTCGCTCTGGGCGGTGAAGAGTCTCACTGTGGGTGATGGACTTATTAGAGGTACGTGCTTCATTAATGGTACTCCTCTAAGATCCATTGTTGATCTTTGGTGCTACTCATTATTTTATTCTTTCTTTGAATGTTGTAAGAATTTGGGTCTTGCATTTATGCGCTATGAATGGAGAGATGGTAGTCAACACTCCCGGCTAAAGGGGGTCGGTAACCACTTCTCTAGTGTCCCTTGTCGATCTTTCGGCGAGACTTTGTTGTGGATTTTGTTTGTGTGTGTTGTTGGCGGGTTGGATGTTCTGTGTTGCCGGTGGGGAGCTCTGTGTTGTTGGTTAAGAAGAAGGATGGGAGTATGAGGTTATGTGTGGATTATCGCCGGTTGAACAAGGTAACCATTAAGAATAAGTATCCGCTTCCGAGGATTGACGATTTGATGGATCGATCGGTGGGTGCTAAAGTGTTGATGAAGATTGATTTGAGGTCGGGTTATCATCAGATTAAGGTAAAGGATAAAGATATACGTAAGACGGCCGGAACCCGTTATGAGCATTATGAGTATTGATACCTTTTGATACCTTTGGTGTCACCAACGCGGGAGTATTATGGAGTACATGAATCGTATTTTCCATACTTATTTGGATCGGTTTGTGGTGGTGTTTATTGATGATATTCTAGTTTACTCTAAGACGAGAAGAAGAGCACCTTGAGCATTTGAGGCTAGTGCTAGAAGTGTTGAAAGGGAAGAAGTTGTATGCAAAAACCGTCTAAGTGTGAGTTAATTTGAATGAAGTGAGTTTCCTTGGTCATGTTATTTCTGTTAGTGGTATTGCTGTGGATCCAGCCAAGGTAGATGTTGTGTTGCAATGGGAGAGTCCAAAGTCGGCTACTGAGATTAGAAGCTTTTTGGGATTGGCTGGTTATTATAGAAGGTTCATTGAAGGTTTTTCTAAGTTAGCCCTTCCGTTGACTCAGTTGACTTGTAAGGGAAAAGCTTTTGTTTGGGATGCTCGATGTGAAGAGAGCTTCAATGAATTGAAGAAGAGATTGACAACGTCTCCTATTTTGACATTGCCCGTTCCGGACAAATATTTTGTGGTGTACTGTGATGCTTCCAAGATGGGTTCGGGAGGCGTGCTTATGCAGGATGGTAAGGTAGTTGCTTATGCGTCTAGACAGTTGAGGACCCATGAGAAGAACTACCCTACGCATGATTTAGAGCTAGCGACAATTGTTTTTGTGCTGAAGATTTGGAGGCACTATCTTTATGGTACTAGATTTGAGGTGTTTTGTGACCATAAGAGTTTGAAGTACTTGTTTGATCAGAAAGAGTTGAATATGAGGCAGCGAAGGTGGTTAGAATTGTTGAAGGATTATGATTTCGACTTGAACTATCACCCAGGCAAAGCTAATGTCGTGGCTGATGCTTTAAGTCGAAAGACCTTGCATATGTCGGCAATGATGATTAAGGAGTTGGAGTTGATTGAGCAGTTCAGGGATATGAGTTTGGTTTGTGAAGTAACACCGCAGAGTGTTAGATTGGGAATGCTGAAGATTGGCAATGACTTTTTGGTTAGTATCAGAGAAGCCCAGAAGTCGGATGTCAAGCTGGAAGATTTGATGGTTGCGAATGACCAATCCGAGAGTGGAGATTTCAGGTTGGATTCCCAAGGTGTGTTGAGATTCCGGGATAGAGTTTGCATCCTTGATCATGCGAATATGAAGAGGGTGATTCTTGATGAGAGTCACAGAAGTAAGTTGAGTATTCATCCGGGGGCTACAAAGATGTATCAAGATTTGAAGAAGTTGTTTTGGTGGCCAGGGATGAAGCGGGATGTGGCACAGTTTGTGTATGCATGTTTGACTTGCCAGAAGTCAAAGGTTGAGCATCAGAAACCTGCAGGGTTGATGCAACGGTTGGAGATTCCAGAGTGGAAATGGGACAGCATTGCTATGGACTTTGTGACGGGATTGCCTCATACTGTGAAAGGGTATGATGCAATCTGGGTGATTGTTGATAGGTTAACAAAATCATCTCACTTTGTTCCTATTAACATCATGTATCCAAATTGCCTAGGTTGGCGGAAATTTATATCGGGAAGTTGTGAAGCTTCACGGAGTTCCTATGAGTATTGTTTCGAGATAGAGATCCGAGGTTCACTTGATTTTTGGAAGAGTTTGCAAGAAAAGTTGGGATCCAAATTGAGGTTGAGTTCGGCGTATCACCCTCAGACGGATGGTCAGTCAGAGAGGACTATTCAGTCATTGGAGGATCTGTTGAGAGCTTGTGTTTTGGAACAAGGGGGTTCGTGGGATTCCTACCTTCCATTGATAGAGTTCACATACAACAACAGTTACCATTCTAGTATTGGGATGGCACCTTTTGAAGCATTGTATGGCCAGAAGTGTAGAACCCCGTTGTGTTGGTATGAATCTGTGGAGAGTGTGGTGCGTGGACCTGAGATTGTTCGCGAGACAACTGAAAAGGTGAAGTTGATCCGTGAAAAGATGAAAGCGTCGCAGAGTCGACAGAAGAGTTACCATGATAATCGGAGAAAGGATCGATTTGGAGTTCCAAGCGGGTGAGCATGTATTTTTGAGAGTCACTCCGTGGCGGTGGTGGTGTTCAGTCGTACTTTGAAGTCAAAGAAACTCACTCCTCGTTTCATTGGTCCGTATCGATTTCGAGAGAAAGTTGGGAATGTTGCCTATAGAGGGCTTTTCTCGCCAAACCTTTCGAATTTGCATGACGTGTTTCATGTGTCGCAACTTCGGAAGTACATCTCAGATCCATCTCATGTGATTCACATGGACGATGTGGAGGTACGGGATAATCTCACGGTGGAGACGATGCCTGTACGGATTGAGGATCATGAGGTGAAAGTTCTAAGAGGCAAGGAGATCGCATTAGTGAAAGTGGTTTGGTTAGGAGGCTGCTGGAGAGAGCATGACGTTGGCGGAGAGCAAGATGCGGGAGTCCTATCCCGATTTGTTTGAATCGAGTAAATTTCGAGGACGAAATATTCTAAGTGGGGAGAGTTGTAACGCATACGGATAATTTAATTAATTAGTAGTGCCCGGTAATTACGGAGTGGTAGGAAGAGCCCAAGAGCCCAAGCCCAATGACTTAGGCTCCTAGGCGCTAGGGTTAGAGGGGAGTGCCTCAATTGAGAGAAAAAGAAAAGAAAGAAAGAAGAGAGTGCGAAGAGAGAGAGAAGAGGAATCGCGATCGAGAGAGAGAAGAGGAGAAGGAGTTTCGTTCTTTGTGGTTTCTTTAGTGTTTTCAGTAGAAAGATCATCGTCTTCGGCAAAACCTAAGGTAAGGGTGGGTTCTTGCTCTATAATAGGGTTTATGTGGGAGTTAGGTCCTAGGTTGTGATTTGATTATGTTTGATGTGCTATTTGATGATTTTGATTGTATTTGTGATGATTATAATTGGTTTTGGTGATTGATCATGATGAGTTTTACTTGCTTATGGTTTTTTTGTGCGTTTACGGACCTTTGTTTCGGTCTTTCTGAAAGCGATCTTTATTTAGTTGATCCAAAAATTATGTGGCTGATTTTTTTAAAATAGACTTAAGGCGATCGTTTTGTAATGGTTTCGTTCAATTTGGAGTTGTGTAGCTCAAGTTATAAGTCTTCAAAGTTAGGTCAAATTTACGGAATCAAAGCGTGAGTAGGTTCGGTTTTTGCGGGTTTTGTGTTCTCATTGAAAAGTAGACTTAATTACGTATGAAATAGGCTTTGGTTTCACGAAATTTCATTAAGAAATTAGAAAGAAAATTTGGTTGCAAGTTGGGTAAAGAGTTCTACATCCGATTTTGGTACCTCGGTGTAGTGTTTTGAAAAAGCTGTACCAAGCTGGATACTTATTTTGAAAAAGCGAAAATTATAGGTAGCAACTACACTCGAGAGATCTTTCCAATGAGTGGTCTTTTGTTGAAATCCGATGTCGTTTGCTATTTTAATTAAGTCGCCGAAGTAGGTGTGCCTTCTTTGTAGGAATTCAACACTTGTCTTTGTGTTCTTTGCTGTGGCGCACGTGTGTTGCGTTATGTGTCTAAAAGCGCGTTTGCGTTTTGTGTGCGAAGCGTATGTTGCGCCGTGGCACCATGTTGCTGCCGTGTGCGCGCTGTGTGTGGTGTGTAGCCACTGGGCACCAGTTTGGGCCTTTGACCATTTTATTGTTGATGTTGTTGATGATGATAGATCTAATGACCAAATTATGATGATGATGGGTCTATGACCTTTTATTTGTTGTTAGTGTTGATGTTGTTGTGTCACTTAGATGGCTATGAATGTTGATTGTCCATGGTGTCGCATGCATTACATGTGCATTATTCGAGTGATATAAGGCTTCGGTCTTCGAGCTATAGATGATGATGATGCTCAAAAGCGACAATATGCCCGATTGGCAAATTTATTTGATGATGGTACCTCATGCATATGCCCGATGTGGGTTGCATTTCATACATATATTCATATCATTGTGATATTTCCTTGGTAGTTATATATATGGATGTGGTAGTTATATATGTATGGATGTGGTTGTGTAGTAGTTGATGTAGTGCCGTATTCTAGTATATTCTCTATCATTTATGCTATTATATTGTTAGAGACTGATCAACGGTCGTACGCGGGTCAAAATAATGAAAAGTGTAAAATATAGTAACAAGGTAAGTTAACCTTGGTCGTCTCACAAGGACCTCTAAAACTAAGATTACCAAAATCAAGAACGATCAAATAACAATAAAAAGGGGGTTTGTGAAGAGTTTGTTGTTCAACAAAGAAAATCAATTAAAGAGAGACAATCAATCTATTGTTTCCAGGTGTGTTTCTTGGATTTATCATCGGTTCTAAAATAAAGATTTGTTTAAGGTTTGATAACTCTTGATTGATCATAAACTAAGTGAACAAGCGTCAGTCAGTTTATATGAATTCACACAGCTTTAAAGCAAGCGTCAAAACAGTGTGTTCAATCAATCGTGATAGTGAACAAGCGCCACTAACACAATTAACATCATAACTGAATTCTTTCAATCCTATAAACAAGCGTCATAGACTCTATCAATTCCTATCCAAACTAGATTAAACAAGCGATAAAATAGTTTGAATAATGAAAGTTGCAAAACAAAATCATGATTAAGTGATTAAGCAAAATGAATCATAAAGCGAATCACATAAGCAAATCACGAGTTTGAGTAATTAAGCAAAACACAAACCGAATTTGCAACAAAAATTACGGAGATGGAATTGATAGAGAAAGAATTAAAACCATAAAAACTAAATAAACATTAAGCACTTTGAACCTCAAAATCCTTACAAGAACACCCCTTCACCAATAGATTGATCTAGGGTCTTAAGCTTCCATGGAGGTTAAAGCACAAAACGTAAAATTGAAAGTAGGAATGTGTAAGATGGTCCAAGACAATTTGCTCGGCCAAGTTTATAAAACTAAAACGAAAAACCTAATCCCTTAATGGGTTCTTGGATAAAAGCCCGTTAACAAACTAATATCTGGCCCGAAACCCGTTTTACATTAAACTGCCTCGGTATTTTTCCGTTTCGCGTTCAACAGAAGATTTGTAGCTCTGTTCCTTAGCTTTCCAACGCATGCTTGCACGCCTCAATTGGATAACCTTAGCCAAAGTTATGGCCTGCAGAGTAGACCAGGGTCAATATGCAATAAAAAATAAGAATTAAACAATAAATTGCTATACTACTCCAATAAGACCCAAAGTATAGAAACGTGCTAAGACTCAAAAATTAGGTACAGAGAACAATTAAATCACCAAGTGAAAAGCTATAACGAGTGCATTAGAATGCACTGATCAGAGACTCACCCCTTCTGTGTGAATGTTACACCTATGTTGGTAACGTGCAGGTAACCATATGTGAAGGCTTGACTTCCTTCATCTTTTGAGTCGGTCGTCGCTCGATCACGTAGCACTCGGGGAGGAACGAACACTAGTTATTAGTTGATTTTGCTATTGATTGTTGAACTGTTTTATTGATGATGATTATGACTGTTTTTATTCCGCTGCGTGGTGATAGAGATTACCATTATGTAAACTAAACAGGTGTTTTGAGGGTTCGTCCCACTTATGATGTGTTACGCATTATGTTTTGATTAATGAGCAAACTTATTACCGACTCTTGATGTTTATTGAAGTAAATGTAGCATCCCCTTGAGGGTGTCGTGAAAAATGATTTTTTTTAAAACACTGATATTTTATTATAAATTTACCGGTTAGAAACGGGGTGTTACACGTCCTATCCGCTAATAGATAGCGGATGAGACAAGCGTATTTGACTAGCAGATGGCGAGTACGTGTGTTTGGCAAATACTAGCGTTTAGTGTTTTTCGAGTAGCATTTAGCGTTTTTTGAAATGCTACTTCTAGTAGCGTTTTTTGAAAAGTAGCGTTTCAAAAAACGCTAGCGTATAGCGTTTCACTTTTTTTGACATTTTTACCCTTATTATTTTTCTTAAATTACTTCTCTTTCCTCATTAAATATTTTATCATTCTTAAATAATTTAATCATTAGTTAAATATCCTTTATGTCATTTTACATTTATCAGCTATTTTAACCGCTAGTTTTACTAAACACATAATTTGCTATCAGTTAGCCTATCCGCTATCCGCTAACTGCTTGCTCAACCGCTATCTGCTCCCCGCTATCCGCTAGCGTATTTGCTATCTGCTACTTTTTACCAAAAAGAGCCTACATTTTTTTTTGTTTATAAACCATGTATTCTCTACGCTCAATAGTAGAGTATGACCACAATGGGCGGCAAAGTTTTCCCTGCCAAGTAGGACTACAATGAGTGGCAAAACTCTCCCTTTAGATATTTAACACAGTTGCATGCCCAAAGCTAGATTCGAACGCAAAAACTTGGTTAAGAAGGAAGAGATCCCTACCATCCATCCAAGTGTTGTTGAATATACAAGTTATTATAATGAAATAAATGGGATTAAGTGACATTGTGGTTAATATGGCTATTACTGATTTGATTGCCATTACTGTCGATCAGCAGAGCGTTTGGAGGAGAAAGCTCGATAGCTGGCCGATAGATCTGGTGTATGAATTTCATCACTTTAAGTTGAGTGATGTTCGGCTGAGCTCTCGTATATACCGATTAGTCCGGTTGGGAACATTTTTCTTCGAGCGGCGAGCGCGGATCACTAAGTCGTTTTAATGCTAAATGGAGCTCGGTGCAACTCCAGTTCTTCAAGTGTTAAGTCCTTCTGTTTCTTGGATGATAGTCCTTTAGACGTTAAGTCCTTCGGTTTCTTCAATTGTTGTCCTTCATATGTTACTTTACTTGATATTAATTTCCAATGTTTAAAATGGTAATTCAACTGGTGAAAGGTAGCTTATTCGATGCACTGATGTTGGTATTGGGATTGGAATCCGAGGATTTTGCTTGCAAAGCCGTTGATGAGCCCGTGATGTTCTAAGCTTGTGTTGGTCCCTTTTGAGCTTGAGGTCGCCGGGGAGTTGGTACCTACAGACACTCAGATGCCAAAGTCAGCGATCAGAAGTGGAGGAGAGGTATAAATGAATGAAGCGTGCACTGATTCGCATGGGTGATGCTCTCATTTATTTATAGACGCGGTCCTGCGTGCCCGAGTCGTCGGATGAGGCGAGTCGATCTCGGCCATTGATCTCGATCTAACCTTTGCTGCTAGCCGAACCCAGTGTTGGATTGGGCCTCTCTTTTGAGTGGAGTGGGCTTGGCACTAGTGCAGAAAAAACATTTAGCATCGGTTATTTAGTATCAGATTTTCAAAAAACTGATCTAAATGACGTTTCATGACTGTTTTTGCTGTATGAAAAATGACATTTAGCATCGGTTGTTTAAATAACTGATGCTAAATGTCTTGGAAAATTACATTTAGCATCAGTTGTTCAAACAACCGATGCTAAATGTCATTTTTCAGGACATTTAGCATCGGTTGTTTATAAACAACCGATGCTAAAAGTCTATTTTTTTTTATAAAAAAAGGTTCTCAGTTCACATTTTACCACACACACACTACATATAATCAGGCTAATCGACCCCACCTACCATTGCTGAGGCACTGAAAACTAGACAACCATTTTGATAAGCCGCCTTGGTTTGATCAAACGTCACATCACTTTAATCAAACGTCGCATCAATACGACCATTTGACACGTGTCACTTCACAAAAAGCCCGAGGCTAATCAGATGTGAGTTGTAGAAACATGAGAAACATGTTTTCCAGTCCGAATTCAGATAAACATGTATTATCTATCCATACCTAAACAGAGTTATGAACGGTGAAGGCGATGGTGTTCTCTTCAACGTTCTTCTTCTTTCTTTTTCAGTTCAGTTTGCGTTTTTGATTTTCAGGCTAGGGTTTTGGTATTTGGGAGTGTGAGAGGAAGAAGGAGCAGAGCAAGAGAAGCACCCCACTGGAGCGATGGCGAGTGGGTTGAAGGAGGAGTGGTGAAGGGGGAAGGGAAGAGGGCGGAGGTCTCAGTTGAGTGAGAGAACGAAAGTGATGAGAACGAGCGTATTGAGAGTGAGAGAACGAGAAGAGAGAGCGTGATTTTTTTCATCGTGAGAGAATGAGCTAAAAGGGGACCTTTAGTATCGGTTCTATAGACAATGGATGCTAAATGTGTTTGAGATACACATTTAGCATCGGTGGTATAAACAACTGATGCTAAATGTAGGCACGGAAATTGAAAAGTTCCATTTAATTGCAAATTTGCCACCACCTCTACATTTATCATGGGCTGTTCAAACAACTGATGCTAAATGGTGCTTTCTAAAGTCAATTTTGCACTAGTGTGCCCAGTCCGGAACAGTTGCCCCCAAGTCGAGGTCGGCCACATGAGTGCGGCCTTGGCTTGAGATGCGAGAAATTGCTTTGACTGCAACCTCGGGCTTTTTGTGAAGTGACACGTGTCAAATGGTCGTATTGATGCGACGTTTGATTGAAGTGATGTGACGTTTGATCAAACCAAGGCGGCTTGTCATAATGGTTGTCTAGTTTTCAGTGCCTGAGCATTCGTAGGTCGCGTCGATTAGCCTTTCGAGCCCAAGATCCTTATAAAAGGAGAGAGGATAGTGGTATTCTAATACTTTGGATTGCCTAAGATTGTGAATTTCTCCCAAGCTTGTTCCCTGACGAACTGACGTTGACGATCAGAGTTGACGGCGTTAAGGTTTTCTTAGGCCCTTTCTAAGCTAATCTTCTTCTCGAGCTAGGAATTCATCATCCTACGTTAATCTTGGTCTGCCATCGTTAAGATTCATCATTACCAAGGTTAGCTTCCTTTTCTCCCTTGTAGATGTAATATCCAAGTTTTATTTTTACTTATGTATCCTCTTAGGCAAGCCTATTCGTGTTTGTCTCCGCCTTATCTCTGGAGAGGAAAATTGTCCACCTCGACTTCGATTGGATCAGAGCCGTGTTTCTTCTATTTTCTTTGAATGTGACCTCATCAACCTCCCCATGTAGTAGATGGTTTTCACGAGAGACGACGAGAGGCAGAGTTACGTTGCCCCAGGGAAACCTATCCTAAAGAAGTCCGCTGAGGGCAAGCCGATTCCGGATGAGGACAAGACGTCTACCTCGACGAGGTCTTTTCATATGTCCGAGGCTACTGGCTAGGCTACTACACCTCATGTAGAGAGATTGTCGACCGTTGTCTACCCTGTAAATCAAATTGCTCCCGAAGCTATGGAGGAGGAAGCTGTTGCTGAAGACCCTTACAAGTGTGTTTCTCGTGACATTCGTAACATCGGCTCCGCCTTCAGACCTGGTACCAAATTTTCTGATTATGTAGGCTATGTTGGCGCCCTTGACTAGAGGTTGAAGGTTGGAGACCTTGCCCGAGACGAAGGCTGTGTGTGTTGCGTCCTCGAGGTTAAGATTTTTTGTTTATGTGGTGATTCTAGAGAAGATAGGGGTCTGGATCTCCTTCATTGTCTTCAAAAAGAAGATTCTGAGTTTCTTGAAGGTTTCCCCCACTCAATTGATGTAACACCCCCTTATCTAATCAATTCGATCTACTAAATTAAAATCAGAGTTTCAAAATTCCACTCAAAGGAGGGATACATTTGATGATTTAAAAAGGAAAACAGAAATTCAATTAAGTTCAAACAGCTGCACAGCATTATACTAAACATGTAATCATGCGCATCACATCGGCAAAAGGCTCTAAGCCCATAACATAAGGCACCTCGGCCAGTAAGACATCAAGTCATAATACATAGTAAAAGTTACAACAAAATGTGATAGTTTTAGTTCAAAAGACTATCTAGCAGAAAATACACAAGATAGACATAAACAAACACTAAAATCTACTCGGCCCCAACCCAGTGTTACATGACCAGAGCAGACACAACCGACTTGAGCTAGGCACAACCATCACTCATGTGTACCTGCAAGTTGCCGACATGAGAAGAAACATAAAAGCAGCTAGGGTGAGTCTCTTAACACAAGTAATATAATGTGAAGAAGCTTAAGGTTAGAGATAGCACTAAAGCACCTCGGTTCAGCTAATACAATCACTCACAGATAGTTCAAATAACCACAACAATCATCAATCAGCTCAAAAACACATTAAATTATGAAATGTATGCATGTATGCAACCCAACCACAGGGCATTATGCAATGAGGTACCTCCACCGTCGTTATTTAGCCTATCGGCTCTCCGTCGTTAACTCCGTCGTTATTTGATATGGAGACCGAAGTCCTGCCACATCGAGGCTGAACCCTCCTCCGTCGTAATATGCACATGAACAATGTGACTTCATGACAAATGCAATCACACCCCAATCAAACATAACGCATGTGAATGCTTACACCGTCGTTACTCCGTCGTTCTACTCCGTCGCTCACACTGGCGTCCACACCATCTAGACATCATCACAGTGCTAAGGTCGACCCTACTACATCGGTAGAATCACCCTAGGACCTACAACCGACCTCTCAATCACCTCGGCACTCTATTCAATCACCTCGGCACTCCATGGTGGACTAATTGTCACACCGAGGACCGCAACGACACTTAGGGACCAAAATGTCACCTAAGGACCAAAATGGACTTAATCGCTCCCGTACTTGGCACACTTGGTGCTAAAATAGCACTCACAGTGGCGTCCCACAATGTGCTAGGCAACATTGGCGCCTAACATCACCTCAGCACACTATGTGTGTACCTCGGCTAACTACTCCAACTCGGCATCCTACATCACCTCGGCACCTAGCTCAGCTTTGGCACCTCGGCATGTTACACTCAAACCCTCACTTCGGCACACTACTCACAATTACGCACTCCCTTAGGCTAAAATCGTCTAACTCATGGGGATTCACTTCTCGGCATTCCTTGGTTCAGTTCACCTACACTTAGGCACTTGGGCGTTTCACCTCGGTGACGCTACCTCGTCCTGAAGACCTCGGTTCACTCCCTCTACACCTCGGTAACCTTAAGGCAAAACACCTACGCTAATGGTGTTTAGACACATACTCTCCCTCAAACTCACCAACAGACTCTCAACACTAAGACACTCTAGGCGTTGACTTCCCTCAACTCGGTTTCTCTCACTCTAAGCTGAAGGGCACTTCGGTTTACGCGCGTAATAAAGGCGCTTAACTCACATTTTACTTCTTTTATTCGGTTTCTTTACTTAAACCCAACATGCAACCCATTTCCAGCCTCACCACACTCACGCACACTCGGATACTCACTCCATTGGCTCCGATCCTTTCCCTAACTCTACATGCAAACTCATTTTCTTCACACTACACTGATTCACACTCTGATGCCTCACCATGATGCTCTCTTCGTACCTCACCACAAATCACAGCAAGAGCAAAAACACAGCAAAACATGTTATGAACAACACATAAAACACACATGCAAGGTGATCAGAACCACTCACACCAAAATACTACCAAACACAAAACATTACAAGGATTAAAAGAGCCCCCTAACCTGATTATAACCGTAGACACACCCTCTTCACTAGCACTTCTAGGAATCCTTCAAGATTCAGCTCACTCTTCCCTTTTCCTCTTGGTTCTCCACTTCGGTTTCTCTTCCTTCTCTCTGGTCTCACTTCTCTCTATTTTCTTAATTTGGTACTTTGGCTATTTTTTTGAAACAAGGTAATGGTCTCCTACGAAGACAACCATTTAACATGTCCTAAGGGACTTAAATGAGGCCTTGGCCTTATTAGGCCGTGGGCTTCTTCTACCCACACCCTTTCCTAACTTAGACATTTTCTAAAATGCAACACATGCTTAACCTTCACTTAATGAATTATTTGACTTAAAAGTAAAATGTTGCAAACCCTTAATAACTCAACTAAGTTAATTAATTGAATTATTTTGGGGTGTTACAATTGACGCCGAATGGGTGGGGCTTCGTTAGCACCTTTGAGGTCGTGATGGAGGCTCTAGGACGACCTTGCAGCCATAAGGTGTTATTTGTTTTTTTTTAGGTTTTCTGTCAGTCTGAGGTCGTATCTTGCAGAGAAAGACAATGTAAAGTCGGGTTACGCTGTAATCGGAAGCAAGCTCATTTTTTACCAGTGAATGACTCCAATAGGGATTTCAAGTTCCAATTCTTCTACGTGAGGGCAATGAACAGAGCTACTAAGAGGGAGATCGCCGAGTATGAGGACGGGCGCATGGTGAGGGAACTATTCCCATTGTCTTGGACTCAAGATCATTTTGACCGAGATGGGGCTCAGTATGCTTGGAACACCAAAAATATTTTTGGAGAAGATGCAGAGACTTTTAACATTCTGATGTCATGGGCGGCCAAATTTACCAACAAGAGCAAAAAGATTGATTGTGAAGCAATGTTGACAGATGTTTTTAGTAGACCTTGTTTTTTTTACTAATGTCATGTCTTTATATTCATTTCTGGTGCTGATCTCGATTTCATTTTGTTTGCAGATAAAATGACTTCACCTTTTGATTTGAGAGCTCTTCTTCTCGAGGCCAGTGATCGGGGTCAACCCAACTCTTTTGTCTTCTGCGTTTGCCGGTCTTTGTCGTTCACATGGAACGCTTTCTCGCACTGTGCCAGGAGTAGAGGAGAGAGGTAGAGGCTGAGAGCCAAACGGAACCTGCAGTCAAGGGCAAGAGAGGGCATGAGACCAAAGACAAGGGCCAAAGTAGGGCTCTCAAAAAGCACCACCAAGCTCCCCCTAGCCCTGCTTTTGGAGCCAATAGGCAAAAAGGCTCCGAGGCCAAGGGTTTCCGAGGCTAAGGGACTTTCTGATGATCTTTCTCTAGAGGACTTTGAGTTCATCTCAGGGTCGGCCAGTACGACAAGGACCTTTTCATCAAAATGAATGCCCCAACATCTGGACGAAGAGAAGCAAACTTTTCAAACTCGAGACTATTAATCTTTGGCTTGACGACAAATTGCAAGATAAAAAAATGAAGCTAAAATATTGTCGAGATGTTGTTCTTGTAGAGACTCGGACTGAATGGGAAGAGAAGAAGATAGAGGTAGATACTCTTCGAGCCCAGACTGACTCTGCGAGCTCGGCCGAGAAGGAGCCATAAGGATTGATAAAACTCCTAGCAGAGGCTTAGAATTTGGCCAAAGAGAAAGCTCCCAAGTTTGCAAGGGAGGTAAAGGATCTCGCCGAGGAGAACAAGACTCTCAAGCACTAGGAACTAACCTTGGAGGTGAGTCTGGAAAAGGCGGAGGAAGCCAGAGATGAAGTTGTTTCTTTCAGTCATGCCATTGCTAAGAGGAGAGTAGAGATTGAAAAGGTAGGCTTTCAGTGTGATGTTGATCAAATGGTTGTGATCAGCCCTGAGATGGACTTCAACCTCGTGTAACTGAGGTATGAGGTCCGTGATGGGAAGACTGTCAAGCCTCGGGAGGGTGGAGGCCCGATTCAAGACGCCGATGTCATCTTTGCTTGCCCTAAATGACCTTTGACTTGTACTTTTTCTTTTTGTTGTTTTTGGATCTTTTGTTTTGATTGTGGTCTTGATTGTATTCAGGGCCACATTTGGCTGTAATATATACTTGAGGCACCGTTCGAGTTCGATTTTAATTATTTGTGTTGAATGTTCATGCTTATATCTTTTTTTAACATACACGCATTTTCTTTTCAATTCTCGACTCATTCTAAATTGCCTCGCCTGTGTAACGTTGTTCAAGCAATAATGAGCTTTAACCAAGTTCACCAATGACAAAGTTCACCAAGAATATAGCCCCTCCTCTATTTTTGACCAAGTTCGCCAAGAGCAAAATGCTTGGATGAGCTTAGTGCAAAGATGGTCGAGGCTCGCTTGGGGGCCGGAGTCGTAAAAGACTCTTCCCAGCTTTAACCAAGTTCACCAATGACAAAGTGCTTAGGAGAACTTGGGGGCGTTAATCAAGTTCACCTAGGGCAGAGCACTTGGGCAAACTCGGTGCAAAAAGGGTCGAGGCTCATGTGGGAGCCGAAGTCGGGATAGACTTCTTCCCAGCTTTGACCAAGTTCACCAAGGGCAAAGAGCTTGGCCGAACTCGGTTCATAGAGGGTCGAGGCTCGCGTGGGAGCCGAAGTCGTGATAGACTTCTTCCAAGCTTTGACCAAGTTCACCAAGCGCAAATCGCATGGGCAAACTCAGGGCAAAGAGGGCTGAGGCTCACGAGGGAGCCGACGTCGCGAGTGATCCTCCCCATACCTCGAACTTCGTTCGCCAATAGTCTAGCTTGGTTCGAACTCGAAACAAGAGGGTTGGGGGTGAAGAAATCGGTCGCGAGGTCATTCTTGAACTTGTATCCTCTTTGAAGCTATTTGTGTTTTGAAGAAACCTCGTTTATTTATTTTGACGTAAGAAGTATGAGTTCATTACATTGCCGAGGGCATTCAGATTCAGCTGTAATATTGTCTTAGCTTAGATCCATTCCAGGTACGCTGAATAGGTTCCTTTCTCGAAGTCTCCAACCGATAGGCTCCTTTGCCGGTTTTGGCTTTGACCTTGTAGGGGCTTTCCCAGTTTGGGGCTAGCTTGTCTTGGTGTTCATTCATTCCTCCGACGTCGGCTGATAACTCTTAGTTATAAGTTACTAGTTTGTATTATCCGTGCGCTGCATGGGTAAACATTTTCTTGTAACTTTTTTTTTGGGCCAAAAAACGGCAGTTGTAGATTTAAAATTAACTCCTTTTTTCTTGACTTAAAATTGTAATTTACAGGATCACACATTATTTTTTTATTCCTATTAAGTTATAGCGTATCGTAATAAATTAAAGTAGAATGCACCATTTCAGGTGTTGGTGCATTCTACTTTATACATCCTTCTTTTTTGTGCCTTCCCGCCCATTCAAATTATAAGGAGGAAATACTACAAATTTCAATTCTGATTATTGTTAGTAATTAGTAATAATAATAAGATTTGAAATGAGTAGCATTTCAAGTCTGATTATTATTAGTAATAAAAATCAGATTTGAAATTATTATTAGTAATAATAATAATAATTTATTACATGATTTCATTGTTATTTATTACAGAAAATTTGCGAACGTTTTGATAATGGAATAGTCATAGTCTAGTTATTATTCATAAACGGGAAATAAAGGTTATAAATTCCCAATTAATTCTAGGGGCAAGTGTTATGAAAATGGCACAGAGAACGTAATTGCCTAATTATTTTGATAACCATAAATCACGTTGCAGTTATTTTTCAGCCTAATTATGCAAGTGGTCTAGCTGCCGTTCGATCTTACAGCCGCAATTCTATCAAATCCTGGCCTTTGATCTTGTACCCACAATTTAATCCAATCCTTGTCGTTGATCATTGTCCATTTGGACGATAGAAGCCAGTTAGAAGCTGACGAAGGTAGCATTTACTACTGCCGTGGGAGCCATTTGGACGATAGAAGTTGGCGTGGAATTATGTGGTAGCTGACGTATTTTTTTCTGATTTTTTTACCTGGACGCTCTTGTGTCAAACTCATGGTTTATTATAATAAAGATTTTTACATTTTTAAGTGTAAATCATTGTGAGTTCTCAACTAATTATGCGTTTTATGTTGTAATTACTATGTTTTAGAGGGTCAAGGTTTTTTTCCTAGTTTAGTAGTATTTGGCACCTTGGTGCCCCTTTTGTGATTTGATATGTGTGTTTCATTGCTGAAGAAATAGGTGCTGCAGCACTGCATTCCAGCGACAGATGAAAGAGAATGTGGAGATAAGGGCGAGTATAGTACGAAGTGTCATCATTATCATTACGACTAATCTAGCCATTACGTCATTGACTAGATGTAAAATTTCCAGTTTAGCACCAATCGATGCGACAAAGCGACGTTTCCCTAGAGAATAATCATTACGCCCACAACTATAAATAACCTCTTCATCAATCATTTCAAGTTTACTGTTGCCTTCCAGGTTATCTCTAACAGTGGCTCTATCCATGTTTCTCACTTAGTGATCTACAAATAAGCAGAGCAAAGATCAGTTCGTGTACAAAGAAATTAATGCACCAGAGCAGTCAGAAATAAATGGGGCTCACCCATAAAAGACAGCCAATCATGTAGTTTATACCGAGCTATCAAGACTTTGGTATCAATCTCAGATAACTCCTTGAGTCTAGAAGAGCTTAGTCTAATCCTCGGACAAACATTTGGTTGAGGGAGCACCACTTTAAAGTGTAACCCAACTTCAACTAAAAAGGAAGAAGATAAGGGTCCGAGCGTCAAGGCTGTAGTACAAACACACAAGCTCAAAGTATCAGATAAACACCCAACTATTTGGATGAAGCTTAAAAGGGGGAAACATTGAGCCAGCCAAGCACCTCTCTCGCTCGAAAACAGTGAATGAAACTGGAATTCCAATAAAATCCAACATATATATATATATATATATATACATACATGTGATCAAGGTGATCGCCAGAGGGATGGAAATGAAACACACTCTCATTGGGTTGGCAGAACTCAAGATGCACCCTCTTCTTGTAGTTCTCATCCCTGGAAATATGGGGTACCGATCTGCAGAGTGCCTCAATGTCCTCTTTCCTCCGGTACACCAATTCTATGTCAATAGATGGGTCGATCCAGGAGTAATCAGGAGAATGACAAACTATATTCCAATTTTTCTTTGGCTTGTGGAGAGACAACATGACCTGTCCAAAATACGCCATCAGAATGTTGCCACACTCAATTTCATAAATCCTCCACTCCTCAGAAAAATCTTCATTCACCGAACGCGTAT
Source organism: Oxytropis ochrocephala (assembly GCA_020916435.1). NCBI lineage: Eukaryota > Viridiplantae > Streptophyta > Magnoliopsida > Fabales > Fabaceae > Oxytropis > Oxytropis ochrocephala. Next base: position 52,884,033 of record CM037091.1, on the reverse strand, counting down.
CATCATCTGATACGGTGGAAGCCTCTACGGTAACTGTTGAGCAAAAAGGTTGCACAAGTGTACACAGTCTTAAACAAGTAAAAGAGTGATAAGAAAGGTTGAACCCACAGGGATTGAATTAATTTGCTAGCCTTTATGGTAGTAGTTGTGTTAAGTGATGAAAGAGTTCGAGAGTAAAACCTGAGAAGTGTTTGAATGTGTATATAAAGTTAAAAGATGTTGTAATTCAGATGAGAGAGATGGTTGGAATGCATTTTCCTATATAACTTCACTTTGAGATTATGATGCTACTTATGATGCTCCTGCAATGATTGCACCTGCAATGAATACTGCTAAAGTAAACACTTGTGCTTTTCAAAGAACTTTTCTTGAGGTTTCATTATTACGGCTTATGTCTAAGCTCTTGAATAAGTTCACCCTTGTATTTGAAGCTCCAAGAGTATCATTCTATGGACTAAGCTAACCTATGTCTAGGATTTAGCTTGGATTTAACAAAGTTTCCTTTTATTAAGTCACTTACCAATATTAGTCCTTGAGTTCATACCATACACCATTTCTGTATTTATGATTCTACTTATTCTAAGCGATCAACCTCAAAATAAGATTTTGAAAGAATTAGCACACAAGAACTAAATTGCAAGACATCATAAGTAACATAAAAACTACTCAAAGATTCATTATATAATTAAAGCATCCCAACCAAGGGTAATTTAGCTCGTGCTTGACATTGTTAAACACTTACAAATAAGAGAAAACATGCTTATAAGAAAGGAAATACAAAGGAGAAAAGATAAGAGGTACATTACACATTTGCCACTCCTTTGTATCTTCTGCCTAACAATGCCGCGACAATGAACCTCTCAGCAACAGAACTGCAACTAGAAAAGTAAACTAAAGTAGAGAGAAGTTGTCACTTTCTCTCTTTCCTTACAGTTAAAACACACTATTATCTAAGTGAACTAAAACTTGAGTGATATTCTTTGATGAAAAGAATGAGGAGTATTTATAGGCTCCACTAGTGAGTTGCCTTTGGCGCCAAGTAGCTCAAGTAGCTCATCCACTTGCTCAAATGTGATTGATGGGAAGCTTCACCAACTAAGAAGGGAGGTCCAATAATCACATGCCAAGTGTACTTGTGAAGATCCAACTTGTTGGTGAGATGCATGAACTTGAAGCCACGTCCTTGCCACTTGTGCAACTTGCACTTGCAACTTGACATGCTGACGTCATCATCAAATGTTTGGAACAATGAGTGAGAATTGTCTTGCTGGTGCACGATTTTATCTCTGCTTTAATCTCCATTCTTTGGTGCTATGATCTTTGGATGAATTGCAGGTGCAATGGTTGCTGGCTCTATTGCAGGAGCAATGATTGCTAGCAGCAATTAAACAAACACATCAAAAATACCACAAGTCATAGAAATTAATGCTTATGCAATTCAAAGCAAGAGATATGTGTAATTGCTCTTCATTCTCTTATTTAACAATGCAAAAGTACTGAGTTACATTCAATAATTTAATTTTAAGAGTTAAATGACTCTATATATCATAAAGTTATCAGTAACCTCCTAAACCCCTATAGGTTGTTGACAAAGGGGAGAGTCCATCAGCAAAGAAAATGAGGAAGAAAAAGAGGAAGACAGGACTATAGTGGGTTTCTCAGGCAATATAACATAAAGGGGAGTGGGTTTAGGATCCATAAATAAAAAATGAATTGAATGATTAACGGGGAAGAAGAGACTAACTTGAAAAAATCAAAAAGCCTGAAACTTGGCTTATGGAGAGCAAGATTTTGAGTAAGTTACAGGAACTTTACAATGGAAATTTAAAGAATTTGTAAAGAATAAGAAAGAGAGTTTCTCTCCCTTTTATTGGCAACACCCTAAATTTGGGAAAATCTGAGTTTTAGAAGATCAGGGGACACCTACCTTCAACACGAGATCCAACTATCCAGATCACATCAAGGAATTGACGCACCTGATCGGCCAGATCAAAAAAGGTCGCTTCGATTCAAATTATGGGATTCGCCTCTAAAAAAACAAGAGTCGTCACACGCTACCAGATACGTCGCATCAAGCTACCCAAGCATTCAGTGAAGCATGACAAGAAACTTCCTTGAGAAGCAAAACAACTCCACTACCCTGGTAGCTTTGCTCTGTAAGGAATAACTCAGAACATTCTTTAGACCTCCATTCCCCCCAACGAACCAGAAGTCTAGGGGGATTTTGTTTTGGTCACAATTAGCTTCGACCTACTCTAGCATCGAGCTCCCTTGGAAGCCCTTTGCTGAACTAAACCAACCATTGCCAGTGAGTAGGACAAGGATGAGCTGTCACAGATACTTTGACCTACAAGGCAGAATAACTAAGTCCTTGGAACAGTCTCCAAGGTCTACCCCATGTAGCACCTCGGAATCAAACTCACAACCAAGATAGGGGTCAAAACTAAACCCCAATTCACCCAACTTGCTGAACAAGCAGTGACTCCATTATGGTCGAAGATCTTGCTACGACCTCATAAATTTCCCTTGTAGTGACTTCTGCCTCAAGAAGCAGAGAACTCCAGCGGCTAGGGTTAGCTCCTTGGGCCCCCAAGGACCTTGGATGGTACATCTATAAATAGGGGTCCTTACCCCATAGGTTTGACAGACTATTCAGCTGATAAAAATTCTGACTATTTTCTCTCCTCTTATCTAAAACCCTAATACTAACTCAGGAATCAAAGTGTCTTTGTAGGGACTCCTCTTGGCGTGGAGACGTAAAGCCATTAACCATCGTACGTGGAGGAGAGCCACCATTGTGTAGATTCCAGCATCAACAAGCATGAAAAGATTGGATCTAATGTAATGATGAGCATCCCTTAATTTTTAGTGATGAGCATCCCTTAATTTTAAACACAAATCAATTTTTTAAACTCATTTTTTCAAAATAATTTTTATAATGCACTTAAAAATTTGATGAAATTGTTGAGAAAAATAATCACCTAGTAAAAATTTAATCAGTTGCCCTTCTTTCCTAAATGTGATACAAAACCAAATGTTAAAAGTACACATGCTAAGTGGACTAGTAAAAACTAAAAAGTTACTACATTCCCTTCTTTTCCTCAGTGATGCTAAATCAGTTGCCCTTCGATCTATCAAACAAAGCCTTATAAAGAGACTTCTTTGGTTTTTCTCTTCTCGTGCTAATTCATACCCCGTCTAAATGGTGTCGGCATTGTTAAATGTACTCGTGAAAGAGAAAGTGAGACGTAGCAAGTTCATTCTCTAAAAGAAAATAAACATATAAAATGAGTAAAAAATATCATAGCTCAATAAACTAAAGTTCAACATGTGAAATGAGGAAAAATATCATAGTACAATAAACCAAAGTTATTGTTGGTGGTATTCTAGAGATGGTTGTGCAGAAAATTGAAATAAGTAGAGGATAAATATGGGTTAAGAGATACTTCTTTGATTATGTTTTTGTAATTTGTTTTTCTTAACAATCATTGAAGATAAGTCACATATTTATAGTGATCATTAAAATTCTCTAGATGCAATTAACTTTGAGTTCATGCACTCACATTAGCCTAGGTTCATGATTATGCAATTCTCTAGATATATGAACAATAATTAATAAGAAAGCAATAATGCTACTGCACATTATTCAACATTCTCCCCCTTAACGTGATGTTCCTGAATTCCAAGAGCTGCTCTAAATTTCTGGAATTTTTCTCTAGGAAGTGCCGTTGTGAAAATATCAGCAACTTGATCATTTGACTTACAAAATTTCAGCTGCACTTCATCTTCTTCTATTGCTTCACGAATAAAGTGATGTGATAGCGATATGCTTTGTCCTTCAATGAAAGACCGAATTCTTCGCCATAGCAATGGCCGACTTGTTATCACAATGGATAGTCATAACTTCTTGTTTCTCATCAAAGTCTTCAAGTATTCTCTTGACCATATTGCTTGTTGAGTAGCTAAACTAGTGAAATATATTAAACCTGCGTGAAGATTGAGAAACACTTTGTTGCTTCTTTGAGCACCATGAGAATGCACTGAACCAAGTGAAAGCGAATACCCGGAAGTTCTTTTCATATCATCCATGCACTTTGCCCAATCACTATCACAAAAGCCAACTAATTTTGTTTCAACTTTCTCTTGTCATATTTGATCCCATAATTCAAAGTCCCTTGAATGTATCTTAGAGCCCTTTTTTTGCACCTAAATGAATGTGGCTTGGATCACTCATGCAGCGAGAAAGTAAACTTGTTGCAAACATGATATCAGGTCTTGTGTTAGTGAGGTAAAATAAATTACCAATCAAACTTCTGTAAGGACTGGCATCTACCTTCCTGCCACCATCTTCTTTCTTCATTTTTTCATTCCCAACCAATGGTGTATCAGTTGGATTACAACCAAGCATCCCAAACTTCTTCAATATTTTTTCAGCATATTTCTTTTGACAAATAAATACTCCATCATCCTCTTGATAAATTTCTATTCCAAGAAAATGATGTAGCAAGCCCAAGTTGTTCATCTTATATCTATTCATCATGTCTTTTCTAAAATCTTCAATCAACTTTAAATTTTTTCCAGTAAAGACTAATCATCCACATAAAGTGCAACAATCAAAATATCAGCCATACCTTGTCGTTTGACGTATAGGTAGGTTCAATCTTGCTTTTTTCAAAGCCTTTCTCCATGAAGTAGCTATCAATGTTGCTATACCATGCTTT